>CM038674.1:22988120-24188120 GCA_021605145.1 Aegilops bicornis | reverse complement strand
CATTCGTTCTGCAACATATTCTGCGTTAACTGAACTTGATTGAACTCAATGGAGGATGCCTTCTCACGTATTGGTCCATCTGTCGCCACATATTTCACAGTGGGCTTAGTTTCGCTTGGATCAATCCTTTTGAGAAACAGAACTTTTGGTCTCTTGGGATGCTTCTTCGCTGCAGTTTCCCACATTTCTACTGTTTTTGTACTGACCATAGAATCCAGAGCAACTTCCTGCAGACAGTGATGCTGTTCGATCTTGATGCCTGAAAGGTCAACAAGATCTTTACAGAGCAGCTGAAGTGAGACGACACACGGCAAAGCTCCTACTCCAATTGCAGGTAGGACGGGTATTTGCACAATAAGGCATAAGCTTAACAGGCTTGGGAAACCCCTATCTTTTATGATGAAGCCACTAAGGTCAGCTTCAACCAGTTTGAGATAAAGCAAGCAGGGCATCATACACAGGTTTGATAGATCATTCCCCACCAGATTAGTTGATGAAAGGCACAGCTCCGTAAGGCCACACAGGGATGTAACAAATTGAGGCAGTCGAGTCAGCCTGCCACGCAGTTTCAGCGAGCTGAGAAAGCAATATTCTTGTATAGAACCCAAGAAGTCCCCCAAGGAGTTTCCAAAATCAAGTGACAGAGAACGGACGTCTGCCGTGTCCATACCATCCTGAGCAAACTTCTGAACTGCCTCCGAAATGTGAGGCATGCTCTCATTGTTTGCACCAGTGGACCCACAACACCATATCTTAACCTTTTTCAATTCTTTCATATGAGACATGAGTTGTAGAAATCCAGGATTCTCGTCTGCAACAAATCCTGCTAGGGTCTGCAACTTGCTTTTCTTGGGTAAGAACTTCTCTAGTTCACCCAGTTTCAAGTCCTTCCCAAGCTTAAACTTTCCAAAAAGGTGAGCTAGGTGAGGCAACCCAATGACTTCCAGAGGCAATATCTCTATCTTTGTCTTCCTAAGGTCCAGTGTCTCCAAACAGTGTAACTTCTGAATATTCCTTGGAAGGTTGCTGATAGTACCCCCAAGGCTCAGATATTTCAGATGCCACAACTTATGTATGTCCTTGAGATGCCCGTCCTCCAAATCATCACATTCTTCCAGATCCAACACACGCAGCAGCTCACACCTGCAAAACTCAGCAGCAGCTTCTCCCATATTCCCGAAGATTGTCAGAGACCGGGCACGGAATTTTTCACTGCTATCAGATACGTTGTCGCTTGCTGGACTTGTATGCTGGTGGTTCAAGCCCAATGTGCTGCCACTTGCAGGGTTCTGGATGAAGAGGTGACGGAATTTGCTTCGATTTTGATCATGAAGAGACGCGATGAAGTTATCAGACATAGACTTGTGCAGCATGAACTCGTGCATAATACCATGAGTTTTGCACGTCTTCACTTTTGTGTTGTTGCTACCATTGATCGGCCGAATGATATTCCGGTCGATAAGCTTCTGGAAGTTTTCGTCTGCTACCTCCAGGTCACTGCGCTTGTACCTACACTGCACATACCCTTCTGCTAACCATCGCCTGATTAATGTACTCTTCCTGATTGGACGACCGTTTGGAAACACACTTGTGTATAGCAGGGAGGTCTTGAGAGGATAGTCAGACAGGCTTCTGTAGTTATTTACAAGAACCTGTTGCAGTTTTGTGAAGTCTGCATCCTTCTCCATATGAAGCCCGAGGTTGCGGCAAACTTCCACACAGTGTCTTCCTGTGAGCTCATTCTTGCCTAGCAGAAATCTGGCCACGCTAACAAGAGCAAGTGGGAGGCCGTCGCACTTGTCCACAATTGCTGTCGAACCTCGCTCCAGTTCAGGTGAACATCCTCCAAAGAATACCTTCTTCGTAAGCAAAACCCTGGAGAGTTCTGCATCAAGAACACTCATCTTGTAAACATAACCATCACCTGAGCTGCAAGCATTTGCTACTGAGTGCAGAGCCGTGGTTACAATGATTCTGCTTTTTGTTTCCCCATGTAAGGTAGCTCTTACGGCATCCCAGTGTTGCTTGTTGATGTCATCAATTACAATTAAGCACCTGGCAGGCAGACAAACTGATAAATTAACAAGGTATTATATGATTATATCCGCCGGTTAGAAGAAATTGGTTGCCAATTCACTGATTTGCTATATGCAGATATAAACATGCACAAACGCTCAAATGTACATAGAATCATCAACTGTTTATAGGTACATGGCCGGAAGGAATGTAAATTAATACTTGAACTTAAAAGGGCTAAATTCTTTTTTTTTTCTGAAAATAGAGGATTGCGACGCTGTTCCTCCAAGTACAGAGCTATACTTCTATCTGTAGGGGGCGACAGTAAACCAGACCATATATGTTGTTTACACCATTTTTGAAGATGGCCGACTCTTGGATTGTAACCAATTAGTAAATTTGAACTTATATGACAGGTAAATATATCGCACCATAAAGTTAATGTGGGAAATCAGTCTGAATTGCTGACTAATCTTTCAATACAGACACTGTAAAAGCAGAGCAGCAGGTGACAAATCAGACTTTGCTCCTGTTTTCAGTTTTTCACAGCATTTCACTGATTCATCTCTCCTTTTCTCGACGATGGATCTTCAATCAGGCACCCACAAACTTTGTAATATGGCAAGATTAAATTACGCGCGGGCAACTCTTTCTTCCAAAGCCAAAACAACACTGGTAAGTTTTTCAGTAACAATTAAGCGGCCAAAGTATGTGCAAAAATGATTCTTGTTCCCTAAAAGAAGATTCTTCTGAGGTACTCCCTCGGTTCCAAATTACTCGTCGTGGTGTTATTTAAAAATTTTAACTAAAACCACGACGAGTAATTTGGAACGGAGGAGTAGGAAGGAGGTCAGTGCAGAAAATCCTCACTCTGTAGTCCCCAGGAAATTATTGATGGAATCTTGGTCCTGTGGCACATGGGCGGTGTGGTGGAGCTGCCGGAGTATGGCCGTCAGGAGCCCGCCGGCGTCCGTGTGCTCGGACCCCGCGGCCCAGGCACGGGCACGGAATCTCTGGACGACACCGGGGCAGCAGTACACCGCCCTGGCGAGCGTCGTCTTGCCCGAGCCGCCGAACCCCACGATGGATATCACGCTGGGAGGCCCCGGCTCGCTGCCCAGCAGCAGCTCCACCAGCTCCTGCCTGGGCTTGTCGATGCCCACAGGATAGGCCTCGGCCGCATCTGTGGCCGCAGGGGGAGCTGCTGCTCCGGCCCCGGCTCCGGCGGCAGATCTCACGCCGTTGACGCCATAGTTGACCCTTCGCTCGTGGGCGTCCTTGACCCTCTGCCTGAGCTTCCGGATCTCCGCCGCGAACCGGGATCTGTTGCCGGTGACCGCCTTCTTGACGCGGCGGAGGACGGAGGCTGCTGCCGCTTCCCCCTCGCAGGCGGCGCAGGGGAGGAACCGGTCGATGCAATCCTCGATGTCGTGCGCCAGATCGCGCATCTCCTCCATGGACACCATCTGCGGCCGCCGTGAGCTGTGGCTCGGATCTCCAAGGTGCTCGTCCATGTCGCACAGGATCATGTGGAGCTCGGTGTGGATGAAGCGGAGGTCGTCCTTGAGGCCCTTGGACAGCTTGTGCCTCTCGCTCAGCAGCGTGACCAGCTTCAGCACCACCTCCTTGGTCAGGGCGCTTGCCACCGCAGCCTCCATGCCTGCTGCCGGCCCTGCCCAGCTCCGACGACAGCCGCCGGAGGGGAATGTGAGTTGGACTGGGACAGCAAAGGGGGAGCAGAATAATTAACCGCTGCTGAAGGAGTACATTTTTTTTCCGAGAGTACGCCTGGGCATACAATATTTTTACAGAAATGATAATCCCGAGTGTTTGGATTGTAAGCATGACAATCCGAACGTTTTTATGACAACTTTAATTCACGCGAGGTTGGCAAACATGACAATTTTTTGAAAAAAATAAATTGTGACAAAGTTGTCATGCTTTAACAACTAAAATTGTCACCTTACGTTAACTAAAGTTGCTATGAAAAACATTAGGAATGACATGCTTAAAATCGAAACGTCCGGGATTTATCAGGGTCCTTTTTATGAAAGGCAGAAGATCAAGTAGAAAGAGACTACGACTTGTCGCGAACAACAAGTATAGTTAACTCCACACTCACACTTACAACTATACTTACAGACACAACGCAAAGGAGCCTATCCGCGTCTCGACCAGCACCAAATGCCACAAAGAACAACAACTACAAACGAGCATTACTTGTCGATTCACCAACCATCCATGATTGCCAAAGAGAAGATGGTGAATGGGTAGTGGGACTCAGAAGGACCATAAAAAGCCGTCATCTATGATACCCCGGCTGCTGCATACATAGCGCCCAAGAAGATCTGGCCCGACCAGCGGCCAGCACCGGATAACCACACCACCGAGTGAGGGAGTCCCGGACTAGGGGGTGTCCGGATAGCCGGACTATCGTCACGGCCGGACTCCAAGACTATGAAGATACAAGATTGAAGACTTCGTCCCGTGTCCGGATGGGACTTTCCTTGGCGTGGAAGGCAAGTTTGGCGATACGGATATGTAGATCTCCTACCGTTGTAACCGACTCTGTGTAACCCTAACCTATCTGGTGTCTATATAAACCGGAGGGTTTTAGTCCGTGGGGACGAACAACAATCATACCATAGGCTAGCTTCTAGGGTTTAGCCTCCTTGATCTCGTGGTAGATCTACTCTTGTACTACCCATATCATCAATATTAATCAAGCGGGAGTAGGGTTTTACCTCCATCGAGAGGGCCCGAACACAGGTAAAAACATCGTGTCCCTTGTCTCCTGTTACCATCCGCCTAGACGCACAGTTCGGGACCCCCTACCCGAGATCCGCCGGTATTGACACCGACATTGGTGCTTTCACTGAGAGTTCCTCAGTGTCGTCATCCTTAGGCCCGATGGCTCCTTCGATCATCAACAATGACGTGGTCCAGGGTGAGACTTTTCTCCCAGGACAGATCTTCGTATTCGGCGGCTTTGCACTGCGGGCCAATTCACTTGGCCATCTGGAGCAGATCGAAGCTACGCCCCGCCATCGTGTCGATTTGGAAGTTTGAACTATACGGCCGATATCCGCGGAGACTTGATCTTCGACGGATTCGAGCCGCAGCCAAGCGTGCCGCAGACTGTCTCGATGGGCATGATCTAGCTCTGCAAGCGAAGGCCACGAGGCCGCACTAAGATCCGCCCGACCCTTAATCCAGAGCCGGATTCCCGATCGAGGACGAGTGGTTGGACATCGCCTCGGGGCTACAATCTCTCTGGCGATCGAGCCGAACTCCATCCACTCGCCCTTTGCGAACACCTCGACTCAGAGTGCGGACTCCTCTCCGGACTCGAACCCTCCGCTACCGCTAATCGAATCCGATTGGGCGCCCGGTCATGGAGTTCATCGTGCGGACATCTTTTCAAGACTCGCCCTTGGCGACATCCCGAATTCACTAAAGTCTCTCTCTTTATCCGGAGAGCCTGGCGGACTACGGACAGAAGGTTGGGATGCGGACGACGAAGAAATTCAACGCCCACCCACCACCCACTTTGTAGCCACCGCCGATGATTTAACCGACATGCTAGACTTCGACTCCAAGACATCGACGGTATGGGACGGCGATGTCGGAGATTTACCAAGACCAGCGCCTACGAGGGCACCGGAAGGCCACCTCGTCATATGACATATATATGGTGGACATCCCAAAAGATGGGAACGGCGATGGAACAACGGAGGATGACCCTCCAAGAAAGCAGTAAAGCGCCCGGCGTGGCGGCGCCGCTCTAAATCCCGCCACAATAAAAGCGGTGATTACGGCACGGAGATAATAACACCCGGGCAAGGTTGAAGAGAACCCCTCCAGCAGGACTCGGCGCGGGAGGAGGGAGAAACAAGTCCGCACGACGGTCTGCAGAAAAGAGAGGTCGAGGGCGATAATTATGCGCCTCCCTCCGAAGATGAGGCAAGCCTCGGCGGCATTTACGAATTTGTCGTGCTCGAGGATCCCACCGAACAGGGCGTTTCAAACACATGCTTATAACCACGGCAAGCAGCCTCAAGAAAAAGCAGCAACAACTTAGAGCTGATCAAGACACGCTAGGCGACAGATGGACTGAAGTCCTTGCAGCCAAGAGTATGAACTCGAGCGCCCCTCAAAAGCTACCCCAAACGCAGGCCGTTGCCTCGACTAGAGGAGGAAGCACCCAAGTCACCAAAGACACGACATGGCAGACCGGCCACCCGTGGCGCGGCAGAGAAGCCTCTCGGCCCTCCGCTCAAGCCACACCCGACGCTCAAAAAGTACCAAGGCACGGGAAAACGCGCCGGACTTGCGAGATATATTGGAGGATAAGGCAAAACATACAAGATCGATCTACGGATCGCGTGGGCGTAACGACGGGATGATTACCGTCGGCGCGGATACAAAGAAACCCGGCGGGTCGAACCACGATGAGACAAAGCTCATATGAGCTACGCCGTGATATAGCCCAATACTGAGGCGCCAAGCACACCCACTATGCTTCCACGGATGAAGTAATGGATCATCAAATCCCGAGGGCTTCAAGCCCGTAAACATCGAATCATATGATGGTACCATAGATCCTGCGGTGCGGATCGAGGATTATCTCCTCCATATCCACATGGCCCGCGGTGATGATCTACATGCCATCAAATACCTCCCACTCAAGCTTAAAGGACCAGCTCGGCATTGGCTCAACAGCTTGCCGGCCAGAATCAATTGGTTGTTGGGAGGACCTGGAAGCCGCATTCCTTGATAACTTCCAGGGCACATATGTGCGACCACCAGACGCCGATGACCTTAGCCACATAATCCAGCAGCCAGAAGAACCGGCCAGACAATTCTGGACACGATTCCAAACAAAGAAAAATCAAATCGTTGACTGACCGGATGCAGAGGCCCTTGCAGCCTTCAAACATAACATCCGCGATGAGTGGCTTGCCCGGCACCTAGGACAGGAAAAACCAAAATCCATGGCAGCCCTCACAACACTCATGACCCGCTTTTGTGCTGGAGAGGGCAGCTGGCTAGCTCGAAGCAAAAACTTGGCCAAACATCCTGATAGTTCGGATACCAAGGAGAGCAATGGCAGGTCGCGTCGCAACAAGAACAAGCGCAGCATTAACGACGATAACACTGAAGATACAACCATTAATGCCGGATTCAGAGGCTCTAAACTCGGTCAGCGGAAGAAGCCATTCAAAAGAAATACCCAGGGCCCGTCCAACTTGGACCGAATACTCGATCACTTGTGCCAGATACATGGCACCCCCGAAAAACCAATCACACCAACAGGACTGTTGGGTGTTCAAGCAAGCAGGCAAGTTAAGTGCGAACTCAATGACAAGGGGCTGCATAGCGATGACGAGGAAGAGCCCGGCCCGAACAATAGAGGATGTAAGGGTTTTCCCACGCAAGTGCGGACGGTGAACATGATATACGCAACCCATATACCCAAAAGGGAGCGGAAGCGTGCACTAAGGGGCGATATGCGATGGATCCAATCGCCCAGTTCAACCCATGGTCTTCCTGCCCGATCACCTTCGATCGAAGGACCACCCACTAGCATCCGTCACGGCGGTTTCGCCCGCATTGGTCCTTGACCCAATTATCGACGGATTTCACCTAACCGTAGTCCTGATGGGCGGCGGCGGCAACTGAACACCTGCTTTTATCGGGATACAATCGCCAAAATGGCCATAGACCCTCAAGGATTAAACCTACAAAACGACCTTTAAAGGCGCCATACCGGGTGTAGAGGCCAGTTATGCGGGCTCGATTACACTCGAAGTGGTCTTCGGATCCCGGATAACTTCCGGCGAAGAGTTAATCTTCGACATCGTCCCATTCCGCAGCCGCCATCATGCATCGCTCGGACGAACCGCATTTGCAAAGTTCAATGCGGTGCCGCACTACGCATACCTCAAGCTCAAGATGCCAGGCCCTCGAGGAGTAACCACGGTCAATGGAAACACCGAACGCTCTCTCCGAACGGAGGAGCACACGGAGGCCCTCCCAGCGGAGGTACAAAGCAGCCTCTCACAGCAATTCTTGAGTCCGGCCACTAAGCATCCGGACACTGTCAAGCGCGCCCGGAGTAACCTACAACAAGACCGCCTGGCACGATTCAAGCACGCGTAGCAATCCGGCCCCAACCCCCGCCCTCGCGAAATCGCGAAGCTAGTATTACGCGTACATAATTACGCTCTGGAGATACCATGGGCATATGGGGAGGGCAAGACCACGGCTGCGCCAAGAATGCGGCTCGACCGCACCAGGGGCTCCCGATTGTGTCATTCTTTTTCTTTTTTCCTGTTTTCTTCCTTTTATCTTACTTTCAGGACTCCGTCTTTGAGAAGTCCTGTCCGGCACTTGAATCGCCGAACTCATGATGCAACAGCCAGGGAAGAGGAAAGCCACGTCGAATGTTCAGGTGGTCTCTATTACGAGCATTATACCTATTTTACATACCATCCCGCAGCTTACTCCTGGAGGGGGACATGTTAGATAGTCCCATCCCTTGCTTATAGCACTATTTGTATCGTTACGCTTTCATTGCAGTACCTTTTTTGAATAAACAATACATAGCTTTTTCTTATTATTGCACTACTTGCTTTATCTATACATATGTTCATTTCATGACATGTTGCAACCGTACACTTTGGTACGGCCAATACACCAGGGGCTTGCGTATCCCAAAATTATGGTGTGATAAGTCCGAACACTTTCACGAGTGCGGCACCCCGAACTTATAGCATTATATGAATCGGCTCCAAATCATGTCTTGGGTCAATAGTTGGGTTTGCCCGGCTCCCGTGTTTTGGTACCTTACGTTCCGTTATATATCGGCTAAGGTATACAGGAGAACCATCTGCGATTGTGCCCCAGCTTGAGCTGGGTTGAGCACCTCAGTGGAGAAAGCTAAAACTGACCGTCATGATAGGGCGAGAGCCAGTCGCTGTTCAAGAGGTTTTTTCGGGTCCCTAAAGACTTATGCCGCTTAGAGCGAGGAACCGGAATTGTCCGGCCAAGGCGTGGATAGCGCCCCGAACTCGGTCTTCCGAATACTAGGGGCTTCGACGAAATTTAAAATTATAGAATTCTATGGCTAAGTGAGAGTGTTCAAGCATTATAAGTCCGGTTGCCTTGTTCGTTGTGTTGAGCGCCTCCCTAGATGGACCCAAGAATGGGAACAAGAGTGCTCAAGTTTATCCCGAACACCCCAAAGACTGTGGCATGGGGCTGAAGCCAACGACTTGCCATCTCTCAAATTTGATAAACGGCCGCACAGAAGGTAATATTTTAAATTAATAAGCGTTGCTTAGTGCATATGAACAAGTTTTCAGTGTACAGGATAACAAATGCGAGCCTATTCAAAAATTACATCCTTGGAGCACTCATCCGCTACTCGGCGGGCACCCTTCAGGAGGCCCTCATAGTACTTTTCGGGCGTGCGATGCTCATGGCCCTTCGGTGGCCCGTCCATCACAAGCTTCTCCGCATCCAGCTTGCCCCAGTGCACTTTAGCACGGGCAAGGGCCCGACGGACACCTTCAATGCAGACGGAGCGCTTGATGACTTCAATCCATGGACAGGCATCCACCAGCCGCTGCACCAAGCCGAAGTAGCTCCCGGGCATGGCCTCCAATGGCCACAGCCACGCTATAAGGCCCTTCATGGCCTCTTCGGCGACCTTGTGGAGCTCGACCAGCTGCTTCAACTGGTCACTCAGGGGCACCGAATGTTCGGCCTCAGCATACTGAGACCAGAACACCTTTTTCGTCGAGCTCCCCTCCTTGGCGCGGTAGAATGCGGCGACATCGGACACACTACGGGCAAATCTGCGAATGCTCCCGAGAGCTCCGAATCCGGGTAAGTAATAGGTAATTCACTTTCACATGCTTGCTTTGCATAAAGAATGCCTTACCCGCCGCTATCTTCTTCAATGACTCAATTTCTTGGAGGGCTCTTTGGGCCTCGGCCTTAGCAGCTTTGGCACTCTCAAGAGCCGAGGCGAGCTCGGACTCTCGAGTCCTCGAGTCACGCTCCAAACCCTCGTGTTTTTCCACGAGAGCTTGGAGCTCTTGCCGCATCCTTGGCCAGCCACGCCTCCCCTCTCTCGCTCGGTGCGTTCCGCAGCCGCTTTGTTTTCGGCCACAGACACCGCTTCCTTCAGGGTCGCCACCTCGTTCATGGCCCCAGCAGTACCCATGTTATTCTTGTTATTTTTTGCAACCAAAACCTTTTCTATAAGGTATTTCTTTAATAAGGTATTACTTACCTTCCTTGTCCTCGAGCTGCTTCTTGGCTTGTCCGAGCTCGTTCTCGGACCACTCGAGGTTCTGCTTCAATGCATTGACCTCCGCAGTCAGTGCGGCAGAGGTCAGCAGCGCAGCCTGCATTCCCATATTGACATACTTATGTTAGACTCCTGCGTATATCTTTTTAGATCCTTAGTCCGGATTTTCTTTCCGAACACCGAACTAAGCATCAGGGGCTACCGCCTATGCGGTAATATTTTTATATATTCTAAACTTACCTCAAAGCCCGTTAGAAGGTCGGTATAGGCTTCGGCCACCCGCTCTTGGCAGATCGAATCGTCTGGATCACCGCACTCATAACAAGGCGGTGCTCCTCCTCGATGGAGGCGCTGTTGAGCGCCTCAAGATGCAATCCGGTGCCTCCGGTTGGGACGGAGGACACCTACGCCTTACCCTTCTTGCGAAGGATCCGCTGTCCGGACTTGAATCACTGATGGTTCCGGCATGGAGTCCTGGACGAGGGTCGGGCTTAGAGCCCTGGGGTCTTGCCTCAAGGCGCTGGAGTCCGGGAGGTTGCCTTGTGGCACCTCCTGCGCTACCTCCTCTTGACCAAGCCCCTTGGAGCCCCACCACAAGGCCGTCTGCAGCTGGCGTGAGGCGAGGAGGCGGTCGGAAGCGGCACTCTCCATTTCCGACGAGCCCAGGGACCCGCTCGATGAATCGGTGAACTCGCCCTTGCGCGGGCTGCACGGTTGTTCGACATTAGAGAACACTCTGCAATAATAAAAAGCCATGGGTATCCGGACACTTACGATCTCGCCAAGGGCTTGGCCCTTGTAGGCCAATCCTCCTCGTCGTCGTCGACGTTGGTGGAGAAGTCCGGAGGAAGGGTTCTTCCCTTCTTGGACCCTCCGGCCTCCCCAGTTGGGGCGTAACTTCAAAGCAAGTAACTTCACATGTGCATAACTTCACAACCATCACTGGTTGAACAACAAGTGCTCCCAGGTTCACAAGTGCTCCCAGGTTCACAAGATCCCAGGTTCACAAGTGCTCCCAGGTTCACAAGATCCCAGGTTCACAAGTGCTCCCAGGTTCACTTGCCAAGTGCAAAATGCAACAAACTGCATAAGTTCACGACCTACTACGACATAAGTTCACGACCTACTACGACATGTTCAAAGACAAACTTCAAAGCCATCAAACTACCTTAGCTCCAAAGAGAGCCATCAAGTGGGCTAACTTCTCTTCCCGCTCTTGAGACTTCTTGCGCAGCAGCTCAAGTTCCTTGTCGCGTGCAGCTTCAGATTCTTCCACCTTCATCTTGATTGCCGCCAATTCTTCTTGCATCACTTCATCTTGAAGCTCGGACCTCTCCAGCTTCCGCTCAAGATCACGAACATGAGCAGCCACTTCAGCAGTTGCTTTGCCGGAGTTGTTCCTAGATGACTGGAGCCCAACATTCCTGAGGAATGTGCTTTGCTTGACTTCGGTCTTGAGCACTTCTTCAACAATTTCAACAGCAGACTTTGGCTCTTCACCTTCTGGTACCGGCGCCTCCTTCATTTTTTCCATATCAAGCTAGCATATGGAGGAAAATGATAGGCATTAGTGGGAGATCTATTTCACATTTTGCAAACCAAACCAAGCAAGAGAAACCAAACCAGCACACAAATGGATTATTTGAAGTAACCAAACCAGCACACAAAATCTATACAAGAAGATGATGACTAGTGACCTGGAGACATGCAATTGGAACAATATGATTGCTTCATTAAGCCTAGAATGGTGGTTCTATATAAGATGGCTTCCCAAGTGAGCCGATCATCAAACTAACATTCAGATCAAATTTCATCATATCATAAAAAATGCAACAAATAGCTATAGCAAGTTCTGATATCTTTGTTGAACTATCAAACATCATCAAATCATCAAAGCATGGAACATAGCGTGTGTTCTTGACTGGCTCCGAATCAAACAACATCAAATCATCAAAGCATCAAACATCATCAAAGCTGGCTGTGAATCAAACAGGGCTGAGGTTTCTAGACAAAAGTTTGAACTGGCTGGACAAAGCATGGAGTGACTTACTATAACAGTCTTGACTGGCTCCGAAAACTCATGCTTCTTGCTGTTGTGGGTGGCCTTAAACAAGTCAATCGCAGATAGCTCCTCACCCTTACTCTCTTCTTTCTGAAATGTTTTTCAACAAAAATCAAAATGTTATTTAGCAAGAATCAGAAATGTTATTCAACGAGGATCAAACGGTAAGGTCTCTAGAGAAAAGTTCTCACAATGGCAAAAATGTGTGATGTGTAGTGCCTGGAACCAGTTCTCTGATTGTACATGACTTTTTCTCGATTCATCTTGTTCGACACACAGATTTTCTACAAAAAATCATAATGTCGGCATGATCTAGCACTAGCATATCATTTGCAGAACATAAAGTAGCGAACCAAGCAGAGAAAAACCTTGTGTCTTGTGGTAGACCACATCTCCACCAGAGCTTGCCATTCACCGTCCGTCAGATCTGGCACCGGAGACTTGATACTGACTTTGTTTGTGGCTACGGTATCAAAATAATTCTTCTTGATCTGATAGCGTCTGTTCTTTGAATTTTTCTGCAGAATATCTTTGCACGCGGTCTTGATGGTCTCTGAGTCCGTGTTCGTCTCTAAATTTGCCTACTAAGACAGCAAACAAGGTAGGAACAATATTAGTGATCATACATAGGTGTAACAGAAAATAGATAGCACATTAACTACGAAACAAGTAGCTTACAACAACTTTCCCAATGTAGTTCTCCAATAGACTAGCATTTTTTTGTATAGCTTGAAGTGAGGAAGAATCGGCAGATGGCTTCTTGCAACGAGTCCACACTCAGAAGCAAGCTTTGCTGCCTGCGGAGGCTTCTCTGGACGCTTCATCCCTTCGGCAATTTGGATAGGCACCTTGCTACCAAGCGACTTGGTGATTCTCTCTAGCCCTTTGCCCTTTCTATGTCTAGTCTTGGTAGTCATTGCATCTGAAAATGAAATTGAACTCATAAATTAGAATAGAAATCGACAGATGCAGGAATCGACAAAAGCATGCATGACCATTCCATTTGGAAAATGCACTAGTAAAAGAGATCATTGCAAAGGTCAACTTGCCTGGTTGAAGCACAACCTGCTATTCTTCTTCATTGATGATAGCATTCCTGTCAATAGAAGGTGCAACAGGGCTGAGGTCTGTGTGGATAGTGCCTGCTTCATCTATGCAGATAGTTCCTCCTTCATCTAGGCAGACAGTGCCACTTCCATCCATGCGGAGAGTGGTTCCTTCATCCATGGGCGACAACTCACTCATTTGCACCGAGGTCTCAGAGTCCATGCGCAGCAGACTTTCTTGATGGTCCGTCGCAGTCGCCATCTTTGCTTTCTGCCTTGTGACTCTATCAGGGGCAGGTTCATCAGGTTCCAGGATCCTCTTTTTTTGTCCTGGAGCTGGGCCCATCACCCTTCCCGGAGGCATTGTAGCAGATGTTTCTGAGCTCTTCTTCTTGTTGACTGTCTTCTTAACACCAGGCCTCTTCGTCCTAGATTCCTTCAGTGCCTCGTATAAACAACGCGGAAAAAAGCATTAGATGACGAGAAAAATATGTGAGCACAAGGAAACACATAGCATAAAAGAACCCCAACCCTCCAAGCAGGACATAGTTTGCACCTTAACAATCTTCTTCACTACGACATCATCCACTTCCTCTCCATCAATAACTTCACCCTCCTTAGGATTGTACTCTGGGTCATCATTGATAACTCCACTACCTTCTTGAACCTCATCACTTCTACCTTCTTGTACATCATTTGTTTTTATAATCATCGACGCTATTGCACTGATGCCAAGGGACTGGAACATCCGATGTTCCTCATGATATTTCTTGCCCTAACCTTGTCGTACTCGGTGAGAGGCTCTTCTTTGCATGATAAAGGAAACGTAACTATTAGGTGAATGTTTGGAATGCATGGACAGACAGCCAAACATTTCTTATGAGATTTTATTATCATTTAATCCTAGTTATTCAGGTAAGGAAGACTAACAACACACAGGCACAATTAAGCCAGCACATTCAGATTGCAGCAATACATTTCACTTAGCATATTAAGACACAGATTTTATAAAACTGACAGTATAACCCCAAGGGGCAAGTTGCATACCAAAGGTCGGCATCATGTTTGACCTTGTCATCCTTGCCATGGATGATCTTGAGGTGGTGCTTGCAAAATAGAATAAACAACAATCAGATACAACAGTGATAAAGTAAAATGATGCATTTGTATCAATAAATGAAAGCATTTGGACCATCATGCACATACAAGTGTAGCAATGTTGGGGAACATAGTAATTTCAAAAAAAATCCTACGCACACGCAAGATCATGGTGATCCATAGCAATGAGAGGGGAGAGTGTGTCCACGTACCCTCGTAGACCGAAAGCGGAAGCGTTAGCACAACGCGGTTGATGTAGTCGTACGTCTTCACGATCCGACCGATCAAGTACCGAACGCACGGCACCTCCGAGTTCATCACACGTTCAGCTCGATGACGTCCCTCGAACTCCGATCCAGCCGAGCTTTGAGGGAGAGTTCCGTCAGCACGACGGCGTGGTGACGATGATGATGTTCTACCGACGCAGAGCTTCGCCTAAGCACCACTACGATATTATCGAGGTGGATTATGGTGGAGGGGGGCACCGCACACGGCTAAGAGATCCAAGAGATCAATTGTTGTGTCTATGGGGTGCCCCCCTCCTCCGTATATAAAGGGGGGAGGAGAGGACCGGCCAAGGGGAGAGGCGCGCCCTAGGGGGGGCAAAATTACTCCAAGTAGGTTTGTCCCCCCCCCCTTTCCTATTCCAAGAAGGAGAAGGGGGAAGGAGGAGGTGGAGAGAAGGAAGGAGAGGGGGGCCGCCGCCCCCTCCCCTTGTCCAATTCGGACTGGGGCAAGGGGGGGCCTTGCTCCACCTCCTGGCTACCCTCTCTGTTCTTCACTAAGGCCCATAAGGCCCAATAGCTTCCCCGGGGGGGTTCCGGTAACCCCCCGGTACTTTGGTATATGCCCGAAACTTCCCGGAGCCATTCCGGTGTCCAAACATAGTCGTCCAATATATCGATCTTTATGTCTCAACAATTTCAAGACTCCTCGTCATGTCCGTGATCACATCCGGGACTCCGAACAACCTTCGGTACATCAAAACACATAAACTCATAATATAACCATCATCGAACTTTAAGCGTGCGGACCCTACGGGTTCGAGAACTATGTAGACATGACCGAGACACGTCTGCGGTCAATAACCAATAGCGGAACCTAGATGCTCATATTGGCTTCCACATATTCTACGAAGATCTTAACCGGTCAAACCGCATAACAACATATGTTGTTCCCTTTGTCATCGGTATGTTACTTGCCCGAGATTCGATCGTCGGTATCTCAATACCTAGTTCAATCTCGTTACCGGCAAGTCTCTTTACTCGTTATGTAATTCATCATCCCACAACTAACTCATTAGTCACATTGTTTGCAAGGCTTATAGTGATGTGCATTACTGGGAGGGCCCAGAGATACCTCTCCGACAATCGGAGTGACAAATCCTAATCTCGAAATACGTCAACTCAACAAGTACCTTCGGAGACACCTGTAGAGCACCTTTATAATCACCTAGTTACGTTGTGACGTTTGGTAGCACACAAAGTGTTTCTCGATAAACGGGAGTTGCATAATCTCATGGTCATAGGAACATGTATAAGTCATGAAGAAAGCAATAGCAACATACTAAACGATCAAGTGCTAAGCTAACGGAATGGGTCAAGTCAATCACATCGTTCTCTAATGATGTGATCCCATTAATCAAATGACAACTCATGTCTATGGCTAGGAAACTTAACCATCTTTGATTCAATGAGCTAGTCAAGTAGAGGCATACTAGTGACATATGTTTTGTCTATGTATTCACACATGTACTAAGTTTCCAGTTAATACAATTCTAGCATAAATAATAAAAATTTATCATGAAATAAGGAAATAAACAATAACTTTATTATTGCCTCTAGGGCATATTTCCTTTAGTCTCCCACTTGCACTAGAGTCAATAATCTAGTTCACATCACCATGTGATTTAACACCAATATTCACATCTGTATGTGATTAATACCCATAGTTCACATCGTCATGTGATCAACACCCAAAGGGTTTTACTAGAGTCAATAATCTAGTTCACATCGCTATGTGATTAATACCCAAAGAGTACTAAGGTATGATCATGTTTTGCTCGTGAGAGAAGTTTAGTCAACAGGTCTGTCACATTCAGAGCCATATGTATTTTGCAAATATTCTATGTCTAAAATGCTATGCACGGAGCTACTCTAGCTAATTTCTCCCACTTTCAATATGTATCCAGATTGAGACTTAGAGTCATCTGGATTAGTGTAAAAGCTTGCACCGATGTAACTCTTTATGACGGGCTCTTTTATAACCTCCATAATCGAGAAATATTTCCTTAGTCCTCACTAAGGATATTCTTGACCGATGTCCAGTGATCTACTCTTAGATCAAAACTGTACTCCCTTGTCAAACTCAGAACAAAGTATACAATAGGTTTGGTACACAGCATAACATACTTTATAGAACCTATGACTGAGGCATAGGGAATGACTTTTCATTCTCTTTCTATTTTCTGCCATGGTCGGGTTTTGAGTCTTACTCAACTTCACACCATGCAACACAGGCAAGAACTTCTTTTTTGACTGTTCCATTCTTGAAATACTTCAAAAACTTATCAAGGTATGTACTCATTGAAAAATCTTATCAAGCGTCTTGATCTATCTCTATAGATCTTGATGCTCAATGTGTAAGCAGCTTCACCGAGGTCTTTTATTGAAAAACTTTTATTCAAGTATCCTTTTATGCTATCCAGAAATTCTATATCATTTCCAATCAACAATATGTCGTCCACATATAATATTAGAAATGCTACAGAGCTCCCACTCACTTTCTTGTAAATACAAGCTTCTCCGTAAGTCATATAAAACCATATGCTTTGATCACACTATCAAAATGTTTATTCCAACTCCGAGAGGCTTGGACCAGTCCATAAATGGATCGCTGGAGCTTGCACACTTTGTTAGCACCTTTCGGATCGACAAAACCTTCTAGTTGCATCATATACAACTCTTCTTCCAGAAATCCATTCAGGAATGCAGTTTTGACATCCATTTGCCAAATTTCATAATCATAAAATGCGGCAATTTCTAGCAGGATTTGGAAATATTTAAGCATCGCTACGGGTGAGAAGGTCTCATCGTAGTCAACCCCTTGAACTTGTCGAAAGCCTTACGCAACAAGTCGAGCTTTGTATATAGTAACACTACTATCAATGTCCTTCTTCCTCTTGAGGATCCATTTATCTATGGCTTGCCGATCATCGGGCAAGTCCACCAAAGTCCACACATTATTCTCATACATGGATCCCATCTCAGATTTCATGGCCTCAAACCATTTCGCAGAATCTGGGCTCATCATCGCTTCCTCATAGTTCGTAGGTTTATCATGGTCTAGTAACATGACTTCCAGAATAGGATTACCATACCACTCTGGTGCGGACCGTACTCTGGAAGACCTACGAGGTTCTGTAGTAACTTGATGAAGTTTCATGATCATCATCATTAGCTTCCTCACTAATTGGTGTAGGCATCACTGGAACTGATTTCAGTGATGAACTGTTTTCCAATTCGGGATAAGGTACTATTACCTCATCAAGTTCTACTTTTCTCCCACTCACTTCTTTCGAGAGAAACTCCTTCTCTAGAAAGGATCCATTCTTAGCAACGAATATTTTACCTTCGGATTTGTGATTAGAAGGTGTAACCAACAGTCTCCTTTGGGTATCCTATGAAGACGCATTTCCCCGATTTGGGTTCGAGCTTATAAGCATCGCAACTCCAAACTTTAACAAACGACAGCTTAGGTTTATTGCTAAACCATAGTTCATATGATGTCGTCTCAACGGATTTAGATGGTGTCCTATTTTAACATGAATGCATCTATATCTAATGCATAACCCTAAAATGATATTGGTAAATTGGTAAGAGACATCATTGATCGCACCATATCAAATAAAGTGCGGTTATGACGTTCGGACACACTGTTACGTTGTGGTGTTCCAGGTGGCATGAGTTTGTGAAACTATTCCACATTATTTTAACTGAAGGCCAAACTCGTAACTCAAATATTCATCTCCACGATCAGATCGTAGAAACTTTATTTTCTTGTTATGATGATTTTCCACTTCACTCTGAAATTCTTTGAACCTTTCAACTGTTTCAGACTTATGTTTCATCAAGTAGATATACCCATATCTGCTCAAATCATCTGTGAAGGTTAGAAAATAAAGATACCCGCCATGAGCCTCAATACTCATTGGTCTGCATACATCAGTATGTATTATTTCCAACAAGTCAATAGCTTGTTCCATTGTTCCGGAGAACGGAGTTTTAGTCATCTTGCCCAAAAGGCACGGTTCGCAAGCATCAAATGATTCATAACCAAGTGATTCCGAAAATCCATCTTTATGGAGTTTCTTCGTGCGCTTTATACCGATATGACCCAAACGGCAGTGCCACAAATAAGTTGCACTATCATTATCAACTTTGTATCTTTTGGCATAAATATTATGAATATGTGTATCACTACGATCGAGATCCAACAAACTATTTTCATTGGGTGTATGACCATTGAAGGTTTTTTTCATGTAAACAGAACACCAATTATTCTCTGATTTTAAATGAATAACCGTATTGCAATAAACATGATCAAATCATATTCATGCTCAACGCAAACGCCAAATGACATTCACTACAACAAGAACCCACCTATACCAACACATATCTACCAACGAAACGATAATATGTGTTGTTTGTTAACCTCCCACCTCCCCGACTTATCCCACCCTCCCCTACTAAGCGCTAACCTCATCTCCTATGAAAAAAAACTAACCTCCTCGTATGACAGTACCCATCTCCCCCCAATTTTTCCTATCTGCCATCTCCCCTCCTCCTCGATTATTGTCTCCCCTAAACTCCATGAACGCAATGCTGCCCGCCAGTGCCAATTTGTACTAGCTCCGGTGCTCTCCTAGACGTCGCTCACTAGACCGGCTGCCCCTCAATCCTCTCCCCCGATCCTCTGCAACCGCGACTTCCTCTGCGCCGCTGCACATGCCCCTGTAGCAACCATAGCCGCCATGTGCCGCCGATGCGACTCCCATGTAGGCCATCTACCTCGCGTCTGCCTATGCGTCGCTGGCATCTCGGGCTCGACGGTGCTGATCCGCCTCGGCTACCTCACCCCGCCGACATCGACATAGATGGTTCAGTAAGGCACTTCTCTCCTCTGTTTGTGGTGACATGGCAATCGTTTGATGGTCAACCTTTGAAGGAAATCGTGATTGCGATCTATTCTGCCTAGTGTTAGCCACCCCATCGTGCTATTCTAGGTATTTTTGTTTCGTGCTTACATCTTTCAATGTGCAGTGCTATGTAATTCTGTAAATGCAAGCCAGTTGTTTATACTTTGGCTGATCTATTTGGATGTATGGTTGAGTGCATATGTGTAATTCTGGAAGAATGCTTGTGTCCTTTTTTTAATCTCAATAGTCCGTTGTTGCTGCTATGGGCGTGGATGAATCCTTACTGATTTCCTAATATTCCTCTTTATTGTGTACATAATCCTTAATTTCGATTCATTTACAGGTTCTTAAACCGGCCTTGCTTCAGACAACATGTGTGTATTTGTTGGATTGCATTTGCATCATAGTATTAGATCGATCTATTGTGCGATGAACATCCACGCAGGGCCGCAGGATGGTTGTGAGTTACCAAAAAATGGTATCCCTTAATTAACTAATCGCTAAGTCAGCTTGAATTATTGATCCGCCTACTGTGTTCAGTGTAAGTTTTGGTTTGACCTTTTCATTGTGATGATTGCAGAATGGTGTGCCGGCAAGCACTACAAAATTAGCCAGCGACGACGAGCAACGTCGCAGCACTTCTCCTTGTGCTCACATGTTGTGGAGACGCCGGCCTGCTTGAGCTGCCCTCGATCAGTGCCAACTCCGCGGGGGGAAACTATGGTACTGATTTCTTTGGTTGTAAGGTTCTGTGTTCCCCTATGATATAAGATGGTGAAGTTACAGGATGTAGGAATTATGCTATACTATGACTGTAACACGTTTTGTTGTTTCTTGACTTGTTTCCATAAGAATTTAAGTGCTTGAATCAGAACCCTGTACGATTTCACCTTGCTCCAATTAATCAATCAGAACTCTTAGTATTCTACATGGTGTTGGCTCCCAACTTCCTTTAATCAGCATCTGAATCTTCACAAAGATCATTAAATATTTATGTCTCACATGTTCTTCATCGGCCAATTTTTCATGTTACGAGTTCAGGTAAACATCAATATGCTCAAGGTAATACACCCTACTTTGCATAGTAAACCATATTAACCTATTTTGAATGAAAAACATCTTTGAAAAACTGAAGATGTTTTCACAGATCTATTTTGGTTTATAGATTACAGAGAGATTGCCCAATCTAGAAAAGAGAAGATGGATGCCAAGTCGGACAGTCATGTGATGTCTGCAGCTGAGATACTGAGAAGTTTGTGTAAGTACTCGTCTTCTTCTCAAATATTAACTTCTTCGTACACGCGCGTTATGTCTATTATCTTCTAGCATTCCCTGTAGATTTTATGTTGATCTAAATATTTTACTAAACTGATGTGTACAATTGAATACGGAGTTGCTAAGGGTCCTGTAGCTCGGAGAGGCTAATATCCCATTTCGTCAAGATTTAGACTTCTTGTACTAAAGTTTCCTCTATTAATTTTGTACTAAACAATTTCCTAGTATATAAATAGATGTCTAAATTGTTAGCATGTATCACTGTACCTAATTAAGGCATATCCAAGTTTGGCCTAGTGTGAATTATTTTCTTTCTGCATAAAGTATATTTGAATTGTTGAAACTTTATCTATTTGTATTTTCTGGAGAACTGCATATCTTTCGCTAAAACCAGAGGATGTGTTGTATGTCAGTACATGTTTATTTAAAGGAAGTACCTAATTTCCTACATTAGTATGCTTGCTTTATGGTTTACGTTAATTCAGTTGACATATAGTAGATTTGTTCATAAGAAAACAAGGATCAAAAGTGTTTGTGAGATGTAGGCTATTACACTACTTTCAGTACAAAGCTACTAATGTCATGACCTTCAACCTTTGTATGTTGCTCCTCCTTTACATTTTGCTGCCCTACTAACCTCATTTTCTCGACAGTAAGTTACTCATCTCTTTTTTTTTGTATATTTCCAAGATAAATGAATGATGCATGGCTCGGATGTTGATTTCAAGGACGGGAATGGGACTACTACTAGTACTAGATCCTAAGAATGTCATTTCTAGGACAATGTTTTGAACATTATAGTTGATTGCAAGGTCGAGAATTTGGCGACTACTAGATAGTTTCACATCTTGTAATCTTTGAATCATGTTCTTTGTAATGCAACATAGTTGATCTAATATATGAGACCTTCCTGTTTATTATATTGTGACTCCTATACTCTCTATATATATTGACCTAATATTTCTAGATGGCAATGTGTAAAATATCATCCAATATTCATGCTTTGTAGCGAAGGCTCTAGTCCTTGCAATGTTATGTTATATAATTGTGCAGGGTAGCCACCAACGCATATGAAATGTTGTTAGGATTTAACTCTTTCTGTTGCTACCTTACAACGCTTCTATATGTTGTTTACCAACACATGTATATATGTTGTTGTAGACCCTAGCAACGCCACCAACGACAACACATAGTAATCCGTTGGTGTAGACCTTAGCAACGCATATATGGACATAGCACAACACATCAATGTGTTGCTGAAGGAGGGTTCTTGTTGTAGTGATTTATTAGGTTTAACACTAATCTCGAAAGTATAGGGAGTGTGTGATGATGATCATATCAATCTTGGAACTACTTCCAACACTCATCGTCACTTCACCTTCAACTAGTCTCTGTTTATTCTGTAACTCCTATTTTCGAGTTACTAATCTTAGCAACCGAACAAGTATCAAATACTCAGGGGCTACTATAAACAATAGTAAGGCACACATCAATAACCTGTATATCAAATATACCCTTGTTCACTTTGCCATCCTACTTATCCACCAAATATTCAGGGCATTTCCGTTTCCAGTGACCATTTCCTTTGTAGTGTAAGCACTCAGTTTCAGGCTTTGGTCCAGCTTTGGGCTTCTTCATGAGTGACAACTTGCTTGTCATTCTACTTGAAGTTCCCTTTCTTTCCCTTTGCCCTTTTCTTGAAACTAGTTTTCTTGTCAATCATCAACACTTGATGCTCTTTTCTTGATTTCTACCTTCGTCGATTTCAACATCACGAAGAGCTCGGGAATCGTTTTCGTCATCCCTTGCATACTATAGTTCATCACGAAGTTCTAGTGACTTGGTGATGGTGACTAGAGAACTCTGTCAATCACTGTCTTATCTGGAAGATTAACTCCCACTTGATTCAAGCGATTGTAGTACCCAGACAATCTGAGAACATGCTCACTAGTTGAGCAATTCTCCTCCATCTTTTAGCTATAGAACTTGTTGGAGACTTCATATCTCTCAACTCGGGTATTTGCTTGAAATATTAACTTCAATTCCTGGAACAGCTCATATGATCCATGACATTCAAAACATCTTTGAAGTCCCGATTCTAAGCCGTTAAGCATGGTGCACTAAACTATCAAGTAGTCATCATATTGAGCTAGCCAAACGTTCATAACGTCTGCATCTGCTCCTGCAATAGGTCTGTCACCTAGCGGTGCATCAAGGACATAATTCTTCTGTGTAGCAATGAGGATAAACCTCAAATCATGGATCTAATCCGCATCATTGCTACTAATATATTTCAACATAGTTTTTCTCTAGGATCATATCAAAAATAAACATAGGGAAGCAACAACGCGAGCTATTGATCTACAACATAATTTGCAAAAAACTATCAGGACTATGTTCATGATAAATTTAAGTTCAATTAATCATATTACTTAAGAACCCCCACTTAGATAGACATCTCTCTAATTGTCTAAGTGATCATGTGATCCAAATCAACTAAACCATAACCGATCATCACGTGAAATGGAGTAGTTTTCAATGGTGAACATCACTATGTTGATCATATCTACTATATGATTCACGCTCGACCTTTCGGTCTCAGTGTTCCGAGGCCATATCAGCATATGCTAGGCTCATCAAGTTTAACCTGAGTATTTTGCATGTGCAAAACTGGCTTGCACCCGTTGTAGATGGACGTAGAGCTTATCACACCCGATCATCACGTGGTGTCTGGGCACGACGAACTTTGGCAACGGTGCATACTCAGGGAGAACACTTTTATCTTGAAATTTAGTGAGAGATCATCTTATAATGCTACCATCAATCAAAGCAAGATAAGATGCATAAAAGATAAACATCACATGCAATCAATATAAGTGATATGATATGGCCATCATCATCTTGTGCTTGTGATCTCCATCTCCGAAGCACCGTCATGATCACCATCGTCACCGGCGCGACACCTTGATCTCCATCGTAGCATCGTTGTCGTCTCGCCAACTATTGCTTCTATGACTATCGCTACCGCTTAGTGATAAAGTAAAGCAATTACAGGGCGATTGCATTGCATACAATAAAGTGACAACCATATGGCTCCTGCCAGTTGTCGATAACTCGGTTACAAAACATGATCATCTCATACAATAAAATATAGCATCATGCCTTGACCATATCACATCACAACATGCCCTGCAAAAACAAGTTAGACGTCCTCTACTTTGTTGTTGCAAGTTTTACGTGGCTGCTACGGGCTGAGCAAGAACCGTTCTTGCCTACGCATCAAAACCACAACAATAGTTTGTCAAGTTAGTGCTGTTTTAACCTTCTCAAGGACCGGGCATAGCCACACTCGGTCCAACTAAAGTTGGAGAAACTGACACACACTAGTCACCTGTGTGCAAAGCCCGGCGGTAAAACCAGTCTTGCGTAAGCGTACGCGTAATGTCGTCCGGGCCGCTTCATCCAACAATACCGCCGAACCAAAGTGTAACATGCTGGTAAGCAGTATGACTTGTATCGCCCACAACTCACTTGTGTTCTACTCGTGCGTATAACATCTACGCATAAAACCAGACTCGGATGCCACTGTTGGGGAACATAGTAATTTCAAAGAAATTCCTACGCACACGCAAGATCATGGTCATGCATAGCAACAAGAGGGGAGAGTGTGTCCACGTACCCTCGTAGACCAAAAGTGGAAGCGTTAGCGCAACGCGGTTGATGTAGTCGTACGTCTTCACGATCCGACCAATCAAGTACCAAACGCACGGCACCTCCGAGTTCAGCACACGTTCAACTCGATGACGTCCCTCGAACTCCGATCCAGCCGAGCTTTGAGGGAGAGTTCCGTCAGCACGACGGTGTGGTGACGATGATGATGTTCTACCGATGCAGGGCTTCGCCTAAGCACCGCTACGATATTATCGAGGTGGATTATGGTGGAGGGTGGCACCGCACACGGCTAAGAGATCCAAGAGATCAATTGTTGTGTCTATGGGGTGCCCCCTCCTCTGTATATAAAGGGGGGGGAGGAGGAGAGGGCCGGCAAAGGGGAGAGGCGCGCCCTAGGGGGGCAATCCTACTCCAAGTAGGTTTGGCCCCCCGTTCCTATTCCAAGGAGGAGAAGGGGGAAGGAGGAGGTGGAGAGAAGGAAGGAGAGGGGGTCCGCCACCCCCTTCCCTTGTCCAATTCGTACTGGGGCAAGGGGAGACGCGCGCCACCTCTTGGCTGCCCTCTCTCTTCTCCACTAAGGCCCATAAGGCCCAATAGCTTCCCCGGGGGGTTCTGGTAACCCCCCGTACTCTGGTATATGCCCGAAACCTCCCGGAACCATTCCGGTGTCCAAACATAGTCGTCCAATATATCGATCTCTACATCTCGACAATTTCGAGACTCCTCGTCATGTCCATGATCACATCCGGGACTCCGAACAACCTTCGGTACATCAAAACACATAAACTCATAATATAACCATCATCGAACTTTAAGCGTGCGGACCCTACGGGTTCGAGAACTATGTAGACATGACCGAGACACGTCTGCGGTCAATAACCAATAGCGGAACCAGGATGCTCATATTGGCTCCCACATATTCTATGAAGATTTTTATCGGTCAAACCGCATAACAACATACATTGTTCCCTTTGTCATTGGTATGTTACTTGCCCGAGATTCGATCGTCGGTATCTCAATACCTAGTTCAATCTCGTTACCGGCAAGTCTCTTTACTCGTTATGTAATGCATCATACCGCAACTAACTCATTAGTCACATTGCTTGCAAGGCTTATAGTGATGTGCATTGCCGAGAGGGCC
This sequence comes from Aegilops bicornis, assembly GCA_021605145.1. Lineage (NCBI taxonomy): Eukaryota > Viridiplantae > Streptophyta > Magnoliopsida > Poales > Poaceae > Aegilops > Aegilops bicornis. Next base: position 24,162,293 of record CM038674.1, on the reverse strand, counting down.
CAAAGATACCTCTCCGACAATCGGAGTGACAAATCCTAATCTCGAAATACGTCAACTCAACAACTACCTTCGGAGACACTTGTAGAGCACCTTTATAATCACCCTGTTACGTTGTGACGTTTGGTAGAACACAAAGTGTTCCTCCGGTAAACGGGAGTTGCATAATCTCATAGTCATAGGAACATGTATAAGTCATGAAGAAAGCAATAGCAATATACTAAACGATCAAGTGCTAAGCTAACGGAATGGGTCAAGTTAATCACATCATTCTCTAATGATGTGATCCCGTTAATCAAATGACAACTCATGTCTATGGCTAGGAAACTTAACCATCTTTGATTCAATGAGCTAGTCAAGTAGAGGCATACTAGTGACATTATGTTTTGTATATGTATTCACACATGTACTAAGTTTCCGGTTAATACAATTCTAGCATGAATAATAAACATTTATCATGAAATAAGGAAATAAATAATAACTTTATTATTGCCTCTAGGGCATATTTCCTTCAAGCAATGCATCAGTAATAATACATGTGAAGCAAACTTGCTAGATCAACAATATAGTGATGTAGTTAAATTAATTAAGCATACATGTAAGTGCACTACACAATCATGCATGTACACAGGAAAGATACGAAGCATCCCTTAAAATCTCGACTACATCAAGCAGGGGGTAGCAATGTACATAACTCAACTAAGTTAATTGGTGTCATTACAGAAAAGTAGCACAAAGTAACAACTAACATAGTGAGCCGATCAATAGAATAGAGCTCACAGAAATGGAAGATGGACTTAATCATTTAGTAATGAACACCATGAATTAACTAGACCAACCCAGAGAGCATATATCACACCTACACTCTGTTGGAAAAGGCAGTGCCTAGGAGTCGCTTAGGCACGCCTAGGCGCTAGGCAATGGCCAAACGCCTCACCTAGGGCATAAATGGAGGTCTAGGCGGGGCAAGCAAGGAATTGCCTACCCAAGCAAGAAATCATTCCACATCTTGCCTTTGTTATGCCAAACTAGATATATTCCAATGGCAGTAGACGACAATTAACTTATTTATATGCCCTAAACTAATATCAACACCCATATAATAATCACAAATACTCCCTCTGTAAACTAATATAAGAGTGTTTAGATCACTGTTTTAGTTATCTAAACGCTCTTACATTAGTTTACGGAGGGAGTACACTACAAGTAAAAACTATATTACCGCCTAGGCTGCGTCTAGGGCGCTTAGGCACCGCCTAGGCACTAGGCGAAGGCCAACCGCCTCGCTTACGCCTACCGCTTTTTCCAACCTTGCACCTACATGAGCTACTCTAGTAGTGTAGTGAGCAGGAAGATTTCTATATGAATGACAGAGTCCCATAGGAAGCAATGAGAGATCAGCACTGCCACTGATAAATTTAGCAAACCCAGGAACATAGCTATGGAAAAAGATCATCCATATGTAAACCAAAGCATGGCAGGAGCTCACATGATTGAAACCAAACATGAATGGGAACCTACAAACCCTAGATAGCATGGGAATAACAACTATAGAGCTTTAGATATAGTGGTGACCATAATCCAGAACACATAACAGGATTGGCAGCAGAGGGAGAGGGAGATGGAAATGGATGTGCTACCTGCTTTTGTGGTGGTGCATCGTAGTAGCCGTGCTTGAGATCCTCCTCCTGATGATGCTCAATAACCTGCAGGACAAACAAGGCCATAGGTGAGCTTCCACAGGGTATCCACATGACAATGCAAAACATCAGGCAACATGTCCGAGTCATTGACAGGGATGCACAATCAAAATAGAGTAGAGCATACAAAATCTAGAATAAAGAACCACCTCCCCACAAAACCCTAACCATGTCAATGTCCGAGTCATTGATAGGGATGCTTTTCTCCAAGTGCTACTGATAGAAACAAGCATAGTGCTACTGATAGAAACAAGCATAGTGCTACTGGTAGAAACAAGCAAGCAAAGAAGGAAATTTAAGAGCAACAACCAAGCAAGTACTGTTGATACAAACCCTTGCTTTTTCTCCAAGTTCTACTAATACAAGCAAGTACTGCTGATGGAAACCCTAATTAACCATGTAAGCTAGCAAGCAACATGAACTAGAGGGAGGTCATCCCCTAACAGCATGCACTTTCTCTCCATCAACCTTAACCCTAACCCCATGAAGCAGCCTACCAGAGGGGGATCGAACGAACCACCAGGAGGACCTAACCCTAGATCGACCAGGAGAGGGGTCGACAGAACCACCAGGAGCTCCTAACCCCAGAATCCATCCCATGAACAAGAACCACCAGGAGCTCCCAGATCGAACGAATCCTTAACCTAGATCGACTAGGAGGGGGGTTGAGGGGATAAGTACCTGCTGTCGATGATGGGATCGAGGGGATCGTCGATTATGTGGATGTAGCCACCGCCGTTGATGTAGTCGCCATCGTCGATGTAGTCGTAGCCGGGGCCGTCGATGTCGGTTATGTAGCCGCCGTTGTCGATGTAGCCGTCGTCGTCGAGGGTGGGAAGGTGCAGAGGGGGGTGGGGCGAAGCAGAGGAGGAGGAGCTAGGGTTGCGGGGTGGGGAATGGGGAATTTGGGAGTGGGGAGAGGGAGGGGGATTAAATGCGTCGAGAGAGGGGCGGCGGGGCGGTGTGGAGCAGGGGAGGGAGTCATCAGCGGAGGGGCGATGGGGCAGCACGGAGCAGGGGAGGGAGTCGTCATCGGCGGGGCAATGGGGCGGGGTGGGGAGAAGCTAGGGTTCGTCGGGGAGGCGAATGGGGAAATTTTGGGGAGAGGGGAGGGGATCCCACGTGTTAGTGGAGAGAAGAGGGGAGGGAGTGGTGGGTCCCGCATGGTAGTGGGAGAGAAGTGGTGGGAACTTTTGGTGGGGTGGGAGGGAAAATTTGGTGCTAGGAGGGAAAATTTGGTGGGGTGGGAGGGAAATTTTCACCATTTTTTAGAGGTTTGGAGGCAGAAATATTCAGGGTCTTTTTTGTAAACTTTGTAGAAATAATGGTTAAAATCATACCGAATAACTCAAGAAAATGTTGGTATTCCAAATTTAGTATTTTTGCTAGTGGGTAGGCCACATTTGATGATGTGACGCGGAGTTCTCCCATTTTTTTTGAATTTTTTACGGTGTTTTAAAAAACCGGCCGATTTCGTCGCAGCGGTCGTCCATGGCTAGGGTTTGAGTCATGCAAATATGTTGTCGATTCTTTGATGAAATGCCTACTTGTGAAGCTAAAATGATTTTTGGCAAAAATAACGGGGAATCTATGGAGGACCCGTAGTTCAAATTCCAGCCGGTTCCAGCTGAATCGGCCTAAGGTGGTATGAATGGCCGGGAGTAGCTACGAGGGTCGGAAATGCATGATTTTTGGCGACCATCCATAAAATAGGGTCTACTCTGAGATAGACATGGAATGGCGCCGTTTGGGGTGACCCTCCTTGTAGCCACTTCACAAAAAACGCATGTCTTTAGCATTCAAAAAATGAAAAACGGTTTTTTTGTTAAACAAGTTGGAACCTCGCTTTGGAAACATTGTTTGCCATCACAAGACGGAGGAATTCACCAAATTTGGGCATATTATCAAAAACTATTCAACGGATGCAGCCATATCATTGCTAGTTTGGCTTGAAAGCCACGAATCTTCGTTCATGGTAGGTCGTTTTTGAGAACACCTTTTCAAGAAAACGTCGGTATTCCAAGTTTAGTATTTTTGCTAGTTGGTAGGCCACATTTGATGATGTGACGCAGAGGTCTCCCATTTTTTTGGTTTTTTGAATTTTTTTACGGTGTTTTCAAAAACCGTCCGATTTCGTCGCGGCGGCCTTCCGTGGCTAGGGCTTGAGTCATGCAAATCTGTTGTCGATTTTTTACAAAAAAGCATGTTTAGATGACACCGTCATACTTGAGCATTAAACTTATATTGTTTCATAATGTTGTTGATTCTTAATGAACAATCTTAACGAAAAAACATGTTTTTGACAATCACAAAATGAAACTTATATTGTTTCATACATGATCATGCACATAACCCCATAATTTCATCTTTCATCCATGAGCATGCACAAAATATCAATTCCCATCAATTGCCAAACTGAATATTCATAATTAAGAAACTGAATATTCATACTTAAGCATCCATAAGCATGCACAAAATTCAAACCAAGCTTGGCATTGCCACTTAACATTCCCACTTGATTTCTTAACATCTTCACTCGTTCTTCTCCTTATTCTCCTTCATCCTCCTGATGCACTCAGAGTGGAGAATGACGACGCGGATGTACTCCTCTACCACAATTAGCATGGTCTTGTCGCCCAGCTGTGGAATCACCGGCGCCACTACCATCGCGAGGTCATCGTTAGGCACCACCATCGCGAGGTCAGCGTCAGGCACCACAATCGCGAGGTCGTCGTCAGCCACCATAGCAGGGTCAGCGTCAGGCACCACAATCGTGAGGTCGTCGTTAGCCACCACCATAGCAAGGTCATCGTAAGCCAAAATAGGCTGCACCTCCCCGCTCTGCTCCTTGTCATCCCCGCTCTTCTCCTCGTCATCCCCGCTCTGCTCCTCTTCTTGCCCACTCTGCTCCTCGTCATCCCCGCTGCTGCTCCCATTGCCTAGCCAAATGCAACAAAGTGTGAACATGTTGTTGTCGTCGTGCTGGTAGAGGAAGCCAAAAGGACAGGAAGAAGAGAGGCAGAGAGCTTACTGGCATCATCATTGTGCTGGTAGTACATGCGGCACATGGTGTTGTCGAACATCTTCACGGTGAACATGGCGTCGCCGTCATAGCGGAAGACAAGGAAGTGCCTGAGCTGCAGCTCATGGGCGCGGGCGAAATGCTCCCAGCCGGGCCCTAGGTACAATGTGGCCTTCCCCGTCGAACACCACCACCATGTTCCATAGCCTGCGACGCCCGCTGCCGGCCTCCCGCAGCTTCATTTTGTGGGGCTCACAGCTGGCGAGCATCTTCGCAAACTTGTCAGGCAGCCTCTGCAGCGAGGGTCAAGTAGTGGTTAATTGTGCCAATCAAGCACTAGACAGCAGAGTGATGATAAAGAAATGAGTGATGATAAATATACATGCCTACTGAAAGATTTCTCAGTTACGATCTTGAAGAACTCAAAACCTTCCAAGCCAGCCATCTCACTTCTCCGAAAAGAAGCATTGTAATTAAACAACAAGTTACCATAAACAGGACAGGACATAAATAGGAAACAAGCACTTCAAAACAGTGTTTGCCAGGGCCTCAATTTGGAATACTACTATAAATGGCAATGGCCTCAATTTGCTCCTACTCTATCTTGGCAATGACACACAGACTTGAGCATGTACACTCATAAATGTAATCTAACAAAGCAACATCAACATCATCAGGTAAACAGAACAAGAATGACAACAACAACAACATAGTAATCTAACAGAGCAACAGCAACATTAGCAGGTGACCACCAACAGCAACAACAGTCTCATTCACCATAGAATTCAACCACACATACACATAGACTTTCATCAACAACATAGTAATCTAACAGAAATACTGGTATTTGGCGCAACCCTAAGTTTGCTAGCAAGTACTCGATCAGCTGCAAAAAGCTTACTTTCTAAGTAGTACCTAGGAGAATGGCATTACAACATTAAATCCAGAGCATATATTTGGAGGAACAAACACTGGTACCCTGGGATCATTAAATCCAGAGCATATAATGGCATTACAACATTACCACATTTAATGGCATTAAAACATTACAACCTTACTTTCTAAGTAGTTCCACCATAATTAATTAGCAAGCAGAGCATGAATAATGAACAAACTTATTTGGAGGAACCAGTGTATATGGGAAAGAAGAGCCTAATTAACAATAACATGAAATCCAGAGCATATATGCAAATTAATTAGCACTTGTAGATCCTGCTTGACCAAGAAAGAAAGTCAGGAAATCAATCATTTCTCCACATCTAGTTTCACAGGGCCTATCTACAAATACCAGCGGTGGCAAGAAACCTAATCAAACATCTGCTGCAACCCTAAGTATGAACCCTAGGTATCTGCTGCTTGAGCATCTGCTACAACCCTAGGTATGAACCCTAATTTCCAAACAACTGTGGCAAGAAACCTAACCGAATCTAATCCCTAATCCATTCGAACCATAATCGAATACAGTAAACAGTAGAAGAAAACCCTAACCTATCAGGAGAGGAAGGAGTTGCGGGAGAGGAAGGCAGCGGATTCAAACCTACAGCGGTCGGCGGCGGCTGCGATCGGGGAAGATGAGCTGCGGCGGCGGCGACGACGACGGTGTATCTTCCATCACCAAAACTTCATGATCACCAAAACTGCATCATTTTGCATTGTATCTTCAACCATCATCTGCTTCTCCATCACTACACAGTCTCATGCATTTTGGTACCTAGACAATTGTAGTACAAAAACTACATCAGGATCACATCAACAAAAACTACCAAGGATACAAAATAGCTTTAGCTCACCAAGGAGACAAAATTTACCTTCGCTACTCATTGTCGTCGTTATGAAAACAAGGAACTCTATCCCCCACTCCTGTTTTCCTCATCATCACTACAATATTGCAACACACAATGATCAGTCATGTTTTCCTCATCCTCGCTCTAATGTCCATCCGCTGCCACCTTTCTTCCTTTCTTGATGCCTTCAACTGTTGCAGCATCAACAAGCACAAGTTCCCGACCCCTTCGCACTCTGCGTTGCACCGGAACTTCCATAGAGTCATCATCAGCTTGCAACGGAACTTCCGTAGAGTCATCATCCTGGTATGTTAGTCCACCACCACCGGGGCTCTTTTCCACTTCAGTTTCAGTCACACTCCACAAGTGTTTGTGCTCAAAGTTTTGCACAACTCGCCACTTTCCGTGCAAAAGAGTGTCTGGCAGATAAAACACCATTGTTGCTTGTATTGTTAGAATAAAGGGATCACTCTTATACCAGCACCTTACAGTGTTGATGCTTTTGAAGTGGCCATCATATTTGACAAAAGAGTATCTCTTCTTCTTGCTACCAAGCTCAAACCAGTCACAACAAAATAAGACAACCGAGCGATGGATGCCTCCACTAGAGTTGTACTGCAACTCTACGATGCTTCTCAACTAACCATAGAAGTCAATGATCTCACGGTCATGTGAACACTTGGTGACGATTCCACTATTCTGTGTCTTCCTTTTTTCCTCGCGGTCAACGATGTGGTACGGGACACCGTCAGCAATGCATGCTGAATACACTCTCACTCGCTTATCCGGTAAGCATGCCAAAGAAAATAGATCATCACTGACCTTCTTCTCCTCATGCAACTTTCCAATCTGCACAAATAAACCATTTAGCAAACAATGGTATTTAACAGTTGGTGAATAACATAGAAAACATCAAACATGTGGCTAAAGATCTCACATGATTCTTAAACCACTTAGAAAACCCCTTGGCAACCCTTTTATCAACATGGATCTTGCTTTCTTCCTGATTTAACTCTTCCTTGCATTTCCTGCAATGCAAACAAAACATGTGAATTAAAACATTAGGCTGGTGCCAAGCCAAGCAAAAAAATATATAATGAGTGCACAAGATATAACGTACTCGATATATGGTAGAACCTTGGCGCAATTGCTGAGCACATACCAAACCATCTTGTCATACTCATCACCAGCCTCCAAGTATTGGGAGGCTCCAAGAAAGTTCACACCATGGTTGAAAACAGAGACATCACCACTTTGTGAATCAGACCGCTCTCTATTTCTGCCCGGCCGGTTCCGTCTTGTTTCCACATCGCCAAAGTATCTTGAGCAAAAAGTCAAGCACTCATCAATGACATATGCTTCAGCAATAGAACCTTCACGTCTTGCCTTGTTTCGCACATAACGCTTACAAGTAAGCGGCCTTCTTTCGATTGGGTACATCCAACCGTATTGCACAGGGCCTCTAAGCATTGTCTCTTTTGGTAAGTGCACCGCCAAATGGACCATCACGGTGAAGAAAGCTGGAGGGAAAATCTTCTCGAGCTTGCAAAGAATAATTGGGATTTCTTTTTCAAGGCTTTCCAGGACAGTTAACTGAGTGTTTTGCAGCACAGTTCTCTAAAGAAATTTCCCAGCTCAGCAACCGCTTCATATATATACTTGTCCATGATTCCTCGGAGGCCCGCCGATAAAAATTTTTGGAGGAGGATGTGACAATCATGGGTTTTCAGTACTGAAAGCTTGAATCCATCAGAAGTAACACACTTTGCTAGGTTAGCAGCATAACCATCTAGAAATTTCACCGCTCTTAGGAATTCAAGAATGCAAGCTTTTGTTCTTTACTCATTGTATACCATGCTCGTGGCATTTCAAATGAATCTTCATATTCATTGTGTTGTAGATGCAAATCTTCTCTTATGCCCATGTCCTCCAAATCAAGCCTAGGACTAACCGTGTCCTTTGTCTTCCTTCAATGTTCGTAAACGTCCCTAGCAGATTCTCGCATATGTTTTTCTCAATGTGCATTACATCGAGATTATGCCTTAATTTCAGATCAGCCCAGTATGGAAGGTCCCACAAACAAGACCTCCGGTCCCAACATTGACCTTCCTCACGCTTTCTTTTCTTCGCAAGCTTTCCTGGTCTCACATCTTTCACCTTTTCAAGTTGCTTCTCCAGCTCTTCTTTAGTGAATTCAGCTGGCTTGTCACGGGTTTCATTCTCACCATTAAAAAATCTTTGCTTCTTCGCCAGCGATGGTTTCGGGGAAGAAAGCGGCGGTGCCCAATATAGCATATCTTGCTCCTTATTCTCTTTGAGCAAGGGTCTTTGTCACAATGGATACAGGACTTATAACCTAGTGTGATCCTCCCAGACAGAGTGTGCAGAGCCGGGAAATCATGGATGGGCCATATGATTGCAACACGTAGATTGAACTTTTCTTCCGGACTCAAGGCATCGTATGTAGGTACACCTGTCCAGAGCTGGAGCAGTTCTTCTACGAGGGGCTCCATAAAGACATCAAAATCCTTTCCTGGAGACTCTGGACCCGGGATAAGCAATGCCATCATGAAGTTGGACTGATCCATGCATGCCCATGGTGGCAGGTTGAACGGCACCACAAAAATTGGCCACATGCTATAAGACGTGCTTATGTTCCCAAACGGATTGAACCCATCTATGGCAACGCCAAGTTTTATGTTCCTTGGATCTGCAGCAAAATCTACATGTATACGGTCAAACACTTTACATGCCTCTCCGTCCGCTGGATGGCTTAGCTCATTGTCCACAGGTTGCCGCTTCAGCTTGTGCAACTGTACCTCCAGCGATGATTTCTTCAAGATGAACATCCGCTGCAGCCTTGGTATCAACGGAAAGTGCCTCAGTACCTTCTGCGGTATTGACTTCTTCCCATCAACATCTTTCCACCTAGAGGCATTGCATTTTGGACAGTTGTCATGCTTTGCTAAATCCTTCCGAAACAAGACACGGTTATTTGGACACACATGTATTGACACATAACCTAACCCCAGCCTCCGGATTATGCTCAATGCTTCATCATAAGATCTGGGAACACAACTATCAGGGAATTGCAAGCTCAAAAGGTGGAGTATTGCGTTGAATTCAGCATTGCTAATTTGGTAGAAAGACTTGATGTGGAGTAACTTCACGGTGAAGGTAAATCTTGAAAATTTACCCCCTTCATGAGCTGTGCGCTTCGCCTCCTCTAACACCTTAGCAAACAACGACTTCTGTCCATCAGCACGATCTTCAGCATCGTACAAATCCTTCAATAGGTCAGGAATCCTATCATCTTCATGCCCATCCTCTTCCTCCAAACCAGCATTATCTCGCAAAACCTTTTCCATGAAATCAATGTCAGCATCACCACCACCCATCATATGAGGGGCCTATGTGTCAGCTTCAAAATGTTGAGGTTGTCTGTCTAAAGGTTCTCCATGATATATCCATCTGTCATATGTGCTGGACATCCCATTAAGAAGCAGATGATCTTCCACTCTTCCTTGAGCCATTATTGAACGGTTGAGGCATTCACAGCATGGGCAAGGAATGTGAGCATCGTTGGCAAAATTTGCCAGAACAAATGCCATGAAATCATCAACTCCTTTAATATGTTCTTTCGAAAACTTTCTAACTCCTTTTCTAATCCAGCTTCTGTCCATCTGCCAAAGACAACAAATTGTTGCAACTTAGCAAATCAATCTAAGTGCATCAACATTAATTAATGAAAATGGATGGAAGTAATGGCACCCAACTTTATATGCTAACTGCCTAACCACAACATTCAGCTATTTCCAATTTCTCACTACTTTAGTCCAACTTGGTGGACAAAATAAATCAACATTCAATATTTACTCATGGCATGAATCAGTCAAATGGATCAGGATCCTATTTACTCAGCATTCATTATTTACTCCTGGACAAAATAAATCAGGAATTTATAACAGAGAGCAACATCAATTTCAGGATCCGTTTCAGGGAAAGACCAACATCAATTTCATCAATGAAATTTAATCTTGGAAAAAATAGAACAGAGAGCTCTGTTCTATTGATTGCTGACAACATAATTCACCGCTGTGAATTGACTGAATTCCAAAAGAATTCTTAACAATTTCATCAATAGCAATTCTCCTAACAATTTCATCAACAAAATTCTCATCATAATTTCTAGCAAATTCATCAATGCCATTTCCAAGAGATTTTTCCAAGATTACAACAAACCTACATCAAATCAGTGTGTGTGTGTGTGTGTGTGTGTGTGTGTGTGGAGATTATCCTAAAAAATCTACATCAAATCAATGACATCGATAGAGAGGAGAGGGGGATAGGAGAGAGGGAGAGGAGAGGGGGGAGGAGAGGAGTGCATACGTGGGCGAGGCTGCTTGCGGCGGCGGCGAGTCCCCCATGCTCGGCGGCTGCGAGTCCTGATATGTCTTCAACGTATCTATAATTTTTTGATTGTTCCATGCTATTATATTACCCGTTTTGGATGTTTATGGGCTTTACTTTACACTTTTATATCATTTCTGGGACTAACCTACTAACCGGAGGCCTAGCCCGTATTGTTGTTTTTTTTCCTATTTCAGTGTTTCGAAGAAAAGGAATATCAAACGGAGTCCAAACGGAATGAAACCTTCGGGAGCGATCTTTTTGGAACAAACATGATCCAGAGGACTTAGAGTGGAAGTCAAGAAACAAACGAGGCGGCCACGAGGGTGGAGGGCACGCCCCCCTACTGGGCGCGCGCCCTGTCTCGTGGGCCCCTCGAGCGTCCACCGACCTACTTCTTCCTCCTATATATACCCATGTACCCCGAAAACATCAGAGGCGACCACGAAAAAGTATTTCCACCGCCTTAACCTTCTGTATCCGTGAGATCCCATCTTGGAGCCTTCGTCGGCGCTCCGCCGGAGGGGGAATCGACCCCAGAGGGCCTCTACATCATCTCCAAGGCCTCTCCGATGAGTTGTGAGTAGTTTACCATAGACCTTCGGGTCCATAGTTATTATCTAGATGGCTTCTTCTCTCTCTTTGAATCTCAATACCATGTCCTCCTTGATCTTCTTGGAGATCTATTCGATGTAACTCTTTTTGCGGTGTGTTTGTCGAGATCCGATGAATTGTGGGTTTATGATCAAGTTTATCTATGAGAAATATTTGAATCTCCTCTGAATTCTTTTATGTGTGATTAAGTTATCTTTGCAAGTCTCTTCAATTATCAGTTTGGTTTGGCCTACTAGATTGATCTTTCTTGCAATGGGAGAAGTGCTTAGCTTTGGGTTCAATCTTGTGGTGTCGTTTCCCGGATGTTAGGGCAGCAAGGCACGTATTGTATTGTTGCCATAGAGGATAAAAATATGAGGTTTGTATCATATTGCATGAGTTTATCCATCATGTCATCTTTCTTAATGCGTTACTCTGTTCTTTATTAACTTAATACTCTAGATGCATGCTGGATAGCGGTCGATTTGTGGAGTAATAGTAGTAGATGCAGGCAGGAGTCGGTCTACTTGTCACAGATGTGATGCCTATATACATTATCATGTCTAGATAATCTCATAATTATTCGCTTTTCTATCAATTGCTCAATAGTAATTTGTTCACCCACCGTAATACTTATGCTAGCTTGAGAGAAGCCACTAGTGAAACCTATGGCCCCCGGGTCTATCACTTACCATATAAGTTTTCAATCTACTTTTATTTGCATCTTTACTTTTCCTATCAATATTATAAAATACCAAAAAAATATTTATCTTATCATATTATCTCTATCAGATCTCACTTTCGCAAGTGGCCTTGAAGGGATTGACAACCCCTTTATTGCGTTGGTTGCAAGTTCTTGTTTGTTTGTGTAGGTGCGTGGGACTTTTGAGGAGCCTCCTACTGGATTGATACCTTGGTTCTCAAAAACTGAGGTAAATACTTACGCTACTATTGCTGCGTCACCCTTTCCTCTTCAAGGAAAAATAACGCAAGCTCAAGACGTAGCAAGAAGGATTTCTGGCGCCGTTGCCGGGGAGGTCTTCGCTCAAGTCAAGCCATACCAAGTACCCATCACAAACTCATCTCCCTCGCATTTACATTATTTGCCATTTGCCTCTCGTTTTCCTCTCCCCCACTTCACCCTTGCCGTTATATTCGCCCGCTCTTTGCCAATCTCCTCTCGTTCGCTTGCCTTTTGTGTGCTCGTCGCTATGGCTAGTCCTCCTATTATCGTTAATACTCCCGATCATGAAGTTCTCAATGTTAAACAAAGGGAGGGAGAAAATTTAAAAGATGCTTGGCATAGAATTTGCAATGCTCAAAATAGATCTACTAGGAAGCAATCCACTTCCGTTCTTCTTCGCAATTTTTATGTAGGCATTACTCCTTGGAATAGATTTATCCTTGATACCATTACCGGAGGGAATTTCTTGGGTAGCCGTACTTTTGATGCTTACAATGGAACTGTTTTAACTTTGGAACATGTGATGCAAAGGCTTGAAATTATTAAAAATAAAGTTGCTACTGTTGAGTGAATTGAAAATTTGGATAAAAAGATCCACAATCAAATTACCCAATATGGATCTAGGGTTGGAGTTACCTTGAAATTTTTTAAAGAAAAAGAACCGTTATTTAATGCAAAACTAGATTTAGATTCTACAAAAATTGGTAAATTGGAGGACATTATCACCAACTTAGGGTCTGCCTTTTCATCTGTGAAAAATACCCCAACTCCTCCTACCAAAATTGCCAAGGTTATGTATGTTCCTAAAAATAAGGGTGAATCTTCTAGTAAAGGAAGTGCCGATCTCAAATCAATTAGTGTTCACCCCAATTGTCTTGCTATCATTAAGGAACCTTTTGCTACAAACGAATTTCTCGATTTCTTGCCTAGGAGCTTAATCATTACTAAAAATAAAGAAACTCCTAAGGGTTATAAGTGCTCTATTGAAGAATTGAGTGCCAAAGATGGCACTACTTAGATCTATCCTCGCTTTTATGCCTAGCTAGGGGCGTTACACGATAGCGCTAGTTGGGAGGCAACCCAATTTTATCTTTGTTTTTTGTTTTTGCTTCTATTTAGTAATAAATTTTGCATCTACCTTCTGTTTAGATGTGTTTTTATGTTTTAATTAGTGTTTGTGCCAAGTAGAACCTATAGGATAACCTATGGTGATACTTAATTTGATTCTGCTGAAAAACAGAAACTTTGCGAGCACGAATTCACAGAAACGTGCTTTTGCGTTGATTCTTTTAGCTATAGATCAGTAGACAAATTTCCCAGGACTTCCTATTTTGGTAGGATTTAAAAAGTTACAGAAGTATTCGAGAGTTATAGATTGCTAGAGACTGTTCTGTTTTTGACAGATTCTTCTTCTCGTGTGTTGTTTGCTTATTTTCATGAATCTATGGCTAGTATGTAAGGGTATGAACCATAGAGAAGTTGGAATACAGTAGGTTTAACACCAATATAAATAAGGAATGAGTTCATTACAGTACCTTATGTGGTGGTTTTTATTTCTTGCACTAACGGAGCTTATGAGATTTCCTGTTGAGTTTTGTGTTGTGAAGTTTTCAAGTTTTGGGTAAAGATTTGATGGAATATGGACTAAGGAGTGGCAAAATCCTAAGCTTGGGGATGCCCATGGAACCCCAAGATATTCAAGAATAGCCAAAACCCTAAGCTTGGGGATTCCCCAGAAGGCATCCCCTCTTTCGTCTTCGTCTATCGGTAACTTTACTTGGAGCTATATTTTTATTCGCCACATGATATGTGTTTTGCTTGGAGACTCTTGTATGATATTAGTCTTTGCTTTCTAGTTTACCACAATCATCCTTGCTGTACACACCTTTTGGGAGAAACCCACTTGATTGTAATTTATTAGAATACTCTATGTGCTTCACTTATATCTTTTGAGCTAGATAGTTATTGCTCTAGTGCTTCACTTAAATCTTTTAGAGCACGGCGGTGGCTTAATTTTGAAGAAATTGTTGATCTCTCATGCTTCACTTGTATTATTTTGAGAGTCTCTTAGAACAGCATGGTATTTGCTATGGTTATAAAATTGGTCCTAGAATGATGGGCATCCATGTTGGGTATAATAAAAACTATCATAGAAAGTGAATTGGATGCTATGATCAATTTGATGCTTGATAATTGTTTTGAGATATAGAGGTGGTAATATTAGAGTTATGCTAGTTTGGTGATTATGAATTTAAAGAATACTTGTGTTGAAGTTTGTGATTCCCGTAGCATGCACATATGGTGAACCGCTTTGTGATGAAGTTGGAGCACAATTTTATTTATTGATTGTCTTCCTTATGAGTGGTGGTCGGGGACGAGCGATGGTCTTTTCCTACCAATCTATCCCCCTAGGAGCATGCGCATAGTACTTTGTGTTTGATGACTTGTAGATTTTTTCAATAAGTACATGAGTTCTTTATGACTAATGTTGAGTCCATGGATTATACACACTCTCACCCTTCCACCATTGCTAGCCTCTCCTGTGTCGCGCAACTTTCGCCGGTACCATACACCCACCATATACCTTCCTCAAAACAACCACCATACCTACATATTATGGCATTTCCATAGCCATTCCGAGATATATTTCCATGCAACTTTCCACCGTTCCGTTTATATGACACGCGTCATCATTGTCGTATTGCTCTTTGCGTGATCACGTAGTTAACATCGTATTTGTGGCAAGACCACCTTCATAATTTTCATACATGTCACTCTTGATTCATTGCATATCCCGGTACACCGCCGGAGGCATTCATATAGAGTCATATCTTGTTCTACGTATTGAGTTGTAATCTTGAGTTGTAAGTAAATAAAAGTGTGATGATCTTCATTATTAGAACATTGTCCCAGTGAGGAAAGGATGATGGAGACTATGATTCCCCCACAAGTCGGGATGAGACTTCGGACTTTACAAAAAAAGAGGCCAAAGAGCCCACCAAATAAAAAAAGAAAGAAAGGCCAAAAAAAAGAGAAAGGCCAAATAAAAAAATGAGAGAAAAAGAGAGAAGGGACAATGCTACTATCCTTTTTACCACACTTGTGCTTCAAAGTAGCATCATGATCTTCATGATAGAGAGTCTCCTATGATTGTCACTTTCATATACTAGTGGGAGTTTTTCATTATAGAACTTGGCTTGTATATTCCAATGATGGGCTTCCTCAAAGTGCCCTATGTCTTCGTGAGCAAGCGAGTTGGATGCACACCCACTTAGTTTATTTTGTTGAGCTTTCATACATTTATAGCTCTAGTGCATCCGTTGCATGGCAATCCCTACTCACTCACATTGATATCTATTAATGGGCATCTCCATAGCCCGTTGATATGCCTAGTTGATGCGAGACTATCTTCTCCTTTTTGTCTTCTCCACAACCACTATTCTATTCCACATATAGTGCTATGTCCATGGCTCACGCTCATGTATTGCGTGAAAGTTGAAAAAGTATGAGATTACTGAAGTATGAAACAATTGCTTGGCTTGTCATTAGGGTTGTGCATGTTTAAATACTTTGTGTGATGAAGATATAGCAACAGCTATACTATACGATTTTGTAGGGATAACTTTCTGTAACCATGTTATTTTGAGAAGACATGATTGTTTTGATTAGTATGCTTGAAGTGTTACTATTTCTTATGTCAATATGAACTTTTGTTTTGAATCATTTGGATCTGAAAATTCATGCCACAATAAAGAAAATTACATTGAGAATTATGCTAGGTAGCATTCCACATCAAAAATTCTGTTTTTATCATTTACCTACTCGAGGACGAGTAGGAATTAAGCTTGGGATGCTTGATACGTCTCCAACGTATCTATAATTTTTTATTGTTCCATGCTACTCCCTCCGTTCCTAGATATAGGGTGTATAGTTTTTGGCACGGAAATTAAAGAACGCACGTGGAGGGAAAATTTCACAAGTTTTGAGTGAGATTAGACATGACTAATTGACATGAGAAAATAGAGGAGCTTACATGATATAAGGAAATGTAATCAAATCCCTAAAAAAATATCCAAACGAGTGGTGCAACGCAATACACCTTATATTTCGGACTTTTTCTCAAAAATCTATACACCTTATATCAAGGAACGGAGGGAGTATTATATTACCCGTTTTGGATGTCTATGAGCTTTACTTTACACTTTTATATCATTTTTGGGACTAACCTACTAACCGGAGGCCCAGCCCGTATTGCTGTTTTTTTTGCCTATTTCAGTGTTTCGAAGAAAAGGAATATCAAATGGAGTCCAAATGGAATAAAACCTTTGGGAGCAATCTTTTTGGAACAAACGTGATCCAGAGGACTCGGAGTGGAAGTCAAGAAATAAATGAGGCGGCCACAAGGGTGGAGCCCCCCCCTACTTGGCGTGCCCCCCTGTCTCGTGGGCCCCTCGAGCGTCCACCGACCTACTTCTTCCTCCTATATATACCCATGTACACTGGAAACATCAGAGGCGACCACGAAAAAATATTTCCACCGCCGTAACCTTCTGTATCTGCGAGATCCCATCTTGGAGCCTTCGCCGGCGCTCCGCTGGAGGGGGAATCGACCACAGAGGGCCTCTACATCATCTCCAAGGCCTCTCCGATGAGTAGTGAGTAGTTTACCACAGACCTTCGGGTCCATAGTTATTAGCTAGATGGCTTCTTCTCTCTCTTTGAATCTCAATACCATGTTCTCCTAGATCTTCTTGGAGATCTATTCGATGTAACTCTTTTTGCGGTGTGTTTGTCGAGATCCGATGAATTGTGGGTTTATGATCAAGTTTATCTATGAGAAATATTTTAATCTCATCTGAATTCTTTTATGTGTGATTAAGTTATCTTTGGAAGTATCTTCGAATTATTAGTTTCGTTTGGCCTACTAGATTGATCTTTCTTGCAATGGGAGAAGTGCTTATAGCTTTGGGTTCAATCTTGCGGTGTCATTTCCTTGTGACAGCAGGGGAAGCAAGGCACGTATTGTATTGTTTCCATCGAGGATATAAAAAGATGGGGTTTATATCATATTGCATGAGTGTAACCCTCTACATCATGTCATCTTTCTTAATGCGTTACTCTGTTCTTTATGAACTTAATACTCTAGATGCATGCTGGATAGCGGTCGATGTGTGGAGTAATAGTAGTAGATGCAGACAGGAGTCGGCCTACTTGTTATGGACGTGATGCCTATATACATGATCATGCCTAGATAATCTCATAATTATTCGCTTTTCTATCAATTGCTCGACGGTAATTTGTTCACCCACCGTAATACTTATGCTATCTTGAGAGAAGCCACTAGTGCAACTTATGGCCCCCGGGTCTATCTCTTATCATATAAGCTTTCAATCTACTTTTATTTGCATCTTTACTTTTCCTATCTATATTATAATATACCAAAAAAATATTTATCTTGTCATATTATCTCTATGAGATCTCACTTTCGCAAGTGGCCTTGAAGGGATTGACAACCCCTTTATTGCGTTGGTTGCGAGTTCTTGTTTGTTTGTGTAGGTGCGTGGGACTTTTGAGGAGCCTCCTACTGGATTGATACCTTGGTTCTCAAAAACTGAGGTAAATACTTACGCTACTATTGCTGCATCACCCTTTCCTTTTCAAGGAAAACCAACGCAAGCTCAAGACATAGCAAGTCCCCCATGCGTGGGCGAGGTCGCCGTTCCTGTCGTGGGCGAGGCGAGCGGCGAGGTCGCCGTTCCTGTCATGGTCGAGGCGAGCGGCCGCCGGTCACCGGCCCTGCCCCCGACTCTGCTGGCCGCTTCACCTCCACGCACACCCCCCTACCTCGCCTCCGCCCCCGTTGGTTGCTTCCGCCGCGAGGCCGTGGGCGAGGTCACCTACGGCAAGGTCGTGGGCAAGGCGAGCGGCCCCTGCTGGTCGCTTCGGTCGCCGGCCCCACCGGTTGCTTCCGCCCGCCGCCCGCCACCCGACAGCCTCGCCCTCGTCCGCCGGCCCCACCCTCGTCCGCCGGTTACTTCTGCCCGCCGCCACCTGGTCGGAAGACCTAGAAAAACGCTAAGTGTTGCTCTATTCGATGCCACCTGGTCGGAAGGTCCCACTTCTCACTGATACGAGAGAGCTTCTAACGGTTACGCATTCTGTGGGAGGAGACATTCCCGTCGACGACGAGGTGCCTATGGTGACTTTGTAAATTTCAAGATGATATGCCGGCTCAATTTTTTGAAGGTGCTCATAGGGATAGGATATGCGTGTGTGCGTTCATAGAGATGAGTGTATACGCGTGTATATTAGCGCTTGCGTGTCTCAGGAAGATTAATCCCACAAAATAGATATTTCTTTAGGTAGTCCCGATTTGAAACGGGGCTTGGTTCCAGCAGAGGCAATGTGCGGTAAATCAGGAGGCACCAGCCGATAGATATGGAACAGATCTCAGATGTAACGTGTTAGCTCTGGAAAATTGAGGGAATCAACTTGTGGTTGGATGGTTAGAGGAACTGTGGTATCCCCATTCCATCAGGGTTCAAGTCCTCGTGCTCGCATTTATTCCTGAATTTATTTCAGGATTTCTGGCGACGCACATTCAATGGGGATGAGTGTATGCGCGTATATATGAGCGGTTGCGTGTCTCAGGAAGATTAATCCCACAAAATAGATATTTCTATAGGTAGTCCCGATTTGAAACGCCGACACGTTCAAAAACGCAGATTTTTCGTTCATCCGTATGACCGTATCCTGCATTCTTGCTTCTGCGTTGCTCTAGAAATCCATATCCCCTTAAAATCGGGAACATGCACCTAATCCGTGTCACGGCATCGTAAGCTATCGCAAGAGAAAAAACAATGATAATTTTTTTTGAACTTAACAATGATAATTATTGGTCCACCACAGTGACCCTGATCGAAAAGCAAACGATCGACCGACAGTCATTCCATCTCATGTTTGGAGCCGTTGGATCGCATCGGTGTCATTGTAACACAGAACATCCATTGCAACCTGCCCATCACAACACCGTCCATGTAAAGCACCGGCGACGTTGCAAGAGGCAATTCACGGCATACATCGCCGACTCAGACCACGTTGGCTGGCTTGCAGCTGAGTGTGTTTTTCTCGCTGTGATCTCGCAGCTGAGAGTGTCTTTTGCAATTTTACTAAGTGTAACTTTCAACAGACCCCTGTCTATAAAAAGACCGTTTAGGAAAAGTTTGGGCAAGAAACCGTCTCCAACAAATCCTGTAAACCTAGAATAAATTTAGGGGATTATGTAAACTTGGCCCGAACTTCCCTCTGGTTTACGGGAAGATGTCCTTCCCCTAAACTTTTGACGTCAATGAAAACACCTAAAACTTCATAGCGCGTGGCTGCCCCGTTCCTCCGAGCTTCACCGCGCTATACAGCCGCCCCGTTAGGCCGTGCTGCGGCGCACCAATGTCGGCCTCCCCGCTTTGCATCTCACCGGCCACCATCACACATGTCACTAACTTGCAGGCCATAGGCCATTAGTTAGGATTGTTTAATAAAAAATAAGAACAAATAATTTAAGGGATAAATTTTATGGAAACTGACAAAAGTAGGTAGAGCTGTTGGAGTTGCTCTAAATCGATTTTGTAGAGAGGGGGGGGGGGCTGGAGGGGGAGAAAGGAAGAAGAAAGAAGAACGGCAGTTGGATTTTAATCTCATGATCGATAAATCGATTTACCCAAAATAAATAGAGATATGACTTCCGTATAGGCGTTTGAGTGTATGGATGACATACTTAGCAATAATCTTAGTATCGTATTGAAAATTTTAAATACATCAATAGAAGAAGAATCAGCGTTTTTTGTGGCCGCCGAGGTACCTGCAAATGCACTCAACAATACTATGTGGCTGCACACGCTCTTTGCCTCGGTCCATCCGGACACAGTTGGACTCGGCGGTGATGAACGGCGACAACCCGGCCGGCACGGACAGCGTCCGGCGCATGCCGATGAACAGCTTGCGCCCGCCAAAGTTGCCATTGACGATTGTCGTCGTCCCCGCCTCCAAATCAACCCGGTACGACTTTTCGCATATGGTATAGATATCGAAGCTGATGAAGGCTATGCGGGGCATTCGGTGCACCACCATCAGCTCGCCGCCATTGTCTACCAGGTGCAAGGTGTCCAACACATTATGAAGGGGCCGCGACGATCTTCCGATCGGGTCCCCGATCATGGCGACCTTGGCCAGTCGCGGCGGATGCTCATCCGGCGAGGTCTCCACCACCATGACGGTCTCACACACGATGCAGTACACGCGGCCTGCGAACGACAGGATCGGGCGGCGGATCCGGTCTTCTTCGCAGCGCAGCCTCGTCCAGTGGTCGTTGCCGGGCCTCGCGACGGCCAGCTGGCGGTGCTCCCCGAAGTTGACCACAACAGTCGAGTCGTGCGCGATCCCTACGCCGTACACCTCGAGCGCCTCCTCGTTGCCAGTTGATCTTTGGAAGAAACGGTCCGGCTTGTAACCGGAGAGCAGCGCGGTCGCCGGCGGGAGGTCGGTGCGGGAGCCGGTAAGCGGGTTCAGCAGGCAGACGGCGTGGGTCTCATCGTCGTTCAGCAGGAGGAGGAGGCCCTCGGGCGTGGGCGCGAGGACGACACGGCCAGTCAGCTCCGGGAGCTCCATCCGGACGCACTCCCCAGTGGAGACGTTCAGAAAGCGGCTGTGGCGGGGGCGGACGCGGCCGACGCTGTCATCGAGCATTATCCATTGTCGAGGGTGGAACCTTCTGTCTAGGGCGCCGCCGCGCGTCGGCGCGCGGGTCCTCGGTGCACCGGCGCCACGTGCTGCACACCGCGCGGAGGCGCACGTAGTCGGCGAGGTTGGCGGAGAGCACGCGCTCGGCGATCAGCACGGCCGGCCCGAACGACAGGCTCGCCCAGTCCGCCCTGCGGAGGGCACATACGTCAGAGTTAGGCACAATAGAGGTACAGATGAGCAACGGAGGCGGGCGATCGCGATCTTACCAGTCAGAGTGGGCGATGGAGGCAACGACGCGGGAGCGCTTCGCCCGGCGGCGACGGCGACGCCTTTTGGCCGGCGGGATGCTTGATGGCGTCGGTGCCATGTCCGGCTAGATCGGATGAACCTGGCCTGCTGCGGAATTGTGATCGAAAATATCAACATGCAAGTTTAATTTTGTGGCGAACAGCAAAGAGATAGACGCCTGACCTACGCAAAGGAATTCAAGAGTTTTTTTTTTACACTCCAGGGGATTGAAGAGTTCAGGGTTATATCAAAGGGGGGTTTCTAGATCAAACCTTCTTAACAAAGTAAAGACCAAACATCTGTCAATGTCACCTAATGTTTTGTTGCTTCGGCATAGGTCTGTAGTTAGGGTTGGCCTAGTGTTTCCTTGAGGCGTTGTTTTCATGGAGGTGTTTGCCTCTACTCTTCCTCCATCTCATCGTCACTACAACTGTTGGTGTAGGGGGGCAGGTGGCCCGGTCGTCTCGCCGATCTTTGGATCCGGCGAGGTTTGTGTCTGGTGGTCGGCAGATGGCGCTCTCGCGGGTGACGGTTGCGTCGGCTGATGTAGTTGTGTTTACTGTCTTGCAATTGGGTGTGTGGATGATGGAAGCGGCGACGTTCCTCTTCGACTACATCGGATGAAGTTGACGGCATCGAGATCTGGTGACCACGGGAAAGATCCCCGGCCTACGTGCCACAAAGACTTCGGTCTCAAATAAACTTGCGGCGACCCGCTTCAACGGCTCAAAAAGCACCTTTGTATGTGATGGTGCTCTCCTAGATCTTGGTTTGACGGTTGTTCTCATCTTTTTCTGGCGTTGCCATGGTGGCGGCGGAGGATGTTTGTGGACTATGTTTCATGAGGCACGAGTTTACGCAAGGGTGGAATAGTAGTTTCACATCTTGTGGAATTCTTTGTGCAAAGTTGCTTGACAAGCATTTGTGTCTCGTATGGTGACCATATGTGTAATCTCTGTAACCAGTTTGTCTAATGAAACATATGGTTGCTTCAAAAAAAGTGCATCATAAGGTTTCATCATGTGCTTGTTTCTTTCAATGAAGTTGTCATGATGTGTTTCCTCGAAATAAATGAATGTACTTGTTTCTAACCGAATATACCAGTACACAATAACACACAGCAAAGCATTTTGAAACGCAGAAACAAGGAAAAGAACTAATGTAATTTTGAAACCGCATAAAATTTGCCACACACACACGTATTAATATAATGTGAATCTTGAAGCATCAATGGACGGCACAAGATAATAGCGTTTCACCAATATATTATTGACCACCGAGAAAAAAAAGGGACGCTCAGGTGTCAACATGCACATGGGAATACACATAGGTTAGAGCATGTCTAGTAGCGCCCTTAAACCCTCAAATAAACAGAAATAACCTTTTTTACGGGTTGAAACGAAAAAACGGTAAATAATAGTGTTGGAAATATGCCCTAGAGGCAATAATAAAATGGTTATTATTGTATTTCCTTCTTCATGATAATTGTCTATTATTTATGCTATAATTGTATTGACCGGAAACCGCAATACATGTGTGAATACATAGACCACAACATGTCCCTAGTGAGCCTCTAGTTGACTAGCTCGTTGATCAACAGATGGTCATGGTTTCTGACCATGGACATTGGATGTCATTGATAACGGATCACATCATTAGGAGAATAATGTGATGGACAAGACCCAATCCCAAGCCTAGCACAAGATCGTCTAGTTCAGATGCTAACACTACAAGAAATATGTCAACTAGTGACCTTTCCGTCAAGGACTTCAAAGAATGGGTCATAGATCTATGACCATTTCGCACCAATTGGTCAAAAGCTGTTCGGGGGGCTCCAAACCCTAAACCATTGCGACCATTTTGGTCAGAAAGGTCGTAATTTCCTTACACAAAATGGTCACAAAGCAAACATTGCAGGTCCGCTGCCTTATTTCTAGTTGTTAACGACCAATATAGATGGTCATAGCCTTCTAGATTGTGGTGGGTTGTGATGACTAGGCGCCATCTCATCAGTTTTGCCTATGTGGCATGTCCATGTGGCAGTTTTTGCCCTAGGTTGTGAAGCGACCTATATTTCTCATATTCCAAAAATTCCCAAAAATTCTCATAAATTTTTGGATCATATCTTCATCAAATATGTCAAAAACCTTCCTTTCCTAGTTCAAAATAACTCAACAATATTCATTTTCCTATCCTGCTCAAAGCAAAGACTTTGTGAAGGAAGTACCACTTTGGCATGTCCAAATGGTATCCATTTTGTACAGTGCTTTCCCATGCCCAAATAACCATCCTCCACTAGATGTCAGCTCAATCCATTCATTATTTTGAGCCCAGATTCAACATTCGAATTTATGTCCAGTGTGGTACTTTGCAAAGCAAGTACCACCTAGGCTCCTCCTTTTGAGCTGAAGATTTGTGAAGACGGTCTTCTTAGTAAATGATCATCCTCAGCCGAAACTCACGCCCATTAGCCATGTGCATTTCCCGTACCGCAAATCAAACACTTGGCTGCTTATTCATGTTTGAGCATCGATCGGTCTCCTCATGAGAACCTTATGTTGTGATTTTCTTCCTAGCACCTACCCGGGGAGTGCCCAACCCACTAGACATGCCTAGGCCGCTCAGAACACATGGCAACGCATACAGTTCTGTGATGACCACGCGGGCATGCGAGTTTACGCGCTCTAGAGTTGGGGCCCTCGGCCACCGCCCAAACCTCGACGTATCGCCACCAAACCATGTATTTATGATTAAATAGGTACTTGTGTACCTAGAAATGATTTTTTGAAAAAATAAATAGCAACCTATGAGACAGCTGCAGTTCAAATTTGACCCGCTTCTATCTGAATCGGCGAAAATTTGTCTTTTTCACCAGAGGTGGATCAAAACTTTTTACATCCAACCATTTTGTCAATTGTGCATTAAATATGGCCTAGTATTTTAGAAAATTGATTTGGTCCAATTTTGCAACAATTATTTGGGAGGTCCTTCACAAAAAAACCTCCTTTTGGGCACTCGGAAAATGGAAAATGGTTTTTTCGTCCAAAGAAAATGAAAACTTCTTTAGGTAACATTGTTTTCCATTCCAATATGCACCCTTGTGCACAATATAAGATCGTTTGAACAAACTATGCCATGAATGTGGCCATAAGATTGATCATTTGGCTTGAAAGCCATTGATCTCCACACGTGATAGCTCATTTTTGAGAACATTTTTTTAAAATAATTTCCGTATTACAAGTTTATTATTTTTCCTGTAAACTTGGTCACATATAATGACACAATGCGAAGGGTTTCCAAATTTTTGATTTTTTTTGAATTTTTTATGCCCATTTCAAAATGCGGTCAAAAATGCGGGAATGACCGTTCGTAGCTAGTTGTTGAATCTTGGAATTTTTTTGGTGTTTATCTGATTAAATAGATACTTATGTACCTAGAAATGATTTTTGGAAAAAATAAAGAGCAAACTATAAGGCGCTTGCGCTCAAATTTGACCCGCTTCCAACTAAATCGGTGGAATTTGTCTTTTTCACCAGAGGTGGATCAAAACTTTTTACATCCAACCATTTTGTCAATTGTGCATTAAATATGGCCTAGTATTTTAGAAAATTTATTTGGTCCAATTTTGCAACAATTATTTGGGAGGTCCTTCACAGAAAAAACCTCCTTTTGGGCACTCGGAAAATGGAAAATGATTTTTTCGTCCAAAGAAAATGAAAACTTCCTTAGGCAACATTGTTTGCCATTCCAATATGCACCCTTGTGCACAATATGAGATCATTTGAATAAACTATGCCATGAATCTGGCCATAAGATTGATCATTTGGCTTGAAAGCCATTGATTTCCACACGTGATAGCTCGTTTCTGAGAACACTTTTTTAAAATAATTGCCGTATTACAAGTTTGTTATTTTTCCCGGGAACTTGGCCACATATAACGACACAATGCGAAGGTTTCCCAATTTTTGAATTTTTTGAATTGTTTATGCCCGTTTCAAAATGCGGTCAAAACGACGGAATGACCGCTCCTATCTAGTGGTTGAATCTTGGAATTTTTTGGTGTTTATCTTATTAAATAGGTACTTATGTACCTAGAAATGATTTTTGTAAAAATAAATAGCAAACTATGAGGCACCTGCAGTTCAAATTTGACCCGCTTCAAATTGAATCAAGGGAATTTGTCTTTTCACCAGAGGTGGATCAAAACTTTTACACCCAAACATTTTGTAAATTGTGCATTAAATATGGCCTAGTATTTTAGAAAAATTATTTGGTCCAATTTTGCAACAATTATTTGGGAGGTCCTTCACAAAAAACCTCCTTTTGGGCGCCGAAAAATGGAAAATGGTTTTTTCGTCCAAAGAAAATGAAAACTTCTTTAGGTAACATTGTTTGCCATTCCAATATGCACCCTTGTGCACAATATAAGATCATTTGAACAAACTATGCCATGAATGTGGCCATAAGATTGATCATTTGGCTTGAAAGCCATTGATCTCCACACGTGATAGCTCATTTTTCAGAACATTTTTTAAAATAATTTCCGTATTACAAGTTTATTATTTTTCCTGTAAACTTGGTCACATATCATGACACAATGCGATGGGTTTCCAATTTTTTGATTTTTTTTGAATTTTTTATGCCTGTTTCAAAATGCGGGAATGACCGTCAGAGCTAGTTGTTGAATCTTGGAATTTTTTGGTGTTTCTCTGATTAAATAGATACTTATGTACCTAGAAATGATTTTTGGAAAAATAAAGAGCAAACTATAAGGCAGTTGTAGTTCAAATTTGACCCGCTTCCAACCCGAATCCATGGAAATTTGTCTTTTTCACCGGAGGTGGATCAAAACTTTTGACACCTAACCATTTGGTCAATTGTGCATTAAATATGTCCTAGTATTTTAGAAAATTGATTTGGTACAATTTTGCAACAAATATATTATAGGTCCTTCACAAAAAAACTCATTTTGGGCACTCGAAAAATGGAAAATTGATTTTTCGTCCAAAGGAAATAAAAACTCCCTTAGGCAACATTGTTTGCCATTCCAAGATGCACCCTTTTGCACAATATGAGATCATCTGAACAAACTAAATCATGAATATGGCCATAAGATTGATCATTTCGCTTGAAAGCCATGAATCTTCATGCATGATAGCTCATTTCTGAGAACACTTTTTTAAAATAATTGACGCATTACAAGTTTATAATTTTCCCTGATAACTTGGTCACATATAGTGACACAATGCGAAGGTTTTCCAATTTTTTGATTTTTTTTAATCTTTTATGCCCGTTTCAAAATGCGGTCAAAACGGCAGGAATGACCGTTCCTAGCTAGTGGTTGAATCTTGGAATTTTTTTGGTGTTTCTCTGATTAAATATATACTTATGTACCTAGAAATGATTTTTGGAAAAAATAAAGAGCAAACTATAAGGCAGCTGCAGTTCAAATTTGACCCGTTTCCAACTGAATGGGCGGAAATTTGTCTCTTTCACCAGAGGTAGATAAAAACTTTTGACACCTAACCATTTGGTCAATTGGGCATTAAATATGTCCTAGTATTTTAGAAAAATGATTTGGTACAATTTTGCAACAAATATATTATAGGTCCTTCATAAAAAAACTTATTTTGGGCACTTGAAAAATGGAAAATTGATTTTTCCTGCAAAGGAAATAAAAAATCCCTTTGTCAATATTGTTTGTAAATCCAAAGATGTAAACTTGTGCAAAATATGATATCATTTGAACAAATATTTGATAGGACTTTCACAAAAAAAACTCATTTTGAGCACTGGAAAATGGAATGAATTTTTTTATCTTGAATCGATCACGACCAATTTATATGGTCATAAGGTCATCAAATGGTTTGCTGCGTTCTGATTGGACCATGAGCATATCACGCGGATCACGCATCAACCACCGTCGGATGCTTCCGGATCCAACGGCCCAAACCACCCGAGCGGAAACCCTAGGTCTGTCCTCATGGACATTTTCCACCCACCCCCGCCTCCATTCTTTCTTTCTTTCTTTCTCTCCCTCCCCGCTCAGATCCTCTCACCTCTCCCTCGATGCAGATCCAATCTCTCCCCCGCGCCTCCTGATCCAACCTTCCACCCACCGCCGACCTTGCCGTCCTCCTCACCCACCGCCGCCGACCTCGTCCCTCCCTCCCCTAACCATCTCTACCTCGTCTCTCCCTCTCCCCCGCACCACTCGTCGCCTACTACCCCAGCTAGATGGGCCAGACACTGCGCCTCGTCCGCCCGCCCGTGCTCTGCATCGTCGTCGAGGCCGGCAAGCCCACCCTCGTCCCCCTCGTCGCCTAACCCAGCAGCTACCAGCTCAGGCCTAACCCCTACCCCGCGGCCATGGCCATGGCCCCGCCGCTAGGGTTTCTCACCCAGCCTTCCCTCGCCGTCGCCCGTGCAGGAGGAAGGAGCCCGAGTCTCCAGTGGCCATGAGCGACGGCAAGGACACCCTCGACATCTCCGCCCTCGGTGTCGCCATCCCCAATGCCACAGGTTCGTTCGCCGCTCCCGCTCCCCCCTTGCTGATGTTGCCGTTGATGGGGCGTGTGGTCTTATTGGTTTCGCTGGTGGTGGTTTCGATGCAGAGCTCTGCGCGTGGACTCCTGAGCTCAGCGCCGAGAGCTCAGGCAAACGCTGATTGTTGACCCTTTCTGCAGTTCTTTCACCACAGCCCGGATTATGGAGTTCGACGAGCGCTGCCAGGAACCCAAATTTGATTGCCTCCTCTTCGGTAGGCAGCCTGTTCTCTGCAGAATGCCACTCGCCATTTATTCTCTTATTTATTTATGTCTACCTTCTGCTCTGAAACTTTTTTATATCTTTGTGTTTCCTCCTTTCACAACTCTGTTTTTCTATTACTGAATGAATGCACAAGTTCTGATCATGTTTCTCTGTTGTAGACCTCGACGACACTCTGTACCCACTGAGCTTGGGGATCTCATCACACGTCAAGACCAACATTGAAGGTAATACATACTAGTATATCTTACTGGCTAGTAGTAGTAGTAGTCTAATAAAGGATGCATTGATGCTTTATTTTATCCACAATTCCATCACTAGTAGTAGTCTAATAAAGGATGCATTGATGCTTTATTTTATCCACAATTCCATCATTCCAGCTTTTGAGATCTGGCGCTCTAGCCCAGAAACTTAAAATAGTACCAGTGTCTATCGATGGGCTGCATCCAACATTTTTCATTGTGTTATTATCCACCAAAAAATGCTCTGCGGAATGCATGGGCAGGAGATCAGTCTGCTTTGCACTGCCATTGTCATCACTAGCCAAGGCATGGTAGGAACTTTTGTCTGTTGGATGTCGTATGGATTTTTTTGCTACTAGAGCACTCCATTTAAGAGCAGTGTGCACCGTTGACAGTGATGCAAGAAGAGGGGAGAGGAATTTTTGAGTCACTGGGGAGTCCATTCTGTCTGGCTGCTGTATGCCTGTATATATGTAGAGATGACTGGATTTTGGTAGGTGTTTTGTCGCCTTCTTGGCTGTTTATTGCTAGTACAAAACTGATCTTCAGATTGAAGAAGTGGCTACTCATTTACTAAGTTGGATACTGATGTCTGCACCAAATGGGAGAAGTGTGGTTGCTGTAGTAATTATGTTACCACTCTTGCTCTTGCTGGCTTTGTCTCCAACCACCTGGTGCCACATGCACAACTGGAACTAAGTATAGTTCCTATGGCCTCCACTACACAAGGATTTGTACTGCAGTGCTGCTGAAACATGATGCTGCGATTGCTATTTTTTTGTCTTAATGCCCATCTGTTGTTATTTGCTTGGGGTGTTCTTCATTAAAATACAAACAGTGGCCGTTCTGAAATTCAAGCTATTGAAGAATGATGATAAAATACTTTTTTAAACAGTGGGTTGAGGCCTAGTGCAATTGATGTACTAGTGCACTGCTTGGCGTAAAATTATAGCAGTACACATAGATATGCAATGAAATGCTTCTAGTATCTTACACATGTATATTTGACATGAATGTGTACTGCTTGGCTTAAAGTTGCAGCAACCATGTTTTCTGGATAACTATAGTTGCTTTCAAAAGCTGCAATTTTATTGGCGATGTTACCTTATTATTTGTTCTCTTTAATTGTTTTTGCAGGTCCATGGCATCTCGCTGAACCACTACTGGATGTGGCATCGACAAAGCACTACACCTGGCTTGCTCGTCGGCGCGCGTGTGCATGCTTCGATGCGTGGCGCTTCGTCGAGTTGGAGACCGCGGCAATCGCTGGAGCCAGAGCCGGAGGAGGCGACAAGATGTTGTTGTTGCGGCTGCGTCCTCGAAGACAGCAGCTGCCCCTCACCGACCTCACCAACCTCTGGCGTCCGCCATGAGCTCCGCGCAGGACCCCTTCTATATCGTCTGGGAGGAGATTCAGGGCTCGGTAATCCCCCCACCCCCGTCCGCCCTCCCTCCCTCCCTTGTGGCCCTTTCTCTTCCTCTAGTTGCTAATTTTGGTATGCTGCCGTTGTTTATTTGGCTACGTCGTGGCGTATTGTCAGCTGAAAACTGCTTCTGTATTTTCTACTCCAATACTGTATGGAGTAGTATATAAGGACGTCTTACTGTAGTATGGGCGAGGCAGTGCCAGCTTGGTAGTTAGTACTAGCTAAGAAGATTCATGATGCTGGCTGGGAGCAAAACATTTATAGGCCATGAGCCCACCTTCTCCTACATGTCTGTCGATTCTTTGTGGTACTCTACTCTATAACATCTTCCTATATTTCCTGTTTGCCTCTCACAGCTTTGTCCATGGAAGACTGCCCTCTGACAACATCAAGCCAGACCCCGTTCTGAAGCAGATTCTCAAGAACATGCGCATCCTCAAGCTCGTACGTCCCCTTCCCATGCTGATCAAACTTCATACTCGGAGCAAATGGCTAATTAATGGGCTCCTGACACATGTGTTTGTTTCAGATTTTCACCAACGGTGACATGATCCATGCCGTGAGAGCCCTCAAGAGGCTTGGCCTGGAGGACTGCTTCGAGGTGATCATCTGCTTCGAGAGAACATTGAAGAGAACGTACAAGAGATGTAAATGTTTTTTTTCCTATGTTGAAATGCATTACTCTATTTTTTTCTATGTGGGTCAATTTGATAAGAGATGTGAAGTCTTGTGATGAGACCCTTATTTACTAACAAAGTTATATTTGTCCGCTGGATGCATACCTATGTTTTAGATATACGTTGGTTAGGTGGGTCATGAAACCGGAAGAGATATAATTTTTTGTGATGCCTTCTACATCAAGTTGCATCCTTCTGCACAAAATTTTGTATGTGTTATTGGTCTAGTGGAGGATTAGCATCCTTTTCTGGTTTGTTGTGAAACGCTTTGGTTTACTCCCTGGTTTTGTTGTCTGTAGGAGTTTGAGTGAAATTCTGAACGTTGGCCTTTCCTGTACGGCTTAAAACTGCACTCTTTTTCACTAATGAGTAAACCAAGTTAACCATGAAGTTTTACTATGTGTAATCTATTCAAGTAATAAATTCAACTTCTGATTTGAAGGTTTAAAATTTCTTGTAATAAATTCTACTGAACCTGAACACTACTTCTTGTATTACTTGGCAAGTAAGAGTGTTTTTCTCGTGTTTTAAGATATCTGAAGGTTGTTCACCCAAGTGTTGCGCCTTTAGGGTCAACCCCACGATGAATTTAGATGGCGGTCATTTGGTAACTCTGTTTGAAATTCTGAACCTATGTAAGGAGAAAAAAAGACCATAATCTCTATGTTCTGTTTTGTCTGTTTATACAAGTGTTTATGGGGTGCTAAATCTGATGGGAATGGCGTCAAGGATCAGAATATTCAGTTTTTGTTTTACTTCAGTTCATGTTGAGCTCCATAGCAGAACTGCTTGATGTTGTTGCCTGTGGGAATCTTGTTGCTTCTGGCAGAGTGCTCCCTTTGTTGTTACATCAATTTTGTCTAGTTTCTGGCAGAGCGCTCCCTTAGTGTTGTTAAAGCAGACTTATTTAATCTTCTTCAGGTTTTCAAGGGGGTTTTGTTTATGACAGCCATGGAGCAGAAAAAACCGACATGCTAATAATGCTAAGATGGTACTGATTCTGATTCTCATATCATTTCGTGAACGAAATATGTGTCTTGTCAATGCTTGCTGATGCTAGTCATGCTGTGTAGTATAGCTAATTCTTTGCGTATCTTTATAACATTCAAGAGCTCTTTAGTCCTGCCAGGACAAGGTTTGATGGAAATTTGTCGGAGCCTTTCTTTGTTTCCTTGCTTGATGCAGCAGATTCGTACCTGCTGTGTTTTTGCTTGCTTAGTTTAGCTATTGTATTTGTGATTTGTTATTTTGGGGTGAGATGTGGTCTGTGTCTAACTGTTGTGTAGAGATGCATGTGCTTGGAGCCTTGCTGTATATCTTTGTATCACCTTCTTTGCAAGCTACCCGTTTTGTTTACCTTTTGTATAGTCCCCAAAAGGTTTTCAGGTTTTATAGCAAAGCTGAAGCCTATTGTGTTCATATGTTTCACTGAGGAAAACTTCAAATCTTAGTCTATAGAGAAAATGCTTTGTGTCACATGCTCAACACACTTTGAACTATATACCTGGTTCAGTTTTAGAGAAAAATGCTCCTGGTTGTTTAACACACTGAACTAATCAGCCTACCAACTAACTACCATCGGTATCGACCAAACGGTTGTGGAAATAACTTTTGCGGATAATCCTTTGTTTTAAACAAGTACTAATATTTTGGCAGGACAAGAAGTTTCAAATTCTTATGCTGGTTTATGTTCTCTTTTTAGGTTATGAGAAGATATGCTGCTGGAGAGATGCTCTTAGCAAACTGGAAGGGCTGCAACCAAATCCAATCGACAGCATGGCAATGGTCTCTGAATATCTAAGCTAGTGATCATCTTTTCAGCGATTCCTTTTCTATTTGGCTGGCCTTCTCGTAGGTTTGCACATAAGCGGAAGTTGGTAGTGTATATTAGCTGTTGTTGGAGCTGTGATGGCAGTATATCTTTTTTGTTGCTTGGCTGTCGCTTCATCTTTTTGTTGCTGCTGCTTATGTATAGATAATCTGATGAAGATGTAACTGTAACAAATGATATATGATTGTATGGCGAAACAAATATTGCTTTGATAGCAAAATAAAAAAACTCAACTGTTTCTTTGTTGTCCAGTCCTATGAATTAGTGGGCTGAAAATATTGATGGGCTGGAAGAGGCCTTGGCCCAAACAATGCTGGACAAAGATGAAACGAAAAAAGTCTTAAAAATAAAAAATGGACTGCAAAAAGGACGAGGGCCAAAATAATTGCATGAATCTCAAAAACTATAAAGGCCAAATTACTGGGCCAGGCCCATGTAGCTAGCGAAAATTAACAGAAAAAATATATATTAAAAAGGCCGAATTAATGGGCTCGGCCCATGTAGAAAACCGAATTGGACCGGGCTGAATCTTGTGCCACATCAGCTTGCCACGCTGGATGCCTACGTGGCCTGGGGAGGTTGCTAGTGACCAAAACGCCACAGTGAACATATTTTGGTTAGGCCATTAGTTAGGATTGTTTAATAAAAAATAAGAACAAATAATTTAAGGGATAAATTTTATGGAAACTGACAAAAGTAGGTAGAGCTGTTGGAGTTGCTCTAAATCGATTTTGTAGAGAGGGGGGGGGGGGCTGGAGGGGGAGAAAGGAAGAAGAAAGAAGAACGGCAGTTGGATTTTAATCTCATGATCGATAAATCGATTTACCCAAAATAAATAGAGATATGACTTCCGTATAGGCGTTTGAGTGTATGGATGACATACTTAGCAATAATCTTTGTAGTGACTGAATAGTATCGTATTGAAAATTTTAAATACATCAATAGAAGAAGAATCAGCGTTTTTTGTGGCCGCCGAGGTACCTGCAAATGCACTCAACAATACTATGTGGCTGCACACGCTCTTTGCCTCGGTCCATCCGGACACAGTTGGACTCGGCGGTGATGAACGGCGACAACCCGGCCGGCACGGACAGCGTCCGGCGCATGCCGATGAACAGCTTGCGCCCGCCAAAGTTGCCATTGACGATTGTCGTCGTCCCCGCCTCCAAATCAACCCGGTACGACTTTTCGCATATGGTATAGATATCGAAGCTGATGAAGGCTATGCGGGGCATTCGGTGCACCACCATCAGCTCACCGCCATTGTCTACCAGGTGCAAGGTGTCCAACACATTATGAAGGGGCGCGACGATCTTCCGATCGGGTCCCCGATCATGGCGACCTTGGCCAGTCGCGGCGGATGCTCATCCGGCGAGGTCTCCACCACCATGACGGTCTCACACACGATGCAGTACACGCGGCCTGCGAACGACAGGATCGGGCCGCGGATCCGGTCTTCTTCGCAGCGCAGCCTCGTCCAGTGGTCGTTGCCGGGCCTCGCGACGGCCAGCTGGCGGTGCTCCCCGAAGTTGACCACAACAGTCGAGTCGTGCGCGATCCCTACGCCGTACACCTCGAGCGCCTCCTCTTTGCCAGTTGATCTTTGGAAGAAACGGTCCGGCTTGTAACCGGAGAGCAGCGCGGTCGCCGGCGGGAGGTCGGTGCGGGAGCCGGTAAGCGGGTTCAGCAGGCAGACGGCGTGGGTCTCATCGTCGTTCAGCAGGAGGAGGAGGCCCTCGGGCGTGGGCGCGAGGACGACACGGCCAGTCAGCTCCGGGAGCTCCATCCAGACGCACTCCCCAGTGGAGACGTTCAGAAAGCGGCTGTGGCGGGGGCGGACGCGGCCGACGCTGTCATCGAGCATTATCCATTGTCGAGGGTGGAACCTTCTGTCTAGGGCGCCGCCGCGCGCGTCGGCGCGCGGGTCCTCGGTGCACCGGCGCCACGTGCTGCACACCGCGCGGAGGCGCACGTAGTCGGCGAGGTTGGCGGAGAGCACGCGCTCGGCGATCAGCACGGCCGGCCCGAACGACAGGCTCGCCCAGTCCCTCCTGCGGAGGGCACATACGTCAGAGTTAGGCACAATAGAGGTACAGATGAGCAACGGAGGCGGGCGATCGCGATCTTACCAGTCAGAGTGGGCGATGGAGGCAACGACGCGGGAGCGCTTCGCCCGGCGGCGACGGCGACGCCTTTTGGCCGGCGGGATGCTTGATGGCGTCGGTGCCATGTCCGGCTAGATCGGATGAACCTGGCCTGCTGCGGAATTGTGATCGAAAATCTCAACATGCAAGTTTAATTTTGTGGCGAACAGCAAAGAGATAGACGCCTGACCTACGCAAAGGAATTCAAGAGTTTTTTTTTTACACTCCAGGGGATTGAAGAGTTCAGGGTTATATCAAAGGGGGGTTTCCAAAAATCTAGATCAAACCTTCTTAACAAAGTAAAGACCAAACATCTGTCAATGTCACCTAATGTTTTGTTGCTTCGGCATAGGTCTGTAGTTAGGGTTGGCCTAGTGTTTCCTTGAGGCGTTGTTTTCATGGAGGTGTTTGCCTCTACTCTTCCTCCATCTCATCGTCACTACAACTGTTGGTGTAGGGGGGCAGGTGGCCCGGTCGTCTCGCCGATCTTTGGATCCGGCGAGGTTTGTGTCTGGTGGTCGGCAGATGGCGCTCTAGCGGGTGACCGTTTCGTCGGCTGATTTTGTTGTGTTTACTGTCTTGCAATTGGGTGTGTGGATGATGGAAGCGGCGACGTTCCTCTTCGACTACATCGGATGAAGTTGACGGCATCGAGATCTGGTGACCACGGGAAAGATCCCCGGCCTACGTGCCACAAAGACTCGGTCTCGTCGCTTGCGGCGACCCGCTTCAACGGCTCAAAAAGCACCTTTGTATGTGATGGTGCTCTCCTAGATCTTGGTTTGACGGTTGTTCTCATCTTTTTCCGGCGTTGCCATGGTGGCGGCGGAGGATGTTTGTGGACTATGTTTCGGCGAGGCACGAGTTTCTGCAAGGGTGGAATAGTAGTTTCACATCTTGTGGAATTCTTTGTGCAAAGTTGCTTGACAAGCATTTGTGTCTCGAATGGTGACCATATGTGTAATCTCTGTAAACAGTTTGTCTAATGAAACATATGGTTGCTTCAAAAAAACAGTGCATCATAAGGTTTCATCATGTGCTTGTTTCTTTCAATGAAGTTGTCATGATGTGTTTCCTCGAAATAAATGAATGTACTTGTTTCTAACCGAATAAACCAGTACACAATAACACACAGCAAAGCATTTTGAAACGCAGAAACAAGGAAAAGAACTAATGTAATTCTGAAACCAGACAAAATTTGCCACACACACAGACAATATAATTTGAATCTTGAAGCATCAATGGACGGCACAAGATAATAGCGTTTCACCAATATATTATTGACCACCGAGAAAAAAAGGGACGCTCAGGTGTCAACATGCACATGGGAATACACATAGGTTAGAGCATGTCTAGTAGCGCCCTTAAACCCTCAAATAAACAGAAATAACCTTTTTTACGGGTTGAAACGAAAAAACGGTAAATAATAGTGTTGGAAATATGCCCTAGAGGCAATAATAAAATGGTTATTATTGTATTTCCTTCTTCATGATAATTGTCTATTATTTATGCTATAATTGTATTGACCGGAAACCGCAATACATGTGTGAATACATAGACCACAACATGTCCCTAGTGAGCCTCTAGTTGACTAGCTCGTTGATCAACAGATGGTCATGGTTTCCTGACCATGGACATTGGATGTCATTGATAACGGGATCACATCATTAGGAGAATAATGTGATGGACAAGACACAATCCCAAGCCTAGCACAAGATCGTCTAGTTCGTATGCTAACACTACAAGAAATATGTCAACTAGTGACCTTCTGTCAGTGACCCTGAAAGAATGGGTCATAGATCTATGACCATTTCAGACCAATTGGTCAAAAGCTGTTCGGGGGGCTCCAAACCCTAAACCATTGCGACCATTTTGGTCAGAAAGGTCGTAATTTCCTTACACAAAATGGTCACAAAGCAAACATTGCAGGTCCGCTGCCTTATTTCTAGTTGTTAACGACCAATATAGATGGTCATAGCCTTGTAGATTGTGGTGGGTTGTGATGACTAGGCGCCATCTCATCAGTTTTGCCTATGTGGCATGTCCATGTGGCAGTTTTTGCCCTAGGTTGTGAAGCGACCTATATTTCTGTTATTCCAAAAATTCCCAAAAAATTCTCATAAATTTTTTGGATCATATCTTCATCAAATATGTCAAAAACCTTCCTTTCCTAGTTCAAAAATAACTCAACAATATTCATTTTCCTATCCTGTTCAAAGCAGCACTTTGTGAAGGAAGTACCACTTTGGCATGTCCAAATGGTATCCATTTTGTACAGTGCTTTCCTATGCCCAAATAACCATCCTCCACTAGATGTCAGCTCAATCCATTCATTATTTTGAGCCCAGATTCAACATTCGAATTTATGTCCAGTGTGGTACTTTGCAAAGCAAGTACCACCTAGGCTCCTCCTTTTGAGCTGAAGATTTGTGAAGACGGTCTTCTTAGTAAATGATCATCCTCACCAAACTCACGCCCATTAGCCATGTGCATTTCCGTGCATCGCAAATCAAACACTTGGCTGCTTATTCATGTTTGAGCATCGATCGGTCTCCTCATGAGAACCTTATGTTGTGATTTTCTTCCTAGCACCTACCCGGGGAGTGCCCAACCCACTAGACATGCCTAGGCCGCCTGTAACACATGGCAACGCCACGGTTACGCTGGTGACCACGCCAAGCGAGCATGCGAGTTCTGGCAGCTCTAGAGTTGGGGCCCTCGGCCACCGCCCAAACCTCGACGTATCGCCACCAAACCATGTATTTATGATTAAATAGGTACTTGTGTACCTAGAAATGATTTTTTGAAAAAATAAATAGCAACCTATGAGACAGCTGCAGTTCAAATTTGACCCGCTTCTATCCTGAATTCCAAAAAATTTGTCTTTTTCACCAGAGGTGGATCAAAACTTTTACATCCAACCATTTTGTCAATTGTGCATTAAATATGGCCTAGTATTTTAGAAAATTGATTTGGTCCAATTTTGCAACAATTATTTGGGAGGTCCTTCACAAAAAAACCTCCTTTTGGGCACTCGGAAAATGGAAAATGGTTTTTTCGTCCAAAGAAAATGAAAACTTCTTTAGGTAACATTGTTTTCCATTCCAATATGCACCCTTGTGCACAATATAAGATCGTTTGAACAAACTATGCCATGAATGTGGCCATAAGATTGATCATTTGGCTTGAAAGCCATTGATCTCCACACGTGATAGCTCATTTTTGAGAACATTTTTTTAAAATAATTTCTGTATTACAAGTTTATTATTTTTCCTGTAAACTTGGTCACATATAATGACACAATGCGAAGGGTTTCCAAATTTTTGATTTTTTGAATTTTTATGCCCATTTCAAAATGCGGTCAAAATGCGGAATGACCGTCAGTAGCTAGTTGTTGAATCTTGGAATTTTTTGGTGTTTATCTGATTAAATAGATACTTATGTACCTAGAAATGATTTTTGGAAAAATAAAGAGCAAACTATAAGGCGATTCTTGCAGTTCAAATTTGACCCGTTTCCAACTAAATCGGCGGGAATTTGTCTTTTTCACCAGAGGTGGATCAAAACTTTTTACATCCAACCATTTTGTCAATTGTGCATTAAATATGGCCTAGTATTTTAGAAAATTTATTTGGTCCAATTTTGCAACAATTATTTGGGAGGTCCTTCACAGAAAAAACCTCCTTTTGGGCACTCGGAAAATGGAAAATGATTTTTTCGTCCAAAGAAAATGAAAACTTCCTTAGGCAACATTGTTTGCCATTCCAATATGCACCCTTGTGCACAATATGAGATCATTTGAATAAACTATGCCATGAATCGCCATAAGATTGATCATTTGGCTTGAAAGCCATTGATTTCCACACGTGATAGCTCGTTTCTGAGAACACTTTTTTAAAATAATTGCCGTATTACAAGTTTGTTATTTTTCCCGGGAACTTGGCCACATATAACGACACAATGCGAAGGTTTCCCAATTTTTTGAATTTTTTTGAATTGTTTATGCCCGTTTCAAAATGCGGTCAAAACGACGGGAATGACCGTTCCTATCTAGTGGTTGAATCTTGGAATTTTTTTGGTGTTTATCTTATTAAATAGGTACTTATGTACCTAGAAATGATTTTTGTAAAAAATAAATAGCAAACTATGAGGCACCTGCAGTTCAAATTTGACCCGCTTCCAAATTTGAATCGTGAATTTGTCTTTTTCACCAGAGGTGGATCAAAAATTTTTACACCCAAACATTTTGTAAATTGTGCATTAAATATGGCCTAGTATTTTAGAAAAATTATTTGGTCCAATTTTGCAACAATTATTTGGGAGGTCCTTCACAAAAAAACCTCCTTTTGGGCGCTCGAAAAATGGAAAATGGTTTTTTCGTCCAAAGAAAATGAAAACTTCTTTAGGTAACATTGTTTGCCATTCCAATATGCACCCTTGTGCACAATATAAGATCATTTGAACAAACTATGCCATGAATGTGGCCATAAGATTGATCATTTGGCTTGAAAGCCATTGATCTCCACACGTGATAGCTCATTTTTCAGAACATTTTTTAAAATAATTTCCGTATTACAAGTTTATTATTTTTCCTGTAAACTTGGTCACATATCATGACACAATGCGAAGGGTTTCCAATTTTTTGATTTTTTTTGAATTTTTTATGCCTGTTTCAAAATGCGGGAATGACCGTTCCTATCTAGTTGTTGAATCTTGGAATTTTTTTGGTGTTTCTCTGATTAAATAGATACTTATGTACCTAGAAATGATTTTTGGAAAAAATAAAGAGCAAACTATAAGGCAGTTGCAGTTCAAATTTGACCCGTTTCCAACTGAATCGGCGGAAATTTGTCTTTTTCACCGGAGGTGGATCAAAACTTTTGACACCTAACCATTTGGTCCATTGTGCATTAAATATGTCCTAGTATTTTAGAAAATTGATTTGGTACAATTTTGCAACAAATATATTATAGGTCCTTCACAAAAAAACTCATTTTGGGCACTCGAAAAATGGAAAATTGATTTTTCGTCCAAAGGAAATAAAAACTCCCTTAGGCAACATTGTTTGCCATTCCAAGATGCACCCTTTTGCACAATATGAGATCATTTGAACAAACTAAATCATGAATATGGCCATAAGATTGATCATTTCGCTTGAAAGCCATGAATCTTCATGCATGATAGCTCATTTCTGAGAACACTTTTTAAAAATAATTGACGCATTACAAGTTTATAATTTTCCCTGATAACTTGGTCACATATAGTGACACAATGCGAAGGTTTTCCAATTTTTTGATTTTTTTTTAATCTTTTATGCCTGTTTCAAAATGCGGTCAAAACGGCGGGAATGACCGTTCCTAGCTAGTGGTTGAATCTTGGAATTTTTTTGGTGTTTCTCTGATTAAATATATACTTATGTACCTAGAAATGATTTTTGGAAAAAATAAAGAGCAAACTATAAGGCAGCTGCAGTTCAAATTTGACCCGTTTCCAACTGAATGGGCGGAAATTTGTCTCTTTCACCAGAGGTAGATAAAAACTTTTGACACCTAACCATTTGGTCAATTGGGCATTAAATATGTCCTAGTATTTTAGAAAAATGATTTGGTACAATTTTGCAACAAATATATTATAGGTCCTTCATAAAAAAACTTATTTTGGGCACTTGAAAAATGGAAAATTGATTTTTCCTGCAAAGGAAATAAAAAATCCCTTTGTCAATATTGTTTGTAAATCCAAAGATGTAAACTTGTGCAAAATATGATATCATTTGAACAAATATTTGATAGGACTTTCACAAAAAAAACTCATTTTGAGCACTGGAAAATGGAATGAATTTTTTTATCTTGAATCGATCACGACCAATTTATATGGTCATAAGGTCATCAAATGGTTTGCTGCGTTATGATTGGACCATGAGCATATCACGCGGATCACGCATCAACCACCGTCGGATGCTTCCGGATCCAACGGCCCAAACCACCCGAGCGGAAACCCTAGGTCTGTCCTCATGGACATTTTCCACCCACCCCCCCGCCTCCATTCTTTCTTTCTTTCTTTATCTCCCTCCCCCCTCAGATCCTCTCCCCTCTCCCTCGATGCAGATCCAATCTCTCCCCCGCGCCTCCTGATCCAACCTTCCACCCACCGCCGACCTCGCCGTCCTCCTCACCCACCGCCGCCGACCTCGTCCCTCCCTCCCCAAACCAACTCTACCACGTCTCTCCTCTCCCCGCACCACTGTCAGCCTACTACCCCAGCTAGATGGGCCAGACACCGCCTCGTCCGCCGCCCGTGCTCTCAGATCGTCACGAGGCCGGCAAGCCCACCCTCGTGCCCCTCGTCAGCCTAACCCAAAGCCTACCAGCTCTGGCCTAACCCCTCCCCCGCGGCCATGGCCATGGCCCCGCCGCTAGGGTTTGTCACCCAGCCTTCCCTCGCCGTCGCCCGTGCAGGAGGAAGGAGCCCGAGTCTCCAGTGGCCATGAGCGACGGCAAGGACACCCTCGACATCTCCGCCCTCGGTGTCGCCATCCCCAATGCCACAGGTTCGTTCGCCGCTCCCGCTCCCCCCTTGCTGATGTTGCCGTTGATGGGGCGTGTGGTCTTATTGGTTTCGCTGGTGGTGGTTTCGATGCAGAGCTCTGCGCGTGGACTCCTGAGCTCAGCGCCGAGAGCTCAGGCAAACGCTGATTGTTGACCCTTTCTGCAGTTCTTTCACCACAGCCCGGATTATGGAGT
Source organism: Aegilops bicornis (assembly GCA_021605145.1). Taxonomy (NCBI): domain Eukaryota; kingdom Viridiplantae; phylum Streptophyta; class Magnoliopsida; order Poales; family Poaceae; genus Aegilops; species Aegilops bicornis. Next base: position 24,120,966 of record CM038674.1, on the reverse strand, counting down.
TCGACGAGCTGCCGCCAGAACTCCAAATTTGATTGCCTCCTCTTGATGAGGCAGCCTGTTCTCTGCAGAATGCCACTCGCCATTTATTCTCTTATTTATTTATGTCTACCTTCTGCTCTGAAACTTTTTTATATCTTTGTGTTTCCTCCTTTCACAACTCTGTTTTTCTATTACTGAATGAATGCACAAGTTCTGATCATGTTTCTCTGTTGTAGACCTCGACGACACTGCACTGTACCGAGCTTGGGGATCTCATCACACGTCAAGACCAACATTGAAGGTAATACATACTAGTATATCTTCTTGGCTAGTAGTAGTAGTAGTCTAATAAAGGATGCATTGATGCTTTATTTTATCCACAATTCCATCACTAGTAGTAGTCTAATAAATGATGCATTGATGCTTTATTTTATCCACAATTCCATCATTCCAGCTTTTGAGATCTGGCGCTCTAGCCCATAAACTTAAAATAGTACCAGTATCTATCGATGGGCTGCATCCAACATTTTTCATTGTGTTATTATCCACCAAAAAATGCTCTGCGGAATGCATGGGCAGGAGATCAGTCTGCTTTGCACTGCCATTGTCATCACTAGCCAAGGCATGGTAGGAACTTTTGTCTGTTGGATATCGTATGGATTTTTTTGCTACTAGAGCACTCCATTTCAGTGTAGTGTGCACCGTTGACAGTGATGCAAGAAGAGGGGGGAGGAATTTTTGAGACACCGGGAGTCCATTCTGCTCTTTGTATGCCTGTATATATGTAGAGATGACTGGATTTTGGTAGGTGTTTTGTCGCCTTCTTGGCTGTTTGTTGCTAGTACAAAACTGATCTTCAGATTGAAGAAGTGGCTACTCATTTACTAAGTTGGATACTGATGTCTGCACCAAATGGGAGAAGTGTGGTTGCTGTAGTAATTATGTTACCACTCTTGCTCTTGCTGGCTTTGTCTCCAACCACACAGTGCCACATGCACAACTGGAACTAAGTATAGTTCCTATGGCCTCCACTACACAAGGATTTGTACTGAAGTGCTGCTGAAACATGATGCTGCGATTGCTATTTTTTTGGTCTTAATGCCCATCTGTTGTTATTTGCTTGGGGTGTTCTTCATTAAAATACAAACAGTGGCCGTTCTGAAATTCAAGCTATTGAAGAATGATGATAAAATACTTTTTTTAAACAGTGGGTTGAGGCTTAGTGTAATTGATGTACTAGTGCACTGCTTGGCGTAAAATTATAGCAGTACACATAGATATGCAATGAAATGCTTCTAGTATCTTACACATGTATATTTGACATGAATGTGTACTGCTTGGCTTAAAGTTGCAGCAACCATGTTTTCTGGATAACTATAGTTGCTTTCAAAAGCTGCAATTTTATTGGCGATGTTACCTTATTATTTGTTCTCTTTAATTGTTTTTGCAGGTCCATGGCATCTCGCTGAACCACTACTGGATGTGGCATCGACAAAGCACTACACTGGCTTGCCTCGTCGGGCGCGTGTGCATGCTTGGCGCGTGGCGCTTCGTCGAGTTGGAGACTGACAATCACCGGAGCCAGAGCCGAGGAGGCGACAAGATGCTGTTGTTGCGGCTGCGTCCTCGGAGGCAGCAGCTGCCCCTCACCGACCTCACCAACCTCCGGCGTCCGCCATGAGCTCCAAGCAGACCCCTTCTATATCGTCTGGAGGAGATCCAGGCTCGGTAATCCCCCCACCCCCGTCCGCCCTCCCTCCCTCCCTTGTGGCCCTTTCTCTTCCTCTAGTGCGAATTTTGGTATGCTGCTGTTGTTTATTTGGCTACGTCGTGGCATATTGTCAGCTGAAAACTGCTTCTGTATTTTCTACTCCAATACTGTATGGAGTAGTATATAAGGACGCCTCTTCGTAGTATGGGCGAGGCAGTGCCAGCTTGGTAGTTAGTACTAGCTAAGAAGATTCATGATGCTGGCTGGGAGCAAAACATTTATAGGCCATGAGCCCACCTTCTCCTACATGTCTGTCGATTCTTTGTGGTACTCTACTCTATAACATCTTCCTATATTTCCTGTTTGCCTCTCACAGCTTTGTCCATGGAAGACTGCCCTACGACAACATCAAGCCAGACCCCGTTCTGAAGCATATTCTCAAGAACATGCGCATCCTCAAGCTTGTACGTCCCCTTCCCATGCTGATCAAACTTCATACTCGGAGCAAATGGCTAATTAATGGGCTCCTGACACATGTGTTTGTTTCAGATTTTCACCAACGGTGACATGATCCATGCCGTGAGAGCCCTCAAGAGGCTTGGCCTGGAGGACTGCTTCGAGGGGATCATCTGCTTCGAGAGAACATTGAAGAGAACGTACAAGAGATGTAAATGTTTTTTTCCTAAGTTGAAATGCATTACTCTATTTTTTTCTATGTGGGTCAATTTGATAAGAGATGTGAAGTCTTGTGATGAGACCCTTATTTACTAACAAAGTTATATTTGTCCGCTGGATGCATACCTATGTTTTAGATATACGTTGGTTAGGTGGGTCATGAAACTGGGAAGAGATTTAATTTTTTGTGATGCCTTCTACATCAAGTTGCATCCTTCTGCACAAAATTTTGTATGTGTTATTGGTCTAGTGGAGGATTAGCATCCTTTTCTGGTTTGTTGTGAAACGCTTTGGTTTACTCCCTGGTTTTGTTGTCTCAGAGGGAGTTTGAGTGAAATTCTGAACGTTGGCCTTTCCTTGTCTGGCTTAAAACTGCACTCTTTTTCACTAATGAGTAAACCAAGTTAACCATGAAGTTTTACTATGTGTAATCTATTCAAGTAATAAATTCAACTTCTGATTTGAAGGTTTAAAATTTCTTGTAATAAATTCTACTGAACCTAAACACTACTTCTTGTATTACTTGGCAAGTAAGTGTGTTTTTCTCGTGTTTTAAGATATCTGAAGGTTGTTCACCCAAGTGTTGCGCCTTTAGGGTCAACCCCACGATGAATTTAGATGGCGGTCATTTGGTAACTCTGTTTGAAATTCTGAACCTATGTAAGGAGAAAAAAAGACCATAATCTCTATGTTCCGTTTTGTCTGTTTATACAAGTGTTTATGGGGTGCTAAATCTGATGGGAATGGCGTCAAGGATTAGAATAGTCAGTTTTTGTTTTACTTCAGTTCATGTTGAGCTCCATAGCGTAATCGCTTGATGTTGTTGCCTGTGGGAATCTTGTTGCTTCCGGCAGCGTGCTCCCCTTTGTTGTTACATCAATTTTGTCTAGTTTCGGCAGAGCGCTCCCTTAGTGTTGTTAAAGCAGACTTATTTAATCTTCTTCAGGTTTTCAAGGGGTTTTGTTTATGACAGCCATGGAGCGTAAAAACCGACATGCTACTAATGCTAAGATGGTACTGATTCTGATTCTCATATCATTTCGTGAACGAAATATGTGTCTTGTCAATGCTTGCTGATGCTAGTCATGCTGTGTAGTATAGCTAATTCTTTGCGTATCTTTATAACAATCAAGAGCTCTTTAGTCCTGCCAGGACAAGGTTTGATGGAAATTTGTCGGAGCCTTTCTTTGTTTCCTTGCTTGATGCAGCAGATTCGTACCTGATGTGTTTTTGCTTGCTTAGTTTAGCTATTGTATTTGTGATTTGTTATTTTGGGGTGAGATGTGGTTTGTGTCTAACTGTTGTGTAGAGATGCATGTGCTTGGAGCCTTGCTGTATATCTTTGTATCACCTTCTTTGCAAGCTACCCGTTTTGTTTACCTTTTGTATAGTCCCCAAAAGGTTTTCAGGTTTTATAGCAAAGCTGAAGCCTATTGTGTTCATATGTTTCACCGAGGAAAACTTCAAATCTTAGTCTATAGAGAAAATGCTTTGTGTCACATGCTCAACACACTTTGAACTATATACCTGGTTCAGTTTTAGAGAAAAATGCTCCTGGTTGTTTAACACACTGAACTAATCAGCCTACCAACTAACTACCATCGGTATCGACCAAACGGTTGTGGAAATAACTTTTTCGGATAATCCTTTGTTTTAAACAAGTACTAATATTTTGGTAGGACAAGAAGTTTCAAATTCTTATGCTGGTTTATGTTCTCTTTTTAGGTTATGAGAAGATATGTCATTGGAGAGATGCTCTTAGCAAACTGGAAGGGCTGCAACCAAATCCAATCAACAGCATAGCAATGGTCTCTGAATATCTAAGCTAGTGATCATCTTTTCAGCGATTCCTTTTCTATTTGGCTGGCCTTCTCGTAGGTTTGCACATAAGCGGAAGTTGGTAGTGTATATTAGCTGTTGTTGGAGCTGTGATGGCAGTATCTTTTTTGTTGCTTGGTGCCGCTTCATCTTTTGTTGATGCTGCTTATGTATAGATAATCGATGAAGATGTAATCGTAACAAATGATATATGATTGTATGGCGAAACAAATATTGCTTTGATAGCAAAATAAAAAAACTCAACTGTTTCTTTGTTGTCTAGTCCTATGAATTAGTGGGCTGAAAATATTGATGGGCTGGAAGAGGCCTTGGCCCAAACAATGGTGGACAAAGATGAAACGAAAAAAGTTTAAAAATAAAAAATGGACTGCAAAAAGGACGAGGGCCAAAATAATTGCATGAATCTCAAAAACTATAAAGGCCAAATTATTGGGCCAGGCCCATGTAGCTAGCGAAAATTAATGTAAAAAATAAATATTAAAAAGGCTGAATTAATGGGCTCGGCCCATGTAGAAAACCGAATTGGACCGGGCTGATTCTTGTGCCACATCAACTTGCCACGCTGGATGCCTACGTGGCCTGGGGAGGTTGCTAGTGACCAAAACGCCAAAGTGGACATATTTTGGTCATAAACGTCTTCAACCATTCCAGAAGAAAGGTCGCTATAGTCAGTTTACGACCGCCAGCTTTTGACCTTCTGTTTTTGGTCACAAAAAGGTCGCAAATGAAAAATCATGACCTTTCAGTGACCAATAGTGGTGGTCACAGGTTGACATATTTCTTGTCGTGTAAAGCTTTTCTAAATGTCAAGTATCTTTTCCTTAGACCATGAGATTGTGCAACTCCCGGATACCATAGGAATGCTTTGGGTGTACCAAACGTCACAACGTAACTGGGTGGCTATAAAGGTGCACTATGGGTATCTCTGAAAGTGTTTGTTGGGTTGGCACAAATCGAGACTGGAATTTGTCACTCCGTGTGACGGAGAGGTATCTCTAGGCCCACTCGGTAGGACATCATCATAATGTGCACAATGTGATCAAGGAGTTGATCGCAGGATGATGTGTTACGGAACGAGTAAAGAGACTTGCCGGTAACGATATTGAACAAGGTATCGGGATACCGACGATTGAATCTCGGGCAAGTACTATACCGGTAGACAAAGGGAATTGTATACGGGATTGATTGAATCCTTGACATCGTGGTTCATCCGATGAGATCATCGTGGAACATGTGGGAGCCAACATGGGTATCCAGATCCTGCTGTTGGTTATTGGCCGGAAAGTTATCTCGGTCATGTCTGCATGGTTCCCGAACCCGTAGGGTCTACACACTTAAGGTTCGATGACGCTAGGGTTATAGGGACTAGATATACGTGGTTACTGAATGTTGTTCGGAGTCCCGGATGAGATCCCAGACGTCACGAGGAGTTCCGGAATGGTCCGGAGGTAAAGATTTATATATGGGAAGTCCTGTTTTGGTAACCGGAAAAGTTTGGGCGCCATCGGTAACGCATCATGACCACCGGAGGGTCCTGGGTCCACTGTGTGGGGCCACTGCCCCAGAGGACTGCATGGGCTAAGTGTGGAGGGACCAGCCCCTGTGGGCTGGTGCGCCCCACCAGGGCCCAAGGCGAAGAGAGAAGGGAAAAGGGGGAAACCCTAAGCTCAGATGGGCCTAAGGCCCACCTAGTGGTGCGCCCCCCTCTCTCCCCCTTGGCCACCCCCCTAGATGAGATCTAGGGCTGGTCGCCACCCCTAGGGGTGGAAACCTAGCTGGGGGCGCAGCCCCTCCCTTTCCCCTATATATAGTGGGGGTTTGAGGCTGCCATAAACATGAGAACATCTCCCTCTTGGTGCAGCCCTACCCCTCTCCCTCCTCGTCTCTTGCGGTGCTTGGCGAAGCCCTGCTGGAGTGCCACGCTCCTCCACCACCACCATGCCGTCGTGCTGCTGCTGGACGGAGTCTTCCCCAACCTCTCCCTCTCCCCTTGCTGGATCAAGGCACGGGAGATGTCATCGGGCTGCACGTGTGTTGAACGCGGAGGCGCCGTTGTTCGGCGCTTAGATCGGAATCAATCGCGATTTAAATCGCTACGAGTATGACTCCTTCATCCGTGTTCTTGTAACGCTTCCGCTTAGCGATCTACAAGGGTATGTAGATGCACTCCCCTTCCCCTCGTTGCTAGATTACTCCATAGATTGATCTTGGTGATGCGTAGAAAATTTTGAATTTCTGCTACGTTCCCCAATAGTGGCATCATGAGCTAGGTCTATTGCGTAGATTCTATGCACGAGTAGAACACAAGTTGTTGTGGGCGTTGATTTTGTTCAATATGCTTACCGTTACTAGTCCTATCTTGTTTCGACGGTAGATGAAGTGTCCCGGGCCGACCTTAGACGTATACTTACGTGAGACAGGTTCCACCGACTGACATGCACTTGTTGCATAAGGTGGCTAGCGGGTGCCAGTCTCTCTCACTTTAGTCGGATCGGATTTGATGAAAAGTGTCCTTATGAAGGGTAAATAGCAGTTGGCATATCACGTTGTGGTTTTTGCGTAGGTAAGAAACATTCTTGCTAGAAACCCATAGCAGCGTAAAACATGCAAACAACAATTAGAGGACGTCTAACTTGTTTTTGCAGGGTATGCTATGTGATGTGATATGGCCAAAAGAATGTGATGAATGATATGTGATGTATGAGATTGATCATGTTCTTGTAATAGGAATCACGACTTGCATGTCGATGAATATGACAACCGGCAGGAGCCGTAGGAGTTGTCTTTATTTATTGTATGACCTGCGTGTCACTGAATAACGCCATGTAATTACTTTACTTCATTGCTAAACTGTTAGCCATAGTAGTAGAAGTAATAGTTGGCGAGACAATTTCATGGAGACACGATGATGGAGATCATGGTGTCATGCCGGTGATGATGATGATCATGGAGCTCCGAAGATGGAGATCAGATGGAGCAAAATGATATTGGCCATATCATGTTACTTTTTGATTGCATGTGATGTTTATCATGTTTATGCATCTTATTTGCTTAGAACGACGGTAGTAAATAAGATGATCCCTCATAATAATTTCAAGAAAGTGTTCCCCTAACTGTGCACCGGTGCGAAAGTTTGTTGTTTCGAAGCACCACGTGATGATCGGGTGTGATAGATTCTAACGTTCACATACAACGGGTGTAAGCCAGATTTACACACGCGAAACACTTAGGTTGACTTGACGAGCCTAGCATGTACAGACATGGCCTCGGAACACAAGAGAACGAAAGGTCGAACATGAGTCGTATAGTGGATACGATCAACATGAAGATGTTCACCGATGATGACTAGTCCGTCTCACGTGATGATCGGACACGGCCTAGTTGACTCGGATAATGTATCACTTAGATGACTAGAGGGATGTCTATCTGAGTGGGAGTTCATAAGATGAACTTAATTATCCTGAACATGGTCAAAAGGTTTTTGCAAATTATGTATGATGATGCATGACTATGAGGATGATGATCGTATGACGAAGATATAAGAGAGGACACTTCTCTCTATTAGCTAGCTAATAACAACCTAAAAATAACGCCCAAAACCCCTAAAGCAGACACTTTTCTAAAAAAACATGGACTTTTGGTCCCGGTTGGTGCCACCAACCGGGACCAAAGGCCCCCTGACTGGGCTCGGCAGATCGGCCACGTGGAGGCACATCTGTCCCGGTTCGTGTTTGAACCGGGACTAATGGGTGGAGGTATTTGTAACGACCCATTAGTCCCGGTTCATGAACCGGGACTAAAGGCCCTTACGAACCGGGACTAATAGGTGTTTTTCTACTAGTGTGTCATCATGTGTTTCCCCATTTATTGAAGATCAAGCTTGGTGTGTGGTGAAACCACTCATCAAGAAATATCTTCATACCTGTTGAAAAAGAATCTGAGGACCATGTTTATGTTGGTACTAAAACTAAAATTGTTGTATGCATCCTTAGTTGGTGTAGAGGCTGGGAAGTGGAAATCTTTCCCATTTTCGGACCCCTCCCGACCTCCTCAGTGCCGCCAGCAGCGCCAGGGGGATCAGATCCCAACGCCACATGCCCCCACCCCACAGTGAAAGATCTTGCTGCCGCTGCCATTCGCGTTGGCCGCGGTGGTGGCGGCGCTCGGTGCCAAGGCGCTAAGGCAAGAGGAGGCGGCTGGGGCACCTTGGGCTGGGGGCTTCGCACCGCGGCCAGGGCGGCTCCTTCGTCATGCAGCAGCAACCGATGACCCCATGGTTGGTGCTGCTGGCGATTGTGGGCATGGCGGCAGCCGCGGATCTGGATCCCACCCAGATCCATCATCGGTTCTTCACGTGGATCGTCAGCAACGCAATGAGGGCTCCAATGAGGGGATGGAGGATATCCTGACTGTGGTCTTGGCGGGCGATGGCGGCTTCTCTGAAGTCCTTTCCTTCAAGAGGCACCGTTGTTGCAGGTCACATCAACTCGACCGGGATGTTCCGGGAGAAACCCTAGATCTTGGTCTACCGGAGACACCTTCGGTGTAGTTCTCCCTCCTAGGGGCATTGTTTTGGTGCAAGTGATGGTTGCATGGGACAAGAGGAGGAGCGGTGTTACATCTACTGCAAGGCCGATGGTTGATCCCGGCGGCATGGCACTGCGGAGTTTTGGCGATAGGTGCATGTGGATGGATACATGCAGGATGGTGGAGTTTTCTAGTGCCGTGGTGGCGTCGGCGGCAGGCCTGGCAAGGTCGGTGCGTCAGTACCTGCTTTTGAGATGGATCGATGGAAGACGGCAACGCCAGCCTTTGAGAGTGCGTCGAACCGGTGTGTGACCCAGTCCCGGCATAGTGGCTTGGTTGGGGCATCCGGTTTTAAATGTTAGGCTCTGGTGCGATGTCTGTTTGGTATTCGGCTTGGACATTCGTCACCCCTTCATCAAGGAGATAGGAGTAGCGACAGGTGTTGCAAAGATGGTGTCTTCGGGCTTACTGATGTCTTACTTTATAAGGTCTTTGTGAATAATTAATAAAATGATTGCATGCATCGCCCAGATGCAGAGGCCGGGGGTATATCCTCCTTTTTTAGAAAAAATAACTGTGTTTCCCTCGAAACAAATGAGTGTACTTGTTACTAAAGTATACTAAATCTGCATCAAATAATATGGACCAGAGGGAGTACTACACAACAACACACGGCGAAACATTTTGATAAACGTTGAAACATGAAAATGGTTAATGTAATTTTGATTCAAGACAAAAATTTCCAAACACATAAATTATAGTATGGATCTTAAAGCAACAATGGATGGCACAATATAATATGGTGCACCAAAATATCTTCGACCGCCAAAAAAGAAGGGCTAACGCTTGGGTGTCAACAGGCAGATGGGAGCACACATAGGTTAGCGCCGGCCCGCAACTCCAGGCAGGGGGAGCAATAGCCACTGGGAGCTCACAACACCGCTCACTGCAGTCGTAGAACCCGCCCGCGGAGAACATTGAAGCCTTGCGGGTGCTTCGGGAGGTGCGCTTAGTAGCATAAATTGAGTTTTCTTAAGCAATCAGTGCTCATCTCTACAAAAAGGATGACTAATTAAGGAGATAATTACACCTATAATCCCTGTACTCTCCGGCATGTAACACCATGGTCCTCGAACTCACGGAGTGCTCCACTACGTCCTCAAACACGAGAATACGCTCCAATACGGTCCACAAGCTAACCATTGATCCAGTGTCACTTCCTGATGTGAATCACTGATCTAAAGTACCTATAAGTCCATTTTTGTATCACGCCATTAGAAGTACATATAATTAAGTCGGCCCAGAAGCATACCATACCTTTTTTTTTAAATATCTTCAGACGATTTTCCTGATGCTTATTCCATTTTCATTTTATTTTAACAAGTTTCTGTTAATTCTCCCTTTTTCGCATAAACAAATCCTGTTGTAGTGCCTTTTAAATCTATATTCTGTTCTCATTATTTTATGTCTTGAAGAGGTAAACATGACTTATAAATATTATTTTGATTTAAAAAAAGTATAGGAATGTATCTTCATTCAGGACCACAAGCATGGGCATTTATTTTGAATCCCCATTGTATTTTTAAATACAAAATTATTTAAAAATTTGACAGCATGTATTTATATAATGTTCAGCGTGGTTTTAGAAAATATTTTTTTATCCAACCCTACGCCCAGTTACAGATTTCATATTCTTTAATTTTCAAGTTCATCTTTTTAACTTTTCCCATTTTTAAAAATAAATGTAAGAAAATGCTAGAATAATTATTAATACATAATTTACCTATATTAGTAATTTTTATAAAATAAAAAGGGAAAATAAACACGAAATTGTTTTTTTATCTAACGCGAAATTGGTAAATAAAAAAAAGGAAACCGGTAGAATACGAAGAGAGGTACGTTACCATATATGTGATGCCAGGAACTTGTTTATTAGCTAGACATGATGCGTGGTCTAGTGTGATGGTTAGCTTGGCTGTCAGGTAAGCGTTTGATGCCCGGTTCGAATTCCTCCTCAAATTTTTTGCATGTTCCTTCCTCTTTGATGTACTGACATGCAGGCCCCACACATTGTATGCTGATGTGGCGTCGTGCTGGGCTGCGGGAGATGTAGCTAGGACAGTATTGAAGCGTATTCTCGTATTTGAGGACCGCAGTGGAGCATTCCACGAGTTTGAGGACCATCGTGTTACAGGCCGGAGAGTAGAAGCACGGTAGGTGTAATTCTCTCACTAATTAAGTGTTTACCCTCGACAAATAAGCACCGATGCTTAAAGAAAAAACGATTTATTTCTTTAAGCACCTCCCTTAAGCATCTTGCATTGTACAAAGTCTAATGAGCCTCGCAACAACATTTCCGCCCTGGTCGCCAACTTGCAGCATTCGTGGCACCACTTGCATTAGCGCGCCGGTCCTTTGAAGAATCGGCATCGGACCTACACAAGGGTGGACGGGAGCCAGACTCGACTCGAGCCTGCCGAATGGTTGTCTTTGTTAGGAGTCCTGAAGATTGGCTCCATAGTTTCCTTCTTTGGCTCGATTGGCGAAATCTCGAAGCAAGAAGAGTCAAGTGGTAACATGTTTGCGTCGTCGCACATAGCTTCTGTTCAATACTTGGAGCCATCTCGAGTAAACCTGCAGCTGGAAAGTTAACTGCAACATTGATGGACACATCATACGGGCCTAGCCTGGCGGGGACTACCGATGGTGGCGAGGGAAGGGAGGATTTGGTGGCTAGGATTTGGCTGTGTGGGGAAAGGGGACGGGGTTGTGTGCATCACAATGATGGAGACGCTACGGTTAATCCTATGTCACTAGTAGAAAAAGGGCCTATAGTCCCGGTTGGTGAGGGCCTTTAGTCTCGGTTCATGAACCGGGACAAAGGGTCGGTACTAATGCCCTGACCCTTTAATTCCGGTTCAATCCAGAACCGGGACAGGTCAGGCCTCACGTGGCCTGTCTGCCGAGCCCAGTAGGAGGGCCTTTGGTCCCAGTTGGTGGCACCAACCCACCAATAAACATCCACGCGTCAAGATTTCTTTGGCTCTGGTTTTGTTTTTTTTTGAAAAAGGGGGGTTTGGGGGTTTTGGGGGTTAATTTAGGGGTTTCATATATTGTGCGATAGCTAGCTAATTAATAGAGAAAAGTGTCCTTTCTTTTGTCCGTGCTTCGTCGACGCTATACGTACTATACATACGTATAGAGAGGACTAACTAGACATGCTAGCTAGCTAGTAATTAAGCAAACAGAAGATCGTCATGAACATATATGCATACAGAGAGAAGTGATATCAACCACCTCTCCTTCTCCGAGAGATTGGTCGAACAACAAGTTCTCGTATATCTATCCGACACTACCGCTACATATATACAATAATTATCTTTTTACAATACGGACGCGTGGTCCACATAGTATTCCCGTCTTCAGCGATCATGGTCAAGAAAGAATGCCGCCAATTCCTCTTGAATTGCTCGCATGCGATCTGGTGCTAGGAGTTCATCCCGCTTCAAACATCTAATTTTAAGAAAGGGGTCAATACATACATATATATATATATATATATATATATATATATATATATATATATATATATATATATATATATATATATATATATATATATATATATATATATATATATGAATGAATGAAACTCAACACAAATGATGGTAATAAAATAAAATTGTGAATATTTTTATTTACGCACTTCAAATTGTTTGTCGGAGTAGCCCCTCTCACAGGTCGTGTGGCGGATGGACTCGCATAAGCGTAGTATCCACAGAAATCATTCCCTTGTTCCTGCCACAACCACTTTAGAAGAAACAGAGGTCAATCAAACTGATAATTAGCAAGCACATGCTAAATGGTATTGATGAAACTAGCGCTTGAATCACTAGGAGATGCGCGTGGAATATGCTACTATATAGTACTTACTTTCAGGTGTCTAAATTGCAGCTTCTTCGGTAGTCCCGGAGCTTTTTTGGTGAATTTTCCCCAAGCCCTTCCATACAAAGAAAACAATTACTTGAGATCAGAAATGAACAAAGTTGCTGATATGGTGGATAATGATCGATTTAACTTACTTCTCGAGCATTTCAGTCATGTCCGTGATACTCCTTGGGATCTTTTCGTCTCGAGTCTAAGACAGTTACTACTCCCTGCTCAAGCTTAATCTCTAGGAGAATATAGTGGAACCTGCGACGCATGCATAACTCATCAATATTACATTACTATAACCTGGACTAAATAAGGGAAACCGAATATGCCACAAGACAGTAACACTCACTTGTAGTTGTAAGGAAAGAGTATTATATTTTTGTGTTCATTTATTTCCAACGATCGTAGCAAGTTGGCCTCGGTTTCGGCGGCACGATATTTAACCTCATTTGCATCTATGAGATATGTGTTAATGAACCCAATATCACCCACTTGTTTTTCTTCATTTCTGCGATCTTCAATCTGCATAATATGTGAGGATATTTATAAATACATGCAATGAAAGAGCTGAGTTATATAGAGATACTTAATGACAGAAGTAGTACTACTTAGAGACAGTAGCAGGTGACCGTTGCTTTATCGAGGGCCAATTGATTGAAAAACTGATAGAACTCCTCAAATGGAATAGGCAACAGTTCAATTCCAAGGAGGTCATGCTCCTTTTTAACTCTCACATACAAAGTATTCCTCCCCTCAGACTCTTTGCAGGTTTTCATGTAGCAATCATGCAATCTTCGCATCATCATTGTTAGAGAGCTTTCATCTTTGACGAGAGGCTTCCCAGACTTCGTATCTTTGTATCTGCACCTCCAAGAAATCATAATGTACATCGTCGGGCAGGTAATCTGCAGGATTGCCATAACCGGGCACCATCCTCGGATCGACTATGTCGCTAGCGAGCACCTTGAGCGGGGGGCACGATTGCTTCGCTTGTTCGCCGAGCTGGGCAATTTGTTTCCCAGCTCGTCGTTCTTTCATCCTTTGATCACTGACAGTACTTCCCGATCTCTCCACTTCGGCAAATGCCTTTCCAATAATGCGCTCATAGTTCCCTTTCGGCGGAGACTTGGGTGCTTTTGTCGTAGCAGCAGTGCGCTTCGCTTTGACCGGATCTACCTTCTCCTCCGGAGGTGGATGTCTCTTTGCTTTCAACCCTTGAAACCAGTCATCCACTTCGGTCTGCGTGATCTTCGCGTTTTCCTCCTCGCTCCTCTCAGACGGTAACTTCTCCGAGTCTTGAGAGAAGGACGAATCAGATCTCCTCCCGCCTTTGGCTGTACTGCTAGACAAAGGCAGAGCAGACGAGCGGATGTCTTCTTTCCTTGCTTACGAGGCGGAGGAGAAGGACTACGACGCCGGAGCAGCCGGAGCGGCGGCGGGTCTCTTCCGCCTTGCTGACGAGGCGGAGAAGGAGGAGGCTGCCTGCCCGGACGCGCCGGTGCAGGCGGAGAAGGAGACGGAGTGCCGCCACGCGCCGGAGAAGGAGCCGGCCGAGTGCCCTGATCGTCACTCGCCGGAGGAGGAGGAGGAGGCGGAGGCGTCCAGTTCGGAAGGTTGATGAGATCCTTCCGCCATAGGCATGGAGTCTTCAGAGCAGAACCCAGCCGATACTCCCCTTCACCGGTAGGGTGGTCAAGCCGGAGGTCCTCAAATACCTCCGTTATTTCATCGACCATCACCTTAGCATAAACAGAGCCAACAGCCGCCTTGACCTTCAAATTGCTCCATTGCGCCATAAGGTGGCAATTTTCAGCATCCGTGATAGCATCCACGGGATAGCTGGCAGGAGCCGTCAAGGCATGCTGCTCTGGCTGAAGCAGCTTCGGTGGAAGCCACGCCGCTTCTCCGCCGAGATGGCGGGTAGCCGGGGAAGCTTCGCAGGTCGTTTGTTGTGATCTCGCTTCGTTCCTCTTCTCGTTCCTCTAGCCCCATTACCCTTTCGTGCAGCGCCTGCATTAGGCTCTGCTCCGCTTTCTTCCTCCTCTCATGGGTTTTAACCCCGCGTCCGAAATCCAGCCTTCCATGAACGGAGCTGGCGTGCCTCGTGTCCGTCCGAGGTGCTCGAGATTCCGAGGGCCATTGTGAGCTCGTCCTTCTCCACCTGCAGAACGAACTTTCCTTGCTCCGCTGCTTCGATATAATGCTGAAGCCTCTTGACCGGTATGTCCAATTGTTCGTCCGTCCAAATGCACTTCCCGTTATAGGGTCAAGGATCCGCCGCCCGAAGAACCAAGTCCGCAAGCAGTCTGGCCAGTTCATTGTCTCGGGTTCGATCCCTTTATCAAGCGAGATCATTCTCAGCCTTGGCCCACTTCGCCGGGCTCACGAGGTAGCCACGACCCCGTGCGATGGTGAAGCTTCTTCTTCGCAGCATTTCTCTTGTTTGTCGCTGACATCTTTTTACTCTTTTCCGATGTCTTGTAGGCCACAAATGCGGGCCATCATCTCTCGATCTTCTCATATTTGCCCTTGAATTCTGGTGTCTCATTTTTTCGACATACGTATTGTGTTCTTTCTTCCAATTCCTGAATAGTTCTGCCATCTTCTTAAGAGCAAAAGACTTGATTAATGGCTCTATTACTGGCTTCTCCGGATCATCCTCTAGCGGTAGGGTAAAATTTGACTTCAGCTCAGTCCAAAGATCATTTTTCTGCATATCATTGACACAAGACACCTCGTGGTCTTCTTTCTTAGGCTTATACCATTGGTGGATGCTGATCGGGATCTTGTCCCTAACCAGAACCCGCATTGAGCAACAAATGCCTTCTTTGTCCGGTAGGGTTCAATCGGTTGGCCGTCATGCGATTTGTATGATCTCAAACTTTTCATCCGAGCTCAACTTTTTCTTCGGCCTCGTCTCTTTACCGGGTTGTGCTCGATCCGGAGGGCTAGAAAAAAGAACAAAGATGAGAGTTAATTAATATGTGTACATATATACCAAAACAAAGACGAGAGCTAGTCAGCACAGGCTTAACTAATATATATACCTGGCCGGACTCGGTTTGGTGATCACCGGAGCCGTCCTCATGGTCTACTTCTTCACCCTCTCCTTCTTGCACCGGCATTGGGTCATCGGAGCCATGTAAATCATAGCCAGCTGCTTCTTCACCCTCTCCTTCCAGACCATCATTGTCGTTGAGAAACATCAACGAGCGGACGACATCACTTCCTTGTGCGATTATGTCCCTCAACAACGCTTCTTGTGCTTCGTCTCGGGGGGTGTCCATAGTTTCTACAAATATTTACAACATGGCAATTATTATTCAAACATGACAGATATGGATATATTAGTGCCAACGTAGAACTAGCTAGCTAATCACAATAAGGAATCATATTAGTTGCCTCGACGCTGCTTCTCTAGGGTTTGGGGTGGCCTCGACAACGCTTCATGGGTGAGGGGGTGGCCTCTAGAACGCTACAAGCTAGGAGGGGTAATATCGACCCTCCCCACGTGTTGAAGCTATCGGGAGGGGTCGGCGTTGAACAGTACATCTATGTCCCACAAGTGGCGTGGGCATCGACGCCCGATAGGGTAGAGGGTCGTGGATCGCCGAGCGATCGAGGTCAAGGGTCGAAGATCGCCGAGGGTCGGGAGGTTGCCTAGTGTCAAAGGATTCAACAAAACCATGTCTTCATCATTAGTAATGCTTGGTGCATGATGGCACGAAGCTCTCCAAAGTTGTTTTGGAGCGGAGTCCCAGATAGGATAATTCGCTTTTTGGTACAAAGTTCAGCAAAAGGCAAATTATCCTATCCGGGACTCCATTCCGAACAACGGACTTCGCACCATCATGCCATGGTTACTTCCGCTAATGATGAAGCCATGGATTTCTTCAATACTTTGACACTATAGGAACCCTCGACCCTGAAACCTTCGACCCTTGACCCCTTAACGACCCTCGACCCTCTACCCTAGTTCCCGACCCTCGACCCCTCGGCGATCCTCGACACCCTCGTTATATCGACAACGATGCAACATACATATACATGGGAAAATAATGTTATCGGGGAGGGGGTATCGGTACCCCCCCCCCTCGTGTCAAAGTTTCTTCTTTCTCCTCTATTCCTTTCTTTCTTCTTCTCCTCTTCTTTTTCTTCTTATCCCTTGAGAAAGGAAAATAAGGAAAAGGAAGAAAAGAGGAAGAAGGAAGAAGAAGAAGAAAAAAAGAAGAAAAAAAAAGAGGAGAAGAAGAAAAGAATAGAGGAGAAGAAGAAAAAATAGAAAAAATTCTATTTTTTCTTCTTCTCCTCTATTCCTTTCTTCTTCTCCTCTTCTTTTTCTTCTTTTTCCTCTCATTCTTTTTCTTCTTCTTCTTCTTCTTCCTTCTTCCTTCTTCCTCTTTTCTTCCTTTTCCTTATTTTACTTTTTCCTCTACACTAACCTAATTAAAATGCACTAACCTTTTCCTGCACTAACCTAATTAAAATTGTAACTTTCTATATACGAACAAAAAACTAAACTAATAAAAATAAAAAACATATACATTATAGCCACATACACATATACATCACATATGAACAAAAAAATAAATTAATAAAAATAAAAACGACGCAACATATGAGCAGAGGCTCGACGGCGGCGGCTCACAACGGGGGCGGCCGGCGAGGGCGACGGCGGCGGCGGCAAGGGCGTCGGCGACGGCGACGACGGGCTCGGCGGCGCTGGGCAGGGGCGACGACGGGCTCGGGCGGCGCAGGGCGACGAGGACGGCGGGCTCGGGCAGGGCGACGACGGGTTGGGCGGCGCAAGCAGGGGCGACGAGGACGGTGGGCTCGGGCGGCGACGGGACGGCGGGCTCGGGCGGCGCGAGGCGATAGCGGCGACGACGCTGCGGCGCGGCGACGACGGGCAAGAGCGCGGGCGCGGCGATAACGCAGGCGGCGATTTACGACGAGGAGCAGGGCGTCGGGCAGAGGGCGGCGTCTGCGGCGGGATGAGGAACTGAATGAAATTTTCGCAAAGTCCTCAGATATATAGAAAGTGCATTGGTCCCGGTTCGTGGCACAAACCGGGACTAATGCCCCCTTAGTCCTGGTTGGTGCCACCAACCGGGACCAAAAACTGTTTTCAGCAGCCCAAAGGGCGGAGCGGCGGCCTTTGGTCGGTTGGTGGCACCAACCGAGACTAAAGGGGCATTAGTCCGCTTGTTCCATGAACCAACTATCTTTAGTCCCGGTTGGTGCCACCAACCGGGACCAAAGGCCATGTGCTGCCCAGCCAAATGTTTAGTCCCACCTCGCTAGTTGAGAGGGAGCCGCACCGATTTATAAGGTGCGGTGCGGCTCCCTCTCGAGCTCCTCTCTAAAGCAGGCTTTGGGCCTAACTCTGCCATCTGCTGTGGGCCTCTTTGGGCCTTCCAGCGGGCCTGAATCACAGCCCATAGGGTTTCTAGTCGTATTCAGGCCGTGGGGGCCCGATGGGTGGCACTTTTTTGCTTTATATTTTATTTCTTTTGCTTTTAGTTTTAGAAAAATATAAACTTTCTATTAGTGCCATTAGTTTTAAAATTTGAAAACACTTTTTTGTTTTCTTTGTTGCTTTATTTATTTTATTTTGTTTCTACTTACAACAAAATACTTATTGTTGCTATTTTTATTTTTTCAAGTTTTTTGTTTTGTTTTCTGCATTATTTATTTTCTTTTGGTTTTTGCTTTTATTTTTAATTTTTTTTGCTTTTAGGTCAGCAAAATTATAAACTTTCTGTTAGTGCTTTTAGTTTTAGAAAAAATATAAACTTTCTGTTTGTGCCATTAGTTTTAAAATTCAAAAACACTTTTTTTGTTTTCTTTGTTGCTTTATTTATTTTATTTTGTTTCTACTTACAACAAAATGCTTATTGTTGCTATTTTTATTTTATTTTTTAAGTTTTTTTGTTTTGTTTTCTGCATTATTTATTTTCTTTTGGTTTTTGCTTTATTTTTTAATTCTTTTTGCTTTTAGGTCAGCAAAATTATAAACTTTCTGTTAGTGCCATTTGTTTTAGAACAATTATAAACTTTCTGTTTGTGCCATTAGTTTTATAAAATTTGAATTCTTTGAAATTTGTGTGAATCACAAGTTTGTGAGCTCAACAAGGCGTAGAGGGACGGGCTTATAAACCGGTGTGAGCGCCCTTCGGTTGGCGAGGTTTTCAAATTCATAGTTTCCAAATAAACTCTGAAAAAGTTGGCATAGCATGTTCATGAACAAAACGGACAATGTTATCATACTCGTGTGTTACAAAGTTGGCATGGTATCATCATAATAGTTGCGGGAGAAAGTCTTCACTTTTTCTTTGCTTGTGTCGTTTGCTTATTGCGCCATAACCATGGATAATCTTCATCGTTTATCAGGATGCTTGGGTCAGCCTTGACTTTGAAGGGGAATTTCATGAAACTTTTCATACTCTTCAGACATGTCTGTCTTGCCCTCCACTCCTGTGGATGTCCCTTTTCCTGAAAGAACTATGTGGCGCTTTGGCTCATTGTATGATGTATTCGCTTCCTTATCTTTTCTTTTCCTCGGTCCGGTAGACATGTCCTTCACATAGATAACCTGTGCCACATCATTGGCTAGGACGAGCGGTTCGTCAGTGTACCCAAGATTTTCAGATCCACTGTTGTCATTCCGTCTTCGTGGGTCTACACTGCACCCGCCTCCCGATGATTGACCCACTTGCACTTAAACAAAGGGACCTTAAAATCTACTCCGTAGTCAAGTTCCCATATGTCTACTATGTAACCATAATATGTGTCATTTCCCTTGTCGGTTGCTGCATCAAAGCGGACACCGCTGTTTTGGTTGGTGCTCTTTTCATCTTGGTCAATCGTGTAAAATGTATTCCCATTTATCTCGTATCCTTTCCAAATCATTACAGTCGAAGATGGTCCTGGACAACAAGTACAGCTCATCACAAACAGTGCTGTCACCTCTGAGACGTGTTTCCAACCAACTGCTGAAAGTCCTGATGTGTTCACATGTAATCCAGTCGTCGCCTTTGCTCTCCGGGTGTTTGGAGCGCAGACTGTTCTTGTGTTCATCGACATACGAGGTCACCAAGGTAGAGTTCTGTAGAACTGTGTAGTGTGCTTGAGACCAAGAATATCCGTCCCTGCATATTATTGAGTCTCTTCCAAGCGTGCCTTTTCCAGTTAGTCTCCCCTCATACCGCGATTTAGGGAGACCTATCTTATTAAGGCCAGGAATGAAGTCAACACAAAACCCGATGACATCCTCTGTTTGATGGCCCATGGAGATGCTTCCTTCTGGCCTAGCACGATTACGAACATATTTCTTTAGGACTCCCATGAACCTCTCAAAGGGGTACATATTGTGTACAAATACGGGCCCCAGAATGACAATCTCGTCGACTAGATGAACTAGGACGTGCGTCATGATATTGAAGAAGGATGGTGGGAACACCAGCTCGAAACTGACAAGACATTGCGCCACATCACTCCTTAGCGTTGGTACGATTTCTGGATCGATCACCTTCCGAGATATTGCATTGAGGAATGCACATAGCTTCACAATGGCTAATCGGACGTTTTCCGGTAGAAGCCCCCTCAATGCAACCGGAAGCGCTTGCCTCATAATCACGTGGCGATCATGAGACTTTAGGTTCTGGAACTTTTTCTCTAGCATATTTATTATTCCCTTTATATTCGACGAGAAGCCAGTCGGGACCTTCATACTGAGCAGGCATTGAAAGAAGATTTCTTTCTCTTCTTTCGTAAGAGCGTAGCTGGCAGGACCTTCATACTGCTTCGGAGGCATGCCCTCTTTTTCGTAAGCGTTGCAGGTCCTCTCGTGCCTCGTGTGTATCTTTTGTCTTCCCATACACGCCCAAGAAGCCTAGCAGGTTCACGCAAAGGTTCTTCATCACGTGCATCACGTCGATCGAAGAGCGGACCTCTAGGTCTTTCCAGTAGGGTAGGTCCCAAAATATAGATTTCTTCTTCCACATGGGTGCGTAATTCTCAGCGTCATTCGGAACAGCTAGTCCGTCGGGACCCTTTCCAAAGATTACGTGTAAATCATTGACCATAGCAAGTACGTGATCACCGGTACGCATGGCGGGCTTCTTCCGGTGATCTGCCTCGCCTTTGAAATGCTTGCCTTTCTTTCGACATTGATGGTTGGTCGGAAGAAATCGACGATGGCCCAGGTACACGTTCTTCTTGCAGCTTCCCAGGTATATACTATCGGTGTCAAGTAAACAGTGCGTGCATGAGTGGTATCCCTTGTTTGCCTGTCCTGAAAGGTTACTGAGAGCGGGCCAATCGTTGATGGTCACGAACAGCAACGCCTTTAGGTCAAATTCCTCCTTTTTGTGCTCATCCCACATACGTACACCGTTTCCATTCCACATCTGTAAAAGTTCTTCAACTAATGGCCTTAGGTACACATCAATGTCGTTGCCGGGTTGCTTAGGGCCTTGGATGAGAACTGGCATCATAATGAACTTCCGCTTCATGCACATCCAAGGAGGAAGGTTATACATACATAGAGTCACGGGCCAGGTGCTGTGATTGCTGCTCTGCTCCCCGAAAGGATTAATGCCATCCGCGCATAAAGCAAACCATACGTTCCTTGGGTCCTTTGCAAACTCATCCCAGTACTTTCTCTCGATTTTTCTCCACTGCGACCCGTCAGCGGGTGCTCTCAACTTCCCGTCTTTCTTACGGTCCTCACTGTGCCATCGCATCAACTTGGCATGCTCTCCGTTTCTGAACAGACGTTTCAACCGTGGTATTATAGGAGCATACCACATCACCTTCGCAGGAACCCTCTTCACAGGCTCGCCGTCAACATCACCGAGGTCATCTCGTGTGATCTTATACGCAATGCACCGCATACCGGCATGCGTTCAGATCCTTGTAGGCACCACGGTAGAGGATGCAGTCATTAGGGCATGCATGTATCTTCTCCACCTCCAATCCTAGAGGGCATACGACCTTCTTTGCTGCGTATGTACTGTCGGGCAATTCGTTATCCTTTGGAAGCTTCTTCTTCATTATTTTCAGTAGCTTCTCAAATCATTTATCAGGCACAGCATTCTCTGCCTTCCACTGCAGCAATTCGAGTACGGTACCGAGCTTTGTGTTGCCATCTTCGCAATTGGGGTACAACCCTTTTTTGTGATCCTCTAACATGCGATCGAACTTCAGCTTCTCCTTTTGACTTCCGCATTGTGTCCTTGCATCGACAATTACCCGGCGGAGATCATCATCATGGGGCACATCATCTGGTTCCTCTTGATCTTCAGCAGCTTCGCCTGTTGCAGCACCATCGTGCACATCGTCTGGTGCATCTTGATGTTCAGTAGCATCACCGTATTCAGGGGGCACATAGTTGTCATCGTACTCTTCTTCCTCGCCGTCTTCCATCATAACCCCAATTTCTCCGTGCCTCGTCCAAACATTATAGTGTGGCATGAAACCCTTGTAAAGCAGGTGGGTGTGAAGGATTTTCCGGTCAGAGTAAGACTTCGTATTCCCACATATAGGGCATGGACAACACATAAAACCATTCTGCTTGTTTTCCTCAGCCACTTCGAGAAAAGCATGCACGCCCTTAATGTACTCGGAGGTGTGTCTGTCACCGTACATCCATTGCCGGTTCATCTGCGTGCATTATATATAATTAAGTGTGTCAAAAATCATTACAGAACATCGTGAATAGATAATTAAGTGACCAAATTAATAGAAGTTCATCATCACTTAAAACCAAAGTACATACATAGTTCTCATCTAACAACATAAAGCTCTGCAGAGCATCTAAATTAATTAAACCATACATTGAAACTATGTAAAGCATTTCAATGTGAAAACAAATACGATCATAATCGCAACCAAGGTAACAACTGATCCAACGGCATAATGATACCAAGCCTCGGTATGAATGGCATATTTTCTAATCTTTCTCATCTTCAAGCGCATTGCATCCATCTTGATCTTGTGATCATCGACGACATCCGCAACATGCAACTCCGGTATCATCTTCTCCTCCTCAAGTTTTTATTTTTTCCTTCAAGAAATTGTTTTCTTCTTCAACTAAATTTAACCGCTCGACAATAGGGTCGGTTGGAATTTCGGTTCAACAACCTCCTAGATAAATAAAATCTATGTCACGTTGGTGGCATAATTTTCATAAACAATAAATGAACCAATAGTTATGAAAAGATAATATATACCACATCCGAATCATAGATGTGACGAGGGCCGACGGGCGGATACCAAAACCATCGCACTATATAAGATGCAATAATAAAAGTAAGAAAATAATACAAGTAAGAATATTTTTCCTTTCGTAAAGAAGATAAGAACAAGAGGCTCACCACGGTGGTGCGGCGATGAGATCGGCGCGGGTGATCGACGGCGGTGAAGACGGGACGGGCGTGACGGACCGCTAAACCTAGACAAATATTGAGGAAAATGGAGGTTGGAGGTCGAGCTTGGAGAGGAGAAAGCTTAAGTAGTGTGGCTCGGGCATTTCATCGAACACCTCATGTGCATAGGAGGTGAGCTAGAGCACCACAATGCCCCCCCTCGCCGGCAAGAGAAAAACAGAGCAATGGAGTGCTCTGCTCGCGAGCGAGGGGTATATATAGGCAGCACTATTGGTCCCGGTTCATGGCATGAGCCGGGACTAAAGGGAAGCCTTTGGTCCCGGTTAAGGCATGAGCCGGGACTAAAGTTGGTCCCGGTTCATGCCACGAACCGACCAATAGTGGTGGACCAGAGGGACCATTGGTCCCGGTTCGTCCCACCAACCGGGACCAAAGGTCCAGCACGAACCGACCAATGGCCCACGTGGCGCGGCCGGCCCCCTGGGCTCACGAACCGGGGCAAATAGCTTCATTGGTCCCGGTTCTGGATTGAACCGGGACTAATGGGCTAAACTGCCCTGGACGAAAGCCCCTTTTTCTACTAGTGTATTCAAAAGAAGTATTCAAATAATCAAGGCAACGCAAGAATAAAAGTTGCTTTCAGCTAAAAACATAAAGTTCTCAAGAAATCAGGCACATAAAAAAGATGGTATATCACAGCTTTTATACGAAAAAGATGAAACCTGGTGGTTTTCTGAGAAATTCGACCTCAGCTTCGTTGCCTATTTTCTCCTAAGTACTCCAATTACACAAACTTTACTTGTATATATAGTAACACACGATGGACGCTTATTACACTTCAATGAACAATGCCACTGAACCAAACAATACTACTAATAGTACTCTCTCCGTTCATTTTTATAAGACGTTTCAGACAACTTACATTAATTGAACTATTTTGGCTGATGTCTGAATTGTCTACAAAAAGTCTTATAGAAGGCATGGCCCGGCCACGGAGACGTCGCACCGGACGATCAGGCAGTCGTCTTTGAGATGCTTCTCCCTGACGGCCAGGCAGTCGTCCTTGATGAGGGCGCCTCTTGAGATCAAGGCGCGGCCGTCGTGGTTCCCCGCTTCCAGATCCTCGTGGCTGATGAACTCGTCCCAGCCCAAGGTGTCGCGGGCCTTGGAAAACAGGTGCGCTTCACTGGTTCTGCTGTACGTGGGATTCCAGGGTCGTCCGTCCGGCAGTATACTCATCTTGACCATTGCTGTGGTATCCCCGTCGGCGTGATAGCTGCTGTACTCGAGGAAGATGGAGAGGTGGCCCGCGTGCTTCTTGCGGGAGCCGTTTGGATAACACAGGATACGCCAGAGCCGGTCGCCGACGACGAAATCGTTGGATCTTATCTCCTGCCCGGTGGCCATCATCTTCTTGACTTGCGTGTACCTTTCGATCCGGAAATCGTGGTGGCCGGCCGCCCACGGGACGACGGTTGAAGTGGAGAGCTGCCGCCGGCCGGCGCCGCGCATGGCGGACATGACGGCGGCGGAAGTGGAGAGTTG
Organism: Aegilops bicornis; assembly: GCA_021605145.1. Lineage (NCBI taxonomy): Eukaryota > Viridiplantae > Streptophyta > Magnoliopsida > Poales > Poaceae > Aegilops > Aegilops bicornis. The sequence goes on along the minus strand of CM038674.1, from coordinate 24,096,363 downwards.
GCGGCCGGCGCCGCGCAGGGCGGACAAGACCGGGAGCAACGCCATTGATGAGACGACCAACGGGGCTTGCTTGCAGCAGACGCAATGTGCGGCAAAAAGCAGGAGCCACGAGCAGATAGATATGGAACAGAGATCTCAGATCAGATGTAGCAACGTGTTACCTCTGGAGAATTGATACTACTATAGGCAGTCCCGATTTGCAACGCCGACACGTTAAAACAACGCAGATTTTTCATCCGTCCCTATTCTGCTTCTACGTTGCTCTAGATAGAAATCCGTATTCCCTTTTTTTTTTGCGGGGGATACGGATGCGTGTCAGGGCATGGTAAGCTGTCCAAAAAGAAAAGAAAAAAACAATGACAATTGGTCTATCCCAGTAACCCTAATCGAAAAGGAAACAATCGGCCGGCTGTCATTCGATCTCATGTATGGAGCCGTCCGATTGTATCGATGCCCATCATAGCCGGCGAGGTGTTGTGGTGGCGGCGGTGCGAGGTTACTTGGACGGTGCTACTCAATTCCTTCGAGGTGTGGAGATGTGCGATCATTCGATGAAAATCTTGCACGGTTTTTTGCTGGGCCGGTGGCGATGGCATCTGTGGGTGTCGTTCCCCTCCCTGGAGGCGTCACCGAGGTGGGGTCGACATTTCCCTCGCTCGTGTGGAGTTGGTTGTTGTCTCCGGGCGAAAGCCTCGATTCGGTAGATTGGCATGACGGTGACGTCCTCAACGTCGCTTCTCTACTAGGGGCATCATGGTTCCTGGTTGCTTTCCTTCGGTGTTCGTCGTGGTCCCATTTTGATCCTCGGCGGCACTACGTGCGGCCGACGCCGGTGTGTCGAAGATGATTTCTTCCTTGAAGCGGATCAGGTCCTGCCATTCACTTGCCATCTCCTCTTAGGCATTCAGTGTGGATGGTGCGTTGACAAGCGAGGTTTAGTGGGAGCTGGAGATCTTCGGAGATGCTCGGCGTTGGTCGAGACACGGTGTTGTTTACAGTTGGGGCAGGCGATTTTACGTTGTAGTATTGTTTTGCCGTTGGTGGTTGTATTTGGTCTTACATGGGTGTGGTCTTGTGCAACGCTGGTTGTTCGCAATGAGTAGCCGTGTTTTTTGTATTTATATTTCTGCCTTCTATAAAGATATGGTCCGTCTAGACGTACTTGGAAAAAGAAAAAAGTAGTGATTAAACTGTATTGTATTGTAAATTTAAAATACGTGAGTAGAAGAATCGGCGAGTTTTGTGGCCGCCGATGTACCTGTAGATGCACTCAAGAATACTATGCCCAGCAGCTTGTTGGCTCCCCGTTGCCAGTCATCAAGTATGACAACTACCCACGACAGGTGGTGCGGAGTTTCGACCACGTCGCAACATTCCGGATGGGTGTTCTTCAAGTGCCAAAAATATGGGTTGAGTGCTTGTTTGTCGGGTTACTCACCAGATCCATCGCAATTTGTAGTTTGTTGTTTGCTCAAAACTGTGTAGGATGGATGCAAAATGGTATTGGAAAGAAGAGTAGATTGATCTATTAATAGAGAGAAATTTGATAGATGTTTGTGCACTCCTTGTTAGAGTAGAGAATAGAGATGAGATTAGAGGCGACCAAATGTCAAAATATGCTTTGGTCGTCATAGTTCAGAGCTACCATTCAGATTAGTGATCTTTAGATATCAACTATATGTTTATATTTTCTTGTGAGGGCCTTAGAAGAATTTTTGGCTCATGCTTTCGCTATCATATATATTTTTCTAAATATTCTAGACCTCCAGTTGGGTTCATGATTTTGCATTTCCTTCGTTATAACTTTTGCAAACAGGTTAATTTTACAAAGAAGAACCATAAGTCTAAGAAATATGGAGGGATGGTCACATGGAAGATGAGCTTTAAGTATATATATCTTACCAAACTAACAGTAAATATGAGTAGCTCTTTTGTCCAAAAATGTATAATTAGCTCGACGTTTCTGCAGGCATATTGATAGAAAAAATACCATAGTTTTTGCTATTACATTGAGTTTTGCATCGCTAAATTCAGGTATTTGCTAGAGATGCTCTACATCTTCATAAGTTATGGATATTTATTTAGCTGATGCACTGTCGATGGCACATTGTGCTTCATAAAACCAGGTTGCGAGTGCAACATAATGCACAATTCATCAGCTTGGATCCTAACCTACATATTATTATCACTTCTTCTGAGCTCTGATTATTGTTTCCTCTTACCTTTGTGTTGTCTTGCTTCACCCATGAGCATATATATCGTACCTTAGTTTGACCATGGAGCCACTCGAAGTCTGATTGTATCTCATGATTCTTGAATTTGACGTCCTATTATGCACACTAAAATTATTGGTCTCTTTCTTACAAATGAGATTTTTGTGTGTTTATATATTACTTATTAATTTGCCATTTTGACTTTATTCGGAATATCTGTAAGGTTGTTTTCAAGAAGATTACAAACGTCGCACTGACTAATGCTATCATTATGATCAAAGATAAATTAATGTTACAACCAATTTTAATGTTTGTAAGGTTCGGTAGGTGGCAAATTTAGATCACTCTTTATTATCTGATGATACTTTTTCAGAACATTTGATGACTCGACATCTAAAGTCACACTGTTGCAGTGTTTTAAATTAGGTCTCTAATTGCCAGCCCAACCATCCACATTTTTAGGTTCAGTAAGCCCTAATGGTTTTTGATCCATAAAATGGATTGATGAGTTTTTGGGTCCTAAGAAATCTGTATGTATACTCAGGTTTAGTTGTGTCTTTCCGAAATGTATGTTCTGCAAAGGTACCATATCTGCAAATAATCAGTTCTTTGTTCTGCAAATGGCAATTTTTCCTTATATGGGTTTTGTGTTGCTTCATCTTTCCAAGCTAGTCATTTGATGTACTTATAGAAGATTATTTTTACGTTGTTTGATACAGTCAGCTGTGTCATATAAATCAATAATTAGGCATCTATGTAAAGTCATGAGCTCATTGCTGGAATATTTTCTTGAGCTTTTTGTTTTCTGAATCCTATATATAAGCTGCATGAATATTGCAATGTTGAATGAGAATGGATTATTATGATGTAAAAACGGTATGCATCTTATTTAAAAGAATAGGGCATATACCACTACATTTTTCCTTTCTAATTGCATGCCTCTACGAATTATGATTAGTACAAATATTATGAATTAAAATCAGAAAATAATCTAGCCGTGCGAATGCACGGGTTGTCGACTAGTATCTTTAATTGGTTATTATACGCTAAAGAATAGTGAAGTCAAAGGCAGCTCGACATCGAGGCCGCCAATGTCTTGGCCAGGCAGCGGCAGCTCGACATCGAGGCCGCCAATGTCTCGGCCAGGCAGCGGCAGCTCGACATCGAGGCCACTAATGCCGCAACCAAAGCAAAGGAGGTGGCACTTGCGATCATGAGCGTGGACATGACCAAGATGAGCGAGAAGACAAGGAGCTGGTTCAAGGCCAGGCAGATGGAGATGTTCCACGCCAACGGCCTAAACTAGGTTCTTCGATCGGCCGTTCTTTTTGGAGGCTGGCATGGGTGCCGCCCGCCCGCATATACAGACATTGATCGTTGAGACAATGTCGTTTAATGGACGATGACGCATCATCCTGATGTTTTAAACTTGCTAGTTTATGCTTTTGTTTTGTTGTTTATCTTCAGATTATTTCCTAATGATTATATGTAATGATGAACACTTGTTTGAGGAGACCAAGTTCTTTTATCCGTTTCATCCTGCTAGGCTAGAAGCGTTGGGGCAACGCCAACGCGCCAACCCATTTAGTCCGCGCGTGTTTGTTTGGATCAAAACGGGCGAAAACACCAGCTCAACGCCCCGGACGCAAACCCAAAATCACTTCTGCTTGCCGTCCGTGGGCGTAGCTGCGGGACCTGAAAGTATGGCCACATTCCTTCCTCTTGCTGTCGATCTGCACAGAGCATCAGGAGAGCCCAAATGATACTGCAAAGCAAGAACACTAGAAAAAGGGAAACATAAGCTACATCCCTAATGCCACGCCTTGTTCCAGTGTCCAGTGCAGCTTCAACCTCTCCTACGTTCCTGATTTTGAGCTAATGAATACTTTATTTCATCTTGTTTTCCTAATTGCATGCAACGAGACGCAGTATTTTTGGAATCTTCCAATGAAAAATTAACATTCTAAAACAGTTTAATACAGAAAAGATCACAGCAGAAAGCACCTTTTTTTCGCATATAGCCACCTCGGAGCCCAATTAGCACACGGGCTGCCCCAACTCACCAACCCTGGCAAGTACGCAAACTTGTCAACGAGCATTTAGACGGTGCAATTTCTTGTGTGGATTGACTCCAAATTTTGGAAGTGAAATGCGCCACTAATTCATTAACTCAAATTGATGGCCCTCAACTCGTTAATTTAATCAAATAAGACCAAAACCGATCCCAAAGAAGAAAAACTAGCCATGTGGTTGCCAGATCATCATACCTTTGGTAGTTTGCGCTTGGGTTTTTTTTTTAGAAAAATTTTAATCTATTCATCTTCTATCATGGCAGTACAACGAACCCTAGAAATAATAAAAATTACATCCAGATCCGTAGACCATCTAGCGACGACTACAATCACTGAAGCGAGCCGAAGGCGCGCCGCCGTCATCACCCCTCCCTTGCCGAAGTCGGGCACAACTTGTTGTAGTAGACAGTCGGGAAGTCGTCGTGCTAAGGCCCCATAGAACCAGCGCACCAGAACAGCAACCGTCGCTGATGAAGAATAATGTAGATCGAAAGGATCCAACCTGAAGACACACGAACATAGACGAACCACAACCAAATCCGAGCAAATCCACCGAGGATAGATCCGCCGGAGACACACCTCCACATGCCCACCAACGATGCTAGACGCACCACCGGAACGGGGACTAGGCGGGAAGACCATTATTTCATCTTTAGGGAGCCGCCGTCGTCTCGTCTTCCTGAGTAGGACACAAACCCTAACAAATCTTGAAGGAACGACTAACAACGAAGCCCTTCCGCCAGCCCTTGCCAGGATCCACCGCGCCCCCATGGCTCTAGGGCCACCGGAGACGAGGCGGACCTGCGACGGAGCCGGCGAGAGGCACGAACCCTAACTTTTCTTGGAGAAGGAGGCGGCGGCTGAAAAGAGGCTCTTGCGCTTGGGTTAACATATAAAGATCTGTTGCTAGCTCGATCGGACCCTAATTTTTGCTCTGAGCAAGGCATGTCGAGCGGTGCATCGTCCGCATGAAGCGCGGAGACCGCCACGCAGCTGCCATGGAAACACCGCGGCTTGGAATTCCTCGAACCGCCTTCTTCCACAGCCGTGCATCCTCATCATCATTGAGGAGGACCAGTTAATGCCGGGCCACCTGCCTGAGAACCGCCCTTGCCGGTAGACCAGCAAGCTCGCCGCCCGGAGATAGGGAAACAAACCATGCCGTAAGACGAGGATCTCCTGACGTGAGCTATCCTGCCATTGTGTCACTGGCAGATGGGTCCTACCACGCGTGGGGCCCTCCTGTCAGTGACCGAAAGTCAGGGTTAGCTACGTCAAAGGATCCATATCCGCCGTAAACTGTGAGTCGTGACGTGCCTCATCCGATTTTGTAATAATTTATTTTGACATTATATGAACCATTGCATACTGAGTAAATTCTTCTATGACTTTGGTACTAGAGTGGTACATTTAACAAGATTGTCAAACAGTTGACACAACTTCCGTTCAAACTCTTGCATGTGAAGGCATGAAAAATCTTGGACGGCACTCTCAAGGAATCGACTTCTTCAGTTCTTCCTCAGCTAGCCATGGCCGTCTGAAACTTCTTATAAGATTTCCTCGTGCTTTTGTCACACTCACGGGACGCAGCTAGCTAGCCATGGCTGCCCAAGGCGAGCAGCAGCCGCCGCTGCACACCCTCTTCCTCCCGTTCCTATCGCCGGGCCACCTCATTCCAGTCGCCGACATGGCCGCGCTCTTCGCCGCCCGCGGCGTCAGGTGCACCATCCTCACCACGCCTGTCAACGCCGCCACCATCCGCTCGGCCGTCGACCGCGCCAACGACGCCTTTGCCGGCACCAGCTCCCCGGCGATCGACATCTCCGTCGTGCCTTTCCCCGACGTCGGCCTCCCGCCGGGCGTCGAGAGCGGCACGGCCCTCACGTCCCAGGGCGACCGCGGCAAGTTCTTCCGGGCGCCGCAGCTGTTCCGCGAGCCCTTCGACCGGCTCCTGGCCGGCAGCCGCCCCGGCGAGGTCGTGTCCGACAGCTTCTTCCACTGGTGGACGCCGCCGCGGCGCACGGCGTCCAGCCCAGGGACCAGCGGGCAGCGGCAGTTTCTTTCTCCCCCCTCCCTGCGTCAGTGCCCTGCGTTCAGGTACAACCTTAAAGAAAACAGAGTTTCAGGTTTTTAGTTGATTCAATTTTTCTTATCTAATTATTGCAAGTAGTTGATTTAATTTGTAGATGCTAATTTCTTCCTTGTTTTGTTGTAATGTAGATGAAGAAGAAGAATGGGACTGGTGGTGGCAATAGGATTCTTGCATTGTGGGAAAAGGCTTCAAAAGCAAAGAAGATTGATGAAACGTCTACACCGAATCAAGAGTGCAGCTGCATCGGGTACTTGTACCTCTCATGTTCAGCTTGAGAGCAATTTGCAATTGGCGTTAGTGCAAGCACCGGATGCGGAACGTGAACCGGAGAGCAGAGAAGCAACCCCAAGCCCAATTGTAAAAGATGCTGAAACAAGTGATGCAGATGATGAACCAATGAAAGCAGATTTGGAGGCGCTCGAACCTGATCCTGGGAAGCGGATTCCCATCTCAATGTATGCTGTCAATGGCCAAGATAGAGTAAGAAGAAGATATATTGAGATGCAGCCATGTCAACCAAAGAATCATAACTTTGAGTATATAAATAAAAGTGGAGTTGACCGTCGCTTTTGCCGTGCTTGATTTAAAGAATTTCCATGGATTGAGTATAGTGTGACAAAAGATAGTGCTTTCTGCTTTGTTTGCTATTTGTTCAAGGATAAGACAAAATATCCCGGTGGAGATGCATTTGTGAAGAATGGATTTAGGAACTGGAACATGAAATCGAGATTGAAGAAACATGAAGGTGAGGTTAGTAGTGCTCATGCTGAAGCTCAAGAGAAGTATGATATGTTCACTACACCACAAGCATCAATTAGGGAGTCTTTTGCTTCAAACACCTCACAATATAAGGCTTTGTATAAGCAGCGTTTGACATGGACACTCAAATGTTTGAGATTTCTATTGCACCAAGGCTTGGCATTTTGAGGACATGATGAAAGTGAAAACTCACTAAATAAAGGAAATTATCTTGAGCTTTTAAATTGGCTAGCTGGAAATTTTGAAGAGGTTGATGTTGGGGAACGTTGCAGAAAATTAAAATTTTTCCTACAGTTTCACCAAGATCCATCTATGAGTTCATCTAAGCAACGAGTCATGGGAGAGAGATTGCATCTACATACCACTTGTAGATCGCGTGCGGAAGCGTTCAAGGGAACGGTGATGATGGAGTCGTACTCGCCGTGATTCAGATCACCGATGACCAAGTGCCGAACGGACAGCACCTCCGCGTTCAACACACGTACGGAACAGACGACGTCTCCTCCTTCTTGATCCAGCAAGGGGGAAGGAGAGGTTGAGGAAGAAGGCTCCAGCAGTAGCACGACGGCGTGATGATGGTGGAGAGGCAGTACTCCGACAGGGCTTCGCCAAGCACTCAACAGAGGAGGAGAGGTGTTGGGGAGGGGAGGGGCTGCGCCTTGGATGTGTGTTGCAGCCCTCCCCTCACCCCTCTATTTATAGTGGAAGGGCAGGGGGCCAGCCCCTCTAGATGAGATCTCTGGGGGCTTGCCCCCAAGCAAAGGGGCGCCCCCACTAGGGTTCCCAACCCTAGGCGCATGGGCCGGGGGGGCACGCCCAGCCCTCCAGGGGCTGGTTCCCTGCCCCTTGTGGCCCATGAGGCCCTCCGAGAGGGGTGGCCCCTCCCGGTGGACCCCCGGAACCTCTCCGGTGGCCCCGGTACAATACCGATATGCACCCGGAACTTTCCGGTGTCCGTATGACAACTTTCCATATATAAATCTTCACCTCCGGACCATTCCGGAACTCCTCGTGATGTCCGGGATCTCATCCGGACTCGAACAACATTCGGTAATCACATACAAGTCTTCCTAATAACCCTAAGCGTCACCGAACCTTAAGTGTAGACCCTACGGGTTCGGGAGACATGCGGAACATGACCGAGACGGCTCTCCGGTCAATAACCAACAGCGGGATCTGGATACCCATGTTGGCTCCTACATACTCCTCGATGATTTCATCGGATGAACCACGATGTCGAGGATTCAAGCAACCCGTATACTATTCCCTTTGTCAGACGGTATGTTACTTGCCCGAGATTCGATCGTCGATATCCCAATACCTCGTTCAATCTCGTTACCGGCAAGTCACTTTACTCGTACTGTAATGCATGATCCCGTGACCAGACACTTGGTCACCTTGAGCTCATTATGACGATGCACTACCGAGTGGGCCCAGTGATACCTCTCCGTAACACGGAGTGACAAATCCCAGTCTCGATCCGTGTCAACCCAACAGAAACTTTCAGAGATACCTGTAGTGCACCTTTATAGTCACCCAGTTACGTTGTGACGTTTGGTAAACCCAGAGCACTCCTACGGTATCCGGGAGTTACACGATCTCATGGTCTAAGGAAGAGATACTTGACATTGGAAAAGCTCTAGCAAAACGAACTACACGATCTTGTGCTATGTTTAGGATTGGGTCTTGTCCATCACATCATTCTCCTAATGATGTGATCCCGTTTATCAATGACATCCAATGTCCATAGTCAGGAAACCATGACTATCTATTGATCAACGAGCTAGTCAACTAGAGGCTCACTAGGGACATATTGTGGTCTATGTATTCACACGTGTATTACGATTTCCGGATAATACAATTATAGCATGAATAAAAGACAATTATCATGAACAAGGAAATATAATAATAATCCTTTTATTATTGCCTCTAGGGCATATTTCCAACAGTCTCCCACTTGCACTAGAGTCAATAATCTAGTTACATTGTGATGAGTCGAACACCCGTAGAGTTCTGGTGTTGATCATGTTTTGCCCGCGGAAGAGGTTTAGTCAACGGATCTGCGACATTCAGATCCGTATGCACATTGCAAATTTCTACGTCTCCATCTTGAACATTTTCACGGATGGAGTCGAAGCGACGCTTGATGTGCCTGGTCTTCTTGTGAAACCTGGGCTCCTTGGCAAGTGCAATAGCTCCAGTGTTGTCACAGAAGAGTTTGATCGGCCCCGGCGCATTGGGTATGACTCCTAGGTCGGTGATGAACTCCTTCACCCAAATTGCTTCATGCGCTGCCTCCGAGGCTGCCATGTACTCCGCTTCACATGTAGATCCCGCCACGACGCTTCTCGCTTGCAGGTACCGCACTTATGCTCCACCATTCAACATATACACGTATCTGGTTTGTGACTTAGAGTCATCCAGATCTGTGTCGGCTTAAGCGTCGGACGTAACCCTTCTGACGAGCTCTTCGTCACCTTCATAAATGAGAAACATGTCCTTTGTCCTTTTCAGGTACTTCGATATTCTTGACTGCTGTCCGGTGTTCCTTGCGGGATTACTTTGGTACCTTCCTACCAAACTTACGGCAAGGTTTACATCAGGTCTGGTACACAGCATGGCATACATAATAGATCCTATGGCCGAGGAATAGGGATGACGCTCATCTCTTCTTTATCTTTTGCCGTGGTCGGGCATTGAGCCGAGCTCAATCTCACACCTTGCAGTGGGCAAGAACCCTTTCTTGGACTGATCCATTTTGAACTTCTTCAAAATCTTATCAAGGTATGTGCTTTGTGAAAGACCTATGAGGCGTGTCGATCTATCTCTATAGATCTTGATGCCTAATATATAAGCAGCTTCTCCAAGGTCCTTCATTGAAAAACTTTTATTCAAGTAGGCCTTAATGTTGTCCAAGAGTTCTATATCATTTCCCATCAAAAGTATGTCATCTACATATAATATGAGAAATGCTACAGAGCTCCCACTCACTTTCTTGTAAACGCAGGCTTCTCCATAAGTCTGCATAAACCCAAACGCTTTGATCATCTCATCAAAGCGAATGTTCCAACTCCGAGATGCTTGCACCAGCCCATAAAAGGATCGCTGGAGCTTGCATACCTTGTTAGCATTCTTAGGGTCGACAAAACCTTCCGGCTGCATCATATACAGCTCTTCCTTAAGGACAGGGTTGCCATACCACTCTGGTGTGGAACGTGTCCTTCTGGACCTACGAAGTTCAGTAGCAACTTGATCCGAAGTACCTTGATCATCATCATTAATTTCCTCTCCAGTAGGTGTAGGCACCATAGGAACATTTTCCTGAGCTGCACTACTTTCTGGTTCAAGAGGTAGTACTTCATCGAGTTCTACTTTCCTCCCACTTACTCCTTTCGAGAGAAACTCTTTTCCAGAAAGGATCCGTTCTTGGCAACAAAGATCTTGCCTTCGGATCTAAGGTAGAAGTTACACCCAATGGTTTCCTTAGGGTATCCTATGAAGACGCATTTTTCCGACTTGGGTTCGAGCTTTTCAGGTTGAAGTTTCTTGACATAAGCATCGCATCCCCAAACTTTTAGAAACGACAACTTAGGTTTCTTCCCAAACCATAATTCATATGGTGTCGTCTCAACGGATTTAGGCGGTGCCCTATTTAAAGTGAATGTAGCTGTCTCTAGAGCGTATCCCCAAAATGATAGCGGTAAATCGGTAAGAGACATCATAGATCGCACCATATCCAATAGAGTGCGATTACGACGTTCGGACACAACGTTTCACTGAGGTGTTCCAGGCGGCGTGAGTTGTGAAACGATTCCACATTTTCTTAAGTGTGTACCAAATTCGTGACTTAAATATTCTCCTCCATGATCCGATCGTAAGAATTTTATCTTTCGGTCACGTTGGTTCTCTACCTCATTCTGAAATTCCTTGAACTTTTCAAAGGTTTCAGACTTGTGTTTCATCAAGTAGACATGCCCATATCTACTCAAGTCATCAGTGAGAGTGAGAACATAACGATATCCTCCGCGAGCCTCAACGCTCATTGGACCGCACACATCGGTATGTATGATTTCCAATAAGTTGGTTGCTCGCTCCATTGTTCCGAGAACGGAGTCTTGGTCATTTTGCCCATGAGGCATGGTTCGCATGTGTCAAATGATTCATAATCGAGAGACTCTAAAAGTCCATCGTAATGGAGCTTCTTCATGCGCTTGACACCAATGTGACCAAAGGCGGCAGTGCCACAAGTATGTGGGACTATCGTTATCAACTTTACATCTTTTGGTATTCACACTATGAATATGTGTAACATTACGCCGAGATTCATTAAGAATAAACCATTGACCATCGGAGCATGACCATAAAACATATCTCTCATATAAATAGAACAACCATTATTCTCGGATTTAAATGAGTAGCCATCTCGCATTAAACGAGATCCTGATACAATGTTCATGCTCAAACTTGGCACTAAATAACAATTATTGAGGTTTAAAACTAATCCCGTAGGTAAATGTAGAGGTAGCGTGCCGACGGCGATCACATCGACCTTGGAACCATTCCCGACGCGCATTGTTACCTCGTCCTTCGCCAGTCTCCGTTTATTCCGCAGCTCCTGCTGTGAGTTACAAATATGAGCAACGGCACCGGTATCAAATACCCAGGAGTTACTACGAGTACTGGTAAGGTACACATCAATTACATGTATATCAAATATACCTTTAGTGTTGCCGGCCTTCTTGTCCGCTAAGTATTTGGGGCAGTTCCGCTTCGAGTGACCCTTCCCTTTGCAATAAAAGCACTCTGTCTCGTGCTTGGTTCCATTCTTTGACTTCTTCCGGCAACTTGCTTGCAGGCGGCAACATCTTTTGCCGTCCTTCTTGAAGTTCTTCTTACCCTTGCCCTTTTTGAACTTAGTGGTTTTATTGACCATCAACACTTGATGTTCTTTCTTGATTTCACCCTATGCTGACTTCAGCATTGAGAATACTTCAGAATGGTCTTCACCATCCCTGCATATTGTAGTTCATCACAAAGCTCTTGTAGCTTGGTGGGAGCGATCAAGGATTCTGTCAATGACCGCCTCGTCCGGGAGGTTAATGTCCAGCTGGGACAAAGCGGTTGTGCAACCTGCACATTTTGAGTATGTGCTCACCGACAGAATTGTTTTCCTCCATCTTACAACTATAGAACTTGTCGGAGACTTCATATCTCTTGACCGGGCATGAGCTTGGAAAACCATTTTCAGCTCCTCGAACATCTCATATGCTCCGTGTTGCTCAAAACGCTTTTGGAGCCCCGGTTCTAAGCTGTAAAGCATGCCGCACCGAGCGAGGGAGTAATCATCAAGACGAGACTGCCAAGCATTCATAATGTCTTGGTTCTGCAGGATGGGTGCATCACCTAAGCGGTGCTTCTAGGACATATTGTTTCTTGGCTGCTATGAGGATGATCCTCGTGTTCGGACCCAGTCCGAATAGTTGCTGCCATCATCTTTCAGCTTGGTTTCTCTAGGAACGTGTTGAAGTTCATGTTGACATGAGCGTTGGCCATTTGATCTACAAGACATATTTTGCAAAGACTTTAGACTAAGTTCATGATAATTAAGTTCATCTAATCAAATTATTTAATGAACTCCCACTCAGATTTGACATCTCTCTAGTCATCTAAGTGTTACATGATCCGAGTCGACTAGGCCGTGTCCGATCATCACGTGAGACGGACTAGTCATCGTCGGTGAACATCTCCATGTTGATCGTATCTTCCATACGACTCATGTTCGAACTTTCGGTCACTTGTGTTCAGAGGCCAAGTTAGTACATGCTAGGCTCGTCAAGTTAACCCTAAGTGTTTATGCATGTGTAAAACTGTCTTACACCCGTTGTATGTAAACGTAAGGATCTATCACACCCGATCATCACGTGGTGCTTCGAAACGACGAACTTTAGCAACGGTGCACAGTTAGGGGGAACACTTTCTTGAAATTATTATATGGGATCATCTTATTTACTACTGTCGTTCTAAGTAAACAAGATGCATAAACATAATAAACATCACATGCAATTATATAAAGTAGTGACATGATATGGCCAATATCATATAGCTCCTTTGATCTTCATCTTCGGTGCTCCATGATCATCTTGTCACCGGCATGACACCATGATCTCCATCATCGTGTCTCCATGAAGTTGCTCGCCAACTATTACTTCTACTACTATGGCTAACACGTTTAGCAATAAAGTAAAGTAATTTACATGGCGTTGAATCAATGACGCGCAGGTCATACAATAATTAAGACAACTCCTATGGCTCCTGCCGGTTGTCATACTCATCGACATGCAAGTCGTGATTCCTATTACAAGAACATGATCTCATACATCACAATATATCATTCATCATTCATCACAACTTCTGGCCGTATCACATCACATGACAATTGCTGCAAAAACAAGTTAGACGTCCTCTATTTATTGTTGCATCTTTTACGTGGCTGCAATTGGGTTCTACCAAGAACGTTTTCTTACCTACGAATAACCACAACGTGATTTTGTCAACTTCTATTTACCCTTCATAAGGACCCTTTTCATCTAATCCGCTCCAACTAAGAGAGACAGACACCCGCTAGCCACCTTATGCAACTAGTGCATGTCAGTCGGTGGAACCTGTCTCACGTAAGCGTACGTGTAAGGTCGGTCCGGGCCGCTTCATACCACAATACCGCTGAAGCAAGAAAAGACTAGTAGCGGCAAGCAAGTTGACAAGATCTACGCCCACAACAAAATTGTGTTCTACTCGTGCAATAGAGAACTACGCATAGACCTAGCTCATGATGCCACTGTTGGGGAACGTTGCAGAAAATTAAAATTTTTCCTACGTTTTCACCAAGATCCATCTATGAGTTCATCTAAGCAACGAGTCATGGGAGAGGGATTGCATCTACATACCACTTGTAGATCGCGTGCGGAAGCGTTCAAGGGAACGGTGACGATGGAGTCGTACTCGCCGTGATTCAGATCACCGATGATCAAGTGCCGAACGGACAGCACCTCCGCGTTCAACACACGTACGGAACGGACGACGTCTCCTCCTTCTTGATCCAGCAAGGGGGAAGGAGAGGTTGAGGAAGAAGGCTCCAGCAGCAGCACGACGGCGTGATGATGGTGGAGAGGCAGTACTCCGACAGGGCTTCGCCAAGCACTCAACAGAGGAGGAGAGGTGTTGGGGAGGGGAGGGCTGCGCCTTGGATGTGTGTTGCAGCCTCCCTCACCCCTCTATTTATAGGGAAGGGCAGGGCGGCCCCTCTAGATGAGATCTAGAGGGGGGCGGCGGGAGGGGGGGCTTGCCCCCAAGCAAAGGCGCCCCCACCAGGGTCCCCCCAACCCTAGGCGCATGGGCCCAAGGGGCACGCCCAGCCCTCCAGGGCTGGTTCCCTGCCCTGTGGCCCATGAGGCCCTCCGAGAGGTGGCCCCTCGGTGGACCCCGGAACCTCTCCGGTGGCCCGGTACAATACCGATATGCCCCGAAACTTTCCGGTGTCCGTATGACAACTTCCCATATATAAATCTTCACCTCCGGACCATTCCGGAACTCCTCGTGATGTCCGGATCTCATCCGGGACTCGAACAACATTCGGTAATCACATACAAGTCTTCCTAATAACCCTAGCGTCACCGAACCTTAAGTGTGTAGACCCTACGGGTTCGGGAGACATACAGACATGACCGAGACGGCTCTCCGGTCAATAACCAACAGCGGGATCTGGATACCCATGTTGGATCCTACATACTCCTCGATGATTTCATCGGATGAACCACGATGTCGAGGATTCAAGCAACCCTGTATACTATTCCCTTTGTCAGACGGTATGTTACTTGCCCGAGATTCGATCGTCGGTATCCCAATACCTCGTTCAATCTCGTTACCGGCAAGTCACTTTACTCGTATCGTAATGCATGATCCCGTGACCGGACACTTGGTCACCTTGAGCTCATTATGATGATGCACTACCGAGTGGGCCCAGTGATACCTCTTCGTAACACGGAGTGACAAATCCCAGTCTCGATCCGTGTCAACCCAACAGACACTTTCGGAGATACCTGTAGTGCACCTTTATAGTCACCCAGTTACGTTGTGACGTTTGGTAAACCCAAAGCACTCCTACGGTATCCGGGAGTTACACGATCTCATGGTCTAAGGAAGAGATACTTGACATTGGAAAAGCTCTAGCAAAACGAACTACACGATCTTGTGCTATGCTTAGGATTGGGTCTTGTCCATCACATCATTCTCTTAATGATGTGATCTCGTTTATCAATGACATCCAATGTCTATAGTCAGGAAACCATGACTATCTATTGATCAACGAGCTAGTCAACTAGAGGCTCACTAGGGACATATTGTGGTCTATGTATTCACACGTGTATTACGATTTCCGAATAATACAATTATAGCATGAATAAAAGACAATTATCATGAACAAGGAAATATAATAATAATCCTTTTATTATTGCCTCTAGGGCATATTTCCAACAGTTGATAGGGTTGTTCTCAAAAATGCTCCACAGAACTACAAGATGACTCACCATGATATACAGCATGAGCTAATAAAATATTGTGCACAGGAGACTACAAAATTGGTCATTGAAGAACTTGATGGCGGCCACTTTGCAATACTTGCAGATGAGTCTAGTGATGTGTATCAGAATGAACAGTTGGCAGTTTGCTTGCGTTATGTTGATAAGAAAGGAAGGGTTGCTGTAAGATTTCTTGGTCTTGCTCATGTTCAAGATACTACCTCTTTGACACTTAAAGCTGCGATTGAGCAAATGCTTATGAAGTATAATTTGACCTTTGCAATGGTTCGTGGGCAAGGATATGATGGAGCTAGCAACATGAAAGGTAATGCTAATGGCCTAAAAAAACTGATTATGGATGAGTCTCCTTCTGCCTATTATGTTCATTGTTTTGCCCATCAACTACAATTAACTCTTGTTGCTGTTGCTAAAGAGAGTGGTGATTGTACTTGGTTCTTTCAACAACTTGCACACTTGTTAAATGCTCTTGGCATTTCTTGTAAAAAGATGAGAATGCTTCGCATAGCTCAGGCCGAGGAACTCATTGATGCATTGGAATTGGAAGAAGTGGAAACAGGGAGTGGGCTGAATCAGGAAATGGGTTTGGGAAGGCCATGTGATACACGTTGGGGCTCTCACTTCAAAACCGTGAACCATGTCATCCGTATGTATGGTGCAATACGACGAGTCCTCATCAAAATTGGAAAAGAGTATCATGGTGTGGAGGCGCAAGCGGCTCTAACCATTTTGACACCATTTCGATCATTTGAGTTTGTTTTCATGGCACAATTGATGCAAGAAATATTTGGATACACAGATGAGTTGAGTAGAGCTTTGCAAAAGCAAGACCAGGATATTGTTCATGCTATTGGGCTTGTTGATATCACAAAGTATCACTTGGAGGGTTTGAGGACTGATCCTGGATGGGATGATTTTCTCAAAAAGGTCACATCTTTTTGCACAAAGCATAAGATCTAAATTGTTGATATGGAGGGTCCTTACTTTCCCGCTGGCCGACCTAGAAGGGGTTTCTTTAATGGTGCAACGAATTACCATCGCTTTAAAGTTGATATGTATGTGAGTGTCATTGATAGGCAAATTAGTGAGTTGAATGGCAGATTTGATGAGGTAAACACAGATCTACTTTCTTGCATGGCAGCATTTTATCCACTTCGTCTATTTGCTGCTTATGATCAAGAGAAATTGGTTAGGCTTGCTACAAAGTTTTATGCTAATGATTTTACAAGTGATGAACTGGCAAGACTTCCATGGCAACTAAACATGTATGTTACTCATGGCCGTAGAGATGAAAGGTTTCAAAACTTGAAGAATCTATGTGAGCTTTCAGTTATGCTTGTCGAGACAAACAAGCATGAACAATACTATATTGTTTACAAGCTTCTTAAGTTGGTATTAATTCTGCCAGTAGCTACTGCCAGTGTTGAAAGGGTGTTCTCTTCAATGAACTATGTGAAGAATAATCTAAGGAGCAAAATGGGTGATGATTACTTGAACAATTGTTTGGTTACATTTGTTGAAAGAGAATTCTTCAATCAAGTAAAGGATGAGGATGTCATCAATCTCTTCCAAAAAGGCGATCGCAAAGTTATATTGTAAGATGGGATATCATCATTCTGTCAATCAAAAGGTACTGGTGTCTTTATGTTTATGTAAAATTAGTATGGTTTGATGCATTAAAAAATTACTATTGTCGTACTGGTGTCTTTATAGTACATTTAGAGTAGTTTTGTGCCAATGAATACCCAGCCTCAGAATCCTGGCGCCGCCACTGGACAGCGGTGAGAAGGCGATGTTGCTGCCCTTGGTGTCGTCGCCCTCGGCGAGCTTCTTGGCCAGGCGGAGCGCAAACGCGGTCAGTCTGCCGGAGCCCACCACCGGCGGCGACTTGGACTTGCGTGCCTTCTTGCGCGGCCTCGTCTGACCCCCCTGGTCTTCCATGGTGCATGCACTTGCCGGCCAATGCGATGGCATTAACAATGAGACGGCAGATGGTTTGCCGGGTACATATATAAGGACGGCCTAGATCTAATAAACCCTACTCATAAGATGTTTAGGCCGCGAGCTGCCGTCCGATCGTGATGGTCAAACAGTGGTGTATGATCCATCGTTGGATCTAATCTTATCAACCGGACCAGTCAGTCAACAATCACCATCTGAGCCGACACCAGCGAGGACTCACGAGTTTCAGAGAAAGAAAAGGTTTATTCAGGTATGGGGATGCAGGGCACCTTTTTTTCTTTGCAGAGGGATGAGCACCTGACAACACACAATTAACCAACTGCAGTTGCAACTGGAGTAGTATTTTGGATTACAGTATATATACACATGCAATGCTGATACTGAGATGGAACCGGGCAACACATGGATGCTTAGTCATACACATTGTCAAACAAATCAATATTTCTCTCCTGAACTAATAACATTCAACATTAAAATGGCATGTGAATCTCGATCCTAAATTCCTAATGCAACACTACATGAGTCTACAGAGATGTAGGCGAACGCGACGATGAACACAAGGATGTAATTCAGCGGCAGCAGGCCAGCAGTACCCCAGGCCAGCTGAAATCGAAACAATGTGATCATACACAGAAGCACCTGGAATTCATGGAGGTCGTCTTGAAAATCAGGTAATGGTTGTTTGTGTGCTTCTGCAGGACATAACCCCAGCCCATCTCATCTTCGACAGTCAAATCTAGATCAACAAAGCTATTTCTCTGTTTGATTTCAAAAAATTTACAGTGGGGTTTCCAGTTGACTACATACTAGTATTAGCCAAGCAAGATGACTCACAATGCAATAGAAAGGTTGTAGGGTTTCAGTATGCAATGCCTGCGGTGATATGCCAAATGAATTAGGCTGTCTGAGTTGAACTAACCCAGATTCTCCTAGTTCCTAATCCTATCAAGTAACAAATTTTAAATCAAAGCATGACAAGAGTCGACTAGCATTTTCACGAAATGAAATTCAGATTTGCAACGATAGTTCTTCCACTAAAAGAACACCATTTCTATTGCGAAAACGTGAAATTGGTCCCTCACTGCTTAAAACAGAATTTTCAAGATGAAGGACGAGGGCGGCGGCGAGGCGCACCTCGCAGCGGCAGAGGACGAGGATAACTAGTTCTATAGACTGATGTGGAATAATTAATAGGATCCCATCAAACAAAAGTGAAACAGTACAGTACAGCTGTGTTTATTTAAATTTTCAGAGGTAACAATAACATTTCATTTGAAATTATGCCACCAATCTAAGCATGACAAAAGAAGCCAGCAATAAAAACTGTGTACTGATCTAAAACAAAGGGCACTTAGGCCTTTTCCACTAATGTAACCCATACTGCAATGGCAGTCAGCATATGTAAAAGGGCTTATCCAGAAGACATGGCATGTATACCTAAATCATACTGCGAGGAAATCTCACATAGAACATAAACAATTCTGGCTTAGCCAAACAGGGACTACATTAGACATGAAAAGGCGTACAGATCAGACCATAAAAACTAATTTTGGCATTTTCCATGAACAACACACCATCTCCATTTGAATCTTTGTGAAGATTTCACTCGAAAACGCAACAGAGCATCTCACCCATGGCTGCCTATTTCTTTAACCAGCAGAACATCATTCATCAATTTGGAGTGTTGCCAACTGCATTCCTCCATCCAGTGGTAAGCGGGACAGCAATGACACATATGGGAGAAATGGCCTAGACCTCTCATAGTCAGGGTGAATGTGATATACAAACGTGCTTTCATGATGATCCAGATCATACGCAATCAGTTCACCGTCCCAAAAAGATACCAAGAAGATTATATTTGCATGTGGGTGTACTCCAGTGAATTGAAGTGGCTTTTAGGTCTGGGGATTCCACGGAGTGGTGACCGGTGACTGAGGTCTCGGAGGGGAATGGTACAGGACACGGGTATACACAAGGCCCACCGTGAACTTGTTTACAATAATTTAATATATTCTTTTGCGGAAAAACATACAATCTATTCATCTTTAATGATTTAATAATTAAAATAAAAGACAAAAAATTAGAGGTTTTTTTAGAACAAGCTTGACATTCTTTTGCACTTGTATATAAATTTTCACGAATAAAAGTCCAATGTTGACTTCAGACCTTTTTTCTAAAGAAGTCAACGGAGTTTTTTCTTTTTTTAGATTTTTTTACAAGTACAATGGAAGGTCAAGTTTATTTCAAAAGTATTATTTTTTGACTTCTTATTTGGTTAGTAAATTTGTTTTCATATAGGATGCATATACACCCATAGACTAAAAAAATTCCCTCCTACTTGTAATGTCCTAAAAAGTCATCGGATGGAGCCATCGAGGAACAAGAGTTTGAACGACACTTGTGTCAACTGTTTGACAGTCTTGTTAAATATACCACTCTGGTACCAAAGCCATAGTCAAATTTACTCAATATGTAATGGTTCATGTAATATCAAAAAAAATTATTACAAAAAGTCACAACTAGTCCTCGATGAGGTGGGCCACGGCGTTGACACGCGAACGTGTTGTGTTGAGGAAATTTTTGTACCATGTGTTGTGCTACATTTCCTTTGCCATATCGCACGGCTCGATGAGGAGATTGGGTGTGGTGCAAAGGTCTCCTGGATCCACGAGTATGGCGAGGGGTGGGGGATCGACGCTGCACGTAATCCCCAATTGCTGCTAGGTGTGTGTGCCCTTCCTCGTTCTCACTCAAAGTTCTCCGCAAACCGCACCCGCTCCCCATCAAGATCCACTTCCCCCAAATAGGGCGATGAGCTCATCGACAATCAGTGAATGTTTGCGGGAGGCGATGCGCGCAAGCTGGCGACTGGCGACGATATGCAAGATCCAATCCAGGTACAAGAGCTATATGTTTGAGGCACATGTTGGGAGGTGGCATTTCTCATGTTCCATTATTAGGCTTTGCTGCACAACAATGATCCGACCCAACCAAGGAGAACAACAATGACAGATACCGGTGATGGAGATGATGTTGGAGACGCAATTGTGTTCAAGACTTCCGTGTAAGAGATCATAGCACGCAAAATTAGGTTGGAGAAAGTTCAAAAATAGGAGGACTTGAAGTGGCCGAGGTCAAGGCAATGGAAGCGG
This sequence comes from Aegilops bicornis, assembly GCA_021605145.1. NCBI lineage: Eukaryota > Viridiplantae > Streptophyta > Magnoliopsida > Poales > Poaceae > Aegilops > Aegilops bicornis. The sequence goes on along the minus strand of CM038674.1, from coordinate 24,075,522 downwards.
ATGCCAATGCCCTTGTTTGGGCTAACTCATTTGAGATGCTCAACAGACTCTCACTTCAAATTTTGAAGTTCTTCATCCAAACTTCACAACAGGAAGATTGTCCAGAACTGGGCCATGTTTTACTTCAAAATGAAGTGCTCAGGATTGTGTCCTGTGTTACACTGCAACTGCATACTACTGAAGTCTGGTTTATCAAAACGCAAGCAGTTAGCCTCACTAGAAGCGAGATATGTCACACAGCAACGTAGCCGTCCAGAATTCACTAGATTGGAAAGCAGATGCCCTTTAAACCCACAAACAATTGTAACATTCAGACAAATTTGGTCTTAGATTCAGAGGTCAATTCCCAAAACCATGCAACAAAACATATCAGATCCATACTCAATTCTATAGCAACAATAGTTTAGGCGGGGTACAATTTCAAGCAAAAGTCTTTAAATTCTAGCTTCACGGGATTCCTGGTGGGGCAAAATCCAGACCTAGTTGGCCGCGGCCCTGTTCCTGGGGGCAGCCTCGGTACCTGAATTAACAAGATGCAACAGAAAGAAAACGCATCAGAAGGGCTTCATCTATAAAAGGGTGTTTCCAGTGTTATAACTTTTGATATAGATGGCAAGGTACCTTCTCTGAAGTTGCTCTTGAACCTGCGAGGCACGTGGCGCATGTACCTCATCCTTCCAGTGCCGGTGGTCTTGCGCCTGATGGCCTTCACACTCCAGTTGTCTGAAGACATGAATCACTATGTTAGCACTGAGCCAATCAAAAACACCATGGCAAAAGCTCAAATCAATCTTAACACCAGTAATCCAATAATATGCAGAGGAAGTGCAATCCAATAAGAACTAACTACATAAAATTACTAACAATAAAGAAGCACATTAACAACACACCCTAAGGAAATAAATTGTCAATGGTAACAGGGGACAGTCGTTATCAATGGATGATGATCAACTTTAGTTAGCATTGGTAGTTACAACCACAATACGGTTGCATTTCAGAAGACAAAATAAAAGATTGGATGCATCAATCACAAAAACTACAAATTCTCAGTGTTCAACTACTGTCATTCTTGGAAGTTTATTGATCATCACTTGAACAACAAATGGTATCAGGGAATGCAGCAGAAAACAAGTAAGCAGACTTAAGAGGATTCAGCATGGAGAAATCATCAGACTTAAAACTACGAATCATGGGAGTATAACTCCTGTCATATTGTTGCAGTTTTTCGTCATCACTTGAACCAAAAAAGATATCAGGCAACGCAAAGAGGAAAATGGCATTGAAAACTTGAATGCATGGCAACATTGCAGTTAAACTAAATCACATTATTCAATATATAATTTCATTGGAAAGCAATATATTTGGTGGGAACTGAATAGCAAAGGCAACAAACACAGAAGAGCGTGAGGTATCATCAGAGACTTACATACTAAGAATCAGAGGAGCATAGCTCCCTCATATTGTTGCAGTTTATTCCTCATCACTTGACCCTCACAGACATGCACCAACAGATATATAGAAATATAAAATACGAATGAAGATAAACTAATTTTGTCCACAACAACATTGCTCAGAATATGAAATATCTTCTCATCAATGCCAAAATGGCATCTCCGAAGTCTGACATGCGTTGTAGATTTCATGATTCATCACAGCATTTTGATACTGCGGGAACAGCATTGAGGAACCAATTACAAACGAGAATCTCATGAATCTCATCTATGTGAAGTACGCGACATATGGTGCAACAGATTAATAAGGCCTCACGAACATTTGTTAGGGAACGATGGTTTCCTTGCCATTCCAAACTAGGCATCCAACAATACCAGCAAACCACACGAACAGGACAGATAGAAATTTTTTGAACCGGCATAAGAGCAGATCGACTAGTAAAATCTCACATCGAACAATCGCCACTAGATAACGCATCCTAATGTCGCGAATCCAATCGACACGCAGCGCGTGACTAGCAGTAAACAACTTGCGGATCTAGAACGGAGGAGAGGGAGACAGGAGGGTCGCTGTGGGGGAGCTTACACTTGCGGATGCGGGCGGCGGGGTAGCCGCACGAGGAGCAGGTGCTCTTCTGGAGGTGGAAGCTGCGGCGGCCGCAGCGGATGCAGAGCGTGTGGGTCTTGTTCCGGCGCTTGCCGAAACTGCCGGTGCCCTTCGTCTGCAAAAACAAAACCACGGCGAGAGGAGAGGGTCAGCGACAGGCGACGGCGGAGCGGCGGCGCCGGCGGGGAGGGGGGCTAGGGTTGGGAGGCGGAGGCGGGGACGTACCATCGCTTAGGGTTGGAGGAGACGAGCGAATGGGAGTGGCGGCGGTGGAGGCGGAGTGGCGCAAACCCTACCGCGCTTTATAACGGGGCGGAGCCGCCGGGTGCCGTGGTGGGCTTTGTCTGTCTGTTGGATTGTTGGGCCGTGAGAACGAGGACGCTGCATTCGGTCCATCTCGGTTCAGCACAAGCCCACCCAATTGCCCTATCAGGTGCTTGCGTGAAACACCTCAAAAAAAAGGTGCTTGCGTGAAGAAAAGAAAACCTTCGCGTGCACTTGTCTCGAAAAAAAAAACTTGTCAAAAAAACATGTCCAGAGTATAAGTGTCCCCCCACCCCCACCCCCCTATTTTGATCACAATATCCATCATCAAATCACGAATCGCAAAGGTCGCCAGCGTGAAGTTTGTCTGTTGACGAGCGTTTGAATCCTTCGTTTTCACTTGGCTCGAGAGGGAAATGAGTGACTTTATCCTCATTCTGGAACATTACCAACATCCATTTCCACCCAGCGCGGAGCACCACCTCACCTCTTTGTTTCCGAGCAACTGGCACCGAAGGAGAAGCGTGGCGAGCCATCATCTGATGCTGCCATGTTCAACATGTGCAAGGATCGGCGCGGGTTAGTGGCGGAGGCGAAGCTCCCTTCGACGTTGACGGCATCCTGACCTGACCAGAGGGTTTGAAACAGCAGCGGAGATGGTGGCGGCTGCTAGAAAGATGACGAGTCGACTTCCCACCTGTATTCGCGGAGATGCTCATCAACAAGGTGCGCATGTGAGATGGTGATGGTTGGCGCTGGTAGGAGGGGGCAACCTAGATCCTCATTGGGATCGGAAGTGTCTCCTGTCAACGTAGGGTGAAGTGGCGGCTAGCGGAGTTTGCTCATGCTATGATGGAGTTTCCTATGTGAATGCTAGAAAAGGTTTGTTCTAGAGCGAAAGGTTGTCATCTTTGCAACTCGAATGAATAGTGTGGCACTGCATTAGTTTCTTTTGGAATTGCAAGGCAAATCGTTTACGGAGTCATTTACCACTGCAACAAAGTTGTTAGGTATTAGTGGCACAAATGTAGAATTAGAGACTATTTATCTTCAAACCAAAAAATCATAGTTATGGCCAAAGTGTCACTATGAAAGAGATGTATTTGATCATGTTAGAATACATTCAAATGGCCATATACGGAACATGAAAAGCACCCGAAACAGATTAAATTATTGAACAAGTCATGCTTTGTAAAGCATGTTAAAATCCACATTCAATTAGTTGGCAAGGCAAATTCATGGAACAAATTAACTACATTGCGTCGAGGATGACAATGAAAGAAATTGGTAAGATTCAACTAACACTAATATTAATCCAAATAGCATTGTCCCCTCATCACTGATCGGTGCCTCGCCAGGTGTCACTGATGGTCATCTGGAGACGTCAATGATATGGTATTTTTGGCTCGGCTGGCTGTATATCACATATGTGTCTAAAATGATCGGTCAGTGATAATGTGTTCCCATGGTCAAAATCGATGGCTTGTTAGCACCGCCCGACCGCTAAACTTGACCTTTCAAATCTGACACTTCAATTTTCTAATTGATCAGTGTTGTTGTTTATGCGGCCAGTTATAACTTATAAGCCATGTCAACTGCCCTGTCCCCATTCCAAATTCTCATGGACATCGTCGAGCCCCTCTCCAGTTTTGTTTTCACTGTGTCCAGCTGCGCGCCGCCGCTCCTCTCCCTCTTATCATCCTCCCATAAACCCACCTATCCCTCTGCCCGCTGATCTAGCTAGGGGTAGAGGCGGTATGCCGGCCGATACAGCTGGGGTGGTGTATGTGTAGGCCTGGCCAGAGGTGGCTGGGTAGCGTCGTGTATAGGGAGGAGCTATGCCTCTCCGAAAAAATGCCAAAAGGGGGGTGGGTGTTGGGTTCAAATTCTCCTAACCAAGGGGTAATAAAAATTCATAGTCATTTAAAATACCATATGATCACTTTTTTTAATTGAAAATTCGGTGTTAAAGATACACGTTCTTGGAAAATAAATATTTGAATACTTGTGTATATGGTCATAAATTTCCCTGTGAAGAATTTTCTCCTCCCAGCCTACAAGGTCGATTGTGCTTGTTCCCTTTCCTCTCTAATACCACTTCCGTTTTGCAGAAAGGTTTGGGTGGCCAAGGAGGTTTGACACTGGTGTCTATGGCTGCTGCATGTATGCTTTTCCAACCTGTTCACTTTCTCCACTCTCTTCTCATGTCCTTTGCCCTAATCTCTGAATTCAACCTATATGCCCTCTCGCCGTTCTCCATTCTTAGAGGAATATTCTACAAGTAATCTTTATTTCTCAAAAAAGAAGAATAAAAGAACAACTGTAATCTATATGTCGTCTCATCGGGCTGCATCAGCCGGGGAGGTCAGATATGAGAGCTAGTGCACGTCATAAGTAGCCGCATCTGAAGAAACAGAAAGCGGCAGCGGATGAGAGTGCTCTCCGGTAGGCAGTTGATTTGCCAATGAATGAGCTTCAGAGTTACCGCAAACTCCATATGTAACCTTCAGGTTCAGGTAGATGCTGATTGTCACTTGGTGGCCCCTTGTTGTCTTGATCTGCAAAGTTTAATCAGGAGTTAGGAGCTAGAATGCTTTGCCCCTTGATTTTTTCACTACACACCAATATTGATCTCTCATAGTTTGTCGCCGTTAAAATGAGATAGTAAAATTAGTTTTCTATTGCTTTAGTGAAGGATCATGCAAGTGCACTGCAGTGAACATAATTTTCATGCAGAAAATGGTATCCTAGTTCCTAAATTGATTGCAACATCAGGCCATTATTTCAGAAATAGTTGTTTTATGGTTCACCCAACATAGGCTTGTGTTGACTGAACAATATTATGATAAGAAAACATAGGATACCTGATAGTGTGTTTCTTTTTTTGGCCTTTCATGACATGATTTTGCGAAGTTCTTGCTGCACAAAAAACATTTGACTTGTACAAGTAATGTTAAGTCAAATGACAACTTTTCGATCATCAGTGTGTTGGCTTTCACCTGTAATTTGTTCTGTTTGTTGCCAGATGATGTGCAACTGAAATCATAAGGGAGTATGATTTAATATTTCATATAGCCAAGGTCAATTAATTAACCAACCTTCAGAGATACCCTGCAGAAGCTGAGGTACTAGTTTAAATGTGTCTTCATCTCTTATTTGTTAATCTTTTGTTCGAGCTGGCTTGCAGAGTTGATCAGCATATACTCTAAGCAGCGGCCATTACTGTACAAAAAGCAGAAAACTGTTACATTTGCTTGTTGCTTGTTGCTTCTTGCAGAACAATCTCTTGGCAAGAACAAGGAGATATGGATCAAATCCAGTGAGAATAAGCTACAACGGTGAGGAAGTATACATGAAGACCAAGATCGCCTTGGATATCTCACATAACATTATTTATGCGTCAAACACACCAATCATCCTCATATCAAAGGCACACACACGGTAAACTCCAGGTTAATTCTAGAAGATATTCTCATAGACCAAACAAAGCCTCCTATTACGGACCAACATGTGGCCAATCGAGTTGCCACACAACCTCAATCGGCTCCATCTCCGATGCTTGGCGCACCGGCCTGACCTCAGCATCAACACCATCAACAATGCTCTCGTCATGATGGCAATCTGGGAGCTCTTGAGTTTGTAGCATTTTTGCCCCTTGTTCCAACACCTCCTTCTCATCAACTTTTTGAGTAACTGCAGAACATATACACAGTCATATTGTTACTATTTGAAAGCAATGTTTTAAATAGCGGTCTATGGAAAATAACAGTGGGCCTCCAAATCAGCTATAGCGGGCTATAGCAGGCTATTTGTGAAAGCGGCCATTTAACGGCACCCTGCTGAAAAGGCTAGCGAAGCTGCCGGCTATTTAAAACTATGTTTGAAACACTTGATAATTTTTACATCATTATCTAATATATACACACGCACAACTAATACATGCATATTGATCTCCTTCTTTAAAGATGAGGGACATGCGGGATCAGCTCCTACCTGAGAATCGCGTACGAGCGATTCAAGAGGAAATAGCTTCCATGTAATGATCTGCAAATTGTAGGAGAAATTGTATATACTAATTTGTATGTATATGTGTGTACATGCGTGAATGGTCGTGCGAGAAAGTCGATGATATATATATATGATCGATTCTACGAGAAATTCTATTTATATATATGCATAACATGTACAATATGTATTAGCATAAAATATGTTTCAAATGAAAAAGAATTAAATGGAAAACACAAAATTAAAAGAAAAAATAAATCATAAAACCAAAAACCCCTTAACCTTTTAGTCCTGGTTGGTATTACCAACCGGGACTAAAATCTCAACCCAGTCAAGGCTCGTGCCACGTGGTGGGCCATTAATGCCGGTTCGTGCTGAACCGGTACTAAGGGGAGGGAGGAGGAGGGGGGGGGGGCTTTAGTCCCCACCCTTTAGTGCCGGCTCCAGAACCGACACTAAAAGGGCCTTATAAACCGGGGCTATATATAGCCCGTTTTTCTACTAGTGACATCACCGCAACTATGAGGCATTTTAAAATTTTCAGCGGTGAACATATGTGACCAAAGGATGGTCGTGTTAAAATCTGAAAAAAATAAGAGATCATTCAGGCATTTTAGTCACTGCATGCATGTTTAGTCCCCATGCAAGAAATTTCAAACATTTCAAATCTTGATTTTTAAAATCTAGTAAATCCAAAACTTTGTTGAAATTCATGAAACTTATCGCGTTGTCATATGGACGCCAATAGACTGTGGTATTGTACTTTTTCTTGTCAAATTTGAGACAAGTTTTGATGCAATCTTTATTTTCTTACAAACAGGAGATTATGAATAATTGGGAACCAATATCGCAATGCCTTCAATAAGGTAACAACACAGAAAGATGTCGTAATTGCCAGGTATAACAAGATTATGTCACATGTGCGGAACGAGGGTGTGATCCCTTACAATTTCCCGTGGATTATCGATGGGTTACTTGATGTGTTTGATGTTTCCATTGCAATGTTTGAAGTAGCGATTCATCATCCCCGACCATGTGGTATTGCTAAGTATATGTGTTCTTGCGATATCATTTCGATTGTGTCCAATAACACACTGATCATAGGATTGTTGTTGGATGCACACGGTGGCCAGGGTCAGCTTGGATGGTGTCCCCACTCAAACCATGTGAAATGAAAATGAAAACATGTAATAGGTTTAAAATTCAGACTAAATTGCATTATAATTCCAGTTTCATATGTAGAAGTTGATTGAAATTTTGTGAAGTGGGTGTGTTGTGCGCCTCTACTTGTGAATTATGAAAGCATATAGTTTTTTCCTATCATTGAAATGAAGTTTGTAAAATTGTTGCGGAATGGATCTAAAATCTATCCTAACTTGATTTGAACCACATTGCAATTTAAGTGACAAAACTGAAAATTTCAGTTGGTGGCACTTTCCGAGAATACATCCAAATTTTGTTTTGTCGAATTCTTATGAAACGTAATTTAAATCCCTTAATTTCTGCTTGTTGCACTTTTATGAATATATGTGAAATTTCTGATATTTGTTAAATCTAGGTAGAATTGATCAGAATTATATATTAACTTGCCGTGAAATGGATTTGTAGATTAGTGAAAATTGTGATATTCCATTTTTCAGAAATGTATCTAAAATTCAATCCGTCGCAACAATCTAAGTGCATTTGAAATTGTATGACGTTTCCGTTGAAATACAATTGAACATCGGCGAAACAATACTTTAATCATCAGATGAAGACAAGCTTGAAATATCTATTGAAGCATTTGTGAAACTGAAACGGTGATGAAAAAAGTGAAATAAATATTTGAAATAGTTTAAAGATAATTAAATCTAACCAGTTTTGCTAGCCTTCAGTACCTGAAAAAATGTTTTGTGATAGTTGATTTGTTTTTCCTCTTGCCTGCAGCAGCCCATGTAAAAAGTGTTAGTTTTGTTTTAATTGTTTCTTACTAGCCCAGAGAAGCTCATGTATAAAGGCTACTGGTTGGCTGGTGCAGCACACGGTCCACGTAATGTGACGTATGTGCTCGTGTCCGTGAAGGGGTGTGTGTGTGCTATAATTTAGTTACGCGTACCGAGGGATTTTTTTCTGAATAATCAAGGGTTGGTTAATCGTTGGCATTCTTATTATGTTGTTTGAACACAGTGTATAACATGGAAGTATGTATATGCAGATTATACTACTATATCAACGTTCTTGCACATTGTGGATTAGAGCAAATTTTATAAATTGTGTGTGGATATTTTGTTATTATATTCTAACATTCCTTTTCCCATTTCTTTCTTCTTATAGGGTAATAGCAATGCCTTAATTCATTCTTTCTTGGAATAATAATATCTTCTATTTTGTATGCCTGTATGTTTTTATTTTGTTTACGTAATACAACGATGCAGCGAGAGAAAGCCACACTCCTATATAGTTATTTTTTGCAAATTATGGAATGCTGCAAGTTCAATGAAATCTGTATGCATATATATGTCATCATTTGCATTTTACTATTTTCTTTCGGTTTTGCCAATCGACAAGAAACTGAAATTTCACCCACAAAAAAAAAGAAACTGAAATTTATTTTGTTTCAGTCGAATCGGTGACCATCCTTTTCATTGTGTTGTGATTCCTACTGACATTCATTCTACCTTAATTTTTTTCATATACATCTTTGTTTACTAATATTAAAAATGGTCGATGCAATTTTTTCCTCAGTTGTACTTTTTTTTCCTTCTAGTTTTTGTTATTATTGTTGCTTGGTTTTGCATTCATCAGCAATTTGATGCTGCTAATGGTGTGATATAGTTAATTTTGTGTTAAGGATTTAAAATTTTGTAGTTGATCTATTTAATCATGATAATTATTTTTTAACATGGATACAGTATAACTAAAAATGTACGTCCTCAAGTTTTTTGCAATCCATGTGTAAATCATACTATTTGTGTGAAAATGGCACTACTGCATACTTATTCTTGCATATTATGAGACAATTCAATTTCTATAAAAGTTGACTGCAATTTTTTTGTCAAATTTGTTTTTTCATTCTTCTTTAAGGTTGTATCAATGCCCTTAATTCATTCTTCCTTCAAAAATTATGATTTTTCTAGTTTTTTGTCTGTTTATTTTTTTTAAATTTTAATTAATACTCATTTAAAGTTTGTGAAATCAAATTATTTTTTTGTAGTTGAACTAATTACTTTTATTCCTTTATTTTACTTCTTTACGGTTAATATAAATGTGGCTAATTCACTCTATCTTAGTTTTCATGCTAGTGCTGCTAGTGCTAGCGTTTCTGTCCCTAATTTTTATTGTTGTTGCTTAGTTGATTTTTTCTTATCGGATTTTCTATTGTATTTGTCCATATGTACATTTTAGTTATTATTTTGTTAGCTACTATAATATAAAATATTTTTTATTTAGAAAACAAAATTATACTATATTTAATGTTGTATGAAATTAAAGGTAAATGAGATTAGTACACATTATGTGTCAGTATGCATAATTACCTGCCAAGTTTGGTAATTATTTCTAATCAAGTTGAAGCAGCAGTCAGCACACAAGATGAGCTCAGGCATACACATGTTGTAGCATCACAACCTCGCAAAAAAAAAGCATATCACCGGGAGTAGCAGCATGTCTTGGTAGTGCTGGCTACAAGAGGGCCATCATGAGACTTTTAGTGGGCTTCAATAGGGAGCATCCAGCACGGCATTGGGCTCTGGATAGCACGGTTCGTTGGATTTTTTTTTTTTGCAGGTGGTTCGTTGGATGTTAAATCAAGGGTGTGGGAAAAAGTGACTAAAACTGAAGTAAATTTCAGGTACCTGATGCATAGGTGCTCCCAAATTTAACTATTATTTCATACTGATGAGGCCCAACAAATATATTTATATTGTGTGTGCAGCAAATGTTGAATAGATAGAAGATTAGGTTGGTAAATTTTGAAGCAACCGTGGGACACAACCATGCATGGTAGAAATGAGTTTTTCACCCCGTAGGTCGACATGGCCACTTTGCACACTTGCTGCTGCTGACTCTTGTTGCCGAGGTTATGCTGCCCAGCCAGATATTGGCAATGTGGCGGTTAGCTGCCTCCGTCAGATGGACGCCGTCCCAGTACAAGCGAGCGGATGGACCCGGGCACGTCGTTGCAGCAGCATCGCCGCATGGAACCGTCGAATTTAATCTGTATCGTCCAGCCCCTCCACAGCACACCATAAGCACGTCTTGTTCAAAACCTGTGATAATCCATGCATCAGAGTCAACCACCTTTCCATGCACAATGAAAATTTGTATATGTGCAACTAACATATATAGATTCTTTTCTTTTGGTTGAGTTGGCGACTGACCAAACTTGTGAGGCGACTCCACCATGTCCATGATTGGGCCGAAGAAATCGGCGTAGATGATCCTGGCGTTCCAGTGCTTGGCCTGAAGCTTGGCTAGCTCAGCCTGCAGCAGCGAGTTGTGGTGCAACCCCAGCTCGTTATATGCTTTGAGACAGCCGGTCCTGGAGTCGTATGCTGATGGTGGTGAGGCGTCGGCGAACCTGGTCAGGATGGGCGGCGAGCATCCCGACGGAATCACGCCAGGGACAACAAGGCTCCTCGCGCCATGCATGGTGATGAGCCTCTGCTCACATAAGCAATTGGTTTATCATGGATGCTGCTTCGATCGGTCAGTACATGCATTTACTAAAGTTAGTACAAAATTAGATCATCTATTTAGGAACGGAGGAAGTACTTGATAGCCTGATGGAGTACGTAACGTACCTCGATGGCCTTCGAGATGCTCGCGACGACATCAGGAACGAGGGACCTGACCTCCTGCACCGTTCTCTGTTGGAACGACATGTGATAGTCGTTGACTCCGAACTCCCCCACGAAGAAGAGGGATCTGCCGAAGAATTTCTTACACTCTGCAATGCGTACAATTTGAATTCTCATCAGCCTCTTACTTGGGTAATGATAGCTAGCTACGAGATAACAACGAACGATGACAGTGAATGGTCAAAGTAACCTCGGGCTGTGCGACATAAGGAAGGCTTCAGGGACTCGAACCACTCCAGCTGCACGCCTAAGCTGGTGTTCAGCGGGAACTTGCTGGTGGCACTGGGGATACCCCTCTCATGGAAGAAACCAGCATCGACTCCAGTTGCGGCACCAACGGCAAAGTTGGCGCCTCGCCGGAAGCTACCGTTGTGCGCCAGGTTGGGCGGGACATATGGTAGGCCCAAGTTCTCAGCTGCACCCAAAAAGAGCCTATAGTTATAGCTAGGCTGGATTCCACATACGTACGTTTTGTAGTTGCTGGCACTGGCCGACCCAAGAACAGTGATGTGAGCACGTACCGATGAAGTCGATGATGAGCCGCCCGTCCCCGTTGCGTCCAGTGTGGCGGCCGAAAAAGCTGGTGCCATAGGGAGGACGGGTGACGGGGTCGAAGATGGAGTACCATTCGAAGACGACAGGGTTATTGCCCGTGTCAGCGAAGGAGTCGCCGAAACTGAAGATGGATTGGTAGCAAGGGACGGCGGACCGGGAAGAGACCGCCGGCGTAGACCATGAGACAAAGACTAGCAAAGCGACGGATACGAGCTTGTGCATCTTGAGTTCTTCACTGGCAAATGGGAACAACAACAGTATATATTGAGGAGGCCGGCCGGGCACGACATAGCGGTCCGTATGTTACTCCCAAGTCCCAACTTCCTTTCAACGAACGCCGTTGAAATATGCAAACAAGAAGATAAAATATTCAAGCTGGTCTAAAAATAAAGACGTCTGTGATGCCTACCAAGTGTTCTACTTGTCTACCCGGCAGAGTTTGGAGTTAAACTATGAGGGCATCTTACACTGGCTGGACCCACCAACCGACTTGTACAGACATTATTGTGCAACCCTCACGGCGTCCTAATGAATGGCTTCCTATCTATCTCTCTATTAACATACTTTGTTGCTTGTACTAACTACAAAAAATATCCAGTTAAGCATGGCAAGCAACCAATTACATATGGATTTTCCAATTGGTGCAGTTTGGGAATGCGCGTTAAGTCAAGTCTATCGGTAGCTCACGCTACAATATAACATGTCTTTGTCCTTTTTTATAACACAAATTATTTTGGGTACCCCAAATCATAAGTGAAAGTCAGCTCTTGAGTCACGATCTGTAGTACCACGAAATGTTCCTTTTACTTAACAAAAAATGTATACATCAGGACTTTTTTTGAACACAATACAGACGCAAGCGCTCATATAGACGCGCATACACTCACCCCTATGAACGCGCACACACACACACCCTACCTCTATGAGCACCTTCGAAAGACTGAGCCAGCATTCCTGGTGGGCTGGGGATACCACAGTCCCTCTAACCATCCAACCACAGGTTGGTTCGCAGTATACATCAGGACTTGACTAGAAAGACTTGACTAGAAATTTTACGTTCTCATAGGCACCAGTAACAAATTCATTAATATTAGAAGATCAAGGATAAAATTTAGAGTATCAAGATAAATTGAAAAAACAAAGCATCAACCCTCGTTTTTGCAACACCAAGATTTTATTGCACGTTATATTTACAAATACAAATCACTTACAGAATACATTGCCCAAAACCAAGGTGACCTAACGCATAATCATGGGCAATTATTATAGGGTTAAGTAGACAAAGAATGTGCAGCGGCAGGGGCTCATCCTCCTTTTCGAGGAAAAAATACACGAGGTTAGAAATGGGTAATAAATGCACACATTCACCTGTCGAAACTGCGAATATCATATTTTAGTAGTTCCAATAGAGGCAAATAAACAACGAAAAACAGAACTAAGCATGTCCATCACACTAAAAAAGAGCTTTTGTAACCTATTTGACATGTTCCATAAAATAAATTACAACAACATAGATTCATGTGCTGTGGGGCAGGTGGTGCCTGATCCTGCAAGATATGCATGGAAAATTGCAAGTCAACTGAGGCAATAGGTATTCTTTTGCATCATTTTGCTTGGCAGAATAAACTCAAGATGTCTTCTTTGGATGAAATCCTTTCATTTACGAAGCTACAATTATGTGATGTGTAATGATAATGTGTAAGAAAATCTTCTTTGAAGAAAATCCGTTATGCAATGTGGTTGAGGAGTACTATATGCTATGCACTTACACTGGACCTGCAATTTTGCTCCAGGCCGCTGGAACTCCATGTTGCGTGAGAAGCACAGATATACATATACTTCTATGATGAGTGCCTTTTATCCTGCCAACCACTGCCTTGTGTTATTCCCATGGACATCTTAAATATGGGTTGTTAGAATATCAGGACCCAAAGAAATGATAAGATTTTGAAATCACAAACATTTGCTAATAATCAGGAACAGGAAAAGCACAAGTATCTGGATCCTCTCCAGAATCGGACTGATTCTCAACTCTGAGTTGCTCTTTGTGCAATCCATTGTAACTTTTGTTACCTTGGTTTTTTCATTCACTTTGTATGCATTTCTCTGTTTTTTCCATTCCTTGTTTATCTAATAATTTTGCTGCAGCAAAAATTTACACAATAGGGTTTTGCCTTACAGCAGTGTTTCCAGGTTAAAAAAAAAAACCTGCAAGGTGTCTAGTAATCCCACAAAAACGAGAAACGATGCTCAAGGAAGGAGGGGTGAACAAGAAATATTCCTACCAAAAGGAACACTTTCAAGTCATAGCAAAATTGGGTCCATGAGTACGAAGTCTGCACGCCCGGTACATGTGGACAGATGTCATAGCTTCCATATGTTCATTTTATTGACGATGTATCAGGTTTTATTGATTTGAAAGAACAATACAACGGATCAGACACATAAAGGGTATGACATACGCATCGTTGATAGGCTTGTACTTCGTCATTTTCGATAAACATGGTATCCTCGTGGCTGCCCACTGACTGAAGTTGCCTCGTCCCTAATTTTAATTTTGAGGATACCTTCACTTTCCACCCTTGCTGCTGGGTCTTGTTAGTGAGTTTATCTTGTCCAGCCAGCGGCCTGCAATGTATCTGTTAGCCGCCTCGGTCAGATGGACGCCGGCCCAGTACAGACGAGCAGAGGGATCAACGCATGTTGTTGCAGCTGCATCGCCACATCGAACTGATGCATTGTACATGTACCTTCCAGGTCCTCCACAGCACACCGAAAGTACATCTTGAAAACCTGCAATCATGCATATCCATCAAAGTCAACCACAATGAAATAATGAATTTTTATCACAGCGCTAACTAACATAGATTCCTTCAGGCATAATATCATATTTTATGCACGATAGGGGGCTGACCAAACTTGTGAGGCGACACCACCATGTCCATGACAGGGCCGAAATAATCGGCGTAGATGATCCTGACGTTCCGGTGCTTGGCCTGGAGTTTGGACAAGGCAGCCTGCAGCAGCGAGTTGTGGTGCATCCCCAGCTCGTTGTAAGATTTCAGACAACCAGTTTTGGAGTCGTATGCTGCTGGTGAGGCCTCGGCGAACTTGGTAAGAATCGGCGGTGAGCATCCTGACGGGATCACGCCCGGAACCACAAGGCTTCGCGCGCCATGATCGGTGATCAGCCTCTGTTGATCACGTCACAGTAATTTATTGAGCATGCAAGCTTGGTTTTACATATATGCATACATGATACATCTATACATGATTGCTTGATAATTACCTCGATGGCCATGGAAATGGTTGCCACGATATCTGGAACGAAGGACCTGATTTCCTGCACCGTTTTCTTTTGGAACGAGAAGTGATAGTCGTTGACGCCGAATTCTCCCACGAAGAAGAGGGAACTACCAAAGAATTCCTTGCACTCTGCATGCATCATCATTTGAGTTCTCATGAAGAGTTCACTTAATTGGATAATGATGCCGGCCGGTGTATGAATAAATTACCTCGGTCTGTGTGGCACAAGGAGGGCTTCATGGACTCGAACCACTCGAGCTGCACGCCTAAGCTGGTGTTGAGGGGGAACTTGCTGGGGGCACCGGGGATATCCCTCTCGTGGTAGAAACCGGCGTCCAGAGTGGTGGCGGCGGCAACAGCGAAGTTTGCTCCTTGATGGAAGCTGCCGTTGTGAGCCTGGGTGGCGGGCACATATGGCAAGCCCAAGTTCTCAGCTACACCCAACATTGAAAAATTACAACAAACGCATGGAGAAACTAATCTAGCTGCTGGCCTACGCTATCAGTTCTACGTACCAATGAAGTCGATGATGAGCCGGCCATCGCAGTCTCGGCCACTGGGGCGACCGAAGAAGGTGCTCCCATAAGGAGGTCGTGTGACCGGGTTGAAGATGGAGAACTGTGGGAAGATGACAGGGCCGTTGCCGGTGTCCGCTAAAGAGTCGCCAAAGCTAAAAATAGACTGGTAATGCGGGGCACCGGAGGGGGAAGAGATCACTGGCATGGGAGACGAGAGGTGGAGGATGAGGAAAGTTGCACATACGAGCGTACGCATCTTGAACATGGAAAATGGTGCAGAAGCTGTAGGACATGCCACCGGTTTAAAGTTGTATATAATCACCCAAGTCAACGCACAACAATGATTGACTAATGCTCTGAATCTCCTCTCAAAATACGTTTCTCAACTTATTACTAATTTAATTATAAAGTTGTATTAAGTTGAGACACTTATTTTAAAACGAAGGGAGTACCTACATTTGAAGTTAGTTCATTTCACTGTATCGACCGACTGATTTTCTCCCTCACGCACGGCATGTGTCAGGTGGGCTCCGCCCACTGCTCCCCAGCTTTGTCTCCTAGCTTCCACTCATCGTCTTCTTGTTGCTTTCTCTCCCCATCAATCTCTTTCACCACTCTGGGTAGGGGAAGAGACGGCTTGCTCCATGCCCGACCGCCCTTGCTTCAAATCAAGAGGACCACTGCGCATCCCTCCCCATGGCAACAACCGCCGCTGCTGCGAGCCAAAGTACAGCGTGCTCCCACCGCCATCACATCGACGCCAGCGGTGGCTGCTCTGCCAGCCGGTGTTTTGGGGATGGGGCTTCCATGCTGCGAAACAGAGTTCGCGGAGGCGCTGCGTGTGGTCTGTGGAAGGCTCCATCAGTGGTGATGCAAGGTATGTGTTTCTCTACCATGCAGAGGGCGGCGTTCGGTGCTGTGACCCCATTGATCTCACTGTTAGAAGTATAAGCGTGTTAGTTAGGGATTAGGAAAGATAGAGATATATTTGGTTTAAACCAACAAAGACTTGGCTTACTCCAATCCTCTTCCCACGTTGTACTCATATATATATATATATATCCCATATAAGGGTCAGATCAATACAATATAATACAATATAGAACAACACAAATGTTCAGCCATCCTATACTTTTTTACATGGTATCCAAGCGTTTTGTCTCACGACACCGATCCTAGGTCACATTCACCATTCCACAACGCGCCGCCTCCGGAGAGATCAATCTCCTCTCCCCAGGGGCGCGGTACTCGATCGATCAAAGATTAGTTCGGTTCTTTAGATTAGTTTATATAGCTACAAATTTTGAATCTAGATTGATTTTTCTTAGCCATCAATAAAAACGAAGTCCCATCAATTCTCGTGAAGAAAATTTCAGCAGGAATCGGTGCTCCAAACGGCGGTCATGCATCAACGACCTCCCACGGCTCCGACAGTTCCTACATCGCACATCTACTCTAGTCCAGCTGGCCGGGACGCATCAGCGCAAAACTCCAATGACTTTCGCCGCGTGCGGCGCCCGCCGCACTTACAGGCGCATCAACACCGTGACTCCGAGAGGGTGTACGAACTTGATCCGATCTATATCCTCATGACCAAGGCGCAACACCGCGAGCAGTCACCTTTAGGATCGAGTAAAATGCATTGGGGTCATTGAACTTGTGCCGATAGCTTACTTTGGTTACTGTACATAAGAATATGGTCAATACGATCCATTTTTTGATGATTATATGGTCATTCTCTCACCGTATAGCTTCATATTTGATCCAGTTGACCAGTCAAACAGCGGTGCCTCCTCAGCTCTATCTCTGGCAAAGTGGGTCCCAACTGTCAGCGGATGACAAAAAAACTAAAATTATGCGCATGGGACCTCCCGGTGCAACCTATGCACACTAGCCAACTGAGCGCATATAATTTTCTTTTAAATATATGTTTTCGAATAAATCTTTTAAATATATGTAGAGAGACCGCTTATTACATATACGACGCAGGCACAGAGCATGCACTTACACATCAGCACAGAGCACGCATGACACGCACCACACACGCGCCAGGGATAGAACCTTTCGACCCTAGGGTCGAACCGTTTCCTGCGGTTGTAGCCGCCGCCAGCCAAGCGCATGCACGCAGCGCCGCTGCACGTCCGTCAGCTCGCCACATCTGACGCCCGCCTGCAAGGCTTCAACTCATGCCTCTGCTCCAGCTACACGTCATCTGCGCCGTCGTCCGCAGCACCACAGCCACAATCACCACCACGCCGGCCGTCCGTGACCTCTAGAGTGGCGCTTCGTTGCGCCGGGCGCCGCTCTGCAGCTTGTGTTGCGCGACAGCTGCTTGAGGCACGAGGGAGCCGGGAGTGGAGGTCATGCTGCTGTCGTGGAGCCAGGAACACGACCTGCACGTTCAGCGCTGGGCATCTCGCCTAAGGCGCCCCTATCTACACTCAGTATACACAGAAGTAGGGTCGAACCTTAGGTTTACCCGTTGCCCTCTTAGACGAGGTGCGATCTAACCCGCAGCCCGTCGATCGAGAGAACGCACTACTAGATATGTGAGGTTTAGCCACTAAGGTGGTTGGTTGCTAAAAGTACAAAATCGGTCGCTACTGATCTACTGCTACCAATACTACTTGGTCGCTTCGTGGTGGCTATAGTCTAGTCGCTATAGATATTGAGCGACCAACATTGCGAACCCTGGTCACTAAATGTTGTATCAATAGCCACCAACTAAATATGGTGACTAATAGCATCTACCGACCAAGGGAGACTTGGTGACTAATGGCATCTAGAGACCAAGGAAGATTTGGTTGCTAAAAATTTACAGCCACCATGTACATGGTTAGTGGCTAGAGATATCAAGTGACCAGCCAAGGCTTGGTGACTAAAAGAATCTGGAGACCAGTTACACGTTGGTAACTAGACATCTTTTGTAACAAAAAATTGTAAACCTTGGTAACTAAAGGCATAAGAAAGCAACTATATCATAGCTACAGTATATTCCCACATGCTGACATTAGTAGTATGCAAGAAATCTTAGAATTTTAGACATACAACAGGAAAAAGTTCAGAATCAGCATTTGTAAACTTATGATCCAATCATAACATGCTAACATTTGTAAGCGGATTTTGTTTCACAACTTCAGTACCATCAGGAAATAATATTCTAGTATTTGCAAAGTACCAACTTTAGTACTGCTCCAAACATACGATCCGGTCACCAAGAAGGAACTATTCTAGTATTTGACATCTAGTATTTGTAAGTCGAATTTGCAAATCAGGAACTACTCTTTTGGCATCTAGTTTAGCACTGCTCCGATCACTCCCCACATGTCCTCTACACATGGAAAATGCCAAACAAGTTAAAATGACATGGATGATGTTCATTTATTGATGAATTCAAGAAAATGTGCACCATTACAGCCAAATAGTACAAAATTTGTGAAGTACTCCCTCCGTCGAAAATACTTATCATCAAAGTGGATAAAAGATATGCATCTATAACTAGAATACGTCTAGATATATCCTATTTTATTCATTTTGATGACAAGTATTTTCGACGGAGGAGTACCATGTAAGAGCATGAGCTAATTCGTTTCTTTTCCTTTTTAATCTGGAAGATATCCTAATTAACCATACATTGCTCGAAGCTTCTGGCAGGATGTTGCTTGTAGTTTTATATGAAATGTCAAGTTGTAGCAAGTATGTACACATTAATAAAATCACCCTTAGATGGAACCCACTCTTTGGTAATTTCATTGGCGAACATAGATAGAACCAAGCACAATTTAGAAGATGCTCATAAACTTTACTTCAAAAGCACATAATAGCAATGCAAACAGTGTACCTCTCCAAAGTTGCTTCACCTCCTTGACCCTCCATCTGAGACCAGAGAACCTGTAATTTTTAAATTTCAACTATCAAGTTCAACCTCTTGAATAAATATGCCAAATCACACGATGAGAGCCAAACTGACTTTATGAGAGTTATACAATCATACCATCAGAAGAAACAGATCTGTAGCCTGACCGCAAAACAGATCTATCAGTTAAGAAACCAAGCCCTGTCGCACTAGTGCCGTCCATAGGAGGTGAAATGCCAACCAAGTTAGACACGACACTCTGTAGCCAATCGATCTTCTTCTGTTGAGCTTCAAGTTGAGATTGTTGAGCCTCAATTTGAGTTTGTTGCGTAGCAACAATCTCCTTTGTAGATGCCAATTCTTCCACTACATGCTGAGTTGAGCTTGATGCGCTTGAGTAGGCCCTTCTATTTGGTTTTGGTCCGTGACCCCGACCTCTGATGTAACCATATTCCTTACCAAGCACCTGCTCGCAAATCTGTTGCTCTGTTAAAGGTACTTCGCCCTCCTCTATAGGTTCTTTTTGCTTCTGCAACATTTCTTCCTACATTAATAATACAAGAAATGAAAGGAATTTACATTCTTAATTGCAGCAACATAACAATGAATTTGAAAGTACCCAAATTCGCTGTTAGTATAATGCAACACTAACAACTTTGAATGCCAGTCTTAAATTACTACAGCCCTGATAATAGTGCATCATGTACTACAGGTCACATCGGTTGTCGATCGGATATCACACAAAACAAGGTAGCATGGTCATTCCTCTCTGAGCTCTAGCTAGTGCGGCATAGAAGTACCTAAACACTCAACTAGTACTCTCTCAGTAGGCAGCAGAGGAGATTTAAAATGGAGCATGTGTATGTATGTAGAAAAGACACAAGAAACACTGAAGATTATCTAATTAGTCTGTTAGGTTTAGTTACTCACAACTCTGGAAAAGCGATATATGCTTCTCTAGTACAAACTAATTAGTCGAGTAGCCAGCACGAAACAGAGCAGCTCCTCCTCTGTTTTGGCTGGACCTACAAGAACTGAATTCAGTCAACTAAACTGCTTTGTTTTGGCCCACTTAACACTCTCAATACCGCCCTCATGGTCTCAAATAAGCAGAAACTCCATCTACAATTGTTTACAAGATTCAACAACAGAACCTACATTTTTTATGCCCATCTACAACTGTTTACAAAAGGAGGGGGGGGGGGAAGCAAAACACTACCATAGCATAGATACACCATTGTTACGTGGTACTTACATGTTTATTCCTGACATCAGTAACACTCCTTGTATAGTCTGATATCGCCACAATTCTGATAATACAAGATTCAAAGTCAAAAGACATGAATATAAGATAGCTACAAATCCGATATTCTTCTTTTTCACCACAATTGTGACATAAGATAAAGATAAGTAATAGTGACTTACTAATTCATGTTGAACCGCTACAAATGACTTTGTTCCCTTCTTGTGAACATAAGGTAGGTTTGAGCGGTTAGCCTTCCCAATTGTGGACCGTTTCTGCAAATGGTAGTTTTTTGTGAACAAATAAGGCAGGGTTGAGTGATAAAGATAGATGCAAAACTGTTGACATCCATTCAAAGACTACCATACCTTAAATTCTTCTGTTTCAAAATGATCACAGAGCCAAATCCAGTCTCCAACTCTATTATCAATATCAATAAGGGGAGGATATGGATTGCTTCTAGCATCATCACCATATTTTACATAATGCTCATAACACTTGTGACGGAAACTTTTAGCTTGAAAAGAAAAGCAGATCCACACAGCCTTTGATATGATCTTGGGTGAAATCAAGATTGAACTTAAGCTACGAAGAAAGAACTCAAAGTTAAAACTATACATGTTCGAAGCTACAAAGTTTGATAATCTTACATACCTTTAGAAGTTCATACAATGGGTCCTTATCATCCTCAAGAAGACTATGCCACCCAGCACGTTGGATGGGTGCATGGTGCCGTGTAAGAGGTCCAATCTCTCTAGAAAGTAGTTCATTGTTTTCTCCAATAGGTCTTCTCTCTTCAGAAATGGTCAAGTTTAGTGGATGACCTGCCCTTTTGATCAAACGCTCCAAGCCCTTTCCCTTATTTATCCCACGCACCTTCCTAGATTTTGATGCTGAGTTACTCCCAGAATGTTGTCCTTGAGATTGTGGGGCATTTCTTGGTGGCTGAACTGTTCATCCAGGTCCCATCTGCCATAGAATTAAAAGAATGGAACAAGACCCAGATTGTTTATATTAGGAAGAAAGGGAAATCAGATTTGCTACGTCAATAGAAATAAACCATGAGTTACATAGTAATTAGATATGTTGTGGCAACAGAAATAAATTATAAGTATAAATAGTAATCCGAAATAACATGAAACATGACACATATAGTCTAATATAACCTAAAACAAGAGACATATAGTCTGATATAACCTGAAACAGGATACATATAGTCTGATATACACTGAAACAAAACACCATTATTCTAATATAACCTGAAAGCAGGACACATGTAGTCTGACATAACCTGAAATAGGAGACATATAACCCGATACAACACCTCAATCACGAAAGGAATCAGGCTGGCTACGTCAATCATTTTCAACCAGTCCACCCGACATGATAAACTAATTGATCTACTCAATTTCGGTTAAATCAGGCTTATATTTATCAAAATAATAATCCTACAATACCCCATATATATATATGTCACATTGACACTGTATTTTCAAAAGAAAACTTGCACTTCATCAAACTAAACCCGCAGCTTGCATATGTAATTATTTTATATGCAGTAACATTATACTAAATTATAATATCATAGCAACAGCAGTCCATGGAACTCTATAATGTTGTAATGCGTGGAATTGTATACAAAGACAGTCTTCAAATATTATACTACAACATTATACAAAGACAATCTTCACAGCAGTATTTGAAGATAGTCATCATAGAACTGTATATCCTTCCTAAACATTGTACTACTAAAATATACTACAAGTCCTGATGCTGTAAGTATCAATATGCAGTAACATTATACTGTATATTTTACTACATGCATGTTATATCCAAATCACAAAACCGAACTCTATATCGTAGGCCAAGCCAGTTTTCAAATGACAGACCAAATGCTACATGTATATTTTACTTCCACATTTCCACAAACACTTGAAGTGCATGATCTAGCCATCAAGTACTCCAAGCAAAATAATGGAGAGACACAGGGAAGGGGGCAAGGACAGATGGGAGATCATTCTTACGGGTTGTATCCTTTGCTGGTGTTGACGGCGAGAGCGAGATCTGGCGAGCTTGGAGCGTCGGTTGCTTCATAGCTGGTGGGGTTTGGGAAGGAGGAACCCTAGGCGTATGTTGCAGCAGCCTAGGTATGTTGACCACGCGGCGGACGCCCCTCTGCTACCGCAGCCGCTGCTGCTTCTTCCTTCAGCAGCAGCGCTGTCACCGCCGCCGCAAGGGACACGCACGCCACTGCCGCAAGGAACGCGCCTCCGCCTTCCGCCGCCCCTCACGGAAGGAACAAGTCGACATACCGCAAGGACCCGCCGTTGCCGTCGACCGCCGCCGAGGACGATTTGATTTGGGGGATTTGGGGCGAGTCACCTTGCCGTCGGCCGCCCGCCAGAAAGGGCTCTGCCTCGCCTCTCTGTTTGCTTCGAGCACAGGGATGGATGGATGCCACAGCTGAGCCGATTGGCTTTTTTTTCAATTTCCTCCTGGTTGCTATAGGTACTCACGTGATTGAATAGTACTGATTCGTGACAGGTTCCTATAGTAACCGAGTTTGTCCAGAACTGGTTGCAATTAGTATATCTATAGGCACCAAAATGCTTGGTAACAATAGATGTGGTCACTAATAATACATTTTCTTGTAGTGACGTACACGCATCACTGACTATATGTGCTTCTCATGGAGAGTGGCTACATGGATGTGTCGCTATCGAGAGGCCTGGCCGTCCGTACATATCGCGTACGTCCATCAAAACGTACTCGCCGTCCATGCGTGCGCGTGTGCTCGGCGTGCGTTGTGTGCGTCCGTATTGTGTGCGTCATATGAAATGTATATATAATAAAATGTCAATCTATTTGTTTGACACAAAAATGTGTGCGCTCAACTGGCAAAGGCGTAGCCGCGGCAGCTAGAGCCTGCATGCGCAGAATTTTAGTTTCTTTAGTTATTTGTTTCGCCCACTGACAAATGAGACCTGCATAGACAAAGCGAGAAAATGAGCTGACAAGGTGCCACTTGTACTATTTGACCGGTCAAACTCGGCAAAATATGAATCTATACGGTGAGACAGTGACCATATAATAATCAGAAGCCATGTATAATGACCGCATTGACCGTATTCTTATGTATAATGACCAAAGTGAGCTATGAGTATAAGTTCAATGACCGCCGGTGCATTTTACTCTTTAGGATCCATGCAAGGTTAGGCCTCATGCACATGTATGAGCTCGTGACATTCACGTATAGCCAGCGCCACGTGCATGAGCGTATAATTATCGGTGGGCATCAGCACCAGATGATCTACATCGAGCCCATCAAGTCTTCGTCGACCTGCGAGAGCCGCACGTCTCCTCATCATCGTCTCAGCTCGACGCGCGGCCCCGTCCCGGTTCGGGTGCAGCCCCGACGACACACTGTATGACCCCATGTCATCACCCCGAGGCTACGACTGATCTCCGATGGGCTCCATGATGCGTGCGGCTGCACCGAGCCCGGCCAACCTGCACCGACGACAACAACCTGCGACGATCTACTCTGCGCCAAGCCAAACATCAACGCCAGCTGTACGACTACATCAAGCCCAAGAAAAGAAAAATCTTCGTCGAGCACATCCACAAGAAGCAGCCACGACAGGCACCATCCACACGCCAGGCCGATGTGGAAAGCGTGCAATTCTTCATCGACTCCTTCGACACGACACGGCTCGACACCCGTCGCCACAAAGGACGCCTCCAAGCGACGCATCATCGTTGCCACGCTGCTGCAACACCGACACTCCATCGCCAAGGTCTTCATCAACGTGGTCTTCACCAACATCATCGTCGACACACCACCGCCGCCTTGTCCACAAGATGGACAACTTGCGTCCTCTGATAGGTTTTTCTGCAAGACTCGACCACGACGACGGCAATGACCGCGTCATCCACGACAACACGACTGCATCGACACGGCGTCACTACAGTGACGACCCCTACACGGCCACACGGTTCTAGTAAAACCGATGTGTGCTCGATGGGCTTCCTCCGGTCTTGGCAAAACCGGCGGACTCATCGCCGACGGCACCCTCTGACATCCGCAAGGTGCATCGTCCACGTCAGTAGCTCCGTCATAGCACATTTTTTTGCGCCTCCGGCTTTGTGCGGCTTCATCATCCACGACGACCGCACCATCGACCACGACCACGACCACGGCTACATCATGATCGGCTACCTCGACATTGACATTAATGGCTACGTCTACAACAACTCATCGGCAGCAACTCCAGTTAAGAGCATCCATGTCGTCACTAGCGTCCACGCCACAATCGCTATGACTGCGGGAGGAAATAGAGGAGAAGGCAGGAAGGGACCAGAAGGGGACGCAGACACCGCCCTAGGTGTCGACCCATCAGAGACGCAGTTGATAATGGCGCTGCGGAGAAATATAGAAAATTTGAAGTAATTCGGACACCTATTGCAAGTTGCGTCACGTTCGGCTAGTGTTTTAGGGTTTTTCACCTGGAAAACTATAGAAAATGCGTAAAATGTTAAAACTCAAAGAAATTTATCATGGATGCTTGGAATGGTCATGCTAGTGTGTGGAAAAAAATTGGGTCCATTTTATTCATGTGAAAAAAGTGCATCCAGACTTGCCGTACCGGTCTACCTGAACCGCCACCTTTGAACATGGTGTGCTTGGCATGCATGAAATGGTACCAAATTTTGCCAGCATGTGGCCATAATTATGGCAGGCCTCCATGCAAAATTTGGAATAACTCGGACACTGAACGCACGTTGCGTGATGTTCGGCTAGTGTTTTTCGCCCTAGAAAATGTATAAAATGTCAAAAATCAATGAAATTATTATCATGGATGCTTGTCATAGTGATGCTAGTGTGTGAAATTTTTTGGGTGAGCATTTTTTGAAAAAGAACAAAATATGAAAAATGAAAAAAATGAAAAGGAATAAAAAATTGAACAATAAACCGGTCACTGATTGATATATTTTAATTATTATTTTTCTATTTAATATATGTTCAGAAATTGTAGAAGTGTTCGATTTTTTTATCTGAGCATGTTTCTATTTAAATGAACAATAAACAAAGATTTTTGTTTAATCAAACAATGAATGGAAAATTTTTCTATTTTCAGAAATTATTTATATTGATTTTTAGAATTTTTCTATTTAAACAAATAATTTTTTTCATATATGTACGTTTTTTAAATGCAAATATTTGTACTTGATGAACATAATTTTACAAATCGAACATTTTTGGAACTTTTGAGATTTTTTTAATATGTGTGAGTATTTCTTGAAAAATAAAAAGAAAAAGGAAATGAAAAAGAAAAATAAGCGAATAGAAAAAACGTAACAGAAATAGTGATAATCGGGCTGGTTCAACACAATCGGCCAGCCCAGCCACGTACCGTAGTAGATTAAAATAAGAAATAGAAATAAATAGGCACAAGCCTTAGGGTGTCCTAGATGGTTAGAGTGGTAGTCCTAGACCAAGAGGTCTTGAGTTTGATTCACGTTGCATATGTTATTTTTTCAAGTTTAAGAAAAAGTAGGTACAATGCCTCATATGTGTCACATATGCATATGAGTGTACGGTTTGATGAATTGACCGTACTGTCCTTATACGGTTTGGGGGGGGGGGGGGAGGTCTACCGAAGCAGGCCTTGGGATAAGAGCATGATTAATAATACAGCCCACAATCGGTTATAAGGAGTTGCCATGTCATCTATAGCCAACCCAACTTTGTAGCCGACATGTACAATAGTAAGTTTTATATGTGAAGTACTTTATTAGTAGTTAGCCCACCTTACAACCTCACAAAGCGTCTTGTGTCTCGTGCTAGAGCCGGCTACTAACCAAGAGCCCGATTCCCGATGAGTGGGGCTGGCCACCGTGGTGTCGACCTCCGTGACACCGACCTCGGTCGCGTCAGCGTCCATAGCGCGGGCCTGATGAAGAGGAGCTCCAGCGACGCGTCGTCCTCGTTGAGCGGTGATGAGTGGGGTGGCCACCGTGGCGTCGACCTCTGGGGCATCGACCTGGCGACCTCGACGGTGGGCGGCGTCGTGGCGTGCTCCGTGTCGTCATCTTGGTCGAACCATTGTGACGAGGTGGACAACAGGTGGTGATGGCGACCTCCTCATCATTCTTTGCGACGCTGGCTTGGTGAAGACCATCCCCGGCAATGTTGACTTCATCTTCCGGTCCGACAGCTCCCTCTCCGGCGGCAGTCCAATCATGCGAACGTTGCAATGCTCCCGACTTGTGTGCGTGCATGCTATATGCCAAGAAAGAACTAGGAAAGAGATTGGTTAGATCAAAGTTTTACCCTTCGGGAACACGAGTTTGGCCTCCATGGTGGTTCGCCTCCTCCTCCTCGGTTTCCTTGATCCCGGGATGCAGCCGCCTGAAACTCTGCCAGAGGTGATCCACTCCGCCTCCGGCCGATGCGTGAGGATTCTACGTTCGTTCTTCCCTTGGCCTGGCCGTGAGTCCCGATTGATGGGTGCGTGGGTTGTGGATGGATGGATTGCTGCGTGGTTTGATGAATGGATGTGTGCGTGAGATGACAAATGGATGGGTGCTGGAGGTGTTGTGCGATGGATGGGTGCCGGAGGTGTTGTGCGATGGATGTGTGCGTGCGTGAGTTGCCTCTCTCTGGCCGTGCGTACGTGCGTGTAAAGTGCTAGGGTCTCTTCCGCAGGCTTCCTCAGTCCATCTCTTCGACGCGGCCGCTGTGGGCGCGTCTCTCGCCGCCTCCGTCCCCTGAAGGCCGCTGTGACGGCGCGTCCCTCGTCCGATGCCTGCCGTCACCTCCTGGGTGCTTCGTGCCTCCCTGCAATTTAACAAACATATGACTGTACCTTAGCGTTGCATGGATTCTTCTCCTTGGCACGCGTTGTCACCACCGGCGCGTCCTCAAAGAGAACACCGCTGTGCTGCTCTACGTCTGGACCGTATGACGTCGGTCTGGCCCCAGGGGTACGGCACACGCGCCGTCGCCTCCTGACCGGGTGCGGGTAGGCCGGTAGTGTTGGATATTTATGTGGCTTTCAACATTTATTCAACATGATTATTATTTATTGAAACCAACGTGGAATTATTCATATTATTAATGTTTGTGACGGGAATAAACGATGCGGAATTTCATTCGAGGAAGTAATACTTGAGGTGCCGAGGACGACTGTGATGGTATACAATAGAGGAATTAATATGGATCGACTCTACTGGAATTTATATGTACGTACATATTTTTTCCGGGACATCACAGGATGGAAGAGCTGGGTTTATTTTGCAGGATCGGCTCTGCAGGCTGTTGATCCACATAATTAAGATTGGAAGTTGATCTCATATATACAATCTAATCATGGCATATGACTCACACATGTGTGCTAGGCACTAGTATATTTAGACTCGAAAAACTGGCATGTTTGATCGTGGTTGGTAACATTGCTCAGGAGTCGTACGGATCTTTCCGGAAACATGTGAAATAATAAAATACCTGAAAGTAGAGTCTATAAATAGGTCCTCTACCCTCAGCGTTAATACGTCATTGTGGAGCACCACGAAAAAGGCAGAGGAATTAGAGGGTAGACCGCATGGCCCACAAATCCTAAGATTGGTATCGAGGCTAGGTTTTGCTATCGGCGGTCGCTGCTAACCCTAATCAGCTGCTACGAACTTAGCCGTATCCTGGCCTGCTAATCTGCCGAATCACTTGCCGTCGCGCGTGATTGATTTTCGTGGGTACGCCGAACCGATCTATACTGAGGGCGGCGCTTCTCTTGCGCCGTACCCAGCCAGCGATGCTCTGTCCGTCCACGGCGACCGACCCCCTGCTGGTTCCATGGCCACGTGCTCCTGTATTGTTGTGATGTGTGTCTGCTCGGACTGCACGGAAGACGGAATTGACGGAGGCTAGCTGTTCACTTGATCTGGAAAGAAAATTAAATTTACTGGTTGTTTGTGGCCGCACGGATCGAGGAATATTAGTAAAAGCTTGCACGCCTCCGTGATTCATCTTCACATCAATGCATGGTAAAAATCAGCTTCCGCTGCTACTCATCACATCGACCGAAGCGCACGCGTTCTTCATGGTGTGTACTAGCGTGCACCCGTGGTCGCCTAATCTGCTGTGCAACCCGTCGTCGTCATCTGTCGCCGCTCCGTGATTGCATCCGCTGCACAACTCTGTGTCATGGCCTTCCGCATCGCCGACGGAGGAAATCAAGCCTGCAAGGTACGACTACACACGAGGCGTACTACTACTACACGGAACCAATCAGGCTCTTGTACGTATAATGTGCGCATCGCTGCCGGTGCCTTGGAATCGAGCCAGGACAAAAGCCCATCGATGAAGCCTTCACACGCGTCCGCGAGACACGTGTGAGCTCGTCGATCTCGCGTGGAACCGGCGTTCTTCCGCCATGCCCTGTCGACCTGAAGCGATCCTGGTTCCCCTATGGCATCCGTTTGTACCTATGCTCGCCAACTTATCCGACCTGATGAAGTTGCCGCTGCTACGATATCTTCACCCGATGCTGCGCCAAGCCGAACGAGCTACCTGCTCGGAAACTGCATGTCACGCCCACGACTTTGGCTGCTGCTGCGACTTACGAGTCCTGAAGTCAAGTGCTCTTTTGCTGGGAGATTTCAGGTTCTATGGAAGGAGGAAAACTACTACTACTACTTTGGCATAGAACACGGCCTGAGGAAATCAAGGAGCAAGCTAATTCACGCCATTGTTGGAAGATCCAGGAAGCTTGGAAAGCAAAGCTCACACTCAATCCTCACACGCACGTGGATAGGGGAAGGATATTTTTCTTTCTGGTCAGACTCTTGTGGTAATTCTCAGGGAAGGCGCAGGAAAGTGATTCACGTAACTAAAGTTTGTCATTGTTGTCCTTCGTCCAGTCAACATATCGGTAACACTTCTCTTCCAATGACATAAAAAAAAGGGTTTCCTAAGTTAGTTGGTATCCATAATCTAGTGCATCTATAATATCACGGTTTGGAATAATACTGAGAAACAAGCCGGAAAAATGTTGTACTATTAAACTTTCATTACTGAAGAAAAGGAAATATATGGTTAGACTGGGATTATGTGTACCAAATGGCTCATCTATTCTGGATCACTTTAATAAACTTCGGTTGTTCAATAAGTGAGTAAACAGGTTGCATGGAAATTTATGTGCAATCTGGAATATATTCTTGGTGGAACATGTCTGAGGCTATTTTGGGAAGTGCAAATCATTATTGTCCTAAACACTATGCCAAATTGTTTGGAATAATTTTATATACACTCGTCACCCTGATTTGTTATTCAGTATATGCTGTATGGGGTATTATTTGCTCTATGGAGGAAGATAGAAACTCTCCGAGGGAAGGATCTGACCTAATATTATTGGTTGCACCTCAAACAGGAAGATTTTTTTTTTACAATGCAATTGGCAAAGAGGAAGGTATGTCTATATTTTTTTTATGCACGGAATTTTTCATTTACCACTATTTTTTTTAAATAGTTGTGTTGCAAATTCTGGTTATATATCATATACTTTCATGCGAACAATTCCAAGGAAATGCTAAAGTTAATAAACTTGGAATTGGAAATTATGCCCTCAGACTCCGTTGTTTTGGAGGAACATTATTATTGATGGATACACTATTATACTAATTTTGCATGAGAAGGAATTCAAAAAAGTGTCTATTATGACAATCACTTATTTATGGAGGAATATGGGAACCACTCCATGGAAAATTAAGGTGCTCTCACTTAAAGGTATGCACATCGTCAATGTTTTCATTAAACATGTATATGTCAGTATTTTTTCAACTACTTGGATTGTGGTTATGTCTTGTATTGTTGGAATACAATAGCAATTTTATTGGCAAGCTAACGGTACCAAAGGAAATTATATATCTTGTGTGTTTTGTCATTGCTGCTAAATCTTATGCACTTTGGAACTGGGAATTTTGCCACGAAACTCCTTGGTGGAGGAAATGTATTATTGTTATAGGACACTCTATATGCAACTTCAATGTGAAGGGACTTCATTTTATGGTTCTATCTTGAAACCCATTGTTTATGAAATACTATTTGGAAAAGGAAGAGTGGAAATATTGCTCAATGATAAAATTAGGACATTATGGAATTTCACACAATGGTTTATTCTTTTTTGACGGTCCATTGGAAGTTAGCAACCCAAATTGTTATTTGGGGAAGATAACTCGCGGAGAGGAATGCTGATAATGGGAACACATGCTTGGAATTTATTATTTTTTGTCATGGACGACTTGGTCAGATATCATGGAACAGAATTGAATGGCTTACTGATTCTGGAATTCTAAAGTTTAGTGGGAGGATTTTGGTACTTGGGAAGCATCTATAATGAGTATTTTGATTTGCACACCTTTTCTTAAGGTGGAAGGAAATAAAAAGGTTTCACACCTTTTCTTTTGGTACTTATGGTATTTTTTTGGACACTCCCACTAGAGGTTATATATATATATATATATATATATATCAGTTGAACATGTAAAGAGCATGGAACTTCATTCACCGTTGTAATACTCCCGTATACTTAATTGAATGGAGGAACTGAATATCCTTGATACTCCCTTGTTTTTCTTTGGAGGAAGCATTATATATTGTGTTCACATCATTTTTCATCTAGCACGGTCACTCCATATGGTTTGTAGACTGGAAAGAAATATTCTATTATGGCAAGAAATTCTCAACTACTACAAAGCACACATTAGGAATTTATTAATTATCATTCCAATGGATCAAGGGTATGTTTTTGATCTGGAAAAGGAAAACTGATGGAAAGTGGGAGCACAATATTTTAATGGATTATGGTGGAATTATTGGCGATCATACTAGAATATATTCTTAACCCCAAAGGAAATTACAAGTGATACTCCTCACACTAGCATGCTTAGAATAAGTGGGAGGAATTAACTTGGAATATCATGTTAGATAATCATCGTGTGTATTTGGGGGAAGCCACTCTAATCTTTTAGAGGAATAACTGAAGTCTCTTAATAGGAAGGTTTAAATATTTCATGAACACAAGCTATGAGTGGAAGAAATGCGGGAAGGAATGAACTCAAAGAGGAATAATAAGTTTTGGAAATTTATTATCTCACCATACAACCGCAAAGCCCATTGTTCTGGAATATATATTTTTATATGGAAACTCTTCCTCCGAAATGTAGGAAAAAGGGAATAAAGACATGGTTTACTAATTCAATATATTAATGTATGGTCTTATAACAAGCTACACATCAATGGAATACCAGGTCATATAGTTTTCTAAATGAAGCAAGTCACATTGATGGAACTGTAAGCTTGGACATTTTCTAACTTTCATATGGAAGGCATGTTTGAAGCTTCCATTTTTTTGGGAGTGGAAATACATAGGGAATGTTTTGCTACATTTTTCTATGGAAAATTGCAAACTTGTTAAACTACCTTGATAAGGGGAATCATACTTAGTGCGGAATTATCTTTTGAACTCCTGTGGAAAAGGGGACACTAAAAGTATCTTCTTTATACTATCAAACTTAGCTACCAGAATTTATTGTCGCGTTCAAGCGGTGGAAGGAAATATGTGTCGCTAAGGGAATCTCGCGCATCATATATGATCGTGGAATGTGCATCACAACCTGTCACTTATTTCAGAATTTATGGTTAAAAGTAAACATACTGAGGAAGTTACCATTGTATACACGAGGTGTGGAATGATTAAACTTAGGTACGTATTGTTGGAAATATGCCCTAGAGGCAATAATAAAAGCATTATTATTATATTTCCTTGTTCGTGATAATTGTCTTTTATTCATGCTATAATTGTATTATCCGGAAATCGTAATACACGTGTGAATACATAGACCATAATACGTCCCTAGTAAGCCTCTAGTTGACTAGCTCGTTGGTCAACAGATAGTCATGGTTTCCTGACTATAGACATCAGATGTCATTGACAACGGGATCACGTCATTAGGAGAATGGCTAGATGGACAAGACCCAATCCTAAGCATAGCACAAGATCGTGCAGTTCGTTTTGCTAGAGCTTTTTCAATGTCAAGTATCTCTTCCTTAGACCATGAGATCGTGTAACTCCCGGATACCGCAGGAGTGCTTTGGGTGTACCAAACGTCACAACGTAACTGGGTGACTATAAAGGAGCACTACAGGTATCTCCGAAAGTGTCTGTTGGGTTGACACGAATCGAGACTGGGATTTGTCACTCTGTATGACGGAGAGGTATCTCTGGGCCCACTCGGTAATGCATCATCATAATGAGCTCAAAGTGACCAAGTGTTTGGTCACGAGATCATGCATTACGGTGAGTAAAGTGACTTGCGATAACGAGACTGAACGAGGTATTGGGATACCGACGATCGAGTCTCGGGCATGTAACGCATCGATTGACAAAGGGAATAGTATACGAGGTTGCTTGAATCCTCGACATCGTGGTTCATCCGATGACATCATCGAGGAGCATGTGGGAGCCAACATGGGTATCCAGATCCCGCTGTTGGTTATTGACCTGAGAGCCGTCTCGGTCATGTTTGCTTGTCTCCCGAACCCGTAGGGTCTACACACTTAAGGTTCGGTGACGCTAGGGTTATTAGGAAGACTTGTATGTGATTACCGAATGTTGTTTGGAGTCCCGGATGAGATCCCGGACGTCACGAGGAGTTCCGGAAGGGTCCGGAGGTAAAGATTTATATATGGGAAGTTGTCAAACGGACACCGGAAAGTTTCGGGGGCATATCGGTATTGTACCGGGGCCACCGGAAGGGTTCGAGGTCCACCGGGAGGCCCCCCTCGGGGGCCACATGGGCTGCGTGGGGCAGGAGCCAGCCCCTGGTGGGCTGGGCGCCCCTTGGGCCCATGCGCCTAGGGTTGGGGGGACCCTAGAGGCGCGCCTGCTTGGGGGGCAAGTCTCCTCCCTGGCAGCCGCCCCCTCTAGATGCCATCTAGAGGGGCCGCCCCTGTCCCTTTCCCTATAAATAGAGGGGTGAGGGAGGGCTGCAACACACTTGAAGGCGCAGCCCTCCCTCCCAACACCTCTCCTCCTCCGCGTGTGCTTGGCGAAGCCCTTGGGAATCATCACTCCACCATCATCACGCCGTCGTGCTGCTGCTGGAGCCATCTTCTTCAACCTCTCCTTCTCCCTTGCTGGATCAAGAAGGAGGAGACGTCGTCCGTACCGTACGTGTGTTGAACGCGGAGGTGCTGTCCGTTCAACACTTGGTCATCGGTGATCCGAATCACGGCGAGTACGACTCCATCATCACCATCCACGTTCTAGTGAACGCTTCCGCACGCGATCTACAAGTGGTATGTAGATGCAATCTCTCTCCCATGACTCGTTGCTTAGATGAACTCATAGATGGATCTTGGTGAAACCGTAGGGAAATTTTTTATTTTCTGCAACGTTCCCCAACAGTGGCATCATGAGCTAGGTCTATGCGTAGTTCTCTATTGCACAAGTAGAACACAATTTTGTTGTGGGCGTAGATCTTGTCAACTTGCTTGCCGCTACTAGTCTTATCTTGCTTCAGCGACATTGTGGGATGAAGCGGCCCGGATCAACCTTACACGTACGCTTACGTGTGACCGGTTCCACCGACTGACATGTACTAGTTGCATAAGGTGGCTGGCGGGTGTCTGTCTCTCCCACTTTAGTTGGAGCGGATTCGATGAAAAGGGTCCTTATGAAGGGTAAATAGAAGTTGACAAAATCACGTTGTGGTTATTCGTAGGTAAGAAAAGCGTTCTTGCTAGAACCCAATTGCAGCCACGTAAAAGATGCAACAACAATTAGAGGACGTCTAACTTGTTTTTGCAGCAATTGTCATGTGATGTGATATGGCCAAGTTGTGATGGATGATGAATGACATATTGTGATGTATGAGATCATGTTCTTGTAATAGGAATCACGACTTGCATGTCGATGAGTATGACAACCGGCAGGAGCCATAGGAGTTGTCTTTATTTTTGTATGACCTGCGTGTCATTGAAGAACGCCATGTAAATTACTTTACTTTATTGCTAAACGCGTTAGCCATAGAAGTAGAAGTAGTCGTTGGCGTGACAACTTCATGAAGACACGATGATGGAGATCATGATGATGGAGATCATGGTGTCATGCGGTGACAAGATGATCATGGAGCCCCGAAGATGGAGATCAATGGAGCTTTATGATATTGGCCATATCATGTCACTACTATATAATTGCATGTGATGTTTATTATGTTTTTGCATCTTGTTTACTTAGAACGACGGTAGTAAATAAGATGATCCCTTACAACAATTTCAAGAAGTGTTCTCCCTAACTGTGCACCATTGCTAAAGTTAAATGCTTGAAGCACCACATGATGATCGGGTGTGATAGATCCTTACGTTCACATACAACGGGTGTAAGACAGTTTTACACATGCAAAACACTTAGGGTTAACTTGACGAGCCTAGCATGTACAGACATGGCCTCGGAACACGGAGACCGAAAGGTCGAACACGAGTCGTATGGAAGATACGATCAACATGAGAATGTTCACCGACGATGACTAGTCCGTCTCACGTGATGATCGGACCACGGCCTAGTCGACTCGGATCGTGTAACACTTAGATGACTAGAGGGATGTCTAATCTGAGTGGGAGTTCATTAAAATAATTTGATTAGATGAACTTAATTATGATGAACTTAGTCTATAACTTTTGCATAATATGTCTTGTAGATCAAATGGCCAACGCTCATGTCAACTTGAATTCAACGCGTTCCTAGAGAAAAGCAAGCTGAAAGATGATGGCAGCAACTATACGGACTGGGTCCGGAACCTGAGGATCATCCTCATAGCTGCCAGGAAACAATATGTCCTAGAAGGACCGCTAGGTGATGCACCGTCCAGAGAACCAAGACATTATGAATGCTTGGCAGACTCGTGTTGATGATTACTCCCTCGTTCAGTGCGGCATGCTTTACAGCTTAGAACCGGGGCTCCAAAAGCGTTTTGAGAAACACGGAGCATATGAGATGTTCGAGGAGCTGAAACTAGTTTTCCAAGCTCATGCCCGGGTCGAGAGATATGAAGTCTCCGACAAGTTCTATAGTTGTAAGATGGAGGAAAACAGTTACATCGGTGAGCACATACTCAAAATGTCCAGGTTGCACAACCGCCTGTCCCAGCTGGACATTAACCTCCCGGATGAGGCGGTCATTGACAGAATCCTTCAGTCGCTCCCACCAAGCTACAAGAGCTTTGTGATGAACTACAATATGCAGGGGATTGTGAAGACCATTCCTAAAGTATTTTCAATGCTGAAGTCAGCAGAGGTTGAAATCAAGAAAGAACATCAAGTGTTGATGGTCAATAAGACCACTAAGTTCAAGAAAGGCAAGGGCAAGAAGAACTTCAAGAAGGACGGCAAGGAGGTTGCCGCGCCAGGTAAGCAAGTTGCCGGGAAGAAGTCAAAAAATGGACCCAAGCCTGAGACTGAGTGCTTTTATTGCAAGGGGAAGGGTCACTGGAAGCGGAACTGCTCATAATACTTAGCGGATAAGAAGGCCGGCAACACCAAAGGTATATTTGACATACATGTAATTGATGTGTACCTTACCAGTACTCGTAGTAACTCCTGGGTATTTGATACCGGTGCTGTTGCTCATATTTGTAACTCACAGCAGGAGCTGCGGAATAAGCGGAGACTGGCGAAGGACGAGGTGACGATGCGCGTCGGGAATGGTTCCAGAGTCGATGTGATCGCCGTCGGCACGCTACCTCTACATTTACCCACGGGATTAGTTATGAACCTCAGTAATTGTTATTTAGTGCCAAGTTTGAGCATGAACATTGTATCTGGATCTCGTTTAATGCGAGATGCCTACTCATTTAAATCCGAGAATAATGGTTGTTCTATTTATATGAGAGATATGTTTTATGGTCATGCTCCGATGGTCAATGGTTTATTCTTAATGAATCTCGGCGTAGTGTTACACATATTCATAGCGTGAATACCAAAAGATGTAAAGTTGATAACGATAGTCCCACATACTTGTGGCACTGCCGCCTTGGTCATATTGGTGTCAAGCGCATGAAGAAGCTCCATGCTGATGGACTTTTGGGGTCTCTCGATTATGAATCATTTGACACATGCGAACCATGCCTCATGGGCAAGATGACCAAGACTCCGTTCTCCGGAACAATGGAGCGAGCAACCAACTTGTTGGAAATCATACATACCGATGTGTGCGGTCCAATGAGCGTTGAGGCTCGCGGACGATATCGTTATGTTCTCACTCTCACTGATGACTTGAGTAGATATGGGTATGTCTACTTAATGAAACACAAGTCTGAGACCTTTGAAAAGTTTAAGGAATTTCAGAATGAGGTAGAGAATCAAGGTGACCGAAAAATAAAGTTCTTACGATCAGATCGTGGAGGAGAATATTTAAGTCACGAATTTGGTACACACTTAAGGAAATGTGGAATCGTTTCACAACTCACGCCGCCTGGAACACCTCAGCGTAACGGTGTGTCCGAACTTCGTAATCGCACTATTGGATATGGTGCGATCTATGATGTCTCTTACAGATTTACCGCTATCATTTTGGGGATACGCTCTAGAGACAGCTACATTCACTTTAAATAGGGCACCGTCTAAATCCGTTGAGACGACACCGTATGAACTATGGTTTGGGAAGAAACCTAAGCTGTCGTTTCTAAAAGTTTGGGGATGCGATGCTTATGTCAAGAAACTTCAACCTGAAAAGCTCGAACCCAAGTCGGAAAATGCGTCTTCATAGGATACCCTAAAGAAACCATTGGGTATACCTTCTACTTAAGATCCGAGGGCAAGATCTTTGTTGCCAAGAACGGATCCTTTCTGGAAAAAGAGTTTCTCTCGAAAGAAGTAAGTGGGAGGAAAGTAGAACTCGATGAAGTACTACCTTTTGAACGGGAAAGTAGTGCAGCTCAGGAAAATGTTCCTGTGATGCCTACACCAACTGAAGAGGAAAATAATGATGATGATCAAGGTACTTCGGATCAAGTAGCTACTGAACTTCGTAGGTCCACAAGGACACGTTCCGCACTAGAGTGGTACGGCAACCCTGTCCTGGAAATCATGTTGTTAGACAACGGTGAACCTTCGAACTATGAAGAAGCTCTGGCGGGCCCAGATTCCAACAAATGGCTAGAAGCCATGAAATCCGAGATAGAATCCATGTATGAAAACAAAGTATGGACTTTGACTGACTTGCCCGATGATCGGCGAGCGATAGAAAACAAATGGATCTTTAAGAAGAAGACCCACGCGGATGGTAATGTCACCATCTATAAAGCTCGACTTGTCGCTAAGGGTTATCGACAAGTTCAAGGGATTGACTACGATGAGACTTTCTCTCCCGTAGCGAAGCTTAAGTCCGTCCGAATCATGTTAGCAATTTCCGCATACTATGATTATGAGATATGGCAGATGGACGTCAAAACAGCGTTCCTTAACGGTTATCTTAAGGAAGAGCTGTATATGATGCAGCCGGAAGGTTATGTCGATACAAAGAATGCTAACAAAGTACGCAATCACCAGCGATCAATTTATGGGCTGGTGCAAGCATCTCGGATTTGGAACATTCGCTTTGATGAGATGATCAAAGCGTGTGGGTTTATGCTTGAGACTTATGGAGAAGCCTGCGTTTACAAGAAAGTGAGTGGGAGCTCAGTAGCATTTCTCATATTATATGTAGATGACATACTTTTGATGGGAAATGATATAGAATTCTTGGACAACATTAAGGCCTACTTGAATAAGTGTTTTTCAATGAAGGACCTTGGAGAAGCTGCTTATATATTAGGCATCAAGATCTATAGAGATAGATCGAGACGCCTCATAGGTCTTTCACAAAGCACATACCTTGATAAGATTTTAAAGAAGTTCAAAATGGATCAGTCCAAGAAGGGGTTCTTGCCTGTATTGCAAGGTGTGAGATTGAGCTCGGCTCAATGCCCGACCACGGCAAAAGATAAAGAAGAGATGAGTGTCATCCCCTATGCTTCAGCCATGGGATCTATTATGTATGCCATGTTGTGTACTGCACTGATGTAAACCTTGCCGTAAGTTTGGTAGGAAGGTACCAAAGTAATCCCAGCAAGGAACACCGACAGCGGTCAAGAATATCCTAAAATACCTGAAAGGACAAAGGACATGTTTCTCGTTTATGGAGGTGACGGAGAGCTCGTCAGTAAAGGGTTACCTCGACGCTAGCTTCGACACGCATCTGGATGACTCTAAGTCACAAACCGGATACGTGTATATGTTGAATGGTGGAGCAGAAGCTGGTGCAGCTGCAAGCAGAGCGTCGTATGGATCTACATGTGAAGCGGAGTACATAGCAGC
This sequence comes from Aegilops bicornis, assembly GCA_021605145.1. Classification (NCBI taxonomy): domain Eukaryota; kingdom Viridiplantae; phylum Streptophyta; class Magnoliopsida; order Poales; family Poaceae; genus Aegilops; species Aegilops bicornis. The sequence goes on along the minus strand of CM038674.1, from coordinate 24,036,467 downwards.
CTCGGAGGCAGCGCATGAAGCAATTTGGGTGAAGGAGTTCATCACCGACCTAGGAGTCATACCCAATGCGTCGGGGCCGATCAAACTCTTCTGTGACATCACTGGAGCTATTGCACTTGCCAAGGAGCCCAGGTTTCACAAGAAGACCAGGCACATCAAGTTGCCGCTTCAACTCCATCCGTGAAAATGTTCAAGATGGAGACATAGAAATTTGCAAAGTGCATACGGATCTGAATGTCGCAGATCCGTTGACTAAACCTCTTCCATGGGCAAAACATGATCAACACCGTAACTCTATGGGTGTTCGATTCATCACAATGTAACTAGATTATTGACTCTAGTGCAAGTGGGAGACTATTGGAAATATGCCCTAGAGGCAATAATAAAAGCATTATTATTATATTTCCTTGTTCGTGATAATTGTCTTTTATTCATGCTATAATTGTATTATCCGGAAATCGTAATACACGTGTGAATACATAGACCACAATACGTCCCTAGTGAGCCTCTAGTTGACTAGCTCGTTGGTCAACAGATAGTCATGGTTTCGACTATGGACATCAGATGTCATTGACAACGGGATCACGTCATTAGGAGAATGACGTGATGGACAAGACCCAATCCTAAGCATAGCACAAGATCGTGCAGTTCGTTTTGCTAGAGCTTTTTCAATGTCAAGTATCTCTTTCCTTAGACCATGAGATCGTGTAACTCCCGGATACCGTAGGAGTGCTTTGGGTGTACCAAACGTCACAACGTAACTGGGTGACTATAAAGGAGCACTACAGGTATCTCCGAAAGTGTCTGTTGGGTTGACACGGATCGAGACTGGGATTTGTCACTCCGTATGACGGAGAGGTATCTCTGGGCCCACTCGGTAATGCATCATCATAATGAGCTCAAAGTGACCAAGTGTTTTGTCATGGGAACATGCATTACGGTACGAGTAAAGTGACTTGCCGGTAACGAGACTGAACGAGGTATTGGGATACCGACGATCGAGTCTCGGGCATGTAACGTACCGATTGACAAAGGGAATAGTATACGGGGTTGCTTGAATCCTCGACATCGTGGTTCATCCGTTGACATCATCGAGGAGCATGTGGGAGCCAACATGGGTATCCAGATCCCGTTGTTGGTTATTGACCTGAGAGCCGTCTCGGTCATGTCTGCTTGTCTCCCGAACCCGTAGGGTCTACACACTTAAGGTTCGGTGACGCTAGGGTTATTAGAAAGACTTGTATGTGATTACCGAATGTTGTTCGGAGTCCCGGATGAGATCCCGGACGTCACGAGGAGTTCCGGAAGGGTCCGGAGGTAAAGATTTATATATGGGAAGTTGTCAAACGGACACCGGAAAGTTTCGGGGGCATATCGGTATTGTACCGGGGCCACCGGAAGGGTTCCGGGGGTCCACCGGGAGGGCCCCCCCTCCCGGGGGGCCACATGGGCTGCGTGGGGCAGGAGCCAGCCCCTGGTGGGCTGGGCGCCCCCCTTGGGCCCATGCGCCTAGGGTTGGGGGGGGGACCCTAGGCGCCCCCTTGCTTGTTGGGCAAGGCCCCCTCCCTTGGCGCGCCCCCTCTAGATGCCATCTAGAGGGGCCGGCCCCCTTGTCCCTTTCCCCTATAAATAGAGGGGTGAGGGGAGGGCTGCAACACACTTGAAGGCGCAGCCCCTCCCCTAACCAACACCTCTCCTCCTCCGCGTGTGCTTGACGAAGCCCTGCCGGAGAATTGTCACTCCACCATCATCACGCCGCCGTCGTGCTGCTTTGGAGCCATCTTCCTCAACCTCTCCTTCCCCTTGCTGGATCAAGAAGGAGGAGGACGTCGTCCGTGCACTGCATGTGTGTGTTGAACGCGGAGGTGCTGTCCGTTCAGCACTTGGTCATCGGTGATCCGAATCACGGCGAGTACGACTCCATCATCACCATCCACGTTCTAGTGAGCAGCCACGCACCACGATCTACAAGTGGTATGTAGATGCAATCTCTCTCCATGACTCGTTGCTTAGATGAACTCATAGATGGATCTTGGTGAAACCGTAGGAAATTTTTTAATTTTCTGCAACGTTCCCCAACACGTATATTTCATTTATTTGTATAATAATACTAATATGGTGCAGGTTCACTGACTATAGTCGGGAATTGTTTTCAAGACATGTTTACACATGGAACTTCATTTATTGATTAATATGTTTCAGCCAAGTGGGAGATGTTGGATATTTATGTGGCTTTCAACATTTACTCAACATGATTATTATTTATTGAAACCAACGTGGAATTATTCATATTATTAATGTTTATGACGGGAATAAACGATGCGGAATTTCACTCGAGGAAGTAATACTTGAGGTGCCGAGGACGACTGTGATGGAATACAATAGAGGAATTAATATGGATCGACTCTACTGGAATTTATATGTACGTACATATTTTTCCCGGGACATCACAGGTGGAAGAGCTGGGTTTATTTTGCAGGATCGGCTCTGCAGGCTGTTGACCCACATGATTAAGATTGGAAGTTGATCTCATATATACAATCTAATCATGGCATATGACTCACACATGTGTGCTAGGGACTAGTATATTTAGACTCGAAAAACTGGCATGTTTGATCGTGGTTGGTAACATTGCTCAGGAGTCGTACGGATCTTTCCGGAAACATGTGAAATAATAAAATACCTGAAAGTAGAGTCTATAAATAGGTCCCTACCCTCTAGCCTTAATATGCATTGTGAGCGGCACCACGAAAAAGGCAGAGGAATTAGAGGGTAGACCGCATGGCCCACAAATCCTAAGAGGTAGGCCGTCTAAGTTGCCCGGCAAGAGCGTATCTCCTCAATGCTGCCATCGTGGGCACCTCCTCATAGGTGTGTTGGAAATATGCCCTAGAGGCAATAATAAAAGCATTATTATTATATTTCCTTGTTTATGATAATTGTCCTTTATTCATGCTATAATTGTATTATCCGGAAATCGTAATACACGTGTGAATACATAGACCACAATACGTCCCTAGTAAGCCTCTAGTTGACTAGCTCGTTGGTCAACCGATAGTCATGGTTTCGACTATGGACATCGGTATGTCATTGACAACGGGATCACGTCATTAGGAGAATGACGTGATGGACAAGACAATCCTAAGCATAGCACAAGATCGTGTAGTTCGTTTTGCTAGAGCTTTTCCAATGTCAAGTATCTCTTCCTTAGACCATGAGATCGTGTAACTCCCGGATACCGTAGGAGTGCTTTGGGTGTACCAACGTCACAACGTAACTGGGTGACTATAAAGGTGCACTACAGGTATCTCCGAAAGTCTCTGTTGGGTTGACACGGATCGAGACTGGAATTTGTCACTCCGTATGACGGAGAGGTATCACTGGGCCCACTCGGTAGTGCATCATCATAATGAGCTCAAAGTGACCAAGTGTCTGGTCACGGGATCATGCATTACGGTATGAGTAAAGTGACTTGCCGGTAACGAGATTGAACGAGGTATTGGGATACCGACGATCGAATCTCGGGCAAGTAACATACCGATTGACAAAGGGAATTGAATACGGGATCAATTGAATCCTCGACATCGTGGTTCATCCGATGAGATCATCGAGGAGTATGTGGGAGCCAACATGGGTATCCAGATCCCGCTGTTGGTTATTGACCGGAGAGCCGTCTCGGTCATGTCTCATGTCTCCCGAACCCGTAGGGTCTACACACTTAAGGTTCGGTGGCGCTTAGGGTTGTATGAATATGAGTATGCAGCAAACCGAATGTTGTTCGAGTCCGGATGAGATCCCGGACGTCACGAGGAGTTTCGGAATGGTCCGGAGGTAAAGAATTATATATAGGAAGTGGTATTTCGCCATCGGGAAAGTTTGAGGTCACCCGGTATTGTACCGACCACCGGAAGGGTCCCGAGGGTCCACCGGGTGGGGCCACCCATCCCGGAGGGCCCCATGGGCTGAAGTGGGGAGGAACCAGCCCATAGTGGGCTGGTGTGCCCCTATGGCCCACCCCCGTGCCTAGGGTTGAAACCCTAGGGTGGGGCGCCCACTGCCTTGGGGCACTCCACCCCTTGTCACGCCCCTTGGGAGATGGGATCCCCAGGGCCGGGCGCCTGGGGCCTATATAAAGGGAGGGGGAGGGCAGCCGCACTGAAACTCTGGCGCCTCCTCCTCGCTACACCTCGTCCTCCTCCCGCAGCAGCTTGGCGAAGGCTGCTGAGTTCTGCTGCATCCACCACCACGCCGTCGTGCTGCTGGATCATCATCAACCTCTCCTTCCCCCTTGCTGGATCAAGAAGGAGGAGACGTCATCCACTCCGTACGTGTGTTGAACGCGGAGGTGCCGTCCGTTCGGCACTAGGATCATCGGTGATTTGAATCACGGCGATGCGACTCCATCATCCACGTTCTAGTGAACGCTTCCGCACGAGATCTACAAGTGGTATGTAGATGCAATCTCTCCCATGACTCGTTGCTTAGATGAACTCATAGATGGATCTTGGTGAAACCGTAGGGAAAAATTTTAATTTTCTGCAACGTTCCCCAATAGTGGCATCATGAGCTAGGTCTATGCGTAGTTCTCTCTTGCACGCAGTAGAACACAATTTGGTTGTGGGCGTAGATCTTGTCAACTTGCTTGCCGCTACTAGTCTTATCTTGCTTCAGCGGTATTGTGGGATGAAGCGCCCGGACCAACCTTACACGCACGCTTACGTGAGACCGGTTCCACCGATCGACATGCACTAGTTGCATAAGATGGCTGGCGGGTGTCTGTCTCTACCACTTTAGTTGGAGCGGATTCGATGAAAAGGGTCCTTATGAAGGGTAAATAGAAGTTGACAAAATCACGTTGTGGTTATTCGTAGGTAAGAAAACGTTCTTGCTAGAACCCAATTGCAGCCACGCGTAAAAGATGCAACAACAATTAGAGGACGTCTAACTTGTTTTTGTAGCAATTGTCATGTGATGTGATATGGCCAGAAGTTGTGATGAATGATGAATGACATATTGTGATGTATGAGATCATGTTCTTGTAATAGGAATCACGACTTGCATGTCGATGTGTATGACAACCGGCAGGAGCCATAGGAGTTGTCTTTATTTTCGTAGGACCTGCGTGTCATTGAAGAACGCCATGTAAATTACTTTACTTTATTGCTAAACGCGTTAGCCATAGAAGTAGAAGTAGTCGTTGGCGTGAAAACTTCATGAAGACACGATGATGGAGATCATGATGATGGAGATCATGGTGTCATGCCGGTGACAAGATGATCATGGAGCCCGAAGATGGAGATCAATGGAGCTATATGATATTGGCCATATCATGTCACTACTATATAATTGCATGTGATGTTTATTATGTTTATGCATCTTGTTTACTTAGAACGATGGTAGTAAATAAGATGATCCCTTACAACAATTTCAAGAAGTGTTCTCCCCTAACTGTGCACCGTTGCTAAAGTTCGTCGTTTCGAAGCACCGCGTGATGATCGGGCGTGATAGATCCTTACGTTCACATACAACGGGTGTAAGACAGTTTTACACATGCAAAACACTTAGGGTTAACTTGACGAGCCTAGCATGTACAGACATGGCCTCGGAACACGGAGACCGAAAGGTCGAACACGAGTCGTATGGAAGATACGATCAACATGAGAATGTTCACCGATGATGACTAGTCCGTCTCACGTGATGATCGGACCACGGCCTAGTCGACTCGGATCGTGTAACACTTAGATGACTAGAGGGATGTATAATCTGAGTGGGAGTTCATTAAAATAATTTGATTAGATGAACTTAATTATCATGAACTTAGTCTAAAACCTTTGCAAATATGTCTTGTAGATCAAATGGCCAACGCTCATGTCAACCTGAACTTCAACGCGTTCCTAGAGAAAACTAAGCTGAAAGATGATGGCATCGACTATACGGACTGGGTCCGGAACCTTCGGATCATCCTCATAGCTGCCAGGAAACAATATGTCCTAGAAGGACCGCTAGGTGACGCTCCCGTCCCAGAGAACCAAGACATTATGAATGCTTGGCAGACTCGTGCTGATGATTACTCCCTCGTTCAGTGCGGCATGCTTTACAGCTTAGAACCGGGGCTCCAAAAGCGTTTTGAGCAACACGGAGCATATGAGATGTTCGAAGAGCTGAAACTAGTTTTTCAAGCTCATGCCCGGTCGAGAGATATGAAGTCTCCGACAAGTTCTATAGTTGTAAGATGGAGGAAAACAGTTACATCGGTGGCGCATACTCAAAATGTCTGCAGGTTGCACAACCGCTTTGTCCCAATGGACATAAACCTCCCGGACGAGGCGGTCATTGACAGAATCCTTGATCGCTCCCATCAAGCTACAAGAGCTTTGTGATGAACTACAATATGCAGGGGATGGTGAAGACCATTCCCGAAGTATTCTCAATGCTGAAGTCAGCAGAGCTTGAAATCAAGAAAGAACATCAAGTGTTGATGGTCAACAAAACCACCAAGTTCAAGAAGGGCAAGGGCAAGAAGAACTTCAAGAAGGACGGCAAGGAGGTTGCCGCGCCCGGTAAGCAAGTTGCCGGGAAGAAGTCAAAGAATTGACCCAAGCCTGAGACTGAGTGCTTTTATTGCAAGGGGAAGGGTCACTGGAAGCGGAACTGCCCCAAATACTTAGCGGATAAGAAGGCCGGCAACACCAAAGGTATATTTGATATACATGTAATTGATGTGTACCTTACCAGTACTCGTAGTAACTCATGGGTATTTGATACCGGTGCCGTTGCTCATATTTGTAACTCAAAGCAGGAGCTGCGGAATAAGCGGAGATCAAGCGGCGACGAGTTGACGATGCGCGTCGGTAATGGTTCCAGAGTCGATGTGATCGCCGTCGGCACGCTACCTCTACATTTACCTATGGGATTAGTTATAAACCTTAATAATTGTTATTTGGTGCCAAGTTTGAGCATGAACATTGTATCCGGATCTCGTTTGATACGAGATGGCTACTCATTTAAATCCGAGAATAATGGTTGTTCTATTTATATGAGAGATATGTTTTATGGTCATGCTCCGATGGTCAATGGTTTATTCTTAATGAATCTCGAGCGTAGTGTTACACATATTCATAGCGTGAATACCAAAAGATGTAAAGTTGACAACGATAGTCCCACATACTTGTGGCACTGCCGCCTTGGTCACATTGGTGTCAAGCGCATGAAGAAGCTCCATGCTGATGGACTTTTAGATTCTCGATTATGAATCATTAGACACATGCGGACCATGCCTCATGGGCAAAATGACCAAGACTCCGTTCTCCGGAACAATGGAGCGAGCAACCAACTTACTGGAAATCATACATACCGATGTGTGCGGTCCAATGAGTGTTCAGGCTCGTGGAGGATATCGTTATGTTCTCACTCTCACAGACGACTTAAGTAGATATGGGTATGTCTACTTGATGAAACACAAGTCTGAGACCTTTGAAAAGTTCAAGGAATTTCAGAATGAGGTAGAGAATCAACGTGACCGAAAAATAAAGTTCTTACGATCAGATCGTGGAGGAGAATATTGAAGTCACGAATTTGGTACACACTTAAGGAAATATGGAATCGTTTCACAACTCACGCCGCTGGAACACCTCGGTAATAACGGTGTGTCCGAACGTCTTAATCGCACTCTATTGGATATGGTGCGATCTGTGATGTCTCTTACAGATTTACCGCTATCATTTTGGGGATACGCTCTAGAGACAGCTACATTCACTTTAAATAGAGCACCGTCTAAATCCGTTGAGACGACACCGTATGAATTATGGTTTGGGAAGAAACCTAAGCTGTCGTTTCTAAAAGTTTGGGGATGCGATGCTTATGTCAAGAAACTTCAACCCTGAAAAGCTCGAACCCAAGTCGGAAAATGCGTCTTCATAGGATACCCTAAAGAAACCATTGGGTATACCTTCTACTTAAGATCCGAGGGCAAGATCTTTGTTGCCAAGAACGGATCCTTTCTAGAAAAGAGTTTCTCTCGAAAGAAGTAAGTGGGAGGAAAGTAGAACTCGATGAAGTACTACCTCTTGAACGGGAAAGTAGTGCAGCTCAGGAAAATGTTCCTGTGATGCCTACACCAACCAAGAGGAAAATAATGATGATGATCAAGGTACTTGGATCAAGTAGCTACTGAACTTCAGAGGTCCACAAGGACACGTTCCGCACCAGAGTGGTACGGCAACCCTGTCCTGGAAATCATGTTGTTAGACAACGGTGAACCTTCGAACTATGAAGAAGCGATGGCGGCCCAGATTCCAACAAATGGCTAGAAGCCATGAAATCGAGATAGAATCCATGTATGAAAACAAAGTATGGACTTTGACCGACTTGCCGATGATCGGCGACGATAGAAAACAAATGGATCTTTAAGAAGAAGACGGACGCGGATGGTAATGTCACCATCTATAAAGCTCGACTTGTCGCTAAGGGTTATCGGCAAGTTCAAGGGATTGACTACGATGAGACTTTCTCTCCCTAGCGAAGCTTAAGTCCATCCGAATCATGTTAGCAATTGCCGCATACTATGATTATGAGATATGGCAGATGGATGTCAAAACAGCGTTCCTTAACGGTTATCTTAAGGAAGAGCTGTATATGATGCAGCCGGAAGGTTTTGTTGATCCTAAGAATGCTAACAAAGTATGCAAGCTCCAGCGATCCATTTATGGGCTGGTGCAAGCATCTCGGAGTTGGAACATTCGCTTTGATGAGATGATCAAAGCGTTTGGGTTTATGCAGATTTATGGAGAAGCCTGCGTTTACAAGAAAGTGAGTGGGAGCTCTGTAGCATTTCTCATATTATATGTAGATGACATACTTTTGATGGGAAATGATATAGAATTCTTGGACAGCATTACGGCCTACTTGAATAAGTGTTTTCAATGAAGGACCTTGGAGAAGCTGCTTATATATTAGGCATCAAGATCTATAGAGATAGATCGAGACGCCTCATAGGTCTTTCACAAAGCACATACCTTGATAAGATTTTGAAGAAGTTCAAAATGGATCAGTCCAAGAAGGGGTTCTTGCCTCAGTTGCAAGGTGTGAGATTGAGCTCGGCTCAATGCCCGACCACGGCAAAAGATAAAGAAGAGATGAGCGTCATCCCCTATGCCTCAGCCATAGGATCTATTATGTATGCCATGCTGTGTACTAGACCTGATGTAAACCTTGCCGTAAGTTTGGTAGGAAGGTACCAAAGTAATCCCGGCAAGGAACACTGGACAGCGGTCAAGAATATCCTGAAGTACCTGAAAAGGACAAATGCCATGTTTCTCGTTTATGGAGGTGACGAAGAGCTCGTCAGAAGGGTTACGTCGACGCTAGCTTCGACACAGATCTGGATGACTCTAAGTCACAAACCGGATACGTGTATATGTTGAATGGTGGAGCGATGGCTGGTGCAGCTGCAAGCGAAGCGTTGTGGCGGGATCTACATGTGAAGCGGAGTACATGGCAGCCTCGGAGGCAGCGCATGAAGCAATTTGGGTGAAGGAGTTCATCACCGACCTAGGAGTCATACCCAATGCGTCGGGGCCGATTAAACTCTTCTGTGACAACACTGGAGCTATTGCACTTGCCAAGGAGCCCAGGTTTCACAAGAAGACCAGGCACATCAAGTGTCGCTTCAACTCCATCCGTGAAAATGTTCAAGATGGAGACATAGAAATTTGCAAAGTGCATACGGATCTGAATGTCGCAGATCCGTTGACTAAACCTCTCTTCATGGGCAAAACATGATCAACACCAGAACTCTATGGGTGTTCGATTCATCACAATGTAACTAGATTATTGACTCTAGTGCAAGTGGGAGACTGTTGGAAATATGCCCTAGAGGCAATAATAAAAGCATTATTATTATATTTCCTTGTTCGTGATAATTGTCTTTTATTCATGCTATAATTGTATTATCCGGAAATCGTAATACACGTGTGAATACATAGACCACAATACGTCCCTAGTAAGCCTCTAGTTGACTAGCTCGTTGGTCAACAGATAGTCATGGTTTCGACTATGGACATCGAGATGTCATTGACAACGGGATCACGTCATTAGGAGAATGACGTGATGGACAAGACCCAATCCTAAGCATAGCACAAGATCGTGCGATTCGTTTTGCTAGAGCTTTTTCAATGTCAAGTATCTCTTTCCTTAGACCATGAGATCGTGTAACTCCGGATACCGTAGGAGTGCTTTGGGTGTACCAAAGCGTCACAACGTAATCGGGTGACTATAAAGGAGCACTACAGGTATCTCCGAAAGTGTCTGTTGGGTTGACACGGATCGAGACTGATTTGTCACTCCGTATGACGGAGAGGTATCTCTGGGCCCACTCGGTAATGCATCATCATAATGAGCTCAAAGTGACCAAGTGTTTTGTCATGGGAACATGCATTACGGTGCAGTAAAGTGACTTGCCGGTAACGAGACTGAACGAGGTATTGGGATACCGACGATCGAGTCTCGGGCATGTAACGTACCGATTGACAAAGGGAATAGTATACGGGGTTGCTTGAATCCTCGACATCGTGGTTCATCCGTTGACATCATCGAGGAGCATGTGGGAGCCAACATGGGTATCCAGATCCCGTTGTTGGTTATTGACCTGAGAGCCGTCTCGGTCATGTCTGCTTGTCTCCCGAACCCGTAGGGTCTACACACTTAAGGTTCGGTGGCGCTAGGGTTATTAGAAAGACTTGTATGTGATTACCGAATGTTGTTGGTCCGGATGAGATCCCGGACGTCACGAGGAGTTCCGGAAGGGTCCGGAGGTAAAGATTTATATATGGGAAGTTGTCAAGCGGACACCGGAAAGTTTCGGGGCATATCGGTATTGTAAGGGCCACCGGAAGGGTTCCGGGTCCACTGGAGGGCCCCCCTCCCGGGGGGCCACATGGGCTGCGTGGGGCAGGAGCCAGCCCCTGGTGGGCTGGGCGCCCCCCTTGGGCCCATGCGCCTAGGGTTGGGGGGGGGACCCTAGAGGGGGCGCCCCCCTTGCTTGTTGGGCAAGGCCCCCCTCCCCTTGGCCGCCGCCCCCCCTCTAGATGCCATCTAGAGGGGCCGGCCCCCTTGTCCCTTTCCCCTATAAATAGAGGGGTGAGGGGAGGGCTGCAACACACTTGAAGGCGCAGCCCCTCCCCTAACCAACACCTCTCCTCCTCCGCGTGTGCTTGACGAAGCCCTGCCGGAGAATTGTCACTCCACCATCATCACGCCGTCGTGCTGCTGCTGGAGCCATCTTCCTCAACCTCTCCTTCCCCCTTGCTGGATCAAGAAGGAGGAGACGTCGTCCGTACCGTATGTGTGTTGAACGCGGAGGTGCTGTCCGTTCAGCACTTGGTCATCGGTGATCCGAATCACGGCGAGTACGACTCCATCATCACCATCCACGTTCTAGTGAACGCTTACGCACACGATCTACAAGTGGTATGTAGATGCAATCTCTCTCCCATGACTCGTTGCTTAGATGAACTCATAGATGGATCTTGGTGAAACCGTAGGAAATTTTTTAATTTTCTGCAACGTTCCCCAACACGTATATTTCATTTATTTGTATAATAATACTAATATGGTGCAGGTTCACTGACTATAGTCGGGAATTGTTTTCAAGACATGTTTACACATGGAACTTCATTTATTGATTAATATGTTTCAGCCAAGTGGGAGATGTTGGATATTTATGTGGCTTTCAACATTTACTCAACATGATTATTATTTATTGAAACCAACGTGGAATTATTCATATTATTAATGTTTATGACGGGAATAAACGATGCGGAATTTCACTCGAGGAAGTAATACTTGAGGTGCCGAGGACGACTGTGATGGAATACAATAGAGGAATTAATATGGATCGACTCTACTGGAATTTATATGTACGTACATATTTTTCCCGGGACATCACAGGGTGGAAGAGCTGGGTTTATTTTGCAGGATCGGCTCTGCAGGCTGTTGACCCACATGATTAAGATTGGAAGTTGATCTCATATATACAATCTAATCATGGCATATGACTCACACATGTGTGCTAGGGACTAGTATATTTAGACTCGAAAAACTGGCATGTTTGATCGTGGTTGGTAACATTGCTCAGGAGTCGTACGGATCTTTCCGGAAACAGGTGGAATAATAAAATACCTGGAAGTGGAGTCTATAAATAGGTCCCTACCCTCTAGCCTCAATATGCATTGTGAGCGGCACCACGGAAAAGGCAGAGGAATTAGAGGGTAGACCGCATGGCCCACAAATCCTAAGAGGTAGGCCGTCTAAGTTGCCCGGCAAGAGCGTATCTCCTCAATGCTGCCATCGTGGGCACCTCCTCATAGGTGTGTTGGAAATATGCCCTAGAGGCAATAATAAAAGCATTATTATTATATTTCCTTGTTTATGATAATTGTCCTTTATTCATGCTATAATTGTATTATCCGGAAATCGTAATACACGTGTGAATACATAGACCACAATACGTCCCTAGTAAGCCTCTAGTTGACTAGCTCGTTGGTCAACCGATAGTCATGGTTTCCTGACTATGGACATCAAATGTCATTGACAAGCGGGATCACGTCATTAGGAGAATGACGTGATGGACAAGACCCAATCCTAAGCATAGCACAAGATCGTGTAGTTCGTTTTGCTAGAGCTTTTCCAATGTCAAGTATCTCTTCCTTAGACCATGAGATCGTGTAACTCCCGGATACCGTAGGAGTGCTTTGGGTGTACCAAGCGTCACAACGCCACCGGGTGACTATAAAGGTGCACTACGGTATCTCCGAAAGTCTCATTGGGTTGACACGGATCGAGACTGGGATTTGTCACTCCGTATGACGGAGAGGTATCACTGGGCCCACTCGGTAGTGCATCATCATAATGAGCTCAAAGTGACCAAGTGTCTGGTCACGGGATCATGCATTACGGTATGAGTAAAGTGACTTGCGATAGCTAAGATTGAACGAGGTATTGGGATACCGACGATCGAATCTCGGCAAGTAACATACCGATTGACAAAGGGAATTGAATACGGGATCAATTGAATCCTCGACATCGTGGTTCATCCGATGAGATCATCGAGGAGTATGTGGAGCCAACATGGGTATCCAGATCCCGCTGTTGGTTATTGACCGAGAGCCGTCTCGGTCATGTCTCGCATGTCTCCCGAACCCGTAGGGTCTACACACTTAAGGTTCGGTGGCGCTAGGGTTGTATGAATATGAGTATGCAGCAAACCGAATGTTGTTGAGTCCGGATGAGATCCCGGACGTCACGAGGAGTTTCGGAATGGTCCGGAGGTAAAGAATTATATATAGGAAGTGGTATTTCGCCATCGGGAAAGTTTGAGGTCACCCGGTATTGTACCGACCACCGGAAGGGTCCTGGTCCACCGGTGGGGCCACCCATCCCGGAGGGCCCCATGGGCTGAAGTGGGGAGGAACCAGCCCATAGTGGGCTGGTGTGCCCCTATGGCCCACCCCTGTGCCTAGGGTTGAAACCCTAGGGTGGGGGCGCCCACTGCCTTGGGGCACTCCACCCCTTGGCCGCCGCCCCTTGGGAGATGGGATCCCCAGGCCGGGCGCTCGGGGCCTATATAAAGGAGGGGGAGGGCAGCCGCACCTGAAACTCTGGCGCCTCCCTCCCCCTGCTACACCTCGTCCTCCTCCCGCAGCAGCTTGGCGAAGGCCTGCCGGAGTTCTGCTGCATCCACCACCACACCGTCGTGCTGCTGGATCATCATCAACCTCTCCTTCCCCCTTGCTGGATCAAGAAGGAGGAGACGTCATCCGCTCCGTACGTGTGTTGAACGCGGAGGTGCCGTCCGTTCGGCACTTGGTCATCGGTGATTTGGATCACGGCGAGTACGACTCCATCATCCACGTTCTAGTGAACGCTTCCGCACGAGATCTACAAGTGGTATGTAGATGCAATCTCTCTCCCATGACTCGTTGCTTAGATGAACTCATAGATGGATCTTGGTGAAACCGTAGGAAAAATTTTAATTTTCTGCAACGTTCCCCAATAGTGGCATCATGAGCTAGGTCTATGCGTAGTTCTCTACTGCACGAGTAGAACACAATTTGGTTGTGGGCGTAGATCTTGTCAACTTGCTTGCCGCTACTAGTCTTATCTTGCTTCAGCGGTATTGTGGGATGAAGCGGCCGGACCAACCTTACGTACGCTTACGTGAGACCGGTTCCACCGACTGACATGCACTAGTTGCATAAGATGGCTGGCGGGTGTCTGTCTCTACCACTTTAGTTGGAGCGGATTCGATGAAAAGGGTCCTTATGAAGGGTAAATAGAAGTTGACAAAATCACGTTGTGGTTATTCGTAGGTAAGAAAACGTTCTTGCTAGAACCCAATTGCAGCCACGCGTAAAGATGCAACAACAATTAGAGGACGTCTAACTTGTTTTTGTAGCAATTGTCATGTGATGTGATATGGCCAGAAGTTGTGATGAATGATGAATGACATATTGTGATGTATGAGATCATGTTCTTGTAATAGGAATCACGACTTGCATGTCGATGTGTATGACAACCGGCAGGAGCCATAGGAGTTGTCTTTATTTTCGTAGGACCTGCGTGTCATTGAAGAACGCCATGTAAATTACTTTACTTTATTGCTAAACGCGTTAGCCATAGAAGTAGAAGTAGTCGTTGGCGTGAAAACTTCATGAAGACACGATGATGGAGATCATGATGATGGAGATCATGGTGTCATGCCGGTGACAAGATGATCATGGAGCCCGAAGATGGAGATCAATGGAGCTATATGATATTGGCCATATCATGTCACTACTATATAATTGCATGTGATGTTTATTATGTTTATGCATCTTGTTTACTTAGAACGATGGTAGTAAATAAGATGATCCTTACAACAATTTCAAGAAGTGTTCTCCCCTAACTGTGCACCGTTGCTAAAGTTAAATGCGTTTGAAGCACCGTGATGATCGGGCGTGATAGATCCTTACGTTCACATACAACGGGTGTAAGACAGTTTTACACATGCAAAACACTTAGGGTTAACTTGACGAGCCTAGCATGTACAGACATGGCCTCGGAACACGGAGACCGAAAGGTCGAACACGAGTCGTATGGAAGATACGATCAACATGAGAATGTTCACCGATGATGACTAGTCCGTCTCACGTGATGATCGGACACGGCCTAGTCGACTCGGATCGTGTAACACTTAGATGACTAGAGGGATGTATAATCTGGTGGGAGTTCATTAAAATAATTTGATTAGATGAACTTAATTATCATGAACTTAGTCTAAAACCTTTGCAAATATGTCTTGTAGATCAAATGGCCAACGCTCATGTCAACCTGAACTTCAACGCGTTCCTAGAGAAAACTAAGCTGAAAGATGATGGCATCGACTATACGGACTGGGTCCGGAACCTGAGGATCATCCTCATAGCTGCCAGGAAACAATATGTCCTAAAAGGACCGCTAGGTGACGCTCCCGTCCCAGAGAACCAAGACATTATGAATGCTTGGCAGACTCGTGCTGATGATTACTCCCTCGTTCAGTGCGGCATGCTTTACAACTTAGAACCGGGGCTCCAAAAGCGTTTTGAGCAACACGGAGCATATGAGATGTTCGAAGAGCTGAAACTAGTTTTTCAAGCTCATGCCGGGTCGAGAGATATGAAGTCTCGACAAGTTCTATAGTTGTAAGATGGAGGAAAACAGTTACATCGGTGAGCGCATACTCAAAATGTGCAGGTTGCACAACCGCCTGTCCCAGCTGGACATAAACCTCCCGGACGAGGCGGTCATTGACAGAATCCTTGATCGCTCCCATCAAGCTACAAGAGCTTTGTGATGAACTACAATATGCAGGGGATGGTGAAGACCATTCCGAAGTATTCTCAATCTTTGAAGTCGTGAGCTTGAAATCAAGAAAGAACATCAAGTGTTGATGGTCAACAAAACCACCAAGTTCAAGAAGGGCAAGGGCAAGAAGAACTTCAAGAAGGACGGCAAGGAGGTTGCCGCGCCCGGTAAGCAAGTTGCCGGGAAGAAGTCAAAGAATTGACCCAAGCACGAGACCAGTGCTTTTATTGCAAGGGAAGGGTCACTTGAAGCGGAACTGCCCCAAATACTTAGCGGATAAGAAGGCCGGCAACACCAAAGGTATATTTGATATACATGTAATTGATGTGTACCTTACCAGTACTCGTAGTAACTCCTGGGTATTTGATACCGGTGCCGTTGCTCATATTTGTAACTCAAAGCAGGAGCTGCGGAATAAGCGGAGACTGGCGAAGGACGAGGTGACGATGCACGTCGGTAATGGTTCCAGAGTCGATGTGATCGCCGTCGGCACGCTACCTCTACATTTACCTATGGGATTAGTTATAAACCTTAATAATTGTTATTTGGTGCCAAGTTTGAGCATGAACATTGTATCCGGATCTCGTTTGATACGAGATGGCTACTCATTTAAATCCGAGAATAATGGTTGTTCTATTTATATGAGAGATATGTTTTATGGTCATGCTCCGATGGTCAATGGTTTATTCTTAATGAATCTCGAGCGTAGTGTTACACATATTCATAGCGTGAATACCAAAAGATGTAAAGTTGACAACGATAGTCCCACATACTTGTGGCACTGCCGCCTTGGTCACATTGGTGTCAAGCGCATGAAGAAGCTCCATGCTGATGGACTTTTAGAGTCTCTCGATTATGAATCATTTGACACATGCGAACCATGCCTCATGGGCAAAATGACCAAGACTCCGTTCTCCGGAACAATGGAGCGAGCAACCAACTTGTTGGAAATCATACATACCGATGTGTGCGGTCCAATGAGTGTTGAGGCTCACGGAGGATATCGTTATGTTCTCACTCTCACAGGCGACTTAAGTAGATATGGGTATGTCTACTTGATGAAACACAAGTCTGAGACCTTTGAAAAGTTCAAGGAATTTCAGAATGAGGTAGAGAATCAACGTGACCGAAAAATAAAGTTCTTACGATCAGATCGTGGAGGAGAATATTGAAGTCACGAATTTGGTACACACTTAAGGAAATATGGAATCGTTTCACAACTCACGCCGCCTGGAACACCTCAGCGTAACGGTGTGTCCGAACGTCGTAATCGCACTCTATTGGATATGGTGCGATCTGTGATGTCTCTTACAGATTTACCGCTATCATTTTGGGGATACGCTCTAGAGACAGCTACATTCACTTTAAATAGAGCACCGTCTAAATCCGTTGAGGCGACACCGTATGAATTATAGTTTGGGAAGAAACCTAAGCTGTCGTTTCTAAAAGTTTGGGGATGCGATGCTTATGTCAAGAAACTTCAACCTGAAAAGCTCGAACCCAAGTCGGAAAATGCGTCTTCATAGGATACCCTAAAGAAACCATTGGGTATACCTTCTACTTAAGATCCGAGGGCAAGATCTTTGTTGCCAAGAACGGATCCTTTCTAGAAAAGAGTTTCTCTCGAAAGAAGTAAGTGGGAGGAAAGTAGAACTCGATGAAGTACTACCTCTTGAGCGGGAAAGTAGTGCAGCTCAGGAAAATGTTCTGTGATGCCTACACCTGTGAAAGAGGAAAATAATGATGATGATCAAGGTACTTCGGATCAAGTAGCTCTTGAACTTCGTGGGTCCACAAGGACACGTTCCGCACTGCAGTGGTACGGCAACCCTGTCACGGAAATCATGTTGTTAGACAACGGTGAACCTTCGAACTATGAAGAAGCGATGGCGGGCCCAGATTCCAACAAATGGCTAGAAGCCATGAAATCCGAGATAGAATCCATGTATGAAAACAAAGTATGGACTTTGGTGACTTGCCCGATGATCGTGACGATAGAAAACAAATGGATCTTTAAGAAGAAGACGGACGCGGATGGTAATGTCACCATCTATAAAGCTCGACTTGTCGCTAAGGGTTATCGGCAAGTTCAAGGGATTGACTACGATGAGACTTTCTCTCCCGTAGCGAAGCTTAAGTCCATCCGAATCATGTTAGCAATTGCCGCATACTATGATTATGAGATATGGCAGATGGATGTCAAAACAGCGTTCCTTAACGGTTATCTTAAGGAAGAGCTGTATATGATGCAGCCGGAAGGTTTTGTTGATCCTAAGAATGCTAACAAAGTATGCAAGCTCCAGCGATCCATTTATGGGCTGGTGCAAGCATCTCGGAGTTGGAACATTCGCTTTGATGAGATGATCAAAGCGTTTGGGTTTATGCAGATTTATGGAGAAGCCTGCGTTTACAAGAAAGTGAGTGGGAGCTCTGTAGCATTTCTCATATTATATGTAGATGACATACTTTTGATGGGAAATGATATAGAATTCTTGGACAGCATTACGGCCTACTTGAATAAGTGTTTTTCAATGAAGGACCTTGGAGAAGCTGCTTATATATTAGGCATCAAGATCTATAGAGATAGATCGAGACGCCTCATAGGTCTTTCACAAAGCACATACCTTGATAAGATTTTGAAGAAGTTCAAAATGGATCAGTCCAAGAAGGGGTTCTTGCCTGTATTGCAAGGTGTGAGATTGAGCTCGGCTCAATGCCCGACCACGGAAAAAGATAAAGAAGAGATGAGCGTCATCCCCTATGCCTCAGCCATAGGATCTATTATGTATGCCATGCTGTGTACTAGACCTGATGTAAACCTTGCCGTAAGTTTGGTAGGAAGGTACCAAAGTAATCCCGGCAAGGAACACTGGACAGCGGTCAAGAATATCCTGAAGTACCTGAAAAGGACAAATGACATGTTTCTCGTTTATGGAGGTGACGAAGAGCTCGTCGTAAAGGGTTACGTCGACGCTAGCTTCGACACAGATCTGGATGACTCTAAGTCACAAACCGGATACGTGTATATGTTGAATGGTGGAGCGATGGCTGGTGCAGCTGCAAGCGAAGCGTCGTGGCGGGATCTACATGTGAAGCGGAGTACATGGCAGCCTCGGAGGCAGCGCATGAAGCAATTTGGGTGAAGGAGTTCATCACCGACCTAGGAGTCATACCCAATGCGTCGGGGCGATTAAACTCTTCTGTGACAACATCGAGCTATTGCACTTGCCAAGGAGCCAGGTTTCACAAGAAGACCAGGCACATCAAGTGTCGCTTCAACTCCATCCGTGAAAATGTTCAAGATGGAGACATAGAAATTTGCAAAGTGCATACGGATCTGAATGTCGCAGATCCGCTGACTAAACCTCTTCCGCGGGCAAAACATGATCAACACCAGAACTCTATGGGTGTTCGATTCATCACAATGTAACTAGATTATTGACTCTAGTGCAAGTGGGAGACTGTTGGAAATATGCCCTAGAGGCAATAATAAAAGCATTATTATTATATTTCCTTGTTCGTGATAATTGTCTTTTATTCATGCTATAATTGTATTATCCGGAAATCGTAATACACGTGTGAATACATAGACCACAATACGTCCTAGTGAGCCTCTAGTTGACTAGCTCGTTGGTCAACAGATAGTCATGGTTTCCTGACTATGGACATCAAATGTCATTGACAACGGGATCACGTCATTAGGAGAATGACGTGATGGACAAGACCCAATCCTAAGCATAGCACAAGATCGTGTAGTTCGTTTTGCTAGAGCTTTTTCAATGTCAAGTATCTCTTCCTTAGACCATGAGATCGTGTAACTCCCGGATACCGTAGGAGTGCTTTGGGTGTACCAAACGTCTGGCGTAACGGGTGACTATAAAGGTGCACTACAGGTATCTCCGAAAGTGTCATTGGGTTGACACGGATCGAGGCTGATTTGTCACTCCGTATGACGGAGAGGTATCTCTGGGCCCACTCGGTAATGCATCATCATAATGAGCTCAAAGGGACCAAGTGTTTGGTCACGGGATCATGCGTTACTGATGCAGTAAAGTGACTTGCGATAACTAGACTGAACGAGGTATTGGGATACCGACGATCGAGTCTCGGGCATGTAACGTCTGGATTGACAAAGGAATATTATATGGGGTTGCTTGAATCCTCGACATCGTGGTTCATCCGATGACATCATCGAGGAGCATGTGGGAGCCAACATGGGTATCCAGATCCCGCTGTTGGTTATTGACCGAGAGCCGTCTCGGTCATGTCGCTTGTCTCCCGAACCCGTAGGGTCTACACACTTAAGGTTCGGTGGCGCTTAGGGTTATTAGGAAGACTTGTATGTGATTACCGAATGTTGTTGAGTCCCGGATGAGATCCCGGACGTCACGAGGAGTTCGGAAGGGTCCGGAGGTAAAGATTTATATATGGGAAGTTGTCAAACGGACACCGGAAAGTTTCGGGGCATATCGGTATTGTCTGGGGCCACCTAAGGGTTCCGGGTCCACTGAGGGGCCACCCCTTCCTGGGAGCCACATGGGCTGCGTGGGGCAGGAGCCAGCCCCTGGTGGGCTGGGCGCCCCCCCTTGGGCCCATGCGCCTAGGGTTGGGGGGGGGACCCTAGAGGGGGCGCCCCCCTTGCTTGGGGGGCAAGTCCCCCCTCCCCTTGGCCGCCGCCCCCCCTCTAGATGCCATCTAGAGGGGCCGGCCCCCTTGTCCCTTCCCCCTATAAATAGAGGGGTGAGGGGAGGGCTGCAATACACTTGAAGGCGCAGCCCCTCCCCTCCCCAACACCTCTCCTCCTCCGCGTGTGCTTGGCGAAGCCCTGTGGGGCTGTCACTCCACCATCATCACGCCGTCGTCTTTGCTGCTGGAGCCATCTTCCTCAACCTCTCCTTCCCCTTGCTGGATCAAGAAGGAGGAGACGTCGTCCGTGCACTGCACGTGTGATGAACGCGGAGGTGCTGTCACTTAAGAAATTGGTCAACGGTGATCCGAATCACTCCGAGTACTACTCCATCATCACCATCCCCTTGAGCAGCTTCCTTTTCGATCTACAAGTGGTATGTAGATGCAAACTCACTCCCTTGACTCGTTGCTTAGATGAACTCATAGATGGATCTTGGTGAAACCGTAGGAAAAATTTTAATTTTCTGCAACGTTCCCCAACAGTATTGTCGAACCTGCCCTCCAATGCAACCATGTAGCGACGGACGTGCTCGTCCTCCTCACTGACACGGTGACGTACCACCTCCGCGGTGTCCGGAAACCTCGGCACCGTCACTGGCCCACGCGACCGCCACCAAACAAGAATCGGGTCAACAACGGGCTGCCTCCTCACCAACCTACGTCCCCCGGAAGATAGCACCTCCCAATACCAGCCCGACGGAGCCCAGTCCCGAACATGGCCCTGATCAAACAGGCCTCCACCGCCGAGTCGGCAACGGCAGCGAGGATCTTGGGATAGGCATCGCCCGGACGTCGATCACAGGAACTACTTCTATATATAATTAAATAAAGTAGTTTATTAAATCAACTAGCTAGTTCAACTATATATGAAGCACTTACTATAAATAAAATAAAGTAGTACTTACTAAAAATAAACTAGTTTAACTATAGTTCTATTATTTTTCTAACTAATTATATTAAACACTTTCTCTTCTTATTTTTTTCTTTTCCTCTATTCTAAATATGAACATATTCATAAATGACTTATATCATTCACAATTTTCCTATACATACACAATAAATTGACAAAGAAAATACTATGAACAAAAAAAACATTAAAATTCTATGAACAAAATTACAACAGAAAAAAATCATAAAAATTCTATGAACAGAAAAAATCATAAAAAATTGACATCTAAATTACTTACACAATATGATAAAAATTTGACATCTAAATTACAACAGAAAAAAATCATAAAAATTTGACATCTAAATTACAACAGAAAAAATCATAAAAAAATCTAACACAATATGAACAAATTAATTACACAATATGAAAAAATCTAACAGAAAAATCTATGAACTACAAATCTAAATTACTATACATCTAACAAAAACAAATCTATGAACTACAAAAACATCTAACAAAATCTAACTCAATTAACTACTACTAACATCAAATTAAATTTGTTGCTCACGGCGATGGTGTCGGGGACGGCGACGGCGACGGCGAGGTGCGGCGAGGCGGGCGGCTGGCGACGGGCAGGGCGGGCGGCGACGGGCAGGGCGGGCGGCGGGCGCGCGACGGTCGTATGGGCGGCGACAATACGATCGGGCGGCGCGACGACAATGACGGCGAGGCGGAGACGGACGGGCAGCTGGCGTCGGGCGGCGGGAAGAACGAATCGACCAAATTTTCGCGAGTGCCGCTTATATAGGCAGATCATTAGTCCCGGTTCATGGCACCAACCGGGACCAATGTTACTTTAGTCGGTTGGTGGCACAACCGGACCAAAGGCCTCTTTTCAAGAGCCCAAAGGGCGGAAGCGAGCCTTTAGTCCCGGTTGTTGGCACCAACCGGGACTAAAGGGGGGGGGGGGGATTGATACCGGTTTGTGCCATCAACCGGTACCAATGCACCCCTTTAGTCCCGGTTCGTGCCACCAACCGGGACTAAAGGCCTTGCGCTGGCGCGGTGCAGTGGGATGTTTAGTCCCACCTCGCTAGCTAAGGAGCGGCCGCACCTGTTTATAAGTGCAACTCTGCCCTCCCATTTGAACTCCTCACTATTGCAGGCCTACTGGCCTAATCTTGTGTCTCTGCCTGTGGGCCTGCTGGGCAGTCGGCGGGCCTGAATCCTGGACCAATAAGGTTTCTAGTCGTATTCAGGCCATGGTGGCCCAGTAGGTGGCAATTTTTTTATTTTTCCCATTTTCCGTTTCCTTTTTTGCTTTATTTATTTTATAATAATTCTTTTTGCTATTAAAGTTTCTAACAAAATTCTAATTACTTATTTATTTTCTTTTATGATAATTCTTTTTTGCTTTTAATGTTTTGAACAGATTCTAATTACTTATTTTTTTATGATAACTCGTTTTGCTATTAAAGTTTGTAACAGAATTCTAATTACTTATTTATTTTTCTTTTATGATAATTCTTTTTTGCTTTTAATGTTTTGAACAGAATTCTAATTACTTATTTATTTTCTTTTATGCTAATTTTTTTTGCTATTAAAGTTTGTAACAAAATTCTATATAATTTTCGTTTCAATAATAATACTAGAGGTTTATAAAAGCTTTTTAGTTGATTCCTTTAGTACCAGTTCTAAGGCTATCACAAAGGCATTTTATTTAGTACAGGTTTTAAGGCGACCTTTTAGTACCGGTTCGTGGCATGAACCGATAGAAGAGTTTTTTAGTTGATTCTTTCTGCAGCTGTTTTTTAGTCCCACCTCGCCAAGCGAGAGACACTCGCAGTGGTTTATAAGCCCTGAGTGTAGAGACGATGAAGGGGGAAGCGCAGTGCTCACCTGCACGTTGGCCTGAAGCTAAGCAACGTGCAGATGAACATTGCGCCTCTCTTTCATTTTGGCATGGTATATATAGGCATATCATTGGTCACGGTTGGTGGCATGAACCGGTTGGTGGCATGAATAGTTAAAAATTTGAATTTTTTTGAAATTTGTGTGAATCACAAATTTGTGATTAACTTTACTAAAAAAACGAGCATCGATGCGCCTATAGAGAGAATTCAACCTAAATTCATAATAAATTTCTATGAACTTTAGAGAAATTTAGTATGAATTTAGGTTAAATTCCCTGTATAAGGGCATCTATTTTCACTTTGAGAGGAACTCAACAAGGCAGAGAGGGAGGGGCTTATAAACCGGTGTGAGCACCTTTTGGTTGGCGAGGTGGGACTAAACCAACCCTTTAGTCCCGGTTGGTGGCATGAACCGGGACTAAAGGGCAGCCTTTGGTCCCGGTTCAAGCCACCAACTGGGACAAATGGTGGTGGGCCAGGAGCGAGGCCCATTGGTTCCGGTTCGTCCCACCAACCGGGACAAAAAGGTCCAGACGAACCGGGACCAATGACCCACGTGGCCCGGCCCCTGGCTCACGAACCGGGTCCAATTCCCCCATGGGTCCCGGTTCTGGACTGAACCGGGACTAATGGGCTGGCCCGGCCTGGACCATTGCCCCCTTTTCTACTAGTGATCGTTTCCTTAATGGAAAAATAATATAGAAAATAAACATGCAATTGGAAAAAGTGAATAAAAAGAAACCTTGTGTGAGCCCATAATAGCGTCATATATTAAAAACCACTTGGACAGATAAATACTAATGCGCATCTATAAGTCTAGCTCAAAAAATGTTTACATAAGCTCAGGCTTACCTGGTGGTCACTTTGGGCGGGCTATACACCGAGGTCCCAGGTTCAGAACACTTGTTCGTGTTTTCTCTTTCTCTGGTGTATCAATCATGCTAACCAGTGTGACCCATGTTTCTAATTTGAGATGTTTCTTACATAATAAAAAAGGAGGGTTTTCTGTAAAAAAATTCTCATGCGCGGGCCACCCACTGCCACCCACCGACATGTGGGACATTACCACTTTGGCATGCCATGTAGGTAGGACATACACCTGAATACGTACAGAGGCACTGTATTTGCATCATAGGACAAGTTATAGCATCAGTTTTGTGTATTTTACAACTTTAGTCATCAAACTGACCGCACAAGACAAGTTAAGGCACCACTGATGTATTTAACTCATATTTAAACTTTCGGTTTCTTTTCTCTTATTGGAAAAAGAGGAATATTCTCAGCCTCTGCATCAAGTGATGTAAATATCATATATTAATGATTATAGACGATGCCAAATAGATGGGTTTACATATACAAAAAAGAAAAAAAAACTTGAGGTCAGCATGTCTACATGGTCCCCAAATCATATCATCAAATCTATGACCACATATTAGCCAACAAAGGACGCAATACTCCAAGACAACATCTTCAAAATGGAATCCCCGCTCGTGCCCCTATGTTGTGGCTTCAGTCGAGATGTCAGACTAAGGGCTATAGATTTGAAGCAGATCTTCAAATCAACACCTTCAACAAATTAACGACATATGGACGTTCAAAGTTGCCTGATCAAGTCTTAGGCAAGATTTTGAGTTTTCACCCGGAAAAAAATGCAACCGTGATGTCTATCAACAGAGTCCTCACCCACCATTCTACCTGTTTGCTTACACAGAAATAGCCAGCCAAAGGAGAAATTGCCGGAAGGGAAGGCTCACCACTTTTCTACTACTTAGGGGGGCTGATGCTGATGCAGAATATAGGAGCTTCAGTAAAATGTTCATTGAGAGGGAAAGGCTACTAGTACAACTATGCATGCATACCCCAACCTGCTACTGTTTGCAGAATCTTGTATTTCTATTCCTACACTTCTCGAAATAGGCTTTTGTCCAGATTTATAAATAAAAGCACCATCACATCCATATAACAAGTTCAAATGCAATGAAATAAAAGAGTCTGCTGGGGCATCCAACACAAACACGCCAAAATAAAAATAAGACAAATAAAGAAAAAGAACCACAAAGTGGCCACGAACTCACGCGCCTCCTCCGAGGACAGTCAGCGAGCGGCAGCATACATCGCCTTCATCATAAGTTGTAACGCCCCGGATTCGATGCGCCAGGTGTCTGCCAGTTATTCGCCGTCGTTGCCATGTCATTTGCTTGCGTGTTGCATTTTTTTTCATGTCATCATGTGCATTTCATTTGCATACGTGTTCGTCTCATGCATCCGAACATTTTCCCCGTTGTCCATTTTGCAATCCGACACTCCTATGTCTCCCGGCACCTGCTTTTACCTCTTTTCGTATGCGGGTGTTAAACGGTCTCGGAATGGACCGAGGTTTGCCAGGCGGCCTTGGTATAGCACCGATAGACCGCCTGTCAAGTTTCGTGCCATTTGAAGGTCGTTGATACTCCAACGGTTAACCGGGGAACCGTAAAAGCCTCTTTTGTCTTGCAGCCCAACACCCCTTTTAAAGTGGCCCAAAACCCAGCAAACTCCTCTTCATGCTCTCAGTCGTTCGATCACGATCGTGTGGGCGAAAACCGTGCCTCATTTGGACTCTCCTAGCTCCCTCTACCTATAAATATGCGCCTCCCCCGAAATTCGCGGATCAATTCACCCCGAAATCCTAGCCCCGCTCCTCTCCCCGCCGCCGGACACGTCCGGACGGAGCCGGACGCGTCCCGCCCGCGCCAGCGCCAATCGGTGTCGCCACGTGCTGCCGCCCGCCCCGCGCCGCCCGGCCGCTCGGCCGCTCCGGCCCCAGCCCATCCGCCCTCGCCCCGTGCCCGTCCAGCGCCTCCGCCGCCGTCCCGTCGGCGGCGCCCCTACCCACGGCGCCCGCCCGGCCCGCCCGCCGCCGCCCGCTCGCCGCCGCCCGCGCCTCACGCGCCCGCCGTCCGCCTCGCCGCCCCGGCGGACCGGCGCCGCCGCCCGCCTCCGGCCTGATCCGGCCCTCCCCGAGCTCCTCTCCGTCCTCTCCGGCGAAGGTCCGGCGATCTCCGGATCTGCTTCGAAATCCGCGCCCGGGCAACCCCAGATCCGGAGGTGATATTTTGCCCAAGTCCCTGAATCTGTGTTGTTTTCATGCCATGTTCATCGCATCATAACTTGCTGCATACTGCTCCGTTTCGTGCGTGTAATATGTCAAAATGTTCGCCATCAGATGCTCTTCATTCAACTCCATTGCACGATGTTCATTTGAGTTCATCTTGATACCCGAATCATCGTTGCAAGAGTGCTATATGATGTTAACCTACTGAAACTGTTATAACTTGGTGATTTGTTATTTTTGTTGCATTTGACGTGTGCATCCTATGAGGTTGATGTCTACACGTGTTTTGATTTATGATATGCCATCTTTCTAGAGGTGCCATACATGTATTTTTGTGAGTCTTGATGCCCGAATCATCGTTGCAAGAGTGCTATATGATGTTAACCTGCTGAAACTGTTATAATTTGGTGATTTGTCATTTTTGTTGCATCTGACGTGTGCATCCTATGAGGTTGATGTCTACATGTGTTGTGATCTATGATACGCCATCTTTCCAGAGGTGCCATCCATGTATTTTTGTGAGTCTTGTGATGAGTGCATCGAGCTCGTGAAGTAGGGTACTTGTTGTTGCTGTTTTGCTAGGCTGATTCTGTTATATTTTGTTGCCATGTAAACCTGCTGCTACAAGTCATTCTATGCATAATCTGGAGATATTCACTAAGGATGTTTTGTTATACATGTCATGATCTATCCATCCATGCCCCTGGTTGCAACTATAGCCTGCTGTAACTTGTTTTAATCTTGCTCTCAAATTGCTAAATAATGTTGCTGTCAGCCTGTTAACATTAAGTTCAATGTTGCCATGATTGTTGATAGTGATCCATGCACCCTATGAACTTGTTCTTACCATTCTTAGCTTCACAAACATGTCTTATTACTTCTGGTTGCCTTGTCATGCCATGTATTGCTCTGTGGTGAGTGCTTCAAGCTCACCAACATGCCAACTTATTGTTGTTCCTGCCATGTATGAATCTGTCATATCATTTGCCATGTTTACATGGGTGCCATCATATCTTCTGATCCTTTTTGGCTCATGGTCAGTAAAGGACTTTTGTTCTATGCTATTAGTAGATTCATGCCAGTCATTTGTTTGCCATTATAAGTTGCTGTAGTATGCTGTTTGATAGTTCTAAACATTGCAACCTGATGTTATTTCTGCAAAGGCTGAAACTGTTAGTATTTGCAATCTTGCCATGTCCTTTTGAGCATGTTCTAGTTGTTTCTGGAGATAGCTCAGTGTTCATGTTTTGTCATGCTTTACCTGTACTTCATGCCCATGCATTTTGTTCTTACGTTGAGGTGCTGTAGCACAGTGTTTTGGTGCTTAAAATATGCCTAGTTGCTGTTTTGGACAGCTTGTCCTTTAAAGTTGTATTGTGTGTATTTGTTGCACCGTTGCTCCGTTTTGAGTGTGCTCTATATGAAACTTGCTTAGAATTGCATGTAGTTTTATATTATCATGTTGCATCCTTGTTTTGAGGTGTTTGCTTGATGTTTGTATGCATTTTGCATCAATCCCATGTTTAACTTGTTTTGCTCATATTTTCTAGGTCGTAGCTCCGAATTAAATGAACTTTATATGTAACTTGACTAGAATTTCGTGTAGATCATCGTGGTGCATCTTAACTTGCTGTTTAACAACTTTAACATAAGGTTTATTCAGATCTGGACCAATTTCAAAATTTGCATATGAGGACTTACCGGAATTGTTCTATGTTGTTTCCGGCCTCATTTAAACTTGCTTTGATGTGTTGCTCTTGTATGTATCATCTCTTGCCATGAGTAGCTTCATGTAGCCTCGTCATGCATCATACTTGGTTGAGCATCATGCCTTGTTCTTGTGTGGTGTGTTTACCATGTTGTGTGCTTCTTCTTGTTAGTTCCTGTTTCGTTGCGATCGTGAGGATTCGTTCGTCTATGCTTGGTTCCGCTTCATCCGTTCGTCTTCTTTATGCACTCGTTCTTCTTCCTAGCGGGATTTCAGGCAAGATGACCGTCACCTTGGATCTCATTACTATCATTGCTATGCTAGTTGCTTCGTTCTTTCGCTATGCTGCGCTACCTTCCACTTGCTGCTCAAGCCTCCCTAATTGCCATGAAACTCTAACCTTTGTTACCCTTCCTAGCAAACTGTTGTTTGGCTATGTTACCGCTTTTGCTCAGCCCCTCTTATAGCGTTGCTAGTTGCAGGTGAAGATGAAGATTGCTCCATGTTGGATTATGTTTATGTTGGGATATCACAATATCTCTTATATTATTAATGCATCTATATACTTGGTAAAGGGTGGAAGGCTCGGCCTTATGCCTGGTGTTTTGTTCCACTCTTGCCACCCTAGTTTCCGTCATATCGGTATTATGTTTCCGGATTTTGCGTCCCTAACGCAGTTGGGTCATTTATGGGACCCCCTTGACAGTTCGCTTTGAATAAGACTCCTCCAGCAAGGCCCAACATTGGTTTTACCATTTGCCTCACCACCACCTACTTTTCCCTTGGGAGTAATTAACCCAAGGGTCATATTTATTTTAGCCCCCAGGCCAATGCTTGTCTAAGTGTTGGTCCGAACTAGAGCCTTTGCAGCGCCTCCTCGGGAAACTCGAGGCCTGGTTTTAGTTATGCGGACTGCTCATCCGGTCGTGGCTCGAGACGAGATCTGTGGCTGCTACTATCGTGGTGTCGGCACGCCGGGAGGTCTTGCTGGTCTTGTTTTATTACTGTCGAAATGTCTTGTAGCCGGGATTCCGAGACTGATCGGGTCTTCCCGGGGAGAAGGAATATCCTTCGTTGATCGCGAGAGCTTATCATGGGCTAAGTTGGGACACCCCTGCAGGGTATAAATTTTCAAAAGTCGTTCCCGCGGTTATGTGGTAGATGGGAATTTGTTAATATCAGGTTGTAGTGAACTTGAAGTAAACTCTTCTAAAATACACCAACCGTGTGTGTAACCGTGAGTGTCTCTTTTCGGGGTTGATCGAGAGGAGAACACGGTTTCTGCGTTATGTCTGACGTAAGTAGGAGTTCAGGATCACTTCTTGATCATTACTAGTTGACGACTGTTCCTTTGTTTCTCTTCTCGCTCTCATTTGCGTATGTTAGCCACCATATATGCTTAGCCGCTGCTGCAACCTCACCACTTTACCCCTTCCTTTCCCATTAAGCTTTGCTAGTCTTGATACCCATGGTAATGGGATTGCTGAATCCTCGTGGCTCACAGATTATTACACCACCAGTTGCAGGTACAGGTTTGCGATGATCATGACGCGATAGCGATGTTTACTTGTTTTGGAGTTCTTCTTCTGCTCCTTCGATCAGGGGATAGGTTCCAGGTCAGCAGCCTGGGCTAGCAGGGTGGATATTGTTTGAGTTTCTGTTTATGTTTCATCCGTAGTCGGATGTTGATCTTGTAGGTTGTATTGTTGTATTCGTGTGACACTGTATGCCTTATGTATGTATCCCCATCTATTATGTAATGTTGATGTAATGATATCCACCTTGCAGAAGCGTTTCAATATGCGGGTCTATCCTTGGTGGGACCGTCGAGTTCCTTTTGGATAGGGTCGCATATTGGGCGTGACAAGTTGGTATCAGAGCCTCGACCGACCTTAGGAGCCCCCTTGATTGATCGTGTAGTTTGGCCGCTGTCGAGTCTAGAAGAAAACTGATTTCTGAGTCTACTTATATCGGAGAGTAGGAATTCTTTTTACTCCTCAGCCCCTTCGTCGCTCTGGTAAGGAATCTTGACGTAGGTGTTTTGAATTACTCCTCTTCCCGTTCAAATTTTTCTTTAGGATCACGTGGTTAGTTTCGTGAGTTGTCCATCCTCTTTTGTCCGGTGCATCTCTCGTCAAGTCGACTCGAACCTCTTTGTCTTTGGGAGATCAATCCTCAGCTATTTTCAATCGATGTTGTTTCCCTGTCCGAAGTTGTCTTTGTTTTTCCCACCCGCCCACCCTTTTTCTTCTCGGAGCCGGAGTCCATAATCGAGTATCCATCCTACTCGTGTGAAGCATTTGCATTCGTTCAACCGGTGTTTCCTCTTGAAGTTATTCATCGGGTTTCCCCTTCCAAGTTGCCTTTGTTTTGCCCGCCCTCCCACCCTTTTTCTTCCCGGAGCCTGAGTCTGTTTCGACTATCTATTTCAGTTGTGTGGAGCCTCTTCAGTCTTCCCTAAATTATTTCAACGGGTGAATTCTCGTCTTGTTCGTCATTCTTCATATCTTTTTCTTTCCGGTGGATTCAATTCAAGTTTTTCGGGTTGATCACATTCTTTTCCTTGGATCAAGTGTTTTCCCTGCTCGTTCGCCTCTCGCCAATTTATCCTTCCGAAGTGTTCAAGACATCTCAGGAGATTCGTCTGTGTTCCAATTAATTCGAGGTTGTCATCTCATTCAAATATTTCAATTGTTCCGGTGCATCATCTATCTCTTCAAAAATCCTTTTTCAACGGTGTTTTCTTTTAGTGGGCCCTAACCCACAGGTCTTTTCCCAGGATCTTACCTGACTCTTCTAATTTCCGGAGCTATTCTCAAATCCTTTTGAAGTTTGACGTAAGTATGATTTTCATCAGTCGGATCTTTTCCAAGATCGCTTTCAAATTATTTTCATTGTTGCCTCAACCTCTTCGCTTTTCATTCTTCCGGAGTACCTCAACAATTTTGATGGTTTTTCTCGTCGTCATTCTCAACTTTGAAGATCGAGGAAGAGTTTCTATAAATCTTGCCCGTTCTCTCGAAGATTCGTGGTCATAGCTTCTTGTTACCCTCTCGAATTATTCTGTTTGTCGGAAATTCTTTTTCTCAACCATCCGGAGTATTTCAGGAGTTGATTTCTGTTTCTTTTCACTGGAGGCCATCATTCCATAAGAATTCTTCGTCCTCGCATTCCAGTTATCATTCTCTAATTATCCCGGTGCCGCGCTCAAGTGCTCTTTAATCAGTTCGAGTTCTTCCCGTTCTTTTGCATCTAAATCCCCTCGAGCATATTGGTTCTTTTAATTCTTCCCGGCGATTCTTTCTCTTTTCTTCGTTCATTTTCATTTCTAACGGTGGTTCGTTCAAGATTATTTTTCTTTGATTATCATTTTAATCCATTCGTTCTTTTCAATCCTACCGGTGGTTCATGAAGTCCTTCTCAAGTTAGCGATATGTCACTTCTCAATTCTTTTTCAAGAAGAATAAGTAGTATGCAAAATCCATTGCTTGTCATCAATTTAATTTGATGAAGGATAAGCATGCAATAAATCTTATTCTTGTTTCATCGTCGTCAAGTAATCCCTTCCTTCAGAGTTTGTTCGTGAGGAATAAATACTAGTTCCAAGTGTTTTCATCTTTTCTTTTCCGGAGTTCAATTTCCTCAGCCATTTCGTCGGAACCTCCATCTAAATCATCGCAATGCTCATCTTATTCTTTCATCCTTCATCATATCTCATCATCTTTTTGTCACCGGAGTTTTTCATGGTGGTTCTTCATGATTTAATTCATTCTTCAAGAGTTCATCAAGTATCATTCCATCCTCTGAAGTTCATGTTCTATTCTTTCCATGTTCAGCAGGAGTGCTGCCTAATTCTTCCGTTCTTCTTCTTTTTCGAACCGGAGTGGTTTCAGAGTCCATCTCGTTCCTCGTGCTTTTGGGTTCTCGTCATAATCGTAATTCCTCTTTTCCACCTGAGTATTCTCGTCTTTGTTCTTCATCTCTCTTTTGTTCTTATTTCACCTCATCTTTTTTTCCCTTCCGTCTCGGTCCTAACATCTCGGGACGAGATCTCTTGTTAGTGGATGAGTGTTGTAACGCCCCGGATTCAATGCGCCAGGTGTCTGCCAGTTATTCGCCGTCGTTGCCATGTCATTTGCTTGCATGTTGCATTTTTTTTCATGTCATCATGTGCATTTCATTTGCATACGTGTTCGTCTCATGCATCCGAGCATTTTCCCCGTTGTCCGTTTTGCAATCCGACACTCCTATGCCTCCCAGCGCCCGCTTTTGCCTCTTTTCGTGTGCGGGTGTTAAACGGTCTCGGAATGGACCGAGGTTTGCAAAGCGGCCTTGGTATAGCACCGGTAGACTGCCTGTCAAATTTCGTGCCATTTGGAGGTCGTTTGATACTCCAACGGTTAACCGGGGAACCGTAAAAGCCTCTTTTGTCTTGCAGCCCAACACCCCTTTTAAAGTGGCCCAAACCCCAGCCAACTCCTCTCCATGCTCTCAGTCGTTCGATCACAATCGTGTGGGCGAAAACCGTGCCTCATTTGGACTCTCCTAGCTCCCTCTACCTATAAATATGTGCCTCCCCCGAAATTCGCGGATTAATTCACCCCGAAACCCTAGCCCCGCTCCTCTCCCCGCCGCCGGACACGTCCGGACGGAGCCGGACGCGTCCGCCGCCGCGCCCGCGCCAATCGGGTGCTGCCACGTGGCCTGCGCCGCCGCCGCGCCCATGCCGCTTTCGGCCCGCTCCGGCCCCCATCCATCCGCCTCGCCTCCCGCGCCCGTCCAGCGCCTCCGCCGCCCGTCCGTCAGCCCGGCCGCTGCTGCCGCCAGCGCCGCCCGCCGCCGCCTCGCCGCCGCCCCGCCGCCGTGCCTCGCGCCCATCCGTCGCCTCGCCACCCCGGCGCACCGGCGCCGCCGCCCGCCTCCGGGCGGATCCGGCCCTCCCCGAGCTCCTCTCCGTCCTCTCCGGCGAAGGTCCGGCGATCTCCGTCTCTGCTTCGAAATCCGCGCCCGGGTCAATCCCAGATCCGGAGGTGATATTTTGCCCAAGTCCCCGAATCTGTGTTGTTTTCATGCCATGTTCATCGCACATTAACTTGCTGCATACTGCTCCGTTTCGTGCGTGTAATAGGTCAAAATGTTCGCCATCAGATGCTCCTCATTCCATTCCATTGCACGATGTTCATTTGAGTTCATCTTGATGCCCGAATCATCGTTGCAAGATTGCTATATGATGTTAACCTGCTGAAACTGTTATAACTTGGTGATTTGTCATTTTTGTTGCATTTGACGTGTACATCCTATGAGGTTAATGTATACACGTGTTTTGATCTATGCTATGCCATCTTTCCAGAGGTGCTATCCATGTATTTTTTGAGTCTTTTGCTGAGTGCATCGAGCTCGTGAAGTAGGGTACTTGCTGTTGCTATTTTGCTAGGCTGATTCTGTTATATTTTGTTGCTATGTAAATCTGCTGCTACAAGTCATTATATGCATAATATGGAGATGTTCACTAAGGATGTTTTGTTACACATGTCATGCTCTATCCATCCATGCCCCGGGTTGCAACTATAGGCTGCTGTAACTTGTTGTAATCTTGCTCTCAAATTGCTAAATAATGTTTCTGTCAGCCTGTTAACATTAAGTTCAATGTTCCCATGATTTTTGCTAGTTATCCATGCACCCTATGAACTTGTTATTACCATTATTAGCTTCATAAACATGTCTTATTACTGCTGGTTGCCTTGCCATGCCATGTATTGCTCTGTGATGTGTGGTTCAAGCTCACCAACATGCCTACTTATTGTTGTTCCTGCCATGTATGAATCTGTCATATCATTTGCCATGTTTACATGAGTTCCATCATATCTTCTGATCCTTTTTGGCTCATGGTCAGTAAAGTACTATTGTTCTAGGCAATTAGTAGATTTATGCCATGCCTTTTTTTGCCATGATAAGTTCTTGTAGCATGTTGTTTGATAGCTCTAAACATTGCAACCTGATGTTATTTCTGCAAAGGCTGAAACTGTTAGTATTTGCAATCTTGCCATGTCCTTTTGAGCATGTTCTAGTTGTTTCTGGAGATAGCTCAGTGTTCATATTTTGTCATGCTTTACCTGTACTTCATGTCCATGCCTTTTGTTCTTACGTTGAGATGCTGTAGCATAGTGTTTTGGTGCTTGCAATATGCTTAGTTGCTGTTTTGGACAGCTTGTCCTTTAAAACTTGTATTGTGTGTATGTGTTGCACCGTTGCTCCGTTTTGAGTGTGCTCTATATGAAACTTGCTTAGAATTGCATGTAGTTTTATATTATCATGTTGCATCCTTGTTTTGAGGTGTTTGCTTGATGTTTGTATGCATTTTGCATCAATCCCATGTTTAACTTGTTTTGCTCATATTTTCTAGGCCGTAGCTCCGAATTAAATGAACTTTATATGTAACTTGACTAGAATTTCGTGTAGATCATCATGGTGCATCTTAACTTGCTGTTTAACAAATTGAACATAAGGTTTATTCAGATCTGGACCAATTTCAAAATTTGCATATGAGGACTTACCGGAATTGTTCTACTTGGTAAAGGGTGGAAGGCTCGGCCTTATGCCTGGTGTTTTGTTCCACTCTTGCCACCCTAGTTTCCGTCATATCGGTAATAGGTTCCCGGATTTTGTGTCCCTAACGCGGTTGGTTGATTTATGGGACCCCCTTGACAGTTCGCTTTGAATAAGACTCCTCCAGCAAGGCCCAACATTGGTTTTACCATTTGCCTCACCACCACCTACTTTTCCCTTGGGAGTAATTAACCCAAGGGTCATCTTTATTTTAGCCCCCGGCCAATGCTTGTCTAAGTGTTGGTCCGAACTAGAGCCCTTTGCAGCGCCTCCTCGGGGAAACTCGAGGCCTGGTTTTAGTTGTACGGACTGCTCATCCGGTCGTGGCCTGAGACGAGATACGCGCGGCTACTATCAGGGTGTCGGCACGTCGGTAGGTCTTGCTGGTCTTGTTTTATTACTGTCGAAATGTCTTGTAGCCGGGATTCCGAGACTGATCGGGTCTTCCCGGGGAGAAGGAATATCCTTCGTTGATCGAGAGAGCTTATCATGGGCTAAGTTGGGACACCCTGCAGGTATAAACTTTCAAAGCCGTGCCCGCGGTTATGTGGCAGATGGGAATTTGTTAATATCCGGTTGTAGTAAACTTGAAGTAAACTCTTCTAAAATACACCAACCGTGTGCGTAACCCTGAGTGTCTCTTTTCGGGGTTGATCGAGAGGAGAACACGGTTTCTGGGTTATGTCTGACGTAAGTAGGAGTTAAGGATCACTTCTTGATCATTACTAGTTGACGACCGTTCCTTTGTTTCTCTTCTCGCTCTCATTTGCGTATGTTAGCCACCATATATGCTTAGCCGTTGCTGCAACCTCCCCACTTTACCCCTTTCTTTCCCATTAAGCTTTGGTAGTCTTGATACCC
The DNA here is from genome assembly GCA_021605145.1 of Aegilops bicornis. NCBI lineage: Eukaryota > Viridiplantae > Streptophyta > Magnoliopsida > Poales > Poaceae > Aegilops > Aegilops bicornis. The sequence continues at coordinate 24,000,828 of CM038674.1, read as the reverse complement.
ATGGTAATGGGATTGCTGAGTCCTCGTGGCTCACAGATTACTACACCACCAGTTGCGGGTACAGGTTTGCGATGATCATGACGCGAGAGCGATGTTTACTTGTTTTGGAGTTCTTCTTCTGCTCCTTCGATCAGGGGATAGGTTCCAGGTCGGCAGCCTGGGCTAGCAGGGTGGATATTGTTTGAGTTTCTGTTTATGTTTCATCCGTAGTCGGATGTTGATCTTGTAGGTTGTATTGTTGTATTCGTGTGACATTGTATGCCTTATGTATGTATCCCCATCTATTATGTAATGTTGATGTAATGATATCCACCTTGCAAAAGCGTTTCAATATGCGGGTCTATCCTTGGTGGGACCGTCGAGTTCCTTTTGGATAGGGTTGCATATTGGGTGTGACATAAGTCCTAGACGCTCGCGGTCACGCTGCATATACAACGGGTGCCATTGGCATATATTTATAGCTTTCTATGTTTCTGATTGCCATATATTTTGTAAGCGGTAAATACACCAGTGGTGCTTGAACTTGTCACAGATGTTCAGTTTAGTGCCTGAAGTTTAAAAATACCTGAAACTGGTTATATAACTTGGCACGAGCACGCAAATACGGTGCTAATCTCATCCATATACGTAAAGTGCGCAGACGTGGCACGGTATATGGCTGACATGGCATGGGACCCACTTCTAACAACAAAATAGGGTTATTTCAAAACCCTATGTCCCTATGACAACTGGGCCCCGCCTGTCAGAGGAATTAAAATGTACAGGGCGTGCTGGCCACCACGACAGGTTGGTTTTGTTGCCAACAAATTTTTCTTGAGGGGTTGTTGCCAACAATAACTCTTCAGGCTTATATGTGTATGAATATGGTTGTGGTACTTAGATGGGCTGCACTCAGTGTGGCCCATTTAGCACACGGTATTTAAAAAAAAATGTATACAAATAATAATCATAATTAGTGCTAAAAATGTAAGTAGAAATCATAATAATTAATTTATATTAAAATATTCATGTGTTATTAATAATTACCTCATGGTCAACAAATATCCGTGTGCACATATTATTTAAAAAAAATCATAATCAAGGCTCTATGCCACGCTGTCAGCTATGAATATTTGTGGTACATAAATAATAACTTCACGATACACAAATATTTGTGTGCACACAAAACAAATATTTTCCTGTAACTTTATGCAATATTCAACTATTATTGATAAAATATTTTTTCACCAAATATTATGAATATTCTTTTGTGTATAATTTCACTCGTGGCTTATATTCATATGTTTAGATATTTTAAATATAATACACAAGTAAATACTCAAATAGGAAAATTAAATTGAAAAATTGATTTAGTTATACAAACATTTTTAACAAGATAATTATGAATTATAAAATCATGTTTATAATTCACATATACTTTTTCAAATTGTATGATGTTTTAAAATAATGCGTGCATATTTTGAAAACTACATGAAAACTACATGAACACTTTTTAAACTACATGAGAAACAACACTCTATGTAATCAGTCGTAAGCCTTTTCCTTTTAGGTTTATGTGTTTTATGTACCATGTACTAGTTTTAGAAGTGTGCAAAAAGATGCACGGATGTCGTAATAGATCTTATCAGGGTATCTCCATGGTAGTTACCGTAGTTCAACACGTGCACTAGTGGCATGTATTGACCATAATATTGAGTTCGATTGTAGACATTGTAATTCTCAAGATCAGTGTAAAATGCGATCAGATGATTTTTCTCCCTATAAGTTAATTCGGAACCATCGGTGTAGCGGGTTTTGTCTACCATCTTCCGCACATTCTTTGAAGAATGAAAATAAGCTGTCAATGGAAATAAGCTGTCAACTATTTTGAAATAAACAATATAAATTACTTAATAACTATGTTAAGCTCACATGGGGGAAGAATTGGAGATGTATCCACAAGGACCCAAATTGAAGGTCTGTCTTGCTCGATTGTAGGATCATCAAGATCCATGGTGATAAGCATACCCTCATCAAAACCATACATCTTGCAAAGTGCTTCCCAATTTTGCAACCAAAATGGGTTACACCCTCAGCATTGTACAAATTTACTTGAAAATCCACACCATGATGGGTCCTTAGGAGAATTTTTTTGGTTTCCATACTTTCATTGTCTTCAAAACCAAATCCTCTCCAAGACATAGCGTCTTGCATAGCATAGGATAAGCTAGTCGAATTCGAAAAGATGAAAAACACACGTTAAAATAGTTGAAGTCGTGCTTAATTACGAAAAAAGCTATTGTCGTCGTTGCGTAACGTATGAACATCGAAGGTCTCCTCGAGCTTAATGCTGAAGCGCCGATCTTCGTCCAGCTCAATGAACCTGTCGCACCTACCTCTGTAAATGCGTGGCACCGGTCGCACTCCCGAGGCGGTTTTTTTCACGTCCGAGTACGACATTTCCGGCCTATGTTCATAATTCAAATATTAAACTTCTACAATTAAATATATGTACTAAAAACATAAATTAGATTATTATTATTAATCACGGGTTGACTATCGATGATGGTACGTAGCTCCTCCTTTCATTCCCGAGTGCATTATTACACCAAATTGTCTAGCACACGGGAATGAAGGAGAAGCTACCCCCACGACGGAGTGGATGATGGAGAGGGCTCCTAGATTTCTGCATAGTGCTCTCCAATTTTAGCATTCCCTACTTTTCCAATATGAGCATTCGATAAGCAAAACAAAATCATAAAATAAAGTAGTATTCAAATTAGCATGCATTCAATTATAAGCAAAAGTACATCATCTCTTGTGTCCGTACATCGTCAAATATTATCACTAATACTCCTCGAATACTATCATACATATAGCATCACTAATACAGCTAGAACCGTAGCGCTCGACGGATATCGTCGCGGGCGGTGGACACCCAAAGATAAGGAACCATCACAGGATCATAGCTCCAGTGAGATCCCTGAAGAACCTGCCAGGTATTGTCGAACCTGCCCTTCAATGCAACCATGTAGCGACGGACGTGCTCGTCCTCCTCGCTGACACGGTGACGTACCACCTCCGCGGTGTCCGGAAGCCTCGGCTGAAGGAAATATGCCCTAGAGGCAATAATAAAGTTATTATTTATTTCCTTATTTCATGATAAATATTTATTATTCATGCTAGAATTGTATTAACCGGAAACATGATACATGTGTGAATACATAGACAAACATATAGTCACTAGTATGCCTATACTTGACTAGCTCATTAATCAAAGATGGTTATGTTTCCTAACCATAGACATGTGTTGTCATTTGATTAACGGGATCACATCATTAGGAGAATGATGTGATTGACATGACCCATTCCGTTAGCCTAGCACTTGATCGTTTAGTATATTGCTATTGCTTTCTTCATGACTTATACATGTTCCTGTAACTATGAGATTATGGAACTCCGTTTACGGAAGAACACTTTGGTGCTACCAAAGCGTCCTACAACGTAATCGGGTGATTATAAAGGAGTACTACAGGTGTCTCCAAAGGTACATGTTGGGCTGGCGTATTTCGAGATTAGGTTTTGTCACTCCGATTGTCGGAGAGGTATCTTTGGGCCCTCTCGGTAATGCACATCACTATAAGCCTTGCAAGCAATGTAGCTAATGAGTTAGTTACGGAATGATGCATTACGTAACGAGTAAAGAGACTTGCGATAGCGAGATTGAACTAGGTATTGGATACCGACGATCGAATCTCGGGCAAGTAACATACCGATGACAAAGGGAACAACGTATGTTGTTATGCGGTTTGACCGATAAAGATCTTCGTAGAATATGTAGGATCCAATATGAGCATCCAGGTTCCGCTATTGGTTATTGACCGAGAATAGTTCTAGGTCATGTCTACATAGTTCTCGAACCCGTAGGGTCCGCACGCTTAAGGTTTCGATGACAGTTATATTATGAGTTTATGAGTTTTGATGTACCGAAGGAGTTCGGAGTCCCGGATGAGATCGGGGACATGATGAGGAGTCTCGAAATGGTCGAGACGTAAAGATCGATATATTGGACGACTATATTCGGAGTTCGGAAAGGTTCCGAGTGATTCGGATATTTTTGAGAGTACAGGAGAGTTACGGGAATTCGTATTGGGCCTCTTTGGGCCATACGGGAAAGGAGAGAAAGGGCCAAAGAGTGGCCGCACCCTCCCTTGGACTAGTCCGAATTGGACTAGGGAGGCGCACCCTTCCTTCCTTCTCCTTCTCTCTTCCCTTTCCTTCTCTCCTACTCCTACTACATGGAAGGGTTCTTAGTTGGACTAGGAAAGGGGAATCCTACTCCCGTGGGAGTAGGACTCCCCTAGGGCGCCATAGAGAGGGCCGCCCTCCCTCCTCCACTCCTTTATATACGGGGCAGGGGGCACCCCATGGACACACAAGTTGATCTACGTGATCGTTCCTTAGCCGTGTGCGGTGCCCCTTCCACCATATTCCACCTCGGTCATATCGTCATGAGTTTAGGCGAAGCCCTGCGCCGTAGAACATCATCATCGCCACCACGCCGTCGTGACGGAACTCATCCCCGACACTTTGCTGGATCGGAGTCCGGGGATCATCATCGAGCTGAACGTGTGTTGAACTCGGAGGTGCCGTACGTTTGGTACTTGGATCGGTCGGATCGTGAAGACGTACGACTACATCAACCGCGTTGTCATAACGCTTCCGCTTACGGTTTACGAGGGTATGTGGACAATACTCTCCCCTCTCGTTGCTATGCATCACCATGATCCTTGCGCAGCGTAGGAAATTTTTGAAATTACTACGTTCCCCAACAGTGGCATCCGAGCCTGGTTTTATGCGTTGATGTTATATGCACGAGTAGAACACAAGTGAGTTGTGGGCGATACAAGTCATACTGCTTACCGGCATGTCATACTTTGGTTCGGGCGGTATTGTGAGATGAAGTGGCCGGACCGACATTACGCCAGACGCTTACGCCGAGACTGGTTTCACCGCCATGCGAGCACTCGTTGCTTAAAGGTGACTGGCGGGTGTCTGTCTCTCTCACTTTAGTTGAACCGGGTATGGCTACGCCCGGTCCTTGCGAAGGTTAAAACAGCACCAACTTGACAAACTATCGTTGTGGTTTTGATGCGTAGGTAAGAACGGTTCTTGCTCAGCCCTTAGCAGCCACGTAAAATTTGCAACAACAAAGTAGAGGACGTCTAACTTGTTTTTGCAGGGCATGTTGTGATGTGATATGGTCAAGACGTGATGAGATATAAGTTGTTCTATGAGATGATCATGTTTTGTTGAAGTTATCGGCAATCGCGTAAGCCTTATGGTTGTCTCTTTATTGCATAAGATGCAAGCGCCAAATAATTGCTTTACTTTATCGCTATGCGATAGCAATAGTTGCAAGAGCAATAGTTGGCGAGACGACCATGTGACACACATTGACATAGATCAAGATGATGGAGATCATGGTGTCGTGCCGGTAACGATAGAGATCATGACAGTACTTTGGAGATGGAGATCACAAGCACAAGATGATGATGGCCATATCATATCACTTATATTGATTGCATGTGATGTTTATCCTTTATGCATCTTATCTTGCTTTGATTGACGGTAGCATTTTAAGATGATCTCTCACTAAAAATTATCAAGAAGTGTTCTCCATGAGTATGCACCGTTGCGAAAGTTCTTCGTGCTGAGACACCACGTGATGATCGGGTGTGATAGGCTCTACGTTCAAATACAACGGGTGCAAAACAGTTGCACACGCGAAATACTCAGGTTAAACTTGACGAGCCTAGCATATAACAGATATGGCCTCGGAACACGGAGACCGAAGGTCGGCGTGAATCATATAGTAGATATGATCAACATATTGATGTTCACCGTTGAAACTACTCCATCTCACGTGACGATCGGACATGGTGTAGTTGATATGGATCACGTAATCACTTAGAGGATTAGAGGGATGTCTATCTAAGTGGGAGTTCAAGTAATATGATTAATTGAACTTAAATTTATCATGAACTTAGTCCCGTAGTATTTTGCAAATTATGTTGTAGATCAATAGCTTGCGTTGTTGCTTTCATATGTTTATTTTGATATGTTCCTAGAGAAAAATTATGTTGAAAGATGTTAGTAGCAATGATGCGGATTGGATCCGTGATCTGAGGTTTATCCTCATTGCTGCACAGAAGAATTATGTCCTTGATGCACCACTAGGTGATGCACCTATTGCAGGAGCAGATGCACGTTATGAGCGTTTGGCTAGCTCAATATGATGACTACTTGATAGTTTAGTGCACCATGCTTAACGGCTTAGAATCGGGACTTCAAAGATGTTTTGAACGTCATGGACCATATGAGATGTTCCAGGAATTGAAGTTAATATTTCCAGCAAATACCCGAGTTGAGAGATATGAAGTCTCCAACAAGTTCTATAGCTAAAAGATGGAGGAGAATCGCTCAACTAGTGAGCATGTGCTCAAATTGTCTGGGTACTTCAATCGCTTGAATCAAGTGGGAGTTAATCTTCCAGATAAGATAGTGATTGACAGAATTCTCTAGTCACCATCACTAAGTTACTAGAACTTCGTGATGAACTACAAGATGCAAGGGATGACGAAAATGATTCCCGAGCTCTTCGTGATGTTGAAATCGACGAAGGTAGAAATCAAGAAAGAGCATCAAGTGTTGATGATTGACAAGACCACTAGTTTCAAGAAAAGGGCAAAGGGAAAGAAAGGGAAACTTCAAGTAGAAAGACAAGTAAGTTGTCACTCCTGCGAAGAAGCCCAAAGATGGACCAAAGCTTGAAACTGAGTGCTTACACTGCAAAGGAAATGGTCACTGGAAGCGGAAATGCCCTGAATATTTGGTGGATAAGAAGGATGGCAAAGTGAATAAGGGTATATTTGATATACAGGTTATTGATGTGTGCCTTACTAGTGTTTATAGTAGCCCTGAGTATTTGATACTTGTTTAGTTGCTAAGATTAGTAACTCGAAACAGGAGTTACAAGAATAAACAGAGACTAGTTGAAGGGGAAGTGACGATGAGTGTTGGAAGTAGTTCCAAAATTGATATGATCATCATCGCACACTCCCTATACTCTCGGGATTAGTGTTGAACCTAAATAAATGTTATTTAGGCGTTACGTTGAGCATGAATATGATTTGATCATGTTTATTGCAATACGGTTATTCATGTAAGTTAGAGAATAATTATTGTTCTGTTTACATGAATAAAACCTTCTATGGTCATACACCCAATGAAAATGGTTTGTTGGATCTCGATCGTTTGACACACATATTCATAATATTGAAACCAAAAGATGTAAAGTTAATAATGATAGTGCAACTTATTTGTGGCACTGCCGTTTAGGTCATATTGGTGTAAAGCGCATGAAGAAACTCCATAAAGATGGATCTTCGGAATCACTTGGTTATGAATCATTTGATGCTTGCGAACCGTGCCTTTTGGGCAAGATGACTAAAACTCCGTTCTCCGGAACAATGGAACGAGCTACTGACTTGTTGGAAATAATACATACCGATGTATGCGATCCAATGAGTGTTGATGCTCGTGACAAGTATCATTATTTTCTGACCTTCACAGATGATTTAAGCAGATATGCGTATATCTACTTGATGAAACATAAGTCTGAAATAGTTGAAAAGTTCAAAGAATTTCAGAGTGAAGTGGAAAATCATCGTAACAAGAAAATAAAGTTTCTACGATCTGATCATGGAGATGAATGTTTGAGTTACGAGTTTGGTCTTCATTTGAAACAATGTGAAATAGTTTCGCAACTCACGCCATATGGAAAACCACAGCATAATGGTGTGTCCGAAAGTCGTGACCGCACTTTATTGGATATGGTGCGATCTATGATGTCTCTTATCGGTTTACCACTATCATTTTGGGGTTATGTATTAGAGACAGCTGCATTCACGCTTAATAGGGCACCATCTAAATCCGTTGAGACGACACCGTATGAACTATGGTTTAACAATAAACCTAAGCTGTCGTTTCTTAAAGTTTGGAGTTGTGATGCTTATGTGAAAAAGTTTTCACCTGATAAGCTCGAACCCAAATCGGAGAAGTGCGTCTTCATAGAATACCCAAAGGTAACTATTGGGTACACCTTCTATCACAGATCCGAAGGCAAGTTATTCATTGCTAAGATGGATCCTTTCTAGAGAAGAAGTTTCTCTCAAAAGAAGTGAGTGGGAGTAAAGTAGAACTTGATGAGGTAATTGTACCTTCTCCCTTATTGGAAAGTAGTTCATCATAGAAATCAGTTCCAGTGATTCCTACACCAATTAGTGAGGAAGTTAATGATGATGATCATGAAACTTCAGATCAAGTTGCTACCAAACCTCGTAGGTCTTCCAGAGTAAGATCCGCACCAGAGTGGTACGGTAATCATGTTCTGGAAGTCATGTTACTAGACCATGATGAACCGACGAACTATGAGGAAGCGATGATGAGCCCAGATTCCGCGAAATGGCTTGAGGCCAATAAATCTGAGATAGGATCCATGTATCAGCAAGCCATGTTAAATAAATGGATCTTCAAGAGGAAGACGGACACTGATAGTAGTGTTACTATCTACAAAGCTCGACTTGTCACAAAAAGGTTTTCGACAAGTTCAAGGTGTTGACTACAATGAGATTTTCTCAACTGTAGCGATGCTTAAGTCTGTCCGAATCATGTTAGCAATTGCCACATTTTATGAAATCTGGCAAATGGATGTCAAAACTGCATTCTTTAATGGATTTATTAAAGAAAAGTTGTATATGATGCAACCAGAAGGTTTTGTCAATCCTAAAGGAGCTAACAAAATGTGCAAGCTTCAAATGATCCATCTATGGACTGGTGCAAGCATCTCGGAGTTGGAATAAAACGCTTTGATAGTGTGATCAAAGCATATGGTTTTATACAGACTTTTGGAGAAGCCTGTATTTACAAGAAAGTGAGTGGGAGCACTACAACATTTCTGATAAGTATATGTGAATGACATATTGTTGATCGGAAATAATGTAGAATTATGCTGCAAAGCATAAAGGAGTATTTGAAAGGAGTTTTTCAAAGAAAGACCTCAAGAAAACTACTTACATATTGAGCATCAAGATCTATTGAGATAGATCAAGACGCTTGATAAGTTTTTCAATAAGTACATACCTTGTCAAGATTTTGAAGTAGTTCAAAATGGAACAGTCAAAGAAAAGTTCTTGCCTGTGTTGCAAACGTGTGAAATTGAGTAAGACTCAAATCCCGACCACGGCAGAAAATAGAAAAGAGAATGAAAGTCATTCCCTATGCCTTAGTCATAGGTTCTATAAAGTATGCTATGCTATGTACCAGACCTATTGTATACCTTGCTCTGAATTTGGCAAGGAGTACAATAGTGATCTAGGAGTAGATCATCGACATTGGTCAAGAACATCCTTAGTGAGGACTAAGGAAATATTTCTCGATTATGGAGGTGATAAAAAGAGCCCATCGTAAAGAGTTACATCGATGCAAGCTTTTTACACTGATCCAGATGACTCTAAGTCTCAATCTGGATAAATACTGAAAGTGAGAGCAATTAGTTAGCGTAGCTCCGTGCAGAGCATTGTAGACATAGAATATTTGCAAAATACATACGGCTCAGAGTGTGATGTAACCCGTTGACTAAGCTTCTCTCACGAGCAAAACATGATAATACCTTAGTACTCTTTGGGTGTTAATCACATAGCGATGTGAACTAGATTATTGACTCTAGTAAACCCTTTAGGTGTTGGTCACATGACGATGTGAACTATGGGTGTTAATCACATACGATGTGAATATAAGTGTTGAATCACATGATGATGTGAACTAGATTATTGACTCTAGTGCAAGTGGGAGACTGAAGGAAATATGGCCTAGAGGCAATAATAAAGTTATTATTTATTTCCTTATTTCATGATAAATATTTATTATTCTTGCTAGAATTGTATTAACCGGAAACATGATACATGTGTGAATACATAGACAAACATATAGTCACTAGTATGCCTCTACTTGACTAGCTCATTAATCAAAGATGGTTATGTTTCCTAACCATATACATGTGTTGTCATTTGATTAACGGGATCACATCATTAGGAGAATGATGTGATTGACATGACCCATTCCGTTAACCTAGCACTTGATCGTTTAGTATATTGCTATTGCTTTCTTCATGACTTATACATGTTCCTGTAACTATGAGATTATGCAACTCCCGTTTACCGGAGGAACACTTTGGTGCTACCAAAGCGTCACAACGTAACTGGGTGATTATAAAGGAGTACTACGGGTGTCTCCAAAGGTACATGTTGGGTTGGCATATTTCGAGATTAGGTTTTGTCACTCCGATTGTCGAAGAGGTATCTCTGGGCCCTCTCGGTAATGCACATCACTATAAGCCTTGCAAGCAATGTAGCTAATGAGTTAGTTACGGAATGATGCATTACGTAACGAGTAAAGAGACTTGCCGGTAACGAGATTGAACTAGGTATTGGATACCGACGATCGAATCTCGGGCAAGTAACATACCGATGACAAAGGGAACAACGTATGTTGTTATGCGGTTTGACCGATAAAGATCTTCGTAGAATATGTAGGATCCAATATGAGCATCCAGGTTCCGCTATTGGTTATTGACCGAGAATAGTTCTAGGTCATGTCTACATAGTTCTCGAACCCGTATGGTCCGCACGCTTAAGGTTTCGATGACAGTTATATTATGAGTTTATGAGTTTTTGATGTACCGAAGGAGTTAGTCCCGGATGAGATCGGGGACATGACGAGGAGTCTCGAAATGGTCGAGACGTAAAGATCGATATATTGGACGACTATAATCGGAGTTCGGAAAGGTTCCGAGTGATTCAGGTATTTTTGGGAGTACCGGAGAATTACGGGAATTCGTATTGGGCCTCTTTGAGCCATACGGGAAAGGAGAGGAAGGGCCAAAAGAGTGGCCGCACCCCTCCCCTTGGACTAGTCCGAATTGGACTAGGGAGGGGGGGCGCACCCTTCCTTCCTTCTCCTTCTCTCTTCCCTTTCCTTCTCTCCTACTCCTACTACATGGAAAGGTTCCTAGTTGGACTAGGAAAAGGGGAATCCTACTCCCGGTGGGAGTAGGACTCCCCTAGGGCGCCATAGAGAGGGCCGGCCCTCCCCTCCTCCACTCCTTTATATACGGGGCAGGGGGCACCCCATGGACACACAAGTTGATCTACGTGATCGCTCCTTAGCCGTGCGGTGCCCCTTCCACCATATTCCACCTCGGTCATAACGTCGTGGAGTTTAGGCGAAGCCCTCGCTACCGATAGAACATCATCATCGCCACCACGCCGTCGTCTTGACGGAACTCATCCCGACACTTTCTGGATCGGAGTCCGGGATCGCCATCGAGCTGAGCGTGTCTTTGAACTCGGAGGTGCGGTTCGTTCGGTACTTGGATCGGTCGGATCGTGAAGACGTACGACTACATCAACCGCGTTGTCATAACGCTTCCGCTTACGGTTTACGTGGGTACGTGGACAATACTCTCCCCTCTCGTTGCTATGCATCACCATGATCCTTGCGTGTGAGTAGGAATTTTTTTGAAATTACTATGTTCCCCAACATCGGCACCGTCACTGGCCCACGCGACCGCCACCAAACAAGAATCGGGTCAACAACGGGCTGCCTCCTCACCAACCTACGTCCCCCGGAAGGTAGCACCTCCCAATACCAGCCCGACGGAGCCCAGTCCCGAACATGGCCCTGATTAAACAGGCCTCCACCTCCGAGTCGACGACGACGAGGATGCGGGATAGGCATCGCCGACGTCGATGCGAGAACTACTTCTATATATAGTTAAATAAAGTAGTTTATTAAATCAACTAGCTAGTTCAACTATATATGAAGCACTTACTATAAATAAAATAAAGTAGTACTTACTAAAAATAAACTAGTTTAACTATAGTTCTATTATATTTCTAACTAATTATATTAAACACTTTCCCTTCTTATTTTTTCCTTTTTCCTCTATTCTAAATATGAACATATTCATAAATGACTTAAATCATTCACAATTTTCCTATACATACACAATAAATTGACAAAGAAAATACTATGAACAAAAAATCATTAAAATTCTATGAACAAAATTACAACAGAAAAAAATCATAAAAATTCTATGAACAGAAAAAAAATCATAAAAATTTGACATCTAAATTACTTACAGAATATGATAAAAATTTGACATCTAAATTACAACAGAAAAAAACCATAAAAATTTGACATCTAAATTACAACAGAAAAAACCATAAAAAAAATCTAACACAATATGAACAAATTAATTACACAATATGAAAAAAATCTAACAGAAAAATCTATGAACTACACATCTAAATTAGTACACATCTAAAAAAAAATCTATGAACTACAAAAAAATCTAACAAAATCTAACTCAATTAACAAATACTAACATCAAATTAAATTAGTAGCTCACGGCGACGGTGTCGGGGACGGCGACGGCGAGGTGCGGCTCGAGGTGAGGCGGGCGGCGACGGCGTCGATCGGGCGGCGGGAGGGCGCGAGGCGGCGCGGGCGACGGCGAGGCGGAGACGGACGGGCAGCCTGGCGGCGTCGGGCGGCGGGGAAGAACGAATCGACCCAAATTTTTGCAGTGCCGCTTATATAGCGAGCATTGGTCCCGATTCATGGCACCAACCGGGACCAATGTTATTTTAGTCGGTTGGTGGCACAACCGGGACCAATGGCTTCTTTTCGGCAGCCCAAAGGCGGGAAGGCGCTTAGTCGGTTGGAGGCTCCAACCGGGACTAAAGGGGGTGGCATTGGTACCGGTTTGTGCCATCAACCGGTACCAATGCACCCCTTTAGTTTCGGTTCGTGCCACCAACCGGGACTAAAGGCTTTGCGCTGGCGCGGTGCAGTGGGATCTTTAGTCCCACCTCGCTAGCTGAGGAGCGTCCGCACCTGTTTATAAGTGCAACTCTGCCCTTCCATTTGAACTTCTCACTATTGCAGGCCTACTGGCCTAATCTTGTGTCTCTGCCTGTGGGCCTGCTGGGCAGTTTGCGGGCCTGAGTCCTGGCCCAATAAGGTTTCTAGTCGTATTCAGGCCGTGGTGGCCCAGTAAGTGGCAAAATTTTTATTTTTTCCCATTTTTTGTTTTCTTTTTTGCTTTATTTATTTTATGATAATTCTTTTTGCTATTAAAGTTTCTAACAAAATTCTACTTACTTATTTATTTTCTTTTATGATAATTCTTTTTGCTTTTAATGTTTTGAACAGAATTCTAATTACTTATTTATTTTCTTTTATGATAATTCTTTTTTGCTATTAAAGTTTGTAACAAAATTCTAATTACTTATTTATTTTCTTTTATGATAATTCTTTTTGCTTTTAATGTTTTGAACAGAATTATAATTACTTATTTATTTTCTTTTATGATATTTTTTTTTGCTATTAAAGTTTGTAACAAAATTCTATATAATTTTAGTTTCAATAATACTAGAGGTTTATAAAAACTTTTTAGTTGATTCCTTCAGTACCAGTTCTAAGGCTGTTACAAAGGCATTTTATTTGGTACAGGTTTTAAGGCGACCTTTTAGTACCGGTTCGTGGCATGAACCGGTAAAAGAGCTTTTTAGTTAATTCTTTCTGCAGCTATTTTTTAGTCCCACCTCGCCAAGCGAGAGGCACTCGCGGCGGTTTATAAGCCCTGAGTGTAGAGACGATGAAGGGAGAAGCACAGTGCTCACCTGCACGTTGGCCTGAAGCTAAGCAACGTGCAGATGAACATTGCGCCTCTCTTTCATTTTGGCATGGTATATATAGGCATATCATTGGTCACGGTTGGTGGCATGAACCGGTTGGTGGCATGAATAGTTAAAATTTGAATTCTTTGAAATTTGTGTGAATCACAAATTTGTGATTAACTTTAATAAAAAAATGAGCATAGATGCGCCTGTAGAGAGATTTCAACCTAAATTCATAATAAATTTCTATGAACTTCAGAGAAATTCAGTATGAATTTAGGTCAAATTCCCTGTATAACGGCATCTATTTTTACTTTGAGAGGAGCTCAACAAGGCAGAGAGGGAGGGGCTTATAAACAGGTGTGAGCACCCTTTGGTTGGCGTGGTGGGGCTAAACCAACCCTTTAGTCCCGGTTGGTGGCACGAAATGGGACTAAAGGGCAGCCTTAGGTCCTGGTTCAAGCCACCAACCGGGACCAATGGTGGTGGGCCAGGAGCGAGGCCCATTGGTCCCGGTTCGTCCCACCAACCGGGACAAAAAGGTCCAGACGAACCGGGACCAATGACCCACGTGGCCCGGCCGGCCCACGGGGCTCATGAACCGGGTCCAATGCCCCATGGGTCCCGGGTTACAGATCAACAGGGACTAATGGGCTGGCCGGCAGACCCTTGCCCCCTTTTCTACTAGTGATCGTTTCCTTAATGGAAAAATAATATAGAAAATAAACATGCAATTGGAAAAAGTGAATAAAAAGAAACCTTGTGTGAGCCAGCGTCATATATTAAAAACCACTTGGACAGATAAATAGTAATGCGACATCTATAAGTCTAGCTCAAAAAATGTTTAAGCTCAGGCTTACCTGGTGGTCACTTTGGGCGGGCTGTACACCGAGGTCCCAGGTTCAGAACACTTGTTCGTGTTTTCTCTCTCTCTGGTGTATCAATCATGCTAACCAGTGTGACCCATGTTTCTAATTTGAGGTGTTTCTTACATAATAAAAAAAGGAGGGTTTTCTGTAAAAAAAAATTCTCATGCGCGGGCCACCCACCGACATGTGGGACATGACCACTTTGGCATGCCATGTAGGTAGGACATACACCTGAATACGTACAGAGGCACTGTATTTGCACCATAGGACAAGTTATAGCATCGGTTTTGTGTATTTTACAACTTTAGGCATCAAACTGACCGCACAAGACAAGTTAAGGCACCACTGATGTATTTAACTCATATTTAAACTTTCGGTTTCTTTTCTCTTATTGGAAAAAGAGGAATATTCTCAGCCTCTGCATCAAGTGATGTAAATATCATATATTAATGATTATAGACGATGCCAAATAGATGGGTTTACAGATACAAAAAAGAAAAAAAACTTGAGGTCAGCATGTCTGCATGGTCCCCAAATCATACCATCAAATCTATGACCACATATTAGCCAACAAAGGACGCAATACTCCAAGACAACATCTTCAAAATGGAATCCCCGCTCGTGCCCCTATGTTGTGGCTTCAGTCGAGATGTCAGACTAAGGGCTATAAATTTGAAGCAGATCTTCAAATCAACACCTTCAATAAATTAACGACATATGGACGTTCAAAGTTGCCTGATCAAGTCTTAGGCAAGATTTTGAGTTTTCACCCGAAAAAAATGCAACCGTGATGTCTATCAACAGAGTCCTCACCCACCATTCTACCTGTTTGCTTACACAGAAATAGCCAGCCAAAGGAGAAACTGCCGGAAGGGAAGGCTCACCACTTTTCTACTACTTAGGGGGGCTGATGCTGATGCAGAATATAGGAGCTTCAGTAAAATGTTCATTGAGAGGGAAAGGCCTACTAGTACAACTATGCATGCATACCCCAACCTGCTACTGTTTGCAGAATCTTGTATTTCTATTCCTACACTTCTCGAAATAGGCTTTTGTCCAGATTTATAAATAAAAGCACCATCACATCCATATAACAAGTTCAAATGCAATGAAATAAAAGAGTCTGCTGGGGCATCCAACACAAACACGCAAAAAGAAAAATAAGACAAATAAAGAAAAACAACCACAAAGTGGCCACGAACTCACGCGCCTCCTCCGAGGACAGTCAGCGAGCGGCAGCATACATCGCCTTCATCATAAGTCCCAGACGCTCGCGGTCGCGCTGCATATACAACGGGTGCCATTGGCATATATTAATAGTTTTCTATGTTTCTGATTGCCATATATTTTGTAAGCGGTAAATACACCAGTGGTGCTTGAACTTGTCACAGATGTTCAGTTTAGTGCCTGAAGTTTAAAAATACCTGGAACTGGTTCTAAAACTTGGAGCGAGCGCGCAAATACGGTGCTAATCTCATCAGTATATGTAAAGTGCGCAGACGTGGCACCATATATGGCTGACATGGCATGGGGCCCACTTCTAACAACAAAACAGGGTTATTTCAAAACTCTATATCCCTATGACAAGTGGGCCCCGACTGTCAGAGGAATTAAAATGTACAGGGCGTGCTGGCCACCACGACAGGTTGGTTTGTTGCCAACACATTTTTTAGGGGTTGTTGCCAACAATAACTCTTCAGGCTTATATGAGTATGAATATGGTTGTGGTACTTAGATGGGCTGCACTCAGTGTGGCCCATTTAGCACACGATATTTCTTTTAAAAATAAATGTATACAAATAATAATCATAATTAGTGCTAAAAATGTAAGTAAAAATCATAATAATTAATTGATATTAAAATATTCATGTGTTATTAATAATTATCTCGTGGTCAACAAATATCCGTGTGCACATATTATTTTAAAAAAATCATAATCAAGGCTCTATGCCACGCTGTCAGCTATGAATATTTGTGGTACATAAATAATAACTTCACGATACACAAATATTTGTTTCTTTTTTTTTGCGGAAAGAAACACAAATATTTGTGTGCACACGAAACAAATATTTTCCTGTAACTTTATGCAATATTCAACTATTATTGATAAAATACTTTTTCACCAAATATTATGAATATTCATTGGTGTATAATTTCACTCGTGGCTTATATTCATATGTTTAGATATTTTAAATATAATACACAAGTAAAAATTCAAATTGAAAAATTTATTTAGTTATACAGATATTTTTTTAACAAGATAATTATGAATTATAAAATCATGTTTATAATTCACATATACTTTTTTGAAATTGCATGATGTTTTTAAAATAACACATGAATATTTTGAAAACTACCTGAACACTTTTTAAAAGTTGCTTATTTTAGTTTTACGCAGAGCCTCTATAACACATGAATAGTTGGACTTTATTTGTACTATTGCCATTATAGTTACGGACATTTTCATTTTTCTGAGAAAAATAAAAGGTGCTAAATGGGCCACACAGACAGCAGCCCTTTTAAGACAGCAGCCTACATTATTACCCGGACTGCCGTTGGCGACTTGGCGTGCTGGACCTGTACTCTTGACGACACAGAGTCAAGATCGCACGGGGCGCGGGACAATGGATGTCTGTCCAGTCCAGTCGGCAACAGCAGCACGAGGAAGAATAGTATGGCCGCGTCATCCATATAAACTAGGCCCATGCAGCGCCTCCCAGTAGTCTCTCTTACTCCTCCGTTCAGGAAATCTTTGTCGTGAAAATGGATAAAATTCGTATGTCTACAGGCGTATTTTAGTTCTAGATACATCTCTTTTTATCCATTTTGATGACAAGTATTTTTGGACGGGGGGAGTACTATTAAACAAGCAAACATATTCATCACTAAGTACACCCAACCTAATATACACAAAGCAACCCGAATCAACGATAGCCACATGATTAGCCCACTCATTTAGATCTAACCGTTAGTATAACAATCAACTTCTCACCAAAAGTGCGTTTAGTAATTTTTTCAGAGCGGACGAAAACTCTGCCCATCGGCCACCCCTACAATCACGCAGGAAAAATAAGCCCGACCCCAATTGGATCATTCACCCTCGAGGTCGGTAGCGATAAGATCTCCCGATGGCGTGCGCCTCCTGCCTCTCCTCACCTGATTCGCCTTCGCCATCAAAGGTCTCCGAGGGGGACGCCGTTGACTCCACTACTCCTCCGGTGGTGGTTGTGGGGTCGGCCGGAGAAGCGACGGCGGTGGCGAGCAGCGATGCATCAGCGGATAACAACGCATGTGAAGCACGCACCGGCAGCGGCTGCGGCAACGGCAGCGGCGGCGCGGCAGTGCGGTGGCGGTTACAGTCGAGAAGGCGGGCAGGTGCGGTGGCGGTTCTGGTCGAGAAGGCGGGCGGGGGCTTAGGCGTGGTGGTGCGGTGGCGGCAGGAGAAGGGACGCCAGGCGGCACCGAGGCGAGCTTCGTCCATGAATGTGGCGCGCGCAGAGGCTGTTGCTAGCCGGGCGGTGGCTGCCGTGGTGCCGCGCGACGACACGACCGCAGGGAAGCCGGGCGCGCGCGCATGGTGGTGGGGCTAAGGTGAGCGGGTCGGGTGCGATGGAAGAAGAGGGCCGAGGTCCAGCCGTCTTCCTTCGCTGAGATGGATTGGAGGGTCAACGCCACCAGCACGCGCTCAAGGCGAGGTCTGAGAATTTCCTCTTCTCTTAAATTGTTTATTTGGGGAATCCTCAATTGCATCGCCCACCCCTGCTTGGACTGATTCGTTCTCTGCGTGCCCTTGGACCTGGACAAGTATATCCTGACCATCCTGTCCGACCGCGCATACACGTCGGAGGTCTTGCAGAAGATTGGGCTCCTGCAGCGGCTTGTGACCCAAGGTCCTCAACACTGATGAGGCTTCATGGCTGGTAAGGTTCTCACCTCATGGTTGAAATTTCTGGTTATGTAGTCAAATACCTTTTTGATTTTTGAATCATGGGTTATTCGGTCAGTCAGCTCAGCGGTATCTTTTGTTTTCTGCATGAATGAAGGATACCGTTCCAGTCATATAACAAAGTCCCAAGCTCTCACCTCTCTGATTTCTCTGAAGCCATGAATTTCAAACTGAATGGCTTCACGTTCAAAGGCTTCAAAGGCTTGCGTTTGCTGAACAAACAGGAACTGGCTTCGGGAGAGTTAGTTTGATGCTGTAAGAATTTGCATTGCAAACGAATACAGACTATGAGAACCAAGGGGTTCTCCCACGGACATGTACCTGTGACAGCATTAGAGATGCGAGGGAAGGGGAAGAGGTCATATGCATTCCCAGAAGATTTTGAAGATAAATCGGTTTGAAGACATTGACCTGATGATGCGAAGACATTCACCTATACGCTGAGAGTTGGTTCCAGATTTGTACGAATCCGTGAATAAGTACAAGTGAGGAATCTATCTAGTTGTGAAGCTTAAGTGAATATACTAGGCAGTACGAGATGCGCATGAGAATAGATCTAACATAGTATGGGCAGAAACCAATTTTGGCAAGTAGGATGAATCTTGAAGATCAAAAAGATGGTAAAAATAGAGTTATATTTACCGCTTCGAAGAACTGCTAGACGGGAGGAAAGGAGGCCGAGCAGTTCAATCCACCGTGCCCTAACTTGGCGACGGAGGACACCTACAGCGGCGGCGGAGATGAAGATGTTCGCGGCCGGCGTGAAGACGGCGTCGGAGAGGTCGCGGCAGCTAAGCGCTTCGTCGCCGGCGTCGTCGAGAGCTAGCGGTGGCGCTAGGGTTTTGACGAGGTGGAGAGGTGGAAGAAGATTTTCTTTACCGCAGGGGACAGGTATTTATAACGAGGTGTGCGGCGCAGCGCAATTACGCAGGTGCCCCTGGCGGTTCACATCTGAGGGGCACGTGGCAAGCATGCAACATGCTCTGAGTTGTCCCACGTTCCCACGCTCGCCAGGTTTGTCGGATGGTCGTTCCGGCTACTCCGGAATTCAACAGTAAGGATGAATCATTTCAAACAGACTTAAAGTTTGTCTCTGTGTCTTCTGCTGATAAGGACGCGGAGAAGACATTCGATAGTTTCAATAGAATGCATATGATTTGGACAGATAGAGTTTGAGATAGAAAGCATAGAGAGATTAGGGTCCGATCACATTCACTTAGTTCAAAAGATTCAACTTGAAGACTAGCTACAAGTGAATGCTGTAGAGGACAGAACAATATATATATATATATATATATATATATATATATATATATATATATATATATATATATATATATATATATATCAGACAACAACCAAATCAACATAGTGAAGAAAATCATGAAGATAAGTTGAAGTTGAAGACAAATCAAATGCGAAGATATTGCAGAAATAACGCCGTGAGTGAAACAGTTCAAACAAAGAAATTTGGTGGTGGCGTTACCCACCGTATAGGAAGTATTAGACCCAGACACGGCGCACAATTATCGTGGCGCTCCGAAGTCAAATTCCATGTTAATGTATTCACACTCAGAATGTAAGTCTTCATTAGATTGAAGACATACGTTACTTCGTGTGTTGCACATCTAAGTCATCAACATGCATAAGTGTTAGGATGTGTGCTTGATCACAGGACATTTGAGGATTCCAAGATATTTAGCTCACACCGTAACTTGCAAAACCTTTTTCTCATCCAAGGGCTTTGTGAAGATATCTGCCGATTGCTCTTCAATGTTGGCGTGAATGATGTCAATATCTTTCTTCATGACATGATCCCCGAGAAAATGATGACGAATTTCAATGTGCTTTGTCTTCGAAAGTGCTGGACTGGATTGTTGGCAATCTTGATGGCGCTTTCGTTGTCGCAGAAGAGAGGTACTTGTGTCAGATTGATGCCATAGTCCTTGAGAGTTTGCTTCATCCATAGAAGCTGCGCACAGCAAGATCCAGCAGCAATGTATTTAGATTCAGCAGTTGAGAGTGATACACAGTTCTTCTTCTTTGAAGACCAACAGACGAGTGATCGTCCCAGAAAGTGACATGTGTCTGATGTAGACTTGCGATCCACCTTGTCACCAGCATAATCAGCATCCGAAAATCCAACCAAATCAAATTTTGAGCCCTTTGGATACCATAATCCGAGTGTTGGGGTGTGAGCCAAATATCGAAGAATTAAGCTTCACAGCTAAGTGATGCGATTCCTTTGGTGCCGCTTGGAATCGAGCACACATGCAAACACTAAGCATAATATCTGGCCTAGATGCACATAGGTAAAGTAAGGAAACAATCATGGAGCAGTATACCTTTTGATTGAACTCTTTACCATTGTCGTCGGGACCCAAGTGGTGTTTATCGGCATTGGCGTCGTGTATCCTTTGCACTCTTGCATTCCAAACTTCTTGAGACAATCTTGGAGGTATTTTTCTTGAGATATAAAGATGTCATTTCTTTCTTGTGAATTTGAAGACCAAGGAAGAACTTGAGCTCTCCCATCATGGACATCTGATATTGTTCTTGCATCATGTATCCAAATTCATCACTATACTTCTGGTTGGTGCAGCCGAAGATAATGTCATCCACATATATTTGGCATACAAACAGTTCACCGTCATATGTCTTCGTGAAGAGTGTGGGATCAAGGGATCCTGGTTTGAAGCCTTTGCTCTTCAGGAAGTCTTTGATCATATCATACCAGGCGCGAGGAGCTTGTTTGAGGCCATACAGTGCTTTATTTATCTTGTACACCATATCAGGATGTTTTGGATCTTCAAAGCCAGGTGGTTGAGCGACATATACTTCTTCTTCAATCTTGCCGTTGAGAAATGCACTCTTCACATCCATTTGATAGAGCAAGATGTTGTGGTGGTTAGCATAGGCTAGTAGTATGCGAATGGCTTCAAGCCTAGCTACAGGAGCAAATGTTTCATCGAAGTCAATTCCTTCAACTTGAGTATATCCTTGAGCCACAAGCCGTGCTTTGTTTACGACGACTTGACCATGCCCATCTTGCTTGTTTCGATATATCCATTTGGTGCCAATAATGTTATGCTTGCGAGGTCGTATGCTTGACAAGTTCCCAAACATTAGTCAGCTTGAACTGTTGAAGTTCTTCTTGCATAGCTTGAATTCATTCTGGTTCCATAAAAGCTTCAGCAACTTTCTTGGGTTCTGATATTGACACAAATGAAAAGTGCCCACAGAAATTTGCTAGTTGTGTTGATCTTGAGCGAGTAAGCGGACCAGGTGCATTGATGCTCTCGATTATCTTCTCAATCTGTACTTCATTTGCAACTCGAGGATGAACTGGACGAAGACTTTGCTCATGCTGATCATTGTCTTCATTGGGAGGAATGTCTTGGCTGAGCATTGTCTTCAAAGTTGGTTAGGTGCGAAATGATAAGTTCCTCTTCAGGTTGTGCTTCATTTGGCATGATTTCACCAGTTCCCATCAGCTTGATAGATTCATTTGGGCGGAGCTTCGTCTAGTGTGCTTGGCAGAACTCTCTTTGTGAACCATTGGTTTCATCAAATCGCACATCTACAGTTTCGACGATTTTGTAGAGATAAAGATTGAAGACTCTGTAAGAGTGTGAGTCCTTTCCGTAACCGAGCATGAAGCCTTCGTGAGCTTTGGGTTCAAATTTTGACTTGTGATGGGGATCCTTGATCCAGCACTTAGCCCCAAATACTCTGAAGTAGCTGACATTCGGCTTCTTGCCAGTATGGAGCTCATAGGATGTTTTGTTCAGAAGCTTATGGATGTAAACACGGTTGATGACGTGACATGTCAGTATCAATAGCTTCGTGCTAGAACTTTCTTGGTGTCTTGTACTCGTCGAGCATTGTTCGAGCCATCTCAATGAGGGTTCTGTTCTTGCGCTCCACGATGCCATTTTGCTGAGGTGTGTATGGAGCAGAGAACTCATGAGTGATTCCCATGGTATCCAGATGAAGATCAAGTCCGGTGTTCTTGAATTCAGTGCCGTTATCACTTCTGATATGCTTGATCTTGACGCCATAATTATTCATTGCTCGATTGGCGAAACGTCTGAAGACATCTTGCTCTTCAGTCTTGTAGAGAATTATGTGCACCCATGTGTATCTTGAGTAGTCATCAACAATGACGAAGCCATAGAGACGAGCGGTTGTGGTGAGGGTAGAGTAATGAGTAGGGCCAAACAAATCCATGTGTAACAGCTCGAAGGGTTGAGATGTCATCATGATTGTCTTCGAGGGTGCTTTGCCCTAGTCATCTTTCCAGCCTTCGCAGCACCACACAAATGATCCTTCTTGAACTTGACACCTTGATGCCTATGACATGCTTCTTCTTGGCGAGTGTGTAAGTTCCTCATGCCAAGATGCCGCAGCCTTCGATGCCGAGCCGCATTCTCAAGCTTTTGCAAGAAGACATACGACAAGTCGTGGACCTGCTGAGAAATCTACCATGTATAGATCATCTTTCCTATACCCTTCAAAGACTAGAGACTTGTCAGATTCCATTAGTACAAGGCAACGATATTTTCCGAATATCACAATCATGTTCAAGTCACAAAGCATTGAGACATACATCAAGTTGAAACCAAGGGATTCAACAAGCATCACTTTATCCATGTGTTGATCCTTTGAGATTGCAACTCTACCTAGACCCAATACCTTGCTTTTACCAGTGTCAGCAAATCTGATGTGACTCTTGTCTGATGGACGTAAGGTTGAGTCCATGAGAAGACTTCGATCACCAGTCATATGATTAGTGCATCCACTGTCCATAATCCATTCTGAAGCATGAGGTGTCATACCCTACAGTGCAGTTATGGGGATAGGCTTCACCAAGAGCATTGTGAAGCATAAACATTTGATGGGCAAGTGGATTATTGAAGCTTAAATCAAGATTAGGACTGATAGGATGAATGGCAAACGATTCAGGAACAAAATACATAGTGAGACCATTTGGGCATTTGATCTTGTGCCCTACAAGATGTTTTAGGTCCCCAAAGAATAGCATCGACGCCTTTGATTTTTTGGTCGGAGACCCTTTCCTGCAAAAGAGAGTTAATTCTTCTTAACCACCCACATCTTGAGGGTGGCTTAGAAGCAATGAGTCTAAGTGCAGCATCTGAGAATTTCAGCTTTGGAGCCCTAGCAAATAGCCTTGCAGGAGATGAATGATACTCATGTGAATAAGCAGAAAAGTTCTTAGTTCTATGAACATAGCGGTTTGAAGACACACGCTCATATTCATAACTTTGAGTACGGTTTCCCTGCAAAACATTGGCGTTAGGGTGACTCAGGTGAGTCCTCGGTCTGTATGAAGCCTTTGGACCATATGACACCTTAGGTCTGGGGTTTGTCTTCTTCCCAGGTGGTGTCATGATGACATTCACAGGAAGATTCTCAATACAACTTTTGGGAACCCAGATCTTCTTCATAGGCGGTCCATTCCTGCAGTTAGTACCAATATACCTGGCAAACACTTCACATTCTGATTCTTGAACAGCTTATAGTTTGCATCAAAGGATTCATCAATGATAATAGGGTTAGCACAGGTAAAGCCAGATAAGGTGGATGGATCCACTGAAGGTCCCTTTGCAGCAACCCATGTGGTTTTGGGATCTTGCTCGGGCTTCCAAAGTAGGAACCATCAACATTCATTTTCCTCTCGAACCCAACACCCTCTTTCCTAGGGTTTTGGTTCAGGATCTGCTTTTTGAGGACATCGCAAAGTGTCTGATGCCCTTTCAGACTTTTATACATCCCTGTTTCAAGCAAAGTCTTCAACCTAGCATTTTCATCAGCAATAGCAGTGGTATCCTCCACAGAGGGGTTAGTTACCACATTAGTAGTTGAAGACAATGCAACAGTAGCAGCAGTTGAACATCCGACAGAGGTAGCGATATCACGCTCAAGACATTTTAGACATGGTGGTTCAAATCCATCCTGGCGAAACTGATCCGTTGAGCGAAGTGACTCATTCTCTTTTGAAGATCTTCATGAGCCGCCCTCAATTTCTCAAGCTCTTGCTTCCTTTGAAGATAATCATAGGAGAGCTTTTCATGAGTAGTTGAGAGCGTTTCATGACGACTTTCAAGTTCTTGGTACTTAGCATGAAGATTTTTAATGTCTTTAACTAAGGACTGTGAACGTGTCATTTCCGCGTCCAACAGGTCATCGCTTTTGTCTAACAGTTGAGTATGTTCCATAGCTCTTTGTTGTTCGGTTGCAATTTTAGCAAGTGTTTTGTAGCTGGGTTTGGATTCACAATCATAGTCATCTTCAATTGATGTTTGAAAGTAAGCATCACTTGATTTTACATTGGCAACGCGTGCCATGAAGCAGTAGGTGGGAGCAGGGTCGTCCTTGTCATCGCCTTCTCGCTGGTGTAGAAGTCATTGTCTTGATGTTGAAGATGGACTTGGCAACATAGGTTGTGGCTAAAGCCGGACTTGCAACGCCAGGTCGGACTCCTCTTGAGACTCCACCTCCACCTCCTCGAGCAGACTCCTCCTCTGAATCCATTTCCTTGCCAACAAAAGTCTGAGCCTTGCGGATGAGCTCTTCTTATGAGATGAAGACTTTGATGAGGACTTGGAAGAAGACTTTGAAGATTTCTTCTTCTTCTTGTCATCAGAATCATATTCTTTGCTCTTCTTCTTCTTCTTCTTCTCATTGTCCCACTGTGGACACTCAGAGATATAGTGTCCAGTTTTCTTGCACTTGTGACAGGTTCTCTTCTTGTAGTCATGAGTGGAAGCTTCATCATTTCTTGAGCTGGATCGTGAAGACTTTACGAAGCCTTTCTTCCTAGTGAACTTGGAACTTCTTCACAAGCATAGAAAGTTCCTTTCCAATGTCTTGGGATCATCGTAACCGCAATCAGATTCTTCTTCAGATGAGGAAACAACTTTTTGCCTTCAAAGCGCGAAGTTCGGCCATAGTTGGGACCATAGATATCTATTTTCTCGTAAAGCTGGAACTCATGTGTGTTGAGCCTCTCAAGTATATCAGACGGACCGAGTGTCTTGAAGTCAGGGCGTTCTTGTATCATGAGGGCAAGGGTGTCAAAAGAGCTGTCAAGTGATCTCAGTAGTGTCTTGACGATTTCATGCTTGGTGATCTCAGTGGCGCGAGAGCATGAAGCTCATTTGTGATGTCAGTGAGGCGATCAAATGTGAGCTGGACATTTTCATTGTCGTTTCTCTTGAAGCGGTTGAAGAGGTTGCGAAGAACACTGATTCTTTGATCTCTCTGGGTTGAGACGCCTTCGTTGACCTTGGATAGCCAGTCCCAAACTAGCTTCGACGTTTCCAGAGCACTCACACGGCCATCTTGTCGCTTTGGTCGATGACCACGAGATGATGTTCTTTGCGGTGGAGTCCAGTTGAATGAACTTCTTGACATCAGCGGGGTGACACCTTCACCAAATTTAGGAACGCCGTTCTTGACGACATACCGTAGGTCGACATCAATGGCTTCAAGATGCATGCGCATCTTATTCTTCCGATGGGGATAGTCGGTTCCATCGAACACGGGGCAAGCAGCGGAGACTTTGATTATCCCTACAACAACATAGCTAAAACTCCGGTGGTTAAACCGAATCACACAGAACAAGGGAGTACCTTGCTCTGATACCAATTGAAAGTGCTAGTTATCGACTAGAGGGGGGTGAATAGGCGATTTTTAGGAAAGTCTTCAAAACACGAATGTTTCAAAGACAAACAATAGAAATGACCTAATTGATATGCAGCGGAAGATAAACTACAACAAGCAAGCCATAGTCAAGTATGCAAAAATATGAACGGACAAGACTAATAGCAGCTATGTAGTAAGGATCAGGATGGAAGATAGTATGAAGCCAAACAACGATAGTAATCAAGCAATGAAGTCAAACAGATAAGACATATAAGCAATGGCTTCACGAAGACAAACTCAGGGTAAAGGAGGGAAGGGATAGAACCACTCACTTGTTGAAGACACAGGATTTGTTGGACCGGTTCGATTCTTTGTGACAACTGTACATCCGATTAGGGAGGCTGAGATTCAACTCGGAAGATCGCGTCTTCACCTTATTCCCCTTGAGCTAAGGACACACAGTCCTCGCCCAATCACTCTGGTAAGTCTTCAAGGTAGACTTCCGAACCTTCACAGATTGCGTTCACCAAAGAATCCACAATGACTCTTGGATGCTCGAGCAGCGACGCCTAACCGGCCGGAGGATTCCACAGTCCTCAAGTGTAATAAGTCTTCAGGTCACACGAGCGGAAAGACTTGATGATGCCTAACACTCTTCGCTCTGGGTGTTTGGGCTTTGTCCTCGCAAGGATTTCTCTCTCTCAAAGGCTTGAGGTGGGTTGCTCTCAAACGACAAAAGCCGTGCACTAACTCTGAGCAGCCACCAATTTATGGTGTAGGGGGTAGGCTATTTATAGCCACTAGGCAACCCGACCTGTTATGTTCGAAATGACCCTGGGTCACTAAGGAACTGACACGTGTTCCAACGGTCAAATTTCAAACACACACGGCAACTTTACTTGAGCTACAAGCAAAGCTGACTCATCCAGCTCTGGACAAGTTTTGCTGTCATTGTCTTCGCTTGAAGACATAGGATTTGGGTTGAGCAACACTTCAGTCATTCTGACTATGATCACTTGGACCCCACTTAACAGTACGGTGGTTCCTACAACTCAACAAAGAAGAAAAGGAAACAACGAGACGACACAGTCTTCGCGCTCCATAGTCTTCACTCAATGTCTTCTCATGTCATAGTCTTCAATGTGAATATCTTCACATACCACCATTGTCGTCAATATCTTCATACATTTTTAGGGGTTGTCTCCGGTAGGTAAACAGAATCAATGAGGGACACTACCTGCGTTATCCTGCAATTCTCACAAACGCATTAGTCCCTCAACCACATTTGTCCCTCAAACCAACTAGGGGTGGCACTAGATGCACTTACACCTATTACATTGCTCAAACCTAGAAATAAGAAAATCCCAAGCAAAATGAAAACAATCATCAAAGACCACCGCCGCCTCGCCCGCCGACCATCCTTCATATTTCATGGTATCATTCACCTCCATGCTATCTGAAATAATAATATTTACTCCCTCTGTCCCATAATAAAAGAACGTAAATGTTCTTATATTATGGGACGGAGGGAGTAGTAGTTTGACCCGCACAGTTGCGCGGGTAGATTTGATACATATTTATATATGGTTTTTAAGAGGATATATAGGCAACTACTATTTCAGATAGAGCGAGCATATATGCTTTGTGGTAAGATTATTTAGCTTTGTTGACACATATCTTTCCACTGATTTTATTGTGTTGATGATAAAGAACATCCACCGGTATCATTGGGATCTTCGGCTCACTGTATAGCCCATGGATTTTTTGGTTTATGTTGGGCTTTTCCTCTTCCACTGTTCCTTGCCATTTAGTACCTATCTTGCCATCAATCGATTGTTTGAAAAGTTCACAAAAATTGGAAAGTTCACAATTTTTTGAAAAGTTCACTTTGGAAGGTTCACAATATTTTGAAAAGTTCACAAATTCGAAAAAGTTCATAAATTTGACAAATGTTCACAAAATTTGGAAAAAGTTCATGGATTGAAAAAATCGCAAATGGAAAAATTTCATGAATTTGAAAAAAGATCACAAAATTTAAAAAGAAGTTCTTGTATTTGAAAAAGTTCATGAAATTTTGCAAAAAGTTACTAAATTTATGAAAAGTTTTCTAAGTTGGAAAAGTTTTCAATTTTAAATGTTTTCCATGCATTTGATAAAAATAAAAAAGAATATAATTAATTTAAAAATAATAAGAAAATGAGAAAAACAAAAAAGGCATGAAAAACCCAAAGAAATGCCGCCCAGAAAGATCAGCAGAACCTTCATGGAAAGGTTCCTAAATAGCAGTGGAATAGAGCCATACATGGGCGTGCCATTTTGCTACTTAGTGCCCCGTGTAACAAAATGCTTATAAGTGGCACCTAAGGCGCCCAATAGAATTGGGCAGACAGAAGGATCTCCCGCCTCATCTATCACTACACTTTCTCACATATATATACTCGCCTCAAGATTTGTATGCCTTACACTTTCTCACATATCATTACACGGATCAGCCTTGCCAACCACCACTATAAATCCACAAGTATATATTAATCAAATGGAAAAGAAATAAGTAGTACGTATTGCCCATACTCCCAGCCCACAAGTCTACCTGTCAGCTAATCATGCACATGCGGCCATGGCCGGCCAGCAACGAACCAAGTATAGTAAACGAATTAACTAGTCCTCCAGCTCGGCCTTCTTGGGCACGCCGAACCTCTTCTCGATCCGCCGGAGCTCCTCGGGGGAGAGCCCGAAGGCCCTCTCGAGGACGGCGTCCCTGATCCCGGACCCGAACACGGTGGCCGGGACGCGCACGATCCCGGGGTTCTCGCTGTTGAAGGTGCCGTAGACGGTGGCGGGCTGGTCGCCGACGTTGAGCTGGAAGTGCAGCATGCCGCGGGGGAACACCATGACCTCCCCCTCCACGAGCACCTTGGCGAAGAGGCGGCCGGCGGTGTCGACGAAGCCGGCGTAGACGCGGCCGGCGAGGACGAGCGCCGTCTCGGTGGCGCGCGGGTGGTAGTGCGGCGGGTTGACGCCGCCGGCGGCCGAGAGGTCGGCGCGGGCGAAGGACATGCCGAGGGTGTGCAGGCCCGGGAACTGCGCCGGCGTGACGGACACCCCCGCGAACCCCGTGTCCGCCGAGAAGTTGCCCGCGGCGCGCACGCCGGAGAAGGCGAAGTCGCCCGCCGTCAGGTTCGCTGGGCTCCTGCACGGGTAGGAGCGGATGAGGTTCAGCTCCACCGGCCGGCCGCGCCCGGGTTCCGGCACGCAGAAGTCCTGCACGGCGTCCGGGTCGGCGAAGGCGGCCGCCGGGAGCAGCACGGCGAACAGGAGGAGGAGAGCACGATGGTGCGGCGCCATCCTCGGTCGTGCACTCTCGCTCACTGCTCAGCTCGCTAGCTGCACTTCACTCGTTGGTGTTTGGAAGTGTGTAGGTTAGCGATGGCGTGTAGTTTTGGATGGGCGCTAGTGGTGTGTTTATGTAGACTGGTCGCAACAACGCCGCGTGTAACAGGCCCTGAAAAGGAGCTTGCAGCTTCGTGGAAGCACGTAGTGGGATTGTAGGCCATGAGACCGTTATGTGGGGATAACGATCGGTCGCCGTTTCTGACCGGAAAAGTCGCTCAAAGACTTAAAGGAAATCGTACGTATTCCAGGCGTCCATGAAAGGGGGCGACTGAATTTTATTTTATTTTTTATTATTAGTTTCAAGCGAATTAGCTTGAGTTTGGATTGAAATCTAACGGCTACGATTTATTCTTCATCTCCCGCTCCTACCCTTTTCGCCCTGCCCCTCCTCCTTACCCCCCTACGTCTCTACAATCATCGACATTGCGCCAAGCCGCGTTGTCCCCGCCACCGGCAAGGTACTGACAAGCCGTCCCAGGAAACACCGCGGTCGGTTGCGGCGTCCTTTTTTGAGCTCGATCTGAGAGGCAGTCATCGTCCTCCCCCCACCTCACTCGCCCGGCGAACCCGTCAACCCTCTGCCACACGAGCTTCACCCGTTCTATGGCACGCTCCTGGCTCGGCCTCATAGTTGACATCATGGGCAACTACTTCACGCCGCCTTCCTCAGGAATCAACTGACACGGTGATTTTTTTGTCCGGTCATCATATGAGTAGCAAACACATTGACGAAATATGTAGATTCTTCAACAATCTGTGGTGTTAAGGATATATTCGGGGCCAAAAGAAGTAGGACCACGGTGCATGGTGACGATCCATCGAACGGTTTAGTGATGGCATATATGATTCTCCATAATTAGATCAACTAAGCATGTGTGTGCATGGTGATCGAATATTAATTATTGGTACACATGGGTGGTGAGTGGGTGTGGCCCTGTGAGTGAGCGTGGCTACGTGCTTGTACCTTTCCATGATCACGCTATCTCCGGGCACATGATGCTTTCGTGGCGTAGCAGGCTCTCCGTGCGGTGCGCTGCCCGCCTCCAACCGCCGGCTGCAGCCACCGGACAATCCCTTGCCGCCGACGCAACTCGCCCTAGCATGCATCATTGCCAGCGCAAGAACTTACAGGTCGGCACAGTACGTACGTGATATTCCATTATTCCCCGTTTCGTTATTGTCATACTCACAGTAGTCGTCATTTCTACGATGGGTACATACACTTACCACACGTGGTGTATACACACTTGAAAGTACTACTCCTACAGTATTTTCATTCCTAAAAGTAAGGCGTATTTTGTTTCATCAAGACTTGCTTTTGAGCAATAATTACTCCACAAGTACAAGGTTATATGACTTGAAATTTGTGCCACTAGTTTCGTATTTATAAGTACTTTGTTACGATAGTGATTTTGTATCACATAAATTAAATATTTAAAGAGTAATTGTTGGTCAAAGTCTTGTTTCAACGAAACAAAATATGCCTCATTTGTCGGAACGAAGGGAGAAAGATGGCCGGAGCATTGAAATATATTGCCCATCTCTTTTTTCATCGGTTCAGATCTTGATTGGACAAGATGTTGGTGCACGCAGTTCAATTC
This sequence comes from Aegilops bicornis, assembly GCA_021605145.1. Lineage (NCBI taxonomy): Eukaryota > Viridiplantae > Streptophyta > Magnoliopsida > Poales > Poaceae > Aegilops > Aegilops bicornis. Next base: position 23,969,567 of record CM038674.1, on the reverse strand, counting down.
CATACGGTATGAGAAACAAGGTCTTGGGTTCAAAACTCATCCGTCACCCTAGGCGTTAGGGCTTTATTTTAGGGCATGTGAACGTGTCAAGTATCTACTTTTGATCTTATATTTATCTCCTTCGTTGCATAATACAAGATATTTGATATTTTTTTGATATGAACAAGTACAATATAAGAATGTAGGTTTATTTCTCTTTCCTAGGTCCTAGGCAAACCAGCTCCACTCATCGGGCAACACATGGAAAGGGCGTGAGGCCGTGGGTGGACCTTTCTATATTATACTAGAACATGAAGACGCGTGTTTCCATGCTCGTCCATTTTAATAGAAAATTATAGAAATATCTATCCGAATTAATATTGTACCAATATATCTACTGAGTATGAGTGTTTGAAATAATTGTGTCATGAATATAAAGCTTCATCTGATGAATATTTTGTGTGGTGCCATGGGAGCAATTCACTGAACTTGGTGTAGTACCTTGGGAGCAATTCACTGGGCTAATAATGCGGGAACTATCTCGCAGGCAGACATATTGCGGGATGGGAGGGATTGGTGCAAGGCACATGGCGCGTCGAGGAGGCTTAAGTAATGTAGCATGGATGAAAATGCAAACTTGCTCGGGGACATGGCTTGGTGGCAGTTCGATTATAGTAAAGTTTCATGGAGAAGGAGTTGGGATCCTTATGAACTTCACACCCGTGCTGTCTTTGCATAGTTGCAGTGGTGAAGCCAAACAGAAATAGATGCAAGGTCATGGCCATCAATTCGTTCCTTACGCACGTGAGTTAGTTTCAAATCGACCCTCACTCCCTCACGCCAGTTGTCACCAACGCTATCGCCTCATGCAATCTAACCGATAAAGGGAGGATGAATGAGTTAAGCTCCATTAGTAGAGGAAAGAGGGGTAGTAAAACGCCTCTACCATCAAGGTAAGCTTTTGCACTGGAACATGGTGTAGCTGCAGCCACCGCCTGCGTCATTGTTGCTTCCTTCACCCCAAGAGAAGAGCGCGGAAGGCTGACAACAGAGATCGGTCAGTGCCCACCAGAAGCCCAGGTCTGGCTCGATGTGCACTTCTAGCCCAATTAAGTACAATGGGCCTTGGTAAGTCTACGGAGCAGCAACCCAAGAGATATCAGACAACGGCCCAGACGGCCTGGAACGCTCTGAGGAGTCATAGCTCAATCTGTTATAATGTTCCTTAATAGCTACAATATCATGTATATGTTGTTGTTGGTGAGCCATGAGTTTGTCCCTGCTCGCATGTGACATTTGTCGTGTGGGCCTTCTGTGTGTTGTGATGGGCCCCGTCGCGCCGCAAATAGCAGTTACATGGTAATAGCATTCATTGGTTGTTAAAACCATCATCTCCCTTCCCCCACCACCACCTGTTGGTCGTTTGAAATGGCTTTGCTATTGGTTTTTGCTCGTGGACTATGCGACCGCCTATTAGTTGCTCCAATCCTTATAATGGCCAATTAGTTTTTGGACCCTCATGCGTAAGTCATTTTGCAGAAGCAGCAAGTTTTCCCCTCAGTAAAGAATCAAGGTCATTAATTCGTAGAGGTAGAGGTATTGCCTAGTCTCTCCTCCTCATTAAATTAAAATGAATAGCCTACTTGTGTTAGCAGTTCTTGTGTGATTGTTAATAATACTAGCTCTGCTAGTTGCAATAAGTAATGAGTAGATGACGGTATATGAAGCGGTCCTATATTTTTGCATAACCGAACATAAAAGCAAGTAAATGAGAGTTTAGAGGTTTTCTTGTCGAGGAAGTTGAGTCAGGTGCATAAGATCACTAGTAGCATCTCTCATCAACACGGTGACACATAATAATAATCATGTGCATGTGAAAGTGAATAATCATGCAATCATGTAATATAATCTTATGTTTTGCATGCATGTTTTGCCCATTAACTATGCAACATCCGCATAGAAATCCTGAATTGTAATCCGGGCTGCAACTGGAATCCTCACCACCTTCTGATCGTTACCCCATGTAAGGCTGCCAAAAGTGTAATCCCCTTGTAGCTTCCACACAGGGGATAGTTTCACTTGAAACGTGTGAACCTTGTTCTTCGCATCAAACTCTAGTACAGGCGGATCAACCTCCATCCTTACTCCCACAGGGTTCTGGATTTCTACATGGTACACGGAGTCGACATCCCCAACGTTTGTCACTGTCCTTGACATGGTGACCGGACTCCTTAGGTTGGGAACCAAGATGGACGGCAAGTTCAGGTGGTACGCTGGTAGCATTCCCGTCATATTACAGTGCACGGAGGCCCTCTTGACGATGGCACAGCGGAAGTATTTATCGTAATCTTGAGGATCAATGTCATAAACCAGGCCCGGATCAGCCGCCCCACGAGGGTTGATGTTCCCGCCTCCGTAGTCAAACGGGTCGGCAATCTTCCGAGGCAGCCCTTCCGCTAGTATCGGCATGCCGTGCTCATCGGTCATATGGGCTTCACCATCAAGCAAAATCAACAAAAAAACAGATGAAATTATGGTTAGCATAAACTTCCACACGTACGGAGTTATTGGTGGGCATGTGCTAACTGCGTGCTTAAATTATTACCGGTAGTGACGATGGCTGATTTGATTGCAGCAGAAGACCAGTTTGGGTGAAGAGCTTTCAGCAGGGCAACAACGCCTGCTACATGTGGGGCTGCCATCGACGTCCCGGACAAAATTGCGTACGAATTTTCCTTTGCCGCCAAGATGTTGACTCCAGGTGCCGCTATGTCAGGCTGTTAAAAGATGTATCAACGCACTGAGACGACCTGTGTTGCCACGGAGCATGTTAAGTACAGTACATTTTAGCTTAGCGGCTGGCATGTACCTTGATAATGGCGGGGTAATCAGGCGACGGACCCCTCGAGGAGAACATCGCCACTTTTGGTGCCAGCATCTCTTTCCCCGTGACGGTGCGCGCCGGTTCAATCTTCGCCATGGGAGAGCTGCTCACAAAATAAAACAAGAAAGTTCTCTCCAACGATAAGAAGGGCGCTTGCATGCCACCTTGTCTGAACTCAAACTCCCATTGCACAAAAATGAAAGTTTTTGTGCATACCTTGCGTCGTCCATGTAGCTGGCGATCTTCTTTCCGATGTCAAGGTCCACGAGAATGCAGGCTATGCCCTGGCAGACATCTAGTGCTGTGAAGCTTAGGTCCGTCGTATACTGGGCAAAGATAACACCAGACCCCTCGCCATCTTGGACGTATTGTGACGCCTGCTGGAACACATCTTGATCCCCTGGCTGCATGGTGCAGAACAGGATCTTCCCTTTCACGTCCGTGCCATTGAGAACATCCATGTCACAACTAAAATGCAGAAGGTAAAAGTCAAGTGTATATAGTTTTCTTTAGATCGAGTTGCTATGGCTGTGTGCATCAATCAATGCAGAGATAAGGGGTTTATTCTACTTTTTCCGAAAAGAAAAGATTAAGTTGACTACAAAAGAGTTGTAAGAAGAAAACTGTGTTTTGATTTATAGGATAGCGACAGGGTGAGAATAATGAGTGCGAAAAGTCTACCGGATCTAGAATTGCCCACTAAAATGGTGCTAAAAAAAGAACGGAATAGATAAATCCCGAACGTTTGATTTTTAAGCATGTTAATCCGAACTCTTTCTCATGGTAACTTTAGTTAAGGCGATGTTGACAAACATGACAATTTTCTGACAAAAAATCAAACCGGAACAAAGTTGCCATGTGTTAACGACTAAAGTTGCCACCTCGCAGCAACTAAAGTTGCCATCGAAATACGTTCGCGATGTCATCCTTAAATTCCGAACGTTCGGGACTTATTGAGGTCCAAAAAGAACTGTAATTGTGTTTTTGTTAGGGTAGCGATGGAGAAAAACCAGGCAAAAAAGGTTAAAAAACAAACAAATATCTGGATTCACTTACCTCACTGGAACCACAAGACCTTTAAAACCACTGCTGCTCTTTGACGAATTCTTCGCTCGGTAATAGAGAGACTGTCCCTGCAAGAAAAACAGAGTTTGTTCGCTTCTCATTATTGAGCCACAAATACTAGAAAGCATAAATAAGACCCGTAAGTGAAGTAGGCCCTCAGTTGCGTGTGAATAAAAACGTACCACTATTTGTTGTTTGTTTCCCAGCGTGATCACCGTCGGGAACGACCGATCAATCTTGCTTGCCGCGACGGTGATAGCCCACGGCGCACCATTCCGGACTGTCTGTTGCCTTGGCCCCTCGTTGCCCCCCGCGTACACGACGGTGATCCCCTTCTGGACTGCGTGCAGGACGCCGAACGAGTTCTCATCCACACCGAAGGACATCGACAACACATCCACCCCATCATGGATTGCATCGTCGATGGCTGCGAGCACGGTCGCCGTGTCCCCGTAGCCAAGGCCCCAGAAGGACTTGTACACCGCAATGCGAGCACGCGTCGCACCTCCCCGCGCTACCCCCTTAGCAAGGCCATGGAAGCTAGCTGCCTCCACGACCGAGCCTGCTGCTGTGGACGCACAGTGTGTGCCGTGACCGTTGTGGTCCCGGGGCGAGAGCGAGTCTGTCTTGAGGAACTGGTCAGGAACTCCTGCGCTATAGAACCGCGCGCCAATGATCTTACGGCTGCAGTTTTTGCTGCCCCAGTCGTGTCCGACATGGCACTTCCCTTTCCACCTTGATGGCGCCGGCCCGTACCCTACATCGCTGAAGCTTCTCGACTCCGGCCAGATCCCTGTTTAATTAATATGATGGCATGCCATGACATGTTTTCGAAAGGAAAAAAAGAAGCATGCTCACAAACTCATGAGTGCAGTGCATTGCTGGTTAACATTTTTGAATGCTAACCGGTGTCAATCACCCCGATGATCACGTCCTCTCCCCCAGGGTTGCTTCCGTGGACCATATCACTGCCCGTCATCTGGTGGTTGAGCCCAAGAAAGTCCCAGCTCCGTGTAGTGGTTGGCGTGTGCCTTTTACTCGGTTGGACACTGATTACTTCCGGAAACTCTACACACATCACATCACATGATAATTATTCAACAGTCCACACATGCAATTATGCAAGCAAAATTGACAGGTCAATTGGACAACGACTGCCCACCAACCTGCAAGTTGTTTTGCTTGCTCTGCGGTGAGCATGGCGGCGAACCCTGAGAAGCCATGCTTGTAGTTGTACACCATGGAGGCCGAAGATCCTTCCTTGCTAAAATATACCAATGTTTAACTAGTTTTCTTACCCTATAAAGGCAGGCAAAGGCCGTAGCGATCGCACTAAACATACCTTCCGAGAAGAGTGGTGAGCAGATCATGGTGCGACGCCACCACATCGTCGGGATGTCCATGCTTCACATGACCTAGGTAGGCTATGTAGAGCTAGAGACGCACGCACGCACACATGCAGGCGGTTAATTAGCTTAGCCCCAGCTCACAGTTAACTAATCATTTAAACTAGTACTACTTAATACTGAAACATATAGTATTAATTACCTTGCGAGGTCCTCCTCCGTGTGCTCTGAACGACAGCGTCCACAAGCACAGCAGCAGCAGCACCCAGGCTACGCCTGAGCGGGAGGAGGAAGAATGGAGTAAACCCATTGCCGATTGGCTGTTGGTTAGTCCTGGAGGCGCTTCATGGGCTTAGCTTATATGGATGACGCGGTCATACTATTCTTCCTTCATGCCGCAGTTGCCGACTGGAGAGACATCCATTCTCCCACGCCGCCTGCGATCTTGACCTTGGGTCGACTACAGTCCAGACCCAGCACGCAATGGCTGTCCAGGCATAGCAACTAGACAAAACAATGGTAATGGTCTAGGGAAACAATTTCGATTGTGTGGATCAGTCAATGGAGAGAGTAAGGAATTCTCCCATTTTGTAAGCAAAAGATTGTGGACAAACCATGGGACGCGGCGATTTGGCTCCTGGGTCCAGCTGCTCCTGTGAATGAACGATAGAATCAAAAGGTACCAAAAAATTTCAAAAAATCTGACTTTTCCCCCCCATGCAAGATGCTCAAATGCGTGATGCCTGTACCAAATTTGATGGTGTTTGGACATTTGCGTTGCACTCAACAAAAAACAAAATTTGGGCATGTGAGAAAGTTTGAAAAAACGCACTGGCCAAAGCTCATTTTGTCTTTTTGTCACGAGCTCCCCGAATGTCATTTATCCACGAGCAAAGGAGCCCGGGTTTACAGATGAATTATCGGGAAACTATGTCTCTTCTTATACTCTCCTTGTACAAGGTAATTTTTTTCATGGAATTTGTTTAATATTTTCTCTAGCGATAATGCTCATATGAAAAGCATGCATACGTAGGATAATATAAAGTTACAACATAAAACATGCGCAGAACAATAAATGACATTGTGTAACACATGGAGAATAAAACAAGCTTAAAAGAGTGAGGATTTTCTATACCCCATACCAGTGTACCCTGTATCTAGACCATTCAGTTAGCGTCAAGAATTTATTCTCCATATGCACCCCATACCAGGATTTTTGTAGGTTCATCAATAAAAGATACACTGGTATGCATGTTCGATGAGAGGAGGAGACGTCCGTCGACTACGAGGAACCCACGATCACTTCATAAATCTCGGCATGATATCTTGAAATTTCGGTCTCTCTTGGGTGCTCATAGGGGGTAGGTTATCTTGTAGCGTATATGTTCATAGGCGTGAGTGTATGCATGCATATATGAGCTCTTGCATTTGTACTGTGTTAAAAAATAATCGTATGTCAGCATGTGTAGAAAAATGTTGATGTCACATCATTGTAGATACATACTCTGACAGAGACCCTTACTCTGACTCTTTTTCTTCTGAAATTTGTTGGTTGAATTTGTTCAAAATACATTTACATATACTTTTAGTTTAGATGGCCGGCTTAAATTTAAAATCTGATCAAATCCAAATAGATTTTCTGGTTAAAGTTTGAAAGGCTAAACTTTTACTTGAAAGTTTCGGAGTGTTGAGAGCAACTTCAATAGTTCCCCAAAAACCTTGCCTAAAAGTCATTTTACGAGCTGATTGTATATAATTTACCGGAATTTTAAGATAGCCACTTTTTTGGTTCTCCTAAACATTTTCCCGTAACTTTTTAAGTTTTCTATTTTTCACTAAAAAAAGCCTAGCTAATAGTCTAGGATTTGCAAATCAGTGAGTGAGGCACGATGGCGAGCGTGTGGCTGCGGCGCGTGACAGCACGGTGGGGCAGCGCGCGGCGGTCCAGCTCAGGCTGCCGTCACTATCGCATGCAGTCTCGCGCGGAGCATCGCCACGCCAATTTTGAACGGCCGTATGATTGGCACTCTCCGGATGAATGAATTCCGATATGAACGGTCGAGATGCGATGTCTGACGAGCAACCAGGGGGACATTCTGCATTTTTTTTTCTCGGTACGAGCCTTCCAGATTGCTTCGTGGTTGATTGATCTGCGAGAAAGATCCGACGAACTGGAAGTCAGTCGCCGTAGGTCGCATCCGGCGCCCATCTCCCAGCTGATCGCTTTGGACGCGGCGACGAAGGTGCCGGGCCCAAGAGAGTCACGCTGCAATTCGATTATTGCAGGACATAGATTGAGGGGACGTGCATATGTCGAGCTGTGGACGAATGGTGGAAATCTCCAACATGCACATCGATTCATCCACCAGACAATCGAGGAAGGAATTGTTCCGGTGGACAAGATTCTTGACGAGAAGGATGGCAATTGGAAGTCGATGAATGAAAAGATGCACGCGTAATTGCAGCGACTTATCGTGAAGGTACATACAAATACAAGGGTGATGATTTTTAGAGTGAATTCCACCTTTTTACCCTCTCTTTGTACATTTGAGACAGGCCTGAGGATGTGAGGCGACGTGGCAAACCCAGGCACATGGATGTGTCGGTAGCGAACCCAAAGTTTCTAGACCTCTTTACACCGATGTCTCACCGGGTCTGCTAGGCCACTCCGGCCTGGCATGGAGATTGGAGTACTGGCTGACGCGATTAGCGGAAATCCATTTGCATGTTGATGGTTGGAGCATTGTTTCTTGTCTGGAGTAAAAACTCATGTTCTGCCCTTCTCAGCAGCGATAAACTTACGTAGTTAAGGCATCTTCAACACTGACCCGTGAATCGGGAAGGGACTAGTTCACGAAGACTGATGCGGGAGCCGGTCATCCAAAGCTATTCACATACATTTCAAATCACGTTTCAACTATCCAAATAGATTTCATGCAAACCTGATGATTTTCATATTAACTGGATGAAAAAATTTACATTTCAAACATAATTCAACTAAATTATAGCGGTCTATGCTAGTCTATTCTAACCTAGTCTATTTTTAGCCACGGTTGACCCGTTGGCTAGGCAGCTGCGGTTGCTGCCATCCCACCCGAGTTCGAGTTCCGACTCGGACGTGTGGTGCTTGTGGAGTTTCTCTTATAAAAAAAAGCCAACGAGAGTTAGCCCTTGGGTTGGTCTCATTTTTTTATTTTCAACCACGGCGAAGCCCCATTCCCATGACATATCTTTCCTATGTTCGGCAGCGCCGCTCATTGGACTACTCAATTCTTTGAGATGAAAGGAGCCCTTAATCTGATCCATGATGTAGACCAGCTACCAGACAATTAAAATATAACATAGCCCGTGAGTCACGGTCAGTTGGTAGCTGGTCAATAAGTTGGAAACAGGGGAAGTAGCTGAGCGAAGTTTTCTTGGGGAAATTGAGTACCATGGAGGCGCAAGTGTCTCGGCCCCTCATGGCACCGCGGCTCATCTTCCTCCTCTGCATCTTCTCTGCTCTGCCACGCTGCTGCCGCTTCCTCGCCGCCGAGGCGGCTCCAACGCTGGTGACCAGGCTTCCAGGCTTCGATGGAGCCCTTCCGTTCCGGCTTGAGACCGGGTACGTATTAAAGGTCTTATATTTCTTTACAGAGGGAGTACGTTCTGGGATACACTGCTGCACTTGTTTACAAGATCCTCGTCCATGGCAGGTACGTGACCGTGGACGAGGAGAAGGACTCGGAGTTGTTCTACTACTTCATCGAGTCGGAGGGCGACCCACGGCACGACCCGGTCATCCTCTGGCTCACCGGGGGCGACCGCTGCAGCGTGCTCAGCGCGTTGCTGTTCGAGATAGGTCCGTCATACTTCTTTGTTTCTCTGTCTCTCACTCACTTGCAGATCTCTGACGGAAGGGACCTGGGTTTCCTTTTCCTTGTATTGGTTGAGTAAATAAAATCAATTGTGTTTGCAGGCCCGTTAAAAATAATCGAGGAGCCCTACGATGGTACCATACCACGGCTGCGGTACCATCCCTACTCATGGACCAAAGTCGCCAGCGTCCTGTTCGTCGACTCGCCGGTCGGCGCCGGGTTTTCCTTCTCCAGGAATCCCAGAGGTTATCATGTTGGAGAAGTGTCTTCTTCGCTGCAGCTCAAAAAGTTCCTCATCAAGGTACGTACAGGCGACAAAGTAAGTTTAAACCCGGTAGGCACTTATAATCGTATACAGGCGACCAAGTAGGTTTAAACCCGGTAGGTAAACACTTACTATAATCTACTCCCTCCGTATCAAAATACAAGACGTCTTTGTAGGTTAGTTTAGCCTACAAAAATGTCTTATATTTTGGCACAGAGGTAGTAGCAGTTAAGAAAGTTTAAAATCTGACAACTAATCATGTTTAAATCACTGCAAAAACAAATATTAAAAATCTGACAACTGAGCTTTTATAATCTGACAAGTAAGCAGTAAGCACTTCGTATTCTAGCAACAAAATAAGTTTAAACCCAGTAAGTAAACACTTTATAATCTGGGAGTTCAGCATTCTAAAATCCAACAACAAAGTACTTGTAACCTGTACAACAAAGCTTTTATTATCTGACAGCTAAACATTTCTTAATCTGAATCATTAAGTATTTGTAATTTGGTGATCAAGCAATTTTTAAACTTAACAACAAACTATATGAATTGTGAAGTTGTGATACTTGCATGCATCAGTCATGTTACATGACTGATGCATGCAAGTATCACAACTTCACAAGTGTACGCATAAAAAGAGAGCTCAAGAGGGACCGGGAGGGATGAAAGCGATAGAGGGAGACTATGGATTGGGAGTATACCTTGCCATGGAAACCCGCCCTAGTCGGCCCGACTCGACCCGGCTCAAAATAGCCCGACTCGACCCGTCCCGGTCTTTCCCACAGGACCTCGGGCCGGGGCCTAAGTTTTGAGCTCAAAGGCTAGGGCGGGCCGGACCTGGGCTTTGCATATGTGCGCTTTAAGGAAGAGGCCTGGTCGAAGGCCCGACGGTCTTTTCCACTGACGGGCCAGGCTTGGGCCTGAAATCTAGGCCCGAAGGTCAAGTCGGGCCAGGCCGTGGCCTGAATTTTCTGCTGTGGGCTCTTTTAGGCCCGGTCCAGCCCGACTTATGGCCGAGTGTTGTAATTGGGAGTACGCTGTCACAGTCTCATGCACAGTGTGGACGTAGATGGGCCCAGCAGAAGTCAACATTTATTGGGCCTAGTAGAGGCAATTATTATTCCTGGTTGTGGGTGGGCATGAGCTAAAACATGATTACTGGACGCGATTAGCCCCGTCCTAGTTTACTACTCCCTCGTGTTTTAGGTCATGTATTAATTATGATTAACCCCTATTACAAGCATCCGCAACTACAAAATAAGTATTAAGGTAAACCTAACCACAATATTAAACATATAGATCCATATCAGCCCCTAACGAAGCAACGCATAAACTAGGGTTTAAGCTTCTGTCACTCTAACAACCCATCATCTACTTATTACTTCCCCACGCCTTCCTCTAGGCCCAAATAATGATGAAGTGTCATGTAGTCAACGTTCACATAACACCATTAGAGGAAAAGACTGAACGAACATCGCCTAAAAGGCTGAAATAAATCTAGGAAATTCTGAGCACCAGTGCCAAGTTTAGGACTTGAACCCTAGTAGGTTGGTTCCACCAAAATAATCCTAACCTTCTGTTCGCATTTTCCTCAAAATTTTGACAATTGCAAAATTGTTGAAATCACTTTTTAAGTCCAACAAAGAAGACACAATTGGATTGATTGCTTTGTTACAATTTTGTATTAATCTTTGGGGTCAGTGGTTCACTGAGCATCCAGATTACATCGCAAATCATTTCTACATCGGAGGAGACTCGGCCGGTGGAAAGATCGTTCCATTTCTCGCGCAGAAGATCTCAGAAGGTACATTACTACCGTGACTCATTTAAGGTGCTTTGTAATGGTGGATACATACCTCAACAATATGTTGTTTCAGATATTGAAGCTAGGTCCAGGCCGTTAATTAATCTTAAGGTGCACTATATGCACACAATATCCGTTTCATTATAGCTCTCAAGTCACGAATAACTTAAACTGCCATAATCTGATTGTGACCACAGTTTGTGTTTGATTTAAAAAATGGTCAGGGCTATCTGGTCGGCAACCCGGGCACCGGTGAAAGCATCGATTTTGAATCGAGAGTGCCATTTCTTCATGGAATGGGAATCATTTCAGACCAGTTGTACGAGGTGATTAATTATACATTGCTCCAACACTGCTCACCTATGGACCCTTCTGCATTCTACAAGTTTTGCCGTAGGTGGTTAGTTAATTCGGTCTCCATGTGTTTGCATGTGACCTATCTATAGACGATAATGGAGCACTGCCAAGGGGAAGTTTATACCAACCCCAAGACTGCGGTTTGCTCTCAAGCTTCTGACAGATTCGATCGAGTAAGGATTAAACTACTTGAACTTTCCCCCCTCTTCATTTTTTTATATAAATCAAGTAAAAATGTAAGGATACTAAATTCCTGTCTCAAGCATGCCACTCTCCAGTGTTTGACTCGTATGGTTGACACATTGTTATGCCATCTTGCTTTTGAAGCAACTAATTGATGTTTCCCTGTAGCTGTATGATGAAGTCTATCAACCACACATTTTGTATAAAAAGTGTGTCTATGCGTCTTCCGGAACAAACGACGGGAGCATAGAAAGAAAGATCCTAAAGGAGGAAACAAGAGTACTGAAACATCCACCTCCTCGTCTTCCAATGGATTGCCATGTAAGTCCTTCCGAGTTACTACCTCCGTCCTGGTTTATTAGTCCCCTCTGCATTCTGTGTCAGATTTTGACTTTCAATTTAACTAACAAAATGTTAATGCATGTCATAAAAAACAATATAATTGGAAACTATGTTTAAATACGAATCCAACGATATAATTTTTACTGACATGCATTAATATTTTATTAGTTAAATCTCTAGTCAAAAGTTGACACAAAATACAAAGGGGACTTCTAAATCAGGGCAGAGGTAGTAATTGCATGAAGACCAGATTACTCTCAATCTCTCTCCTCACGAACCCCCTCGTCTTCCGATGGATTGCAAGTATTATCCTCTCAATCTCTCTCCTGACGAACCCCCTCATGACGCCTCCCCAGGCGCCGGTAGGGGTCGATCTCAGCGCCACCAGAAGCCAAAAACGATGCGGCATCTCCTCCGCTGTAGCCGTAGGCTTAGGCCATGGTGGCAGCATGCCCGACGCCGAAGGGGCCGGGTGCTGGATGCGACGGCGTCCTTCATGGATCGGCCGGGGCGAGTCCAACGAGGAACACGTGCACAGCGGCCAAGGCGGCGCCCCTGGTCTTGTGGCGGCGGTGCTAGCCCCCATGGCCACTGGGAACGATCAGGTTCTGTGCTGATGGTGGGCTGGCGGTGGCTGTGGATCTGGATCCCACCCAGATCCGTCGTCTATTCTTCACGTGGATGGTCGGCGGCGCGATGAGGGCTCCGGTGAGGGGATGGAGGATCTCTGTCGGAGTACCGGCAGCGGCATACGTCTCCGCACAGTTCCAGCCAGCCGCGAGATCGAGATGACGCAACTTCCGGTGAAAATTGTGTCTGACTACGGTCTTTGTGGACGATGGCGGCGTCTCTGACGTCATTTCCTTCTCGAGAAATCGTCGTTGCAGGCCATGTCAACTTGATTGGGATGTTCCGGGGGGAATCTTAGATCTGGGTCTACCGGATCGAACGATGACGGTGCCTTCGGTACCGTCCTCCCTCTTAGGGGCATCGTTTTGGAGCAAGTGCTGGCTGGAGGGACAAGAGGAGAAGCAGTGTTACATCTACCGCAAGGCTGACGGCGGATCTCGGCGGCATGGCGCTACGGAGTTTTGGCGATTGTCGTGTGTGGATGGATACGTGCAGGATGGTGGAGTTGTCTGGCATCACGGTGGTGTCGACTGCGGGCCTGGCAAGGTCGGTGCATCAGTACCTGCTCTGGAGATGGATAAGTGGAAGACGGCGGCGACGGCCTATGAAAGTGTGTCGGACCGGTGTGTTCCCGAGACCCGGCAACATGCGGCTTGGTTGGGGCATCCTGCTTTAAATTTAAGGCATTGTGTGATGTCTATTTGGAATTCGGCTCAGACAATCGGCACCCCTTCATCAAGTGGATAGGAGTAGCGACAGATATTGCCAAGATGGTGGCTTCAAACTTACTGATGTATTACTTGTAAGGTCTTTGTGAATAATTGTTAAAATGGTTGCATGCATCGCCTAGATGCAAAAGCCGGGGGTCATCCTCCTTTTGAAAAAAAATGAAGCCCAGATTACATCCAGATATTTCATTTGTAGGAATCCTTAGATCAAATGTTGCATTAAAGTTTATAAGTGACCCATCCAATCTGTAGTTTGTAGGTGGTGTTGATCGATTAGGGCATTTTGGAGACCGAGCTCCATGGAGCCCTTTATTTTGAATAATTTAAAATTCATAAATTTCAGTTTCAAAAAATTCTGAAAAAATGTACACATATATGTAAAGATGTAAAGTGTATGTGTGAAAAATTTCACGATGAAATGCCTTGAATTGCGATCTGTACAAAAAAAACCAAAACCATGGACTTTATAGATGCACAATACATATGCTAAAAGGCCCCATATTTGTCTTCTTTTGTGTAGCTCACACTTTAATGTATTTTGACCTGAAAATTTGCACACATGTACATTATGTATCTAGGTATATGTGTATTTATTTTCAGATTTTTTTTAAACTGAAAAGTTTGAATTTTAAAGTTTTCAAATAAAGACCTCCATGGAGCTCGGTCTCCGTTTGGCATTTTCGGTGTTGACCGATGATAAGTACGTGGTATATTGCAGAGAATTAAACTTTGGATTGTTGGTTGTTTCTAGGAGATGTTATATCAATATATATAGCAAAATGAGTTGAGTCCATTATGTCTACAAATAAGGTACTCTCGGTCAACTGTACCGAGCCACCAGTTTGGTTGTATATGATATCAGATTATTACAAGGAACTAAAATTTAATTCTGAGCTGACTATTAGTTTGCGCGTTATATTAGAGCAGTATAAGGAACTGAAGTTCAGCCAAGTCAGTTGTTCGTTAATAGAGTAGGTCTGAACAATATGTTGTAAGTATGTGATGCTAGATTTGTATGTGGAGTGAAGGTTCATATTGTCAGCTGTTTATATTATCTGTATATCAGGCGTAAAATTATGAATATCTTTGTAGTAGATTAATATTCATAGTCCATAATATCCATGACCTAGTGATGTTTATGTATGATTATGAACATTGTTCGATTGTTCTTCATTAATAGTAAGAACCGCAGGATAATATTTAGGTATATTTATGAAGATGTATCGGTTATGATATGTTTATGTACTCGCTACACTACACTTGTGCAAATCTATTAGTTTTTATCTGCTTTGGTACAATTATTAAGATGTATTGGTTGTAACCTCTTCATGTGCACTTATGAAGATCTTCCGACAGTGATATGTTTAGGTATAGTTACTATCAACCACCAATTGTGATTTGTGTAGGTATAATTGCGGAAACCTATCAGTCACAATATATATAGTTATAGTTATGCAGATATATCGGCTGTTGTTCAATGACGAAAAGATGGCCCACCAGATTAACCGCCGGATGTTTTTCCTTTCAATGATATAATTTCTACCATTTCTCTTTTGTTTTGCCATATTGATTTTAATATACAATTGATATTGAAAGTATATCATGGATTGCACTTTGAGAACTCCCAAATACAAATGGGATTTTTTTTGCCCAAAGCTTGTTAAATTGTTGTTACAACATCAAAAGTTGTTTTTAAATCAGGTTAATTTTTCCATCTACAGAACTATGGTACTTACCTATCTTATTTTTGGGCTAACAACAACAACACGAGGGATGCCCTTGGGATCAAGAAGGTAAGCTACTAATTTTTCTCCTTGGGAAGAAATTTTATCTTGGTATTTACATCAAAATATTAACCCTGCTATCTTAACTCCACACGTCATTTACTTAGGGAAGCAAGGATGAATGGGTGAGGTGCCATGAAGGAGATCTACCCTATTCTTTTGACATCAAGAGCACAATAAAGTACCATCGTAATATGACGTTAAAAGGTTATCGTGCCTTAGTATATAGGTAAACACTATTAAGGTCAAAAATTACATCTTATAACAAATATTTGCTTTATACCACATGCTAGGCACAATTGTGCAGAACTGTATTAGCATAAATGCATCAAAATAATAGGAGATGCTCTCATTTCCATCTCTGATTTTCAAGTTGTCACGTTTTATAACCTCATCTATCTTCCTTGTATAGTGGAGACCATGATTCTGCTGTCCCGTTTCTGGGTACACAGTCTTGGGTGCGATCACTCAATTTCCCCATTGTGGACGAGTGGAGGGCTTGGCATCTAGATGGACAGTCCGCAGGGTGAGAATTCATATATGTGACGTTCTGCAATTAGTTCCACAGTTGGTGTTGTATTATAATAATAATAATTATTTTTATTGTTATTGTTATTATTATTATTATTATTATTATTATTATATTGCTTTGTATAATTCAATTTATATTTGAAATATAATGTCTCTGCAGATTCACCATAACATACACAAATAACCTGACGTTTGCTACGGTGAAGGTAACATGATATGTGTCCCTGCCTTCGTACTAAAAAATAGTCTCTTCCTTTCATTTCTGAGACGGCCGGAATTTGACATATACTCAACAGAATTGTCTCCAGATGAGATTCGGAATTGTCATTGGACCATTCAACTTGACTTCTTTCTTTGAGATTGCAATTAGACATTTCTTGTTGAACAATTTAAAACATAAGAAGTATACATATAATGCACTATATAAGCATATAATATGCAAAAATTCCAAACAGAGACCGAGCTCCATGGAGGCCTTAATTTGAAAAGTTCAAAATTGAAACTTTTCCGTTATAACACATTCTGAAAAAAAATTATGCATATACCTAGATACATAGTGAACATGTGTGAAAATTTTAAGGTCGGAATACATTAAAATGAGAGCTAGACAAAAAAGTCAATTTTGAGGCTTTTTAGCATATGTACTGTTCATCCTTAAAGTCTATGATTTGATTTTTTTTTGTGCAGCTCGCAATTCAAGGTATTTCATCCTGAAATTTTTCACACATATACATTACATCCTTGCATACATGTTTATTTGTTTTTACAATTTTTTCAATCTGAAAAGTTTGAATTTTGAATGTTTCAAAATAAAGGTCTCCATGCAGCTTGGTCCCCAAAATGCCCTACTCTGTAATATGCTAATATGGTATAGTACTCCTAACACTGAATATTGCTAAATGCGCATGTGTCACTTGGAGCCATTAAAAATGAAGTACATTTGGGATTATTTCTTCTTTTTTTATAAAACTTCAGGACCTGAGAGCCATAATGCATATTTTCTAACACATATTTCCTAATATACATATAGGGTGGAGGACACACTGCGCCAGAGTTCCAACCGGAGAGATGTCTCGCGATGTTCAGGCGTTGGGTTTGCCATGAACCGCTCTGATTAATCTGCCTGATTGCCACATACCAGGAACCTACAGCAACAAGTATAGGCCCAGAGACAAAAGATTGCAAACTACTCCCTCCGTCTCGTAATATAAGATCATTTTGCAAGATAAAATAGCTTACAAAGTGATCTTATATTATGGTATGGAGGGAGTAACCAAGAACGAGATGGTGTTGAAGATGCAAATACAGCAAACATGTATAGGCCACACATGTCCGCCTTTCAAGTGCACACCGTGTCAAGCTAAAATGTATTGACATCCGGTGAGAAACAACCAGCATCAAGCGATGCGCTTCCTCCATGATATAGGAACAAGTGCCTCTCCGTTGAACCCACAAAAATATACTGAAAACCCAGTCAGTTGATCTTCTCCAAGTGCCATTGACCATAACTTTCACCATTATTTGTGCCAATGATACAAAATTCAAGGTCTATTGCACCTTTTCCATAGACAAACACCCTGAGTTTGTCTTCCCCTGCCTCCGAAATGGTTGTATCCACTTTGGAAAAGGCTCCAACTTTAGATGGGGGCTTAGCAATGTGAAACTCCATCCTCTTCGTGTCAGGCACCCTCACCAACCCGACACCCAGTAGAAGTAAGCGATATGGAACGCCCAATGGCTACACTCATATGCTCCTAAAAGTATATTGAACCAAGAGTACTTGATTAGTGGAGGAGGCATAGCTCATGTAAAAATCATGTTTCCAGGGATCAATGATATGTCTAGTTGCAGAAAAATAATTTCTATATAATATGCTAGAGAAACTCAGTAATTGGGAGGTGCCTCACAAACAAGCATACCCGAAGCTTCTCCTGCGTCGGCGGATGGTAGAACTAGTCACGGGGTGGTGGAGCCACATGTGGAGAATGGCGGAGTAGGATAAGACATCGGAGAATAGTACCCCGGAGAGCTTGTTCAGGCAGTATTGTGGCGCAACTATTGGGGAGATCCGTCGTGGCAGTCTGATTGCCGGAGAGGAGACGACTAGGAACCATGGGGACGTAGATGGAATGCGACCTCCAATAGTCGTGGTCGCCTAGCTAAGCTCGAGATTTAGACCACCGCCGCCGTCGGCAGGGATATGGGCGATGGACTGTTACGCCGCTTGCATTGGGGATTTTTTGGGCTTGAGCTGCCGCTCGCGTTCAGAGTAGACCATAAGAAAACCGATAGGTCCGGAGGTACCTTTCTGCAAAGAAGAGCGCACACATCACTCTGCTAGAATCTGGGGCGTTCATGTTTGATTTGACAGCCCAGGAAGAATTTTTCTAATTTTTACCCATGAACCATTAATTCTTTTATGGTCGTTCTAAGTTGTGTTAAATACTCCTACTGAAGAAGCTTGGTGGGGGTACACGCAAGGGCTATGTCTCGTCTATTGCAAGACGAGCTACCGTCTTATCTCTAGCGTTACCCCTAACGGGACGGACCAATGTAGCTTTTCTAGACCGGTTTTCGAAAGTGACAACTTTGGACCGGGTTTAGAAGCTTCCACGCATTTTTTTCTTTCGTTTTCGTTTGTTTCTTGTATTGATTTTCATTTTTTGTTCTTTCTTATTCTTTTCAATCCCTTTTTCAATAATGTTGACTTTTTTAATACACGTTGTACATTTTTCTATACCATGGGACCACTTTTTATATACATGCTGAATATTTCCCAAATACATGACACATATTTTCTAAATTTATGCAAGAGATTTTCAGATACACCTTGAACTTATTTGGAGTACACATTGAACATGTTTTGAATACATGTTAAACATAAATGCCATAGGTACTTTTTAAAGCGAAAAACATTTGTTTTTTAGAATTTTCTAAAAATGTCATGAACATTTTTTAATGGTACAAAATGTCTTTTATGTTACATAAATTTTTCTTTACATTGTAGAAACACTTGAATAAAAATGTTACGAACATATTTTTGGAATGCCTAATCATTTTCTAAATATCATCAACATGTTGTTGCATGTTATGGACAATTTGAAAATGGTGTGAACATATTTTTCAAACTGCATGAATCTTTTCCAAATGCGCCCTAAACATTTCCTTAAAAGGCAAGTAAATTAATTTTAAAATATGTTTGCAAAATTTGATTATTCTCTAAATGTCATAAACATGTTTTCGAATGTTATATAGACATTTTTAAAATTGTGTGAACACATTTTTTATGCAGCATGAATATTTTCCTAAATGCACGCTAAACATTCGCTTGAGATACAGGTAAATTAGTTTCTAATACATTTGTATTTGAAATATTTTCAAATAGGAAAAGAAAGAACGACCGTCAGAAAAAATAGACGAACGGAAAAGAAGTTGTGTGAAAACGAACAAAGAAGCAAATTAAATCGGCCCACTACGGTGATGCATCAGGCGAGAGATCCTTTTCATCAGTATTTGCGAACCTTCCCATGACAGCCCAATAGGAAACCAAACTGAAACTGTAGTTTGAATCCAAACTATTCCCAGGTTTAGCCATACCCTTTTATTGAAAAAATGATGTTGATTCCTTTCCTATTTGCTGCTGAAATCTTGGTACTTTCATACCCGGTGAATTGTAAGTTTGGCATGTAAAGACAACTTATTCAACTGACATGATAACACCAACCTACGAGCCAAAACTGATAGAATATAAACTAGATTCAAAATACATCACATGGCATTAGTATTGTGCTATACATACAACATAACGATGCAGTTTTTAGTTTGGAAGTAGCAGACGAATTTTCTCTTGCTTGTTGTTTTATTGGTATGTAGAACCACACATTTGTGGAGGTCAGTAGCAAGAAGGTATGCTATGTTCTTGACTTTCGTCCTGATAAGGAGGTTGTTCTATTCGAGTGTGACTGGTTTGATGTGCCTCCTGCCAACAGAACTGAGAGTAAGGGGTATACGAAGGACAAATATGGAATTATTGACCTTGATACTACTCTATACCGATTCCAGGGAGACCCTTACATTCTAGGCCTCCAAGCTCAACAGGTTTTCTATGTGAGAGATGTGAAGAACCCTGATTGGGCAGCTGTTATTAAAATGAATCCACACAATTTGTTTACTCCTTCTGTTTTAAATGGTCTAGGCCTTGATGAAGCTGTTGAAGCCAATGAAGGTGGTGAGGCAGACGTTCTGGAAGACGTCGATGCAGAAATTACAGTGCCTGAAGAGATCACTAGTTGCCGTAGAAATGATGATGAATGATCCATCGTTGATGTTTCAGTCATAGAAAATATAAAAACCCGTTGAGTTTGAAGATGTCCAGTTCGAAACTGATGATGATACAGATGATGATGACACTTACGTAAATGATGGCCATGTTGTTCATTTGGGACAAGAAGAATCAGATGATGGCCAGTGTTCCTTTATATAGTTTTCAATCTCTTGGTAAGGTGCTTTTCACATGTTTAAGCCATGAATATAAGTTCCTGAACTTTTTTGATGGTTACCTACGAGTAGTATCTCTCCTAAAGTTTAATCTGATGTGAAACAGGTTCAAACAAGGCGCACCTGCATATAGTCATCTGTTGTGGCAAAAGGGAACAGAAGCTAGTGCTCAGCTTTAACAACTTGGTTTTTTTTCGAAACGAGGCACTAACTGTTTATGAAGAGAAGAGAAGAGTAATTGCTGATGTGTAATATCATGGATGTTTTTCTTTTAGTGTTGTTGCTATTTTGACAGTGATTCTATGTACACACTGTTACTATGAACTTGTGGTCTTTTAGTGATGTTGCTATTTTCATTACTTTGCCTGAACTTGTGGTCTTTTCTGTGAAGCTGCTGAAACTTGTGTGCTGTGATGTTGAACCAGTGTTATATATATCGCTGAGATGGTTTCTTATATCCAGTACTAAAATCTTGTGTCATTTATCCTTATATATACCTTGATGTAGTGATGTTGATCTGCTGGTGAATTCTTGATTGGGCTGCAACACTGAAGTTTTTCTTCAGATTGCAGTTAACCTCACGGGTACATAATATATACCATGAGATCCATATATCATCAACAACACACGCACAACCCAAAGTGGTCTGAACCATGGTCTGCAGACGGAGGCCGATCCAGTGTTGGCCAAAAAAGAGCCCCACTAGTCATCAACCACGGAGGTCGGCGTGGATGCCACCTGGCCTTGATCAGCGCCAGTGAACCTCGGGTCCACATGTCAGGGGCTGCGGCTATAGAAGTCCTCGGTCAGATTCAGATCTGGATCTGGCAATTTTCACACCACGGCCCCTCTATTTTCGATTTCCATCCCACACCCTATTTTTGGCAGCGAACACCCTAGTTTTAAAATGGTAATACCTTGGCCATTTTAAAACCAAATTTAACAAACTCAATATGTATTCCTATCAAGAAAGTGTGTTCTCTCCATTTATAAAAAAAATTCACTGTTTTGGTTAAGTAAAATTCATGCAATTAATAAGTACTTTAATTACTCCTTAAACCATATTAATATCTATAAATCTGAATAATATAAATTATGTGTCTATAATTATCAAAAAGTGCATAGATTATTAATATGTCATCCATGTACATGTTTGCATCATGTACCTTGTTTGCATGTCACCGAAATAATCAAACATGGAATATTACGATGGATAATCAACTTGTCGTTGTAAATAATAGTTATTGCAGCATGTTGAAATTGAGGTAAAATATACGCTATTGCTATAGATACATATTTTGTTGCATTAGTTAGACAACTTTTTGCAACTACATTTGGAACTAATGCAACGCTACATCGATGTTGCAATGTCTTTTCAAATATTACCATGAATAGTTATTATGTTGAAATACCTATTCTCTATTACAACAAAATGACTGCCTCGCGCAAAATATATTGTTTGTCGCAATATCGCTGCCATATTGCAACAACAATGCAGTTTGTTGCAATATGAGGCCTCTATTGCAACAAAATGAGTACTTATCACGACCAAACTCGATTATGGCAATATGTATGGCCTATTACCACAACCGGCGAGTTTGTGGTAATATTGCGTTTTATTGCAACAAAAGATAGCTGTAGCAATAAATTTTGTTGCAATAGACCGAAATCCTTGTAGTGATAAGATCATTTTGCAAGCTAAAATAGCTTACAAAGTGATCTTATATTGTGGTACGGAGGGAGTAAATGGGAACGAGATGGTGTTGAAGATGCAAATACAGCAAACATGTATAGGCCACACATGTCCGCCTTTCAAGTGCACACCGTGTCAAGCTAAAATGTATTGACATCCGGTGAGAAACAACCAGCATCAAGCGATGCGCTTCCTCCATGATATAGGAACAAGTGCGTCTCCGTTGAACCCACAAAAACATACTGAAAACCGAATCAGTTGATCTTCTCCAAGTGCCATTGACCATAACTTTCACCATTATTTGTGCCAATGGTACGAAATTCAAGGTCTGTTGCACCTTTTCCATAGACAAACACCCTGAATTTGTCTTCCCCTGCCTCCGAAATGGTTGTATCCACTTTGGAAAAGGCTCGAAGTTTAGATGGGGGGCTAGCAATGTGAAACTCCATCCTCTTCGTGTCAGGCACCCTCACCAACCCGACACCCAGTAGAAGAGAGCGATATGGAACGCCCAATGGATACACCTCATATGCTCCTAACAGTATATTAAACCAAGAGTACTTGATTAGTGGAGGAGGCATAGCTCATGTAAAAATCATGTTTCCAGGGATCAATGGTATGTCTAGTTGCAGAAAAATAATTTCTAGATAATATGCTAGAGAAATTCAGTAATTGAGAGGTGCCTCACAAACGAGCATACCCGAAGCTTCTCCTGCGTCGGTGGATGGTAGAACTAGTCACGGGGTGGTGGAGCCACATGTGGAGAATGGCATAATAGGATAAGACATCGGAGAACAGTACCCCAGAGAGCTTGTTCAGGCAGTATTGTGGCGCAGCTATTGGGGAGATCTGTCGTGGCAGTCTGATTACCGAAGAGGAGACTACTAGAAACCATGGGGACGTAGATGGAATGAGACCTCCAATAGTCGTGGTCTCCTAGCTAGGCTCGAGATTTAGATCGCCGCCGTCGTCGGCAGGGATACGGGCGATGGACTGTTATGCCGCTCGCATTGGGGATTTTTTGGGCCTGAGCCGCCGCTCGCGTTCAGATCACTAGTGCAGAACCGGGCTATAGCACTGGTTCATAAGGGCCTTTAGTGCCGGTTCTGTAACCGGCACTATAGGGTGGGGACTAAAGGTCCCCCCACCTTTAGTACCAGCTCTGCACGAACCGCCGCTAAAGGGCCACCACGTGGCACGAGCCTGCGCCGGGGGCGTGGAGCCTTTAGTACCCGTTGGCAACATCTACCGGTACTAAAAGGTTTGGGGGGTTTTGGGTTCAGGGTTTCTTTTTTCCTTTAATTTTGTGTTTTCCATTTAATTCTTTTTCGCTTGCTGGTATCTTACGATACTACATATTGTACACGTTATGCACATATATATATATAAATTGAATTTCTCGTAGAACCGATCATATATATATATATATATATATATATATATATATATATATATATATATATATATATATATATATATATATATATATATATATATATCATCGAATGTCTCGCACCACCATTCACACATACACATGTACATACAATTTGGTATATACAATTTCTCCTACATGAAGGCATTACTGCGGTAGCGTGTAATGGAATTCTCCTCTGGGATCTATGACCTGGTCGAGCAAAAATCCCGCTATTTCCTCTGCAATTGCTCGTACGCGATCCATTGGTAGGAGCTTCTCCCGCACTTCGTTGAACTGTTAAGAAGGAGATCAATATGCATGTATTAGTTGTGTGACTAGATATCGATAATGATGTAAAAATTGTGTATAGTGTTCTGACAAACGTACCCATAGCTGTCTATCAGATGTGTTCCTTTCGGACGTCATCATGCGAATGTTCTCGCAAACGTAGTATGCACATAAATCATTCCCCGGCTCCTGCTTCATGGCCTGTACGAGAATAGAGTTCAATCAGATAATAATTAATCAAGCATAATAAGTAATGGTATTGAAACTAGAATTAAAGAGATTGCATGGTAGCTAGCTAGCTAGTACTACTTAATTAATTATCGTGGGTCGATAGTGATATGTCTCCAACGTATCTATAATTTTTTATTGTTCCATGCTATTATATTACCCATTTTGGATGTTTATGGGCTTTACTTTACACTTTTATATCATTTTTGGGACTAACCTTCTAACCGGAGGCTCAACCCGAATTGATGTTTTTTTTGCCTATTTCAGTGTTACGAAGAAAAGGAATACCAAATGGAGTCCAAACGCGATGAAACCTTCGGGAGCGATCTTTTTGGAACAAATGCAAACCTAGAGACTTGGAGTGGACGTCAAGCAACAACCGAGGCGGCCACGAGGGTGCCCGACGCGCCCCCTGGAAGTGGGAGCGCCCCCACCCTCGTGGGCCCCTCAAGCGTCCACCGACCTACTTCTTCCTCCTATATATACCCACATACCCCAAGAACATCAGAACAGACCACGAAAACCTAATTCCACTGCCGCAACCTTCTGTATCCGCCAGATCCCATCTTGGAGCCTTCGCCGGCGCACGCCGGAGGGGGAATCGACCACGGAGGGCCTCTACATCATCTCCAAGGCCTTTCTGATGAGTTGTGAGTAGTTTACCACAGACCTTCGGGTCCATAGTTATTAGCTAGATGACTTCTTCTCTCTCTTTGAATCTCAAAACAAAGTTCCCCTCGATCTTGTTGGAGATCTATTCGATGTAACTCTTTTTGCGGTGTGTTTGTCGAGATCCGATGAATTGTGGGTTTATGATCAAGTTTATCTATGAGAAATATTTGAATCTCCTCTGAATTCTTTTATGTGTGATTAAGTTATCTTTGCAATTCTCTTTGAGTTATCAGTCTGGTTTGGCCTACTAGATTGATCTTTCTTGCAACAGGAGAAGTGCTTAGCTTTGGGTTCAATCTTGCGGTGTCCTTTTCCAGTGACAGCAGGGGCAGCAAGGCACATATTGTATTGTTGCCATCGAGGATAAAAAGATGGGGTTTATATCATATTGCATGAGTTTATCCCTCTACATCATGTCATCTTTCTTAATGCGTTACTCTGTTTTTTATGAACTTAATACTCTAGATGCATGCTGGATAGCGGTCGATGTGTGGAGTAATAATAGTAGATGCAGTCATGAGTCGATCTACTTGTCACGGACGTGATGCCTATATACATGATCATGCCTAGATAATCTCATAATTATTCGCTTTTCTATCAATTGCTCGACAGTAATTTGTTCACCCACCGTAATACTATGCTATCTTGAGAGAAGCCACTAGTGAAACCTATGGCCCTCGGCTCTATCTTTTATCATATAAGTTTACTATCTAATTTTATTTGCATCTTTACTTTTCCAATCTATATCATAAAAATACCAAAAATATTTATCTTATCACATTATCTGTATCAGATCTAACTTTCGCAAGTGGCCGTGAAGGGAGTGACAACCCCTTTATTGTGTTGGTTGCGAGGTTCTTGTTTGTTTGTGTAGGTGCGTGGGACTTTTGAGGAGCCTCCTACTGGATTGATACCTTGGTTCTCAAAAACTAAGGGAAATACTTACGCTACTTTGCTGCATCACCCTTTCCTCTTCAAGGAAAACCAACGCAAGCTCAAGACGTAGCAAGAAGGATTTCTAGCGCCGTTGCTGGGGAGGTCTTCGCTCTAGTCAAGACATACCAGGTACCCATCACAAACTCATCTCCCTCGCATTACATTATTTGCCATTTGCCTCTTGTTTTCCTCTCCCCCACTTCACCCTTGCCGTTTTATTCGCCGTCTCTTTCCCAATCTCCTCTCTCTTTCGCTTGCCTTTTTGTTTGCTTGTGTGTTGGATTGCTTGTCGCGATGGCGCAAGGTAATACCAAACTGTGTGACTTTTCCAATACCAATAATAATGATTTCCTTAGCACTCTGATTGCTCCTCTTAATGATGTTGAGTCTTGTGAAATCAATGCTGTTTTGCTGAATCTTGTTATGAAAGATCAATTCTCCGACCTTCCTAGTGAAGACGCCGCTACCCATCTAAACAACTTTGTTGATTTGTGTGAGATGCAAGAGAAGAAAGATACGGATAATGATATTGTTAAATTGAAGTTATTTCCGTTTTCACTTAGAGATCGTGCTAAAATTTGGTTTCCGTCTTTGCCTAAGAATAGTATTGATTCATGGAATAAGTGCAAAAGATGATTTTATCTCTAAGTATTTTACTCCCGCTAAGATCATCTCTCTTAGGAATGATATTATGAATTTTAAACAACTTGATTATGAGCATGTTGCCCAATCTTGGGAAAGAATGAAATCGATGATTCGCAATTGCCCTACTCATGGTTTGAATTTATGGATGATCATACAAAATTTTTATGCCGGATTGAATTTTGCTTCTAGAAATCTTTTAGATTCGGCGGCGGGAGGCACTTTTATGGAAAATCACCTTAGGAGAAGCTACTAAACTCCTTGATAATATTATGGCTAATTATTCTCAATGGCACACCAAAAGATCTACTAGTAAAAAAGTGCATGCTATAGAAGAAATTAATGTTTTGAGTGGAAAGATGGATGAACTTATGAAATTTTTTGCTACTAAGAGTGTTCCTATTGATCCCAATGATATGCCTTTGTCTACTTTGATTGAGAATAATAATGAATCTATGGATGTGAATTTTGTTGGTAGGAATAATTCTGGTAACAATGCTTATAGAGGAAACTTTAATCCTAGACCGTTCCCTAGTAATTCCTCTAATAATTATGGAAATTCCTACAATAACTCTTATGGAAATTTTAGTAAGATACCCGAAGATTTTGATAATAGTGTTAAAGAATTTATGATCTCTCAAAAGAATTTTAGTGCCTTGCTTGAAGAAAAATTGCTTAAAGTTGATGATTTGGCTAGGAACGTTGATAGAATTTCGCTTGATGTTGATTCTTTGAAACTTAGATCTTTTCCTCCTAAGCATGATATCAATGAGTCTCTCAAAGCTATGAGAATTTCCATTGATGAGTGCAAAGAAAGAACCGCTAGGTTGCATGCTAAGAAAGATTGCTTTGTAAAAGCGTGTTCTTCTAGTTTCCATGAAAATAATGATGAAGATCTAAAAGTTATTGATGTGCCCCCTATTAAATCTTTGTTTTACAATATGAATCTTAATAATGATGGGACTGGATATGAGTCAACTTTAGTTAAATGGCGTCCCAATGATTCGGAGTTTTTAGATCTTGATGCTAAATTTGGTAAAAGTGGGATTGGAGAGGTCAAGACTTTAAATAGTATTGAACCCACTATCTTGGATTTAAAGGAATTTAATTATGATAATTGTTCTTTAATAGATTGTATTTCCTTGTTGCAATCTGTATTGAATTCTCCTCATGCTTATAGTCAAAATAAGGCTTTTACCAAACATATTGTTGATGCCTTGATGCAATCTTATGAGGAAAAACTTAATTTGGGAGTATCTATACCTAGAAAACTTTATGATGAGTGGGAACCTACTATAAATATTAAAATTAGAGATCATGAGTGTTATTCTTTGTGTGATTTGGGTGCTAGTGTTTCCACGATTCCGAAAACTTTATGTGATATTCTAGGTTTCCATGATCTTGATGATTGCTCTTTAAATTTGCACCTTGGATTCCGCCATTAAGAAACCTATGGGAAGGGTCAATGATGTTATTATTGTTGCAAAAAGGAATTATGTGCCCATAGATTTTATCGTTCTTGATATAGATTGCAATCTTTCTTGTCCTATTATTTTTGGTAGACCTTTCCTTAGAACGATTGGTGCAATTATTGATATGAAGGAAGGGAATATTAGATTCCAATTTCCATGAAGGAAAGGCATGGAGCACTTTCCAAGAAAGAAAGTTAAATTACCTTATGAATCTATCATGCGAGCTACTTATGAATTGAGTGCCAAAGATGGCACTACTTAGATCTATCCTCGCTTTTATGCCTAGCTTGGGCGTTAAATAATAGCGCTAGTTGGGAGGCAACCCAATTTTATTTTTGTTTTTTGTTTTTGCTTATGTTTAGTAATAAATTTTTCATCTAGCTTCTGTTTAGATGTGTTTTATGTTTTAATTAGTTTTTTTGCCAAGTAGAACCTATAGGATAACCTATGGTGATAGAAAAACAGAAACTTTGCACGCGCGAAAATAATTTTAGTAATTCACGGAAACGTGATTTTGCGTTGATTCTTTTTGCTGTAGATAAATAGACAAATTTCTATTTTGGTAGGATTTTTAGAGTTCCAAAAGTATTCGAGAGTTACAGATTGCTACAGATTGTTCTGTTTTTGACAGATTCAGTTTTTCGTGTGTTGTTTGCTTATTTTGATGCATCTATGGCTAGTATGTAAGGGTATGAACCATAGAGAAGTTGGAATACAGTAGGTTTAACACCAATATAAATAAATAATGAGTTCATTACAGTACCTTATGTGGTGGTTTTTCTTTCTTGCACTAACGGAGCTTATGAGATTTCCTGTTGAGTTTTGTATTGTGAAGTTTTCAAGTTTTGGCTAAAGATTTGATGGACTATGGAATAAGGAGTGGCAAGAGCCTAAGCTTGGGGATGCCCATGGCACCCCAAGATATTCAAGGATAACCAAAAGCCTAAGCTTGGGGATGCCCAGGAAGGCATCCCCTCTTTCGTCTTCGTCTATCGGTAACATTACTTGGAGCTATATGTTTATTCGCCACATGATATGTGTTTTGCTTGGAGCGTCTTGTATGATATTAGTCTTTGATTTTTAGATTACCACAATCATACTTGTTGTACTCACCTTTTGGGAGAATCCCACTTGATTTAGAATTTATTAGAATACTCTATGTGCTTCACTTATATCTTTTGAGCTATATAGTTTTTGCTCTAGTGCTTCACTTATATCTTTTAGAGCACGGCGGTGGCTTAATTTTGTAGAAATCGTTGATCTTTCATGCTTCACTTATATTATTTGAGAGTCTCTTATAACAGCATGATATTTTCTATGGTTATAAAATTGGTCCTAGAATGATGGGCATCCAAGTTGGGTATAATAAAAACTATCATAGAAAGTGAATTGGATGCTATGATCAATTTGATACTTGATAATTGTTTTGAGATATAGAGGTGGTAATATTAGAGTCATGCTAGTTGGGTGATTATGAATTTAAATAATACTTGTGTTGATGTTTGTGATTCCCGTAGCATGCACGTATGGTGAACCGCTTTATGATGAAGTTGGAGCACAATTTTATTTATTGATTGTATTCCTTATGAGTGGCGGTCGGGGACGAGCGATGGTCTTTTCCTACAAATCTATCCCCATAGGAGCATGCGCGTAGTATATGAGTTCTTTATGACTAATGTTGAGTCCATGGATTATACACACTCTCACCCTTCCACCATTGCTAGTCTCTCTTGTGTCGTGCAACTTTCGCCAGTACCATACACCCACCATATACCTTCCTCAAAAAAGACACCATACCTACCTATTATGGCATTTCCATAGCCATTCCGAGATATATTGCCATGCAACTTTCCACCGTTCCGTGTATATGACATGCATCATCATTGTCATATTGCTCTTTGCATGATCATGTAGTTGACATCGTATCTGTGGCAAAGCCACCTTCATAATTTTCATACATGTCACTCTTGATTCATCGCATATCCCGGTACACCGCCGGAGGCATTCATATAAAGTCATATCTTGTTCTAAGTATCGAGTTGTAATCTTGAGTTGTAAGTAAACAAAAGTATGATGATCTTCATTATTAGAGCATTGTCCCAGTGAGGAAAGGATGATGGAGACTATGATTCCCCCACAAGTCGGGATGAGACTTCGGACTTAAAAAAAGAGAGAGAGAAAGGCCAAATAAAAGAAAGAGAAAGGGCAAATAAAAAAATGAGAAAAAATGAGAGAAGGGACAATGCTACTGTCCTTTTTACAACACTTGTGCTTCAAAGTAGCACCATGATCTTCATGATAGAGAGTCTCCTATGTTGTCACTTTCATATATATGTGGGGATTTTTCATTAGAGAACTTGGCTTGTATATTCCAATGATGGGCTTCCTCAAAATGCCCTAGGTCTTCGTGAGCAAGCAAGTTGGATGCACACCTACTTAGTTTCTTTTGTTGAGCTTTCATACATTTATAGCTCTAGTGCATCCGTTGCATGGCAATCCCTACTCACTCGCATTGATATCTATTAATGGGCATCTCCATAGCCCGTTGATACGCCTAGTTGATGTGAGACTATCTTCTGCTTTTTGTCTTCTCCACAACCACCATTCTATTCCACATATAGTGCTATGTCCATGCCTCACGCTCATGTACTGCGTGAAAGTTGAATTTTTTTTAGATTACTAAAGTATGAAACAATTTCTTGGCTTGTCATCGGGGTTGTGCATGATTAAATACTTTGTGTGATGAAGATAGAGCAACAGCCAGACTATATGATTTTGTAGGGATAACTTTCTTTAGCCATGTTATTTTTAGAAGACATGATTGCTTTGATTAGTATGCTTGAAGTATTATTATTTCTTATGTCAATATGAACTTTTATTTTGAATCATTTGGATCTAAACATTCATGCCACAATAAAGAAAATTACATTGAGAATTATGCTAGGTAGCATTCCACATCAAAATTTGTTTTTATCATTTACCTACTCGAGGACGAGCAGGAATTAAGCTTGGGGATGCTTGATACGTCTCCAACGTATCTATAATTTTTGATTGTTCCATGCTATTATATTACCCGTTTTGGATGTTTATGGGCTTTACTTTACACTTTTCTATCATTTTTGGGACTAACCTACTAACCGGAGGCCCAGCCCGAATTGCTTTTTTTTTGCCTATTTCACTGTTTTGAAGAAAAGGAATATCAAAAGGAGTCCAAAGGATGAAACCTTTGAGAGCGATCTTTTTGGAACAAATGCAAACCTGGAGACTTGGAGTGGACATCAAGAAACAACCGAGGCGGCCACGAGGGTGCCCGGCGTGCCCCTTGGAAGTGGGCGCACCCCCCACCCTCGTAGGCCCCTCGAGCGTCCACCGACCTACTTCTTCCTCCTATATATACCCACGTACCCCGAGAACATCAGAACAAACCACGAAAACCTAATTCCACCGCCGCAACCTTCTATATCCACGAGATCCCATCTTGGAGCATTCGCCGGCGCTCCGCAGAAGGGGGAATCGACCACGGAGGGCCTCTACATCATCTCCAAGGCCTCTCCGATGAGTTGTGAGTAGTTTACCACAGACCTTCGGGTCCATAGTTATTAGCTAGATGGCTTCTTCTCTCTCTTTGAATCTCAATACAAAGTTCTCCTCAATCTTCTTGGAGATCTATTCGATGTAACTCTTTTTGCGGTGTGTTTGTCGAGATCTGATGAATTATGGGTTTATGATCCAGTTTATGTATGAGAAATATTTGAATCTCCTCTGAATTCTTTTATGTGTGATTAAGTTATCTTTGCAAGTCTCTTCGAATTATCAGTTTGGTTTGGCCTACTAGATTGATCTTTCTTGCAATTGGAGAAGTGCTTAGCTTTGGCTTCAATCTTGCAGTGTCCTTTCCCAGTGATGCGAGGGCAGCAAGGCATGTATTGTATTGTTGCCATCGAGGATAAAAAGATGGGGGTTATATCATATTGCATGAGTTTATCCCTTTACATCATGTCATGTTTATTAATGTGATACTCTGTTCTTTATGAACTTAATACTCTACATTCATGCTAGATAGCGGTCGATGTGTGGAGTAATAGTAGTAGATGTAGGCAAGAGTCGATCTACTTGTCACGGACGTGATGCCTACATACATGATCATGCCTAGATAATCTCATAATTATTCGCTTTTCTATTAATTGCTCGACAGTAATTTGTTCACCCACCGTAATACCTATGCTATCTTGAGAGAAGCCACTAGTGAAACCTATGGCTCCCGGGTCTATCCTTTATCATATAAGTTTACTATCTACTTTTATTTGCATCTTTACTTTTCCAATCTATATCACAAAAATACCAAAAATATTTATCTTATCATATTATCTCTATCAGATCTCACTTTTGCAAGTGGCTGTGAAGGGATTGACAACCCCTTTATTACGTTGGTTGCGAGGTTCTTGTTTGTTTGTGTAGGTGCATGGGACTTTTGAGGAGCCTCCTAGTGGATTAATACCTTGGTTCTCAAAAACTGAGGGAAATACTTACGCTTCTTTGCTGCATCACCCTTTCCTCTGCAAGGAAAACCAATGCAAGCTCAAGACACATCAGATACCAATACAGCTTTTCGCCGAACGGGCCTGGAACGTCTTTTATGAACTTTTGCCAAGCACTGCCGGCCTGCCGGCAAAGAAAATGAATAAAGGAGTTAATAGTTTAGTTGATACTAGGACATATATATAATGATTGAAATTACCTGTTGACTATCCCCTTCATGATTGAGTAGTCTTTAGTTTTTTTAAGCAGTGAGACCAGTACTGAACTTTTCCTTCTTCAACTTGAATGTCCACAAAGATCCAGTGGTACCTGCATGCGCATACGTTTGCATGTATAAATTAAGCGGGCATGCGCATAACACTCATCAACTAACCCTAAACCCTATACACTTATTAACATCTAGCTATAGTAAGCAAAAACAGAATTTGTAGTACAAGACAGTGTGTCTCACTGAAAGTTGTAAGGAAGTAGTATATCTGCATTGGTATTGAGGCGCTTCAAGAACTCTAGCATGCTTTTCTCTACTTCTTGTTTATAATATTCATATGACCATGTCTCTTCATTAATGGTATTTGGGTCAATGAACCCAATGTCATACCGTCCAGCTTTTCTCATTTCGGACATCTTCATCCTGCATAATACCACATAAAAGAATATAGTGAGAATAATTACAGGTAATGATCAACGAGAGCACTATAGCTAGCTTGAGACTTAAATTACAAAAATAAATCACTTACATACAATAGGAACTAACGATAGATTTGTCGAGTGCGTCATAATTGAATAACTGAAACAGTTCTCTATACTCAATAGATAGAGCTTTCTCATGGAAGTAATCCTCTTCCTTGACTTTCACCATGAGGGACTCTCGATTGTGGGTCTTGCAAATTTCCATGTACCATTGATGCAATTCATACATTCTCGTTGGGAGGTTCTTGACCTCCTCAAGCTTGACCAAAGGTTCGCTGCGGACATATTTCCGTTTTATATCCTCCTCTCTAAGCGGAGACATGGGCTCGATCTTGAGGAGTTGTCCAACAGTGATACCGAGCATTTCAGTCTGCCTTCTATGCTTGTCGGTTATTACCAGCTAACCGGCGCCGATACTCTCATGTGTTGGTACAACAAGCGGGAGGATCGATTGCGCCGTCTATTCTCCCAGATGGGGAACGGTTTCCCCACATTTTTTGCCAGCTGCTTGGCTCGAGCTCGACTCCTTCTGTAGTCGTGCTCGATGTGCCTTCCTGATTTGGCGCTCATAGTCTGAGTCAATAGGCTTGGGAGCAGGTGCTCTAGCCATACAAATAAGGTGGTTAATCTTTTCCTCAGGCACTTTCTCCCTTGGCGGCGGTGCCGGTTTCGGTCCAAAATGGGCGTCCACTTGGGCCTTCACTATGGCTGCGTTTTGCTCCTCGGTCATGTCGTAAGGCCTCTGAGGAAGAGGAGTGAGGCTTGGACCATATTGATATCGCTTTCCTCCTCCTGTACCTCTTGTACGACCTCGACTCGTACCGCTACGCACCATAGCTGCGGCGGCTCTCTTCCGCGATTGCTGAGGCGGCGGAGATGGCTGACGTGGCTGAGTTGGAGCAGGAGGAGTGGCCTGACGCTGTGCCAGACTTGAAGCTGGAGGAGTGGCATAACGCGGTGTCGGACTTGAAGCAGGAGGAGTGGCCTGACGCTGTGCCGGACTTGAGCCAGGAGGAGTGGCCTGATGTTGTGCCTGACTTGGAGGAGGAGGAGTCGCCTGACGCGTTGGTGGACTTGGAGGAGCGGGAGTCTGCTGACGTGGTGCCGGACTTTGAGGAGGAGTCGGCTGACGCGGTGTCGGGGGCCTTCGAAAGATGATGCAATCCCTTCTCCATAGGATGATACGATGTTTGGCCTCTCCCAGTGTGTGCTCCTCGTCACCTCCAGGAATGTCAAGCTGTAGCCCTGAATATTGGTCCACCACCTCATCAATCACGACACGAGCATAGCCGGCTGGAATCGAGTTGCAATGGAAGGTTGCATCGAGGCGGGGGGTTATATTAGCAATGGCGTCCGCCACCTTCATGGATATGTTCTTCATTTTGAAGTGTAGCTCACAGTTAGTGCTCTCCATGATGTCATCCACAGGGTATCTATCCAGTAGTGCGTCGCCCGGGGTGGAACCCACGCTGCTTCTCGGCATGGATGGGACGGTGCTATCCATGTTGGATCATCCGCTAGTTGCTGCCGCTGCTGAGACCCCCTTTCCTGGCTAAGTGAGTCGATCAGCTGCTGCTACCACTGGAATTTGAGTGCCAAGTCCATGTGCGCTGATTCTAGGCCTTGAAGGCGTTCTGCTTCCTGCTTTCTCCGCTCCTCCTCCAGCTTCCTCTTCTTCTCCTCCTCCATCTTCCTTCTTGCACGGCTTCTGTAGTCGGCATTCTAGTCCGAAAAGCCCTCATACCACGGAACAATGCCATTGCCTCGTGTTCTTCCCGGGTGTTCAGGATTTCCCAGGGCACGCGGAACCTCGTCATTCTCTCTGTTGGGCGTGAACACCCCCTTTCGAGCATCTTCTATTGCAACAAGTAACTTAGCTTCGGCTCCTTTAAGACATGCCTTCTTCGAAACCTGGCCTGTCTTCGGGTCCAACGCCCCACCATGCGCATAGAACCAAGTTCTGCACCTGGGGGCCAGCTCAATGTAACTGGAGTGACATGTGCAGCCTGCATCTCTTCCTCAGACTTATCCTACTTAGGCATTGCTACTGCGTAGCCACCTGGCCCCAGCCTATGGAACTGCTCCTTTTTTGTGCATTGGCCTTGTTTTTCCTCGACTGTTCCTTAGATAATTCTGATTCCTTGAATTTCACGAAAGCGGGCCAGTGTTCTCTTTGCTTCTCCAGTGTTCCCTTGAATTCTGGAGTCTTCTTCCCTCCTTCGACGTACTTGGTCCATACAGTTTTCTTATGGGTGTTGAATGTAATTGCCATCTTCCTAAGAGCAGTGTCCTTGACTTTCTCCACATTTGCATCAGTGAAATGATCTGGTAGGGTGAAATGTTCCATGAGAGATTCCCAAAGCATTGATTTTTCTCTGTCGTTGACCCAAGTAAGATCTGGACATTTCTTTGCTGGCTCTTTCCATTCTTGAATGGAGATCGGGAGTTGGTCCCTCACAAGAACTCCGCACTGACGAACGAACTTGTTCGCAATGTTCTTAGGCGCGCTAGGTTTGCCATTAGTTTTGATGGCATCGATGTTGTACTTTACGCCCTCCTTCAACTTTTTGCCCGGGCCTCACACTGTCCTGCTGCCTGTAGAAGATTTGGTCGATCCCAAGGGCTGAAAGAAGAAAGATCGATTCATTAATATATCTTCAAATCAGTAAAAACATGTGATGATCACCAGATGCCTGCTTATATAAATATACCTCGCCGGTCTCTGTTATTTCAAGATCAACATTTTTGGCATCATCATAATCATAGTCCATGACTTCATGAATTCGGTCGTCGTGATCGAATATCATATCATCACCCTCCCCGGTATTGTTCAGATATTGGGAGCCGTCATCTTCTTCATTCTCATCTGGCCCGTGAGGGGAGCGTATGATCTCGAACAGGGCTCTCCCTCTCTGCCGGTATTGTCCGCCATAGCTTTTATTTAACTAATCCAGAAGAAATATAAAACAATTTTGTATTCAAATTACAATGCATGCATGAAATCAATAAGTAAAAACTGAATCATAGTACATAATCTCGAATACATCGTCTCAAATAATATATATATAATCTCGAATATTATATATCGAATACATCACTAGCTAGCTAGCTAATAAAGATCGAATACTACAGAAGAATCTAGGCCACTCGCGGTTCCTGAGGCGCGGGCGATGGACACCCAAAGAGAAGGAACCATCACAGGATCATAGCTTCGGTCATCTCCCCAAAGAACCTGCCAGGTATTGGAGAACCCGACGTCCATAGCAGCCATGTAGCGACGGAGGTGCTCGTCCTCCTCCCTGACACGGTGACGCACCACCTTCGGCGGGGCCGGCTCCCTCTACACCAAACGTGGCCCACGCGAACGCCATCAAAGGAGCTCAGGGTCGACGACGGGACCCGGGGCCAGGTTCCTCACCAAGCGGCGAGCCCCTGAAGGTAGCACCTCCCAGTGCCAGCCAGACGGAGCCAAGTCCCGGACATGGGTCCTCTGAAGCAGGACGTCGTCGTGAACGGGTCGACGGCGAGGATGCGGGCCGGGCATCATCGAAAACAAATACTATATGCCGCAAAAGTAACATTTTTTAAATGATTGGATTGTGATTTCTTATATGCAAATTCTAAATTTCTATAACTAAAATTATAAGAAACTAAAAAAACATCGATCATCGTCTAACAAATTGAAATTAATCTAATTCATCTACCTAAAACTAACATTTCTAAAATTTCTAACATTTCTATATAACTAACATTTATATAACATTTCTAACATTTCTATATAACTAACATTTCTATAACATTAATATATCTAAAACATTTGACATTATACTATTTGACAGAAAACTTTTGTATAAAAAACAGAAAAAACAGAAAACTAAAAATAGAATCTAGTGCAAAAGATGAACAAATTGTGTGTGCGCATGCGTGTGTGCACCTACGGCGCCGGCGGCGTGGCGGCTTCGATTGGACGGAGGAGAGGGGGAGAGGGGCTCACAGCGCGGGCGAGGTCGAGGCAATGGCGACGGTGAGGTCCAAGCGATGGCGACGGCAAGGTCCAAGGCGACGGCGACGGCGAGGCGAGGGGACGGCGACGGAACGGTGCGGCGACGGGGACGGGCCGGCGACGGGGGCGGCGCGGAGTCGATGGGGATGACGCGACGAGGACGGGGGCGGCGCGGAGTCGACGGGCGGCGACGCTGGACGGGCGGCGGCGCGATGTTGAAGCAGCGAGAAGTGGGAGATGAGAAACTGATTTTTTTGAAGTGTTTCTTATATAGGAGGCACCTTTAGTACTGGTTGGAGCCACCAACCGGTACTAAAGGCCTGTTTTGGCCAGGCCAAGCGGTGGGAAGGCACACCCCTTTAGTACCGGGTGGTGGCTCCAACCGCTATTAAAGACCCTACCTTTAGTACCGGTTGTAGCCACGACCCGGTACTAAAGGGGGTGCGCTGGCGCAGTTGCGGTGCGGGAAGGTCCCACCTCGCCTAGCGAAGAGCGGCCACACCTGTTTATAAGCCCCAGAGCGGGCGAGATATCGAACTCCTCTCTATAGCAGGCTTCTGGGCCTAACTCTGCCACTCTGCCCTGTGGGCCTTGCGGGCCTTGCGGGCCTGCATCCTGACCCAACTAGAGGTTGGGTTTCTAGTCGTATGCAGGCCGCTATGGCCCAGTAGGCGGGTTTTTTATTTTTATTTTTCTTTTCTGCTTTATTTATTTCTGAGTTGTTTTCTGCTGTATTTAGAATTTATTTGTGAATATTTTTTTAGGTTCAAAAATTTACAAACTTTCTGTCAGTGCCAGTAGTTTTCAAATTTGAATAGTTTAAATTTGAATTATTTGAAATGTGTGTGAATCACTAGTTTGTGAATAACTTAACTTTAAAAATAGATTTTTCAATGATTCTTTTTTCTTATGTTTTAATATTATTGTGTTTTATCATTATATTCAATTTGGTAATACTTAAGTTATTTAAAAATGAAATGCCTTTGTAAAAGATGAGTTTTCGTCCGAAATCCTGATACTTCGAAAGAGATCGTCCATTTTGTACACGAAGTGCATCCAGTTTTTGCCGTAACCCTCTCTACTTTTTTGCACATGACATGTGGGTCAAATGATGATACCATGCCAACTTTCAACCTTTTCAGAGTTCATTTGTAGTGCTTTTCAATTTCAGGGTCATTTACCACAAAAAATCAGTAATTGCATGAAAAGTAGCAAATGATGTCAGAAAGGGTTGAAAGTTGATGACGTGGCTTTTAATGGTGCATACTGAACGCACAAAAAGTACACGTTTCAAAGCCAAAACACATAAGTACCCTAACTATTACAAAGATTCCCTATGGTTTGTCCAAAGTGGGACTTTCCAGATATATATAAGTCTAGAAACTCACTAGAGAAGAAAGTGATGACAGTGAAGCCGATCACATCCCAGAGTGGGATCTTTGGGCCGTGTGAAACTTTTTCTTTGCGTGTGTCCCTTTGTGCCGTAACCATGGACAATCATCATTTAACTGGATGCTCGGGTCAGTATTCACTGTGAATGGAGCAATTTCATCGAGCTTTTCATAATCTTCTGACATGTTTGTCTTGTCATCCACTCCCATGATGTTTCTTTTCTCAGAAAGAACTATATGGCGCTTTGGCTCATCGTATGATGCATTCGCTACCTTACCTTTTCTTTTTCTCGGCTTTGTGGACATGTCCTTCACATAGAAAACCTGTGCCACGTCATTGGCTAGGATGAATGATTGATCTGCATACGCAAGATTGTTGAGATCCACTGTTGCCATTCCGTATTGCGGGTCTTCCATTACCCCGCCTCGTGTCATATTGACCCATTTGCACCGAAACAAAGGGACCTTCAAACCATGTCCATAGTCAAGTTCCATATGTCCTCTATGTAACCATAATATGTTTCCTTTCCCGTCTTGATTGGTGCATCAAAGCGGACACCACTGTTTTGGTTGGTGCTCTTCCGATCTTGGGCGATCGTGTAAAATTTATTCTCATTTATCTCGTACCCTTTGAAAGTCATTATACTCGAAGATGGTAACTAGGAAAGCAAGTACATGTCATCTTCAATAGAGGCGTCATACATGGCATGTCTGCAACCAGCCGGCGAAAGTCCCTATTTGTTCATGTGTAATCCAGTCGTCAGACTGCTCCGGGTGTTTGGAGCGTAGAAAATTCTTGTGTTCGTCCATATACGGAGCCACCAACGTGGAATTCTGTAGAACTGTGTAGTGTGCTTGAGTGAGAGAATGCCCATCCATACATATTATTTGATCCCCTCCTAGCGTGCCTTTTCCATCCAGTCTGCCCTTATGTCGCGATTCAGGAACACCAATCGGCTTAAGGTCGGGAATAAAGTCAATAAAAAACTCAATGACCTCCTCATTTTCATGGCCCTTTGAGATGCTTCCTTCTGGCCTAGCACGGTTATGAACATATTTCTTTAAGACTCCCATGAACCTCTCAAAGGGGAACATATTGTGTAGAAATACAGGACCAAGAACGTTAATCTCTTCGCATAGGTGAACTAGGACGTGCGTCATGATGTTGAAGAAGGATGGTGGGAACACCAACTCGAAACTGACAAGACATTGCACCAAATCATTCTCTAACCTTGGTATGATTTCTGGATCGATTACCTTCTGAGAGATTGCATTGAGGAATGCACATAGCTTCACAATGGCTAATTGAACGTTTTTGGTAGAAGCCCCCGCAATGCAACCGAAAGTAGTTGCATCATAATCACGTGGCAGTCATGAGACTTTAGGTTCTGGAACTTTTTCTCTGCCATATTTATTATTCCTTTTATATTCGACGAGAAGCCAAACGGTACCTTAATACTGAGCAGGCATTCAATGAAGATTTCCTTCTCTTCTTTGGTAAGAGCGTAGCTGGCATGACCCTGATGTATGTCGTCTTTTCCGTGGATACGTTGCTGGTCCTCCCGTGCCTCCGGTGTATCTTTTGTCTTCCCTTACACGCCCAAGAAGCCAAGCAGGGTCACGCAAAGATTCTTCGTCACGTGCATCACGTTGATTGCGGAGCGGACCTCTAGGTCTTTCCAATATGGCAGGTCCCAAAATATAGATTTCTTCTTCCACGTGGGTGCGCGTCCATCAGCGTCATTCGGAACAGGTTGTCCGCCAGGACCCTTTCCAAAGACTAACTTCAAATCCTTGACCAAATTATGTACATCAGCACCAGTACTGTGGCGAGGCTTCGTCTGGTGATCCGCCTCACCTTTGAAATGCTTGCCTTTCTTTCTTACGGGATGCCTGCTCAGAAGAAATTGACGATGTCCCAGGTACACATTCTTCCTACAATTATCCAAATATATACTGTCGGTATCATCCAAACAGTGTGTGCATGAGCGGTATCCCTTGTTTGTCTGTCCTGAAAGGTCACTGAGAGTAGGCCAATCATTGATGGTCATGAACAGCAATGCTCTAGGTCAAATTCTTCCTGTCCGTGCTCATCCCACGCACGTACACCTGTTCCATTCCACAACTGTAAGAGTTCTTCAACTAATGGCCTTAGGTACACATCAATGTCGTTGCCGGGTTGCTTAGGGCCTTGGATGAGCACTGGCATCATGATGAACTTCCGCTTCATGCACAACCAAGGAGGAAGGTTATACATACATAGAGTCACAGGCCATGTGCCATGGTTGCTGCTCTGCTCCCCAAAAGGATTAATGCCATCTGCGCTTAGACCAAACCATACGTTCCTTGAGTCACCTGCAAACTCCTCCATGTACTTTCTCTTGATTTTTCTCCACTACGACCCGTCAGCGGGTACTCTCAACTTTCCATCTTTCTTACGGTCTTCTCTGTGCCATCGCATCGCCTTGGCATGCTCTTTGTTTTGGAAGAAACGTTTCAACCATGGTATTATAGGAGCGTAACACATCACCTTGGCAGGAATCTTTTTCCTGGTCTGCTCGCCCTCGACATCACCAGGGTCATCGCGGCTGATCTTATAGCGCAATGCACTGCATACCGGGCATGCTTTCAAATCCTCGTACTCACCGCGGTAGAGGATGCAGTCATTTGGGCATGCATGTATCTTCTGCACCTCTAACCCTAGAGGGCAGACAGCCTTCTTTGCTTCGTACGTACTCTCGGGCAATTCATTGTCCTTTGGAAGCATATTCTTTATCATTACCAGCAACTTGCCAAATCCCTTGTCAGATACACCATTCTCTGCCTTCCATTGCAGCAATTCCAGAGTGGTGCCCAACTTTTTCTTGTCAGCTTCGCAATTCGGGTACAACAATTTCTTATGATCCTCTAACATGCGCGGCAACTTCTTCTTCTCCTTTTCACTTGCGCAGTTTCTCTTTGCATCGGCAATGGCCCGCCCTAGATTATCAGCGGGCTCATCTGATGCATCTTCTTCAGCTTCTTCCCGCATTGCCGCCTCAGCTTTTTCCCCCATTGTCGTATCATCGTATTCAGGGAACCCATGGCTAGGATAGCTGTCTCGTCCTCTTCTTCTTCATTGTCTTTCATCATAACCCCTCTTTCTTCCTGGTTGGTCCAAACATTATAGTGGGGCATGAAATCGGACTCAAACAGGTGGATGTGAATGGTTCTTGAGTTAGAGTAATTGTGATCATTCTTACAGCCAGTGCATGGACAAGGCATAAAACCATCCGCCCGCTTGTTTGCCTCAGCCGCAAGCATAAAAGTATGCACGCCATTAATGAACTCGGGAGAGCATCGGTCATCGTACATCCATTGTCGACTCATCTTCCTTACACAACACCGAAAAGACCAAATTAATACAAGTTCATACATGAAGTTCATACATAAAGTTCATACAACACTTAAATACAACAAACAAATAACTCTCTAGCTAAAGCATTTAAATGCAAAAACAAATGCGATCAAGATCGCAACTAAGGTAACAATTGATCCAACAGCATAATGATACCAAGCCTCACTATCAATGACATATTTTCTAATCTTTCTAATCTGCAAGCTCATTTTGTCCATTTTGATCTTGTGATCATCCACGACATCCGCAACATGCAACTCCAATTACATCTTCTCCCCCACAATTCTTTTCAATTTTTCTTTCAAAAAATACTCGTTTTCTCTTTCAACTAAATTTAACCTCTCGACAATAGGGTCGGTTGGAATTTTCGGTTCACATACCTCCTAGATAAAAATATCTATGTCAACTTGATGGGCATAATTTGTGATAAACACGAAATGCAATAAATCTATACCTATTAATAAAGCAAGGTGCGTTTCTCCAACATTTTCATCCATTCACCACCGAAAAGATTTTTGTTCTATCCAAGGTGGTAATAAATTTTTGTGTGTCCATCTGTTACAACAGAAAAACAATTTTGTCCCGAATTTTGTACGTGGGACGTGCATGCTGCGGCCCAGCAAAGCAAGCCAATTGGTTTCCTGCCCATGCATCTGAGACACATTATTTACCGCACGGGGTGGCAAATAGTCAAACATTCACACATGGCGCCAAAGATTGGGCCAGACCGGTTTCGTTTTTTTCTTTATTCTATTTCTATTATTCTTTTCCTTTTTTTCTTTTACACTTATTTTTTTTTATTTCCAAGTTTTTTACCTTTTTTCATAAATTGTATTTTTTTCCAGAATCCATTTTCTAATTTATTTCTAAAATCAACAGAATTTCAAAAGAAATCCATTTTGAAATATGTTTGAAACTTTAAATTTTTTCTTCTCGTTCGAATTTATTTTTCTAAAATGTTCGCATTTTAAAAAATGTTTACATTCTCAAAATTGTTTGATGTTTTCAAAATAAATTATATTTAAAAAATGATACAAATTCAAAAAAAATCATGTTTATTGAAATGTTCACAAATTTAAAGTATTGTTTGTGTTTACAAAACACGTCAAAAAAATTGTTTCAATGTTCAAAACATGTTTCAAATTTCACAAATTGTTCACAAATTCAAAGGAAATTGGTTTCTTAAAAAGAGGTTCATGTTTTCAAAAAATGTTTGAGAATTTCAAAAAAAAACATTTCATGTTTTCTTTGTCTTTTCCCAAATTTAATAAAATTTCCATAAAAAATGCTCGCACTTTTTATAAAAAGAACCAGGATTTCAAAAATTGCTCAAACTTCATAGAATATTTTAAATTTCATAATTACTACTTTATTTTTTGAAAAGCTCACAAAAGATCAATAAAACGAAAAAAATGTTACGTTATATTATGTTCTTAAACATTCGTGTTGGCCATGTTTTAGCATGAGTTGTTTGTTTGAATGGCTATCAGCACATGGTCGAGATATTGAAGTCATGAGTCTAATCCGTCAACTCAACGGTTGTTCTGGATTTTTATTCATGTCTTACAAACACACGTCGTTTTCGTAACTGCCAGTGGCCTAACCCAGACGTGAAATGTTGTGCATCCCACATGCTATTTGACGATAAAAGAGAATATGTTGGTTGGCTATAGTTAAAAGAAATTGTAGGCACATGCCAATAAAAAGGATATGCTGGTTTGGCTATGACAAAAAAAATGTAGGCAAGTAAGCGCTAAAATAATTAAAGAGAATAAATCCTTTTAAAGCAGGGACTACTTGGTTATGCGCTGATTATGGCAATGAAATGGGATTCACTGAATTAGTAATCCATCTGGTTACTCCATTGTAGGAGAGAGTGGCCGAAACAACTATGCCCCGAAGGTCACCGTGCAACCACAAAATGAGGAGGCAACCATAACCTAGACACGGAGGCAGGCCCGTAGGAAAAAAGGCACGAGTTGAGTGGTGGCCACCACACCGACCAACCCCATCACTATCAAGATCTCGTGCGCCAAACATGACCCGTGATAACACCGCAACTCCTTGCTCTATCGTCAAACCGCTGCGGAGACCGTTTTGATGGACACATTAGTTACCTCTCCCGATGCTTCTCGCAAAAAAAAATCCCGTTGCAACGCACGGGCATATGTGCTAGTAGTTTCAAAAGAGAATATACCACATCCGAATCATAACACGGACGAGGGCCGACGGGGATGGATATCATAACCATGGCACTATGTATAACCAACAATGTACGGGTAAGATAATTATACAAGTAACTATATATCCAAATCACACAAGCTTGAACTTTTTATATAAAAAAGATAAGAAGAAGAGGCTCACCACAAGGTGGTGCCGACGATGGGACGGTGCAGGC
Organism: Aegilops bicornis; assembly: GCA_021605145.1. Classification (NCBI taxonomy): domain Eukaryota; kingdom Viridiplantae; phylum Streptophyta; class Magnoliopsida; order Poales; family Poaceae; genus Aegilops; species Aegilops bicornis. The sequence continues at coordinate 23,925,552 of CM038674.1, read as the reverse complement.
GATTGACGGTGGTTACGACGGAGATTTAGAAGGCACTAAGTAAACCACACCTACATATGCAAAGTAAGTTTTATTTTGACCTCAAATTGCATATAAATCAAATACTACCACATATATATAATTCCTCCCAAATTACTAAAACCCACAAATTAATCACTATATAAACCATTGCAAGAGCTAATCTAGCTATGAGATATGAAAGGACAAAGTTACTAACCTTTGTGATCATTTGAATGGATGGGGGCCTTCAAATCTTGACAAAATTTGGGCAAAATTTGTGATGAGCTCGAGCGGAAGAAGGGAAGAACGGAGAAGAGAGGGGAAAGGGGGAAGAACAGAGTGCGGGGTGGACGAAGGGTTTATATAGGACGACCTTTAGTACCGGTTCGTGGCACGAACCGATACTAAAGGTGCTGGAGGGGCCCAGACTGACAACATCCTGCCACCACTCTCTTTAGTACCGGCTCGTGGCATGAACCGGTGCTAACAGTTCGGCACAAACCGGTACTAATGAGAGCGGCCCGCCTAGCCGTTGGAACCGACACTAATGGTCACATTAATGCCGGCTCAAATTCAAACCGGGACTAATGAGCTGAACATTTGACCCTTTTTCTACTAGTGAGAGTATATCGTAAGAAAACGGATAGGTCCGGAGGTACCTTTCTACAAAGAAGAGTACACACGTCACGCCGCCAGAACCTGGGGCGTTCATGTTCAATTTGACAGCCCAGGAAGAATTTTTCTAATTTTTACCCATGAACCATTAATTCTTTTATGGTCGTTCTAAGTTGCGTTAAATACTCCTATTGAAGAAGCTTGGCGGGGGTACACGCAAGGGCTATGTCTCATCTATTGCGAGACGAGCTACTGTCTTATCTCTAGCGTTACCCCTAACGGGACGGACCAATGTAGCTCTTCTCGACCGGTTTTCGAAAGTGACAACTTTGGACCGGTTTTAGAAGCTTCCATGCATTTTTTCTTCTTTCATTTTTGTTTGTTTCTTGTATTGATTTTCATTTTTTGTTCTTTTTTATTCTTTTCAATCCCTTTTTAAATAATGTTGACTTTTTTAATACACATTGTACATTTTTCTATACCATGGGACCACTTTTTATATACATGTTGAATATTTCCCAAATACATGACAAATATTTTCTAAATTTATGCAAGAGATTTTCAGATACACTTTGAACTTATTTGGAGTACACACTAAACATGTTTTGAATACATATTAAACATAAATGCCATAGGTACTCTTTAAAGCGAAAAACATTTGTTTTTTAGAATTTTCTAAAAATGTCATGAACATTTTTTAGTGGTACAAAATGTCTTTTATGTTACATAAATCTTTCTTTACATTGTAGAAACACTTGAAAAAAAATGTTACGAACATATTTTTGGAATGCCTAATCATTTTCTAAATATCATCAACATGTTGTTGCATGTTATGGATAATTTGAAAATGGTGTGAACACATTTTTCAAACTGCATGAATCTTTTCCAAATGTTCCCTAAACATTTCCTTAAAAGGCAATAAATTAATTTCTAAAATATGTTTGCAAAATGTGATTATTCTCTAAATGTCATAAACATGTTTTTGAATATTATATAGACATTTCTAAAATTGTGTGAACACATTTTTTACGCAGCATGAATATTTTCCTAAATGCATGCTAAACATTCGCTTGAAACACAAGTAAATTAGTTTCTAATACATTTGCATTCGAAATATTTTGAAATAGGAAAAGAAAGAACGACCGTAAGAAAAAAATAGACGAACGGAAAAGAATTTGTGTGAAAACGAACAAAGAAGCAAATTGAATCGGCCCACTACGGTGACGCATCAGGCGAGAGATCCTTTTCATCAGTATTTGCGAACCTTCCCATGAAGGATTCACAGGTTTTTCTCGGAGGTATTCCTATCGGTCTTCCAGCAAGATTTTGTTTGGTTTTCTCAGTTATTTTTCTTTTCCTTTTTCATCTTCACCTTTTCTTGTTGTTTGCCTGTTTTCTTTTTATTTATTTTATTTTATCAAATGCATGAAAACAATAAAAATTTGAAAACTATTTAAACTTTGAAAACTTTTCAAAAATTCATGACCTTTTCCCAAATTTCATGAACTTTTAAAATACATGAAATTATTTTTGAATTTTGTGATATTTTTTCAAATTCATGAACTTTTTCCATTCCCATTTTCTAAAAAAAATCATGATTTTTTTTTCAAATTGTTAAACTTTCGAAAGTTTTCAAAAATGTGTGAACAATACAAACAAAAAACATAAGGACTCCCTCATGGGACCAAACGGCTATAAACTACCAACCCTTTATAAGCTTCCAACATATTGAGTTTTTGCAAAATATTATCATGTAACCCGCCCTGCCATCTCCTTCCCCGTTCCCAACGTAAATGCAAACCCTAGCGCCGCATTGGGCAGCGGCTACCTTCACTACCCGCAGGATCTTTGATACCTCATACCCTGCCCAGTCAACTTCTACATGCGAAACCGGAACCTGAGTGTTAACCTCATAGCCGCCTTAAGCAGCCAGCAGGATCGCCAATCTCCCATGGCCAGCTTAGGCAACTCCATCCACACACTGAACCTAAACACAAACCTGAACCTGAGCACCAACCCCAGTGCTGCCTCGCACAACCACTACCTTCAGAACACGCAGGATATTCGACATCCCATGCCTCCCCCAGTAATATCCTCATCCATGCAAATCCATTGCGACAACCCTCGCACTGCCTCAGGTGCCGAACCTGAACATGATAAAGGTTTTTATGTCTGACAGGGAAGTTTTTTAATCTAAGACTTTTATGGTACGCTTTTTTGTTATTCAGTTGTGTGATCTTGCTATATGTTGATTGATGATTTTACAGCTTTATAATGAATGCTTTGTCAGTTGAGCTTTCGAAGGCAAGTTTAGAGTTTGACAGATTTCTTAACTGGTTTATTCTTAGAGGAGCAATGAACGGAAGGCGGAACCGTTCTAATGATGTTGTTCAGATTTCTTATTCTGATTTTGATGGTAATAATAGTGCCCAGTCTTGTTATTAAACATTTTCGAGGCAACAGTTCGTTTAAATCTAGTTCCACTACCCTTGTCACTGCTTTGCCCCATGAAGAAATCCTTTGGTATTTGCTTTTGTTATAAGAATATCACTTGTGTCTTCTAGCATGTTACGAGTTATCTGTCTGACATGATCAGCATCCATTGTGTTTTATTTATCACTGTCAGAAATTTTCATTTGTACGGTTGTACCTGCTACTCTAGGGCTTAGGGCATCTTTAGGCAGAAGGGGGTAAAATTTTATGTTTGAAAATATGAAATGATACTTTTTTGTTCCAGTAAAGAATCATTTGACTAGAAGAGTCCCACAACCTTCTACGCTCGCCAAATACTTATCTTGGCAACCTTCATAGGATTTATCAAATACTACAGAAAAAATGTCGAACAAGAATTATATACCATGTTTGTGGTTCCCCTTTGGTTTTATTTGCAGATGATTTGTCATTGGACCATTCAACTTGACTTCTTTCTTTTAGATTGCAATTAGACATTTCTTGTTGAACAATTTAAAACATAAGAAGTATACATATGATGCACTATATAAGCATATAATATGCAAAAATTCCAAACAGAGACCGAGCTCCATGGAGGCCTTAATTTGAAAAGTTCAAAATTGAAACTTTTCCATTATAAAACATTTTGAAAAAAATTATGCATATACCTAGATACATAATGAACATGTGTGGAAATTTGAAGGTCGGAATACATTAAAATGAGAGCTACAAAAAATAGTCAAATTTGAGGCTTTTTTAGCATATGTAATGTTCATCCTTAAAGTCTATGATTTGATTTTCTTTTTTGCTGCTCGCAATTCAAGGTATTTCATCCTGAAATTTTTCACACATATACATTACATCCTTGCGTACACGTTCATTTGTTATTAGTTTTTTCAATCTAAAAAGTTAGAATTTTGAATGTTTCAAAATAAAGGTCTCCATGGAGCTCGGTCCCCAAAATGCCCACTTTGTAATATGCTAATATGGTATAGTACTCCTAATACTGAATATGCTAAATGCGCCTGTGTCACTTGGAGCCATTAGAAAATGAAGTACATTTGGGATTATTTCTTCTTTTTTATAAAACTTCGGTACCTAGAGCCAGAATGCATATTTTCTAACACATGTTTCCTAATATACATATAGGGTGGAGGACACACTGCGCCAGAGTTCCAACCAGAGAAATGTCTCACGATGTTCAGTCGTTGGGTTTGCCGTGAACCGCTCTGATTAATCTGCCTGATTGCCACATACCAGGAACCTACAGCAACAAGTAGAGGCCCAGAGACAAAAGATTGCAAACTACTCCATCCGTCTCGTAATATAAGATCATTTTGCAAGCTAAAATAGCTTACAAAGTGATCTTATATTGTGGTACGGATGGAGTAACCCAGAACGAGATGGTGTTGAAGATGCAAATACAGCAAACATGTATAGGCCACACATGTCCGCCTTTCAAGTGCACACCGTGTCAAGCTAAAATGTATTGACATCCGGTGAGAAACAACCAGCATCAAGCGATGCGCTTCCTCCATGATATAGGAACAAGTGCCTCTCCATTGAACCCACAAAAATATACTGAAAACCCAATCAGTTGATCTTCTCCAAGTGCCATTGACCATAACTTTCACCATTATTTGTGCCAATGGTACGAAATTCAAGGTCTGTTGCACCTTTTCCATAGACAAACACCCTGAGTTTGTCTTCCCCTGCCTCCGAAATGGTTGTATCCACTTTGGAAATGGATCCAAGTTTAGATGGGGGGTTAGCAATGTGAAACTCCATCCTCTTCGTGTCAGGCACCCTCACCAACCCAACACCCAGTAGAAGCAAGCGATATGGAACGCCCAATGGCTACACCTCATATGCTCCTAACAATATATTAAACCAAGAGTACTTGATTAGTGGAGGAGGCATAGCTCATGTAAAAATCATGTTTCCAGGGATCAATGATATGTCTAGTTGCAGAAAAATAATTTCTAGATAATATGCTAGAGAAACTCAGTAATTGGGAGGTGCCTCACAAACGAGCATAACCGAAGCTTCTCTTGCGTCGGCGGATGGTAGAACTAGTCACGGGGTGGTGGAGCCACATGTGGAGAATGGCGGAGTAGGATAAGACATCGGAGAACAGTACCCCGGAGAGCTTGTTCAGGCTGTATTGTGGCGTAGCTATTGGGGAGATCCGTCGTGGCAGTCTGATTGCCGGAGAGGAGACGACTAGGAACCATGGGGACGTAGATGAAATGCGACCTCCAATAGTCGTGGACGCCTAGCTAGGCTCGAGATTTAGACCGCCGCTGCCGTCGGCAGGGATACGGGCGATGGACAATTACGCCGCTCGCATTGGGATTTTTTGGGCCTCATCTGCCGCTCGCGTTTAGAGTAGATCGTAAGAAATCTGATAGGTCTGGAGGTACCTTTCTGCAAAGAAGAGCGCACACATCACTCGGCTACAATCTGGGGCGTTCATGTTCGATTTGACACTAGGAAGAATTTTCTAATTTTTACCCATGATCTATTAATTCTTTTATGGTCGTTCTAAGTTGCGTTAAATACTCCTATTGATGAACTTTTGTGGGCGTACACGCAAGGACTATGTCTCGTCTATAGCGAGACACCGTCTTATCTCTTGCGTTACCCCTAACGGGACGGACCAATGTAGCTTTTCTCGACCGGTTTTCGAAAGTGACAACTTTGGACCGGTTTTAGAAGCTCCCATGCATTTTTTTCTTCTCTCGTTTTTGTTTGTTTCTTGTATTGATTTTCATTTTTTGTTCTTTTTTATTCTTTTCAATCCCGTTTTCAAATAATGTTGACTTTTTTAATACACCTTGTACATTTTTCTATACCATGGGACCACTTTTTATATACAAGCCGAATATTTCCCAAATACATGAAAAATATTTTCTAAATTTATGCAAGAGATTTTCAGATACACCTTGAACTTATTTGGAGTACACGCTGAACATGTTTTCAATACGTGTTAAACATAAATGCCATAGGTACTTTTTAAAGCGAAAAACATTTGTTTTTAGAATTTTCTAAAAATGTCATGAACATTTTTAATGGTACAAAATGTCTTTTATGTTACATAAATCTTTCTTTACATTGTAGAAACAATTGAAAGAAAATGTTACGAACATATTTTTGGAATGCCTAATCATTTTCTAAATATCATCAACATGTTGTTGCATGTTATGGACAATTTGAAAATGGTGTGAACACATTTTTCAAACTGCATGAATCTTTTCCAAATGCTGCCTAAACATTTCCTTAAAAGGCAAGTAAATTAATTTCTAAAATATGTTTGCAAAATGTGAGTATTCTCTAAATGTCATAAACATGTTTTTGAATGTATATAGACATTTTTTCAATTGTGTGAATACATTTTTTACGCAGCATGAATATTTTCCTAAATGCACGCTAAACATTCGCTTGAAACAGAAATAAATTAGTTTCTAATACATTTGTATTCGAAATATTGTCAAATAGGAAAAGAAAGAACGACCATCAGAAAAAATAGATGAACGGAAAAGAAGTTGTGTGAAAATGAACAAAGAAGCAATTTGAATCGGCCCACTACAGTGACGCATCAGGCGAGAGATCCTTTTCATCTGTATTTGCGAACATTCCCAAGAAGGATTCACAGGTTTTTCTCGTAGGTATTCCTATCGGTCTTCTAGCATGATTTTGTTTGGTTTTCTCAGGTTTTTTCTTTTTCTTTTTCATCTTCACATTTTTCTTGTTGTTTGCCTTTTTTCCTTTTTCTTTATTTTATTTTATCAAATGCATGAAAACAATTCAAATTTGAAAACTATTTAAACTTTGAAAACTTTTCACAAATTCATGACCTTTTCCAAAATTTCATGAACTTTTAAAATACATGAACTTATTTTTGAATTTTGTGATATTTTTCAAATTCGTGAACTTTTTCCATTCCCATTTTTTAAATCATTTTTTATTTTCTAAATTTTTGAAAGTTTTCAAAAACTTGTGAACAACACAAACCAAAAACATAAGGACTCCCTCATGGGACCAAACGGCTATAAAATACCAACCCTTTATAAGCTTCCAACATATTGAGTTTTTGCAAAATGTTATCATGTAACCCGCCCTGCCATCTCCTTCCCCGTTCCAAACCTAAATGCAAACCCTAGCGCCGCCTTGGGCAGCGGCTATCTTCACTACCCGCAGGATCTTTGATACCTCATACCCTGCCCAGTCAACTTCTACATGCGAAACCTGAACCTGAGAGTTAACCTCATAGCCTCCTTGAGCCGCCAGCAGGATCGCCAATCTCCCATGGCCAGCTTAGGCAACTCCATCCACACACTGAACCTAAACACAAACCTGAACCTGAGCACCAACCCCAGCGCTGCCTCGCACAACCACTACCTTCAGAACACGCAGGATATTCGACATCCCATGCGTCACCCAATAATATCCTCATCCATGCCAAACCAGTGCGACAACCCTCGCACTGCCTCAGGTGCCAAACCCGAACATAATAAAGGTATTTATGTCTGACAGAGAAGTGTTTTAATCTAAGACTTTTATGGTACGCTTTTTTGTTATTCGGTTGTGTGATCCTGCTATATGATGATTGATGATTGTATAGCTTCATCAAAATGAATGCTACGTTAGTTGAGCTTTCGAAGGCAAGTTTAGAGTTTGACAGATTTCTTAACTAGTTTATTCTTACAGGAGCAATGAACGGAAGGCAGAACAATTCTAATGATGTTGTTCAGATTTCTGATTCTGATTTTGATGGTAATAATATTGCCCACTCTCGTTATTAAACATTTTCCAGGCAACATTTCATTTAAATCTAGTTCCACTACCCTTGTCACTGCTTTGCCCCATGAGAAAATCCTTTGGTAGTTGATTTTGTTATAAGAATATCACTTGTGTCTTCTAGCATGTTACGAGTTATCGGTCTGACATGATCAGCATCCATTGCGTTTTATTTATCACTGTCAGAAATTTTCATTTGTACGGTTGTACCCTGCTACCCTAGGGCTTAGTGCATCTTTAGCAAGAAGGGGGTAAGCTTTTATGTTTGAATACATGAAATGATACTTTTCTGTTCCAGTAAAGAATCATATGACTAGAAGAGTCCCACAACCTTCTACGCTCGCCAAATACTTATCTTGGCAGCCTTCATAGGATTGATAAATACTACAGAAAAAATGTCGAACGAGAATTATATACCATGTTTGTGGTTCCCCTTTGGTTTTATTTGCAGATGATTTTTCATTGGACCATTCAACTTGACTTGTTTCTTTGAGATTGCAATTAGACATTTCTTGTTGAACAATTTAAAACATAAGAAGTATACATATAATGCACTATATAAGCATATAATATGCAAAAATTCCAAACAGAGACCGAGCTCCATGGAGGCCTTAATTTGAAAAGTTCAAAATTGAAACTTTTCCGTTATAGAACATTCTGAAAAAAAATTATGCATATACCTAGATACATAGTGAACATGTGTGGAAATTTTAAGTTCGAATACATTAAAATGGGAGCTACACAAAAAAGTCAAATTTGAGGCTTTTTAGCATATGTGCTGTTCATCCTTAAAGTCTATGATTTGATTTTTTTTGTAGCTCGCAATTCAAGGTATTTCATCCTGAAATTTTTCACACATATACATTACATCCTTGCATACATGTTTATTTGTTTTTAGAATTTTTCAATTTGAAAAGTTTGAATTTTGAATGTTTCAAAATAAAGGTCTCCATGGAGCTCGGTCCCCAAAATGCCCTACTCTGTAACATGCTAATATGGTATAGTACTCCTAACACTGAATATTTGCTAAATGCGCATGTGTCACTTGGAGCCATTAAAAAATGAAGTACATTTGGGATTATTTCTTATTTTTTATAAAACTTTGGGACCTGAGAGACAGAATGCATATTTTCTAACACATATTTCCTAATATAAATATAGGGTGGAGGACACACTGCGCCAGAGTTCCAACCAGAGTGATGTCTCATGATATTCAGGCGTTGGGTTTGTCGTGAACCGCTATGATTAATCTGCCTGATTGCCACATACCAGGAACCTACAACAACAAGTATAGACCCAGAGACATAAGATTGCAAACTACTCCCTCTGTCTCGTAATATAAGATCATTTTGCAAGCTAAAATAGCTTACAAAGTGATCTTATATTATGGTACGGAGGGAGTAACCGAGAACGAGATGGTGTTGAAGATGCAAATACATCAAACTTGTATAGGCCACACATGTCCGCCTTTCAAGTGTACACCGTGTCAAGCTAAAATGTATTGACATCCGGTGAGAAACAACCAGCATCAAGCGATGCGCTTTCTCCATGATATAGGAACAAGTGCCTCTCCGTTGAAACCACAAAAATATACTGAAAACCCAGTCAGTTGATCTTCTCCAAGTGCCATTGACCATAACTTTCACCATTATTTGTGCCAATGATACGAAATTCAAGGTCTATTGCACCTTTTCCATAGGCAAACACCCTGAGTTTGTCTTCCCCTGACTCCGAAATGGTTGTATCCACTTTGTAAAAGGCTCCAAGTTTAGATGGGGGGGGGGGGGGGTAGCAATGTGAAACTCCATCCTCTTCGTGTCAGGCACCCTCACCAACCCGACACCCAGTAGAAGCAAGCGATATAGAATGCCCAATGGCTACACTCATATGCTCCTAATAGTATATTAAACCAAGAGTACTTGATTAGTGGAGGAGGCATAGCTCATGTAAAAATCATGTTTCCAGGGATCAATGATATGTCTAGTTGCAGAAAAATAATGTCTAGATCATATGCTAGAGAAACTCAGTAATTGGGAGGTGCCTCACAAACAAGCATACCCGAAGCTTCTCCGGCATCGGCGGATAGTAGAACTAGTAACGAGGTGGTGGAACCCCATGTGGAGAATGGCGGAGTAGGATAAGACATCGGAGAACAGTACCCCGGAGAGCTTGTTTAGGCAGTATTTGAAGGAAATATGCCCTAGAGGCAATAATAAAGTTATTATTTATTTCCTTATATCATGATAAATGTTTATTATTCATGCTAGAATTGTATTAACCGGAAACATAATACATGTGTGAATATATAGACAAAACAGTATGTCACTAGTATGCCTCTACTTGACTAGCTTGTTAATCAAAGATGGTTATGTTTCCTAACCATGAACAAGGAGTTGTTATTTGATTAACAAGGTCACATCATTAGTTGAATGATCTGATTGACATGACCCATTCCGTTAGCTTAACACTTGATCGTTTAGTATGTTAATGCTTTCTTCATGACACATACATGTTCCTGTAACTATGAGATTATGCAACTCCGTTTACGGAGGAACACTTTGGTGCTACCAAACGTCACAACGTAATCGGGTGATTATAAAGGAGTACTACAGGTGTCTCCAAAGGTACTTGTTGGGTTGGCGTATTTCGAGATTAGGTTTTGTCACTCCGATTGTCGGAGAGGTATCTCTAGGCCTTCTCGGTAATACACATCACTTAAGCCTTGCAAGCATTACAACTAATGAGTTAGTTGTGAGATGATGTATTACGGAACGAGTAAAGATACTTACCGGTAACGAGATTGAACTAGGTATTGGATACCGACGATCGAATCTCGGGTAAGTAAAATACCGATGACAAAGGGAACAACATATGTCGTTATGCGGTTTGACCGATAAAGATCTTCGTAGAATATGTAGGAACCAATATGGGCATCCAGGTTCCGCTATTGGTTATTGACCGAGAATGGTTCTAGGTCATGTCTACATAGTTCTCGAACCCGTAGGGTCCGCACGCTTAACGTTTCGATGACAGTTCATAATGAGTTTATAAGTATTGATGCAGCGAAGGTTGTTCGGAGTCCCGGATGTGATCACGGACATGACGAGGAGTCTCGAAATGGTCGAGATATAAAGATTGATATATTGGAAGCCTACATTTGGACATCGGAAGTGTTCCGGTGAAATCGGGATTATGCAGAGTACCGGGAGGTTACGGAACCCCCGGAGGTCCATGGGCCTTAATGGGCCATAGGAGAAGAGGAAGGGCAGGCCAAGGTGGGCTGCGCGCCTCCCCTCTAGTCCGAATAGGACAAGGAAGGGGGGGGCGCCTTCCCTCTTTCCCTCCTCCAATCCTAGTCCAACTAGGAGAGAGTCCTACTCGGTGGGAGTAGGACTCCTCCTTGGTGCGCCTCCCCTAGGGCCGGCCACCTCCCCTTGGCTCCTTTATATCTGAGGCAGGGGGCACCCCAAGACACACAAGTTGATCTACGGATCTTTCCTTAGCCGTGTGCGGTGCCCCTTCCACCATATTTCACTTCGGTCATATCGTCATGAGCTTAGGCGAAGCCCAGCGCCGGAGAAGACATATCGTCGCGGAGCTTAGGAGAAGCCCTGCGTCGGTGGAGCATCAACATCGTCCACCACGCCGTCGTCTTGTGGAACTCATCCCCGACACTTTGCTGGATCGAGTCCGGGATCGTCATCGAGCTGAGCGTGTGCTGAACACGGAGGTGCCGTCGTTCGGTACTTGGATCGGTCGGATCGTGAAGACGTATGACTACATCAACCGCGTTGTTATAACGCTTCCGCTTTCGGTCTCACGAGTGCGTGGACGGACACTCTTCCCTCTCGTTGCTATGCCATCACCATGGTCTTGCGTGATCGTAGGAATTTTTTTGAAATTACTACGTTTCCCCAACAAATGGCATCCGAGCCTGGTTTTATGCGTTGATGTCATATGCACGAGTAGAACACAAGTGAGTTGTGGACGATACAAGTCATACTGCCTACCGGCATGTCATACTTTGGTTCAGCGGTATTGTGAGATGAAGCGGCCCGGACCGACATTACGCGTACGCTTACGCGAGACTGGTTTCACTGCTCCGAGCACTCGTTGCTTAAAGGTGACCGGCGGGTGTCTGTCTCTCTCACTTTAGTTGAATCGAGTGTGACTACGCCCGGTCCTTGAGAAGGTTAAAACGGAGTCTATTTGACGAAGTATCGTTGTGGTTTTGATGCGTAGGTAAGAACGGTTCTTGCTCAGCCCGTAGGAGCCACGTAAAACTTGCAACAACAAAGTAGAGGACGTCTAACTTGTTTTTGCAAGGCATGTTGTGATGTGATGTGGTCAAGACGTGATGCTATATTTTATTGTATGAGATGATCATGTTTTGTAACCGAGTTATCGGCAACTGGCAGGAGCCATATGGTTGTCGCTTTATTGTATGAAATGCAAACGCCATGTAAGTGCTTTACTTTATCACTAAGGAGTAGCGATAGTCGTAGAAGCAATAGTTGGCGAGACGACAACGATGCTACGATGGAGATCAAGGTGTCGCACCGGTGACGATGGTGATCATGACGGTGCTTCGGCGATGGAGATCACAGGCACAAGATGATGATGACCATATCATATCACTTATATTGATTGCATGTGATGTTTATCTTTTATGCATCTTATCTTGCTTTGATTGACGGTAGCATTATAAGATGATCTCTCACTAAAAATTATCAAGAAGTGTTCTCCGAGTATGCACCGCTATGAAAGTTCTTCGTGCTGAGACACCACGTGATGATCGGGTGTGATAGGCTCTACGTTCAAATACAACGGGTGCAAAACAGTTGCGCAAGCGGAATACTCAGGTTAAACTTGACGAGCCTAGCATATAACAGATATGGCCTCGGAACACGGAGACCGAAAGGTCGAACGTGAATCATATAGTAGATATGATCAACATAGTGATGTTCACCATTGAAACTACTCCGTCTCACGTGATGATCGGACACGGTTTAGTTGATATGGATCACGTGATCACTTAGATGACTAGAGAGATGTCTGTCTAAGTGGGAGTTTTTAATATGATTAATTGAACTTAAATTTATCATGAACTTAGTACTGATAGTATTTTGCTTGTCTATGTTTCTTTGTAGATAGATGGCTCGTGCTGTTGTTCCGTTGAATTTTAATGCGTTCCTTGAGAAAGCAAATTTGAAAGATGATGGTAGCAATTACACGGACTGGGTCCGTAATTTGAGGATTATCCTCATTGCTGCACAGAAAAATTACGTCCTGGAAGCACCGTTGGGTGACAGCCTGCTGCAGAATCTTGAGCGAGAAGTTGTGAGCGTCTGGCAAAGCGTAGCTGATGACTACTCTATAGTTCAGTGTGCCATGCTTTACGGCTTAGAACCGGGTCTTCAACGACGTTTTGAACGTCATGGAGCATATGAGATGTTCCAGAGTCGAAGTTAATATTTCAAGCAAATGCCGGATTGAGAGATATGAAGTCTCCAATAAGTTCTATAGCTGCAAGATGGAGGAGAATAGTTACATCTGTGAGCACATACTCAAAATGTCTGGGTATAACAATCACTTAATTCAGCTGGGAGTTAATCTTCCGGATGATAGTGTCATTGACAGAATTCTCCAATCACTGCCACCAAGCTACAAGAGCTTCGTGATGAACTATAATATGCAAGGGATGACTAAGACAATTCCTGAGCTCTTCGCGATGCTAAAAGCTGCGGAGGTAGAAATCAAGAAAGAGCATCAAGTGTTGATGATCAACAAGACCACTAGTTTCAAGAAAAAGGGCAAAGGGAAGAAGAAGGAAACTTCAAAAGAACAGCAAGAAAGTTGCTGATCAAGAGAAGAAACCCAAGTCTGGACCTAAGCACGAAACTGAAAGTGTTTTTACCGCAAGCAGACGGACCTTTGAAGCGGAACTGCCCCAAGTATTTGGCGGATAAAAGGATGGCAAGGTGAACAAAGGTATATGTGATATACATGTTATTGATGTGTACCTTACTAATACTCGCAGTAGTACACAGGTATTTGATACCGGTTACATTGCTAATATTTGCAACTTCGAAACAGGAACTACGGATTGCGAAGATTGGCTAAGGACGAGGTGACGATGCGCGTTGGAAATGGTTCCAAAGTCGATGTGATCGCAGTCGGCACGCTACCTCTACATCTACCTTCGAGATTAGTTTTAGACCTAAATAATTGTTATTTGGTGCCAGCGTTGAGCATGAACATTATATCTGGATCTTGTTTAATGCGAGACGGTTATTCATTTAAATCAGAGAATAATGGTTGTTCTATTTATATGAGTAATATCTTTTATGGTCATGCACCCTTAAAGAATGGTCTATTCTTGTTGAATCTCGACAGTAGTGATACACATATTCATAATGTTGAAACCAAAAGATGCAGAGTTGATAATGATAGTGCAACTTATTTGTGGCACTGCCGTTTAGGTCATATCGATTGTAAAACGCATGAAGAAACTCCATCCTGATGGGCTTCTGGAATCACTTGATTATGAATCACTTGGTACTTGCGAACCATGCCTCATGGGCAAGATGACCAAAACGCCGTTCTCCGGAACTATGGAGCGAGCAACTGATTTGTTGGAAATCATACATACTGATGTTTGTGGTCCAATGAATGTTGAGGCACGCCTGTGGTATCGTTATTTTCTCACCTTCACAGATGATTTGAGCAGATATGGGTATATCTACTTAATGAAACACAAATCTGAAACATTTGAAAAGTTCAAAGAATTTCAGAGTGAAGTGGAAAATCATCGTAACAAGAGAATAAAATTTCTACGATCTGATCGTGGAGGAGAATATTTGAGTTACGAGTTTGGTTTACATTTGAAACAATGTGGAATAGTTTCGCAACTCACGCCACCCGGAACACCACAGAGAAATGGTGTGTCCGAGCGTCGTGTCGTACTTTACTAGATATGGTGCGATCTATGATGTCTATTTCGATTTACCGCTATTGTTTTGGGGTTATGCTTTAGAGACGGCCGCATTCACGTTGAATAGAACACCGTCAAAATCCGTTGAGACGACGCCTTATGAACTGTGGTTTGGCAAGAAACCAAAGTTGTCGTTTCTTAAAGTTTGGGGCTGCGATGCTTATGTAAAGAAACTTCAACCAGATAAGCTCGAACCCAAATCGGAAAAATGTGTCTTCATAGGATACCCAAAGGAAACTGTTGGGTACACCTTCTATCACAGATCTGAAGGCAAGATTTTCGTTGCTAAATTCGGATCCTTTCTAGAGAAAGAGTTTCTCTCGAAAGAAGTGAGTGGGAGGAAAGTAGAACTTGATGAGATAATCAGATCTGCTCCCTTATTGGAAAGTAGTTCATCACAAGAAATGGTTCCTGTGACAACTACACCAATTAGTGAAGAAACTAATGATGATGATCATGAAACTTCAGATCAAGTTACTCTTGAACCTCGTAGGTCAACCAGAGTAAAATACGCACTGAGTGGTACGGTAATCCTATTCGAAGTCATGTTACTTGACCATGGCGAACCTACAAACTATGAAGAAGCGATGGTGAGCCCAGATTCCGCAAAATGGCTGGAAGCCATGAAATCTGAGATGGGATCCATGTATGAGAACAAAGTATGGACTTTGGTTGACTTGCCGATGATCGGCAAGCCATTGAAAATAAATGGATCTTTAAGAAGAAGACCGACGCTGATGGTAATATAAGCTGTCTACAAAGCTCGACTTGTTGCGTAAAGGTTTTCGACAAGTTCAAGGGGTTGACTACGATGAGACTTTCTCACCCGTAGCGATGCTTAAGTCTGTCCGAATCATGTTAGCAATTGCCGCATTTTATGATTATGAAATTTGGCAAATGGATGTAAAAACTGCATTCTTGAATGGATTTCTAGAAGAAGAGTTGTATATGATGCAACCAGAAGGTTTTGTCGATCCAAAGGGTGCTAACAAAGTGTGCAAGCTCCAACGATCAATTTATGGTCGGTGCAAGCCTCTCGGAGTTGGAATAAACGCTTTGATAGTGTGATCAAAGCATATGGGTTTGTACGGACTTTTGGAGAATACTGTATTTACTATATAGTTAGTGGGAGCTCTGTAGCATTTCTGATATTATATGTGGACGACATATTATTGATTGGAAATGATATATAATTTCTGGATAGCATAAAAGGATACTTGAATAAAAGTTTTTCAATGAAAGACCTCGGTGAAGCTGCTTACATATTGGGCATCAAGATCTATAGAGATAGATCAAGACGCTTAATTGGACTTTCACAAAGCACATACCTTGATAAAGTTTTGAAAAGGTTCAAAATGGATCGAGGCAAAGAAAGGTTTTTGCACTGTTGCAAGGTATAAGATTGAGTCAGACTCAATGCCCGACCACAGCAGAAGATAGAGAAAATGAAAGATGTTCCCTATGCTTCAGCCATAGGCTCTATCATGTATGCAATGCTGTGTACCAGACCTGACGTATGCTTAGCTGTAAGCTTGGCAGGAAGGTACCAAAGTAATCCAGGAATGGATCACTGGACAGCGGTCAAGAACATCCTGAAATACCCGAAAAGGACTAAGGATATGTTTCTCATATATGGAGGTGACAAAGAGCTAGTCGTAAATGGTTACGTCGATGCAAGCTTTGACACTGATCCGGACGATTCTAAATCGCAAACCGGATCGTGTTTTTATTAAGCGGTGGAGCTGTCGGTTGGTGCAGTTCTAAACAAAGCGTCGTGGCGGGATCTACATGTGAAGCGGAGTACATAGCTGCTTGGAAGCAGCAAATGAAGGAGTCTGGATGAAAGAGTTCATCTCCGATCTAGGTGTCATACCTAGTGCATCGGGACCAATGAAGATCTTCTGTGACAATCTTGGTGCAATTGCCTTGGCAAAGGAATCCAGATTTCACAAGAGGACCAAGCATATCAAGAGGCGCTTCAATTCCATTCGGGACCAAGTCCAAGTGGGAGACATAGAGATTTGCAAAATACATACGGATCTGAATGTTGCGAGACCCGTTGACTAAGCCTCTTCCACGAGCAAAACATGATCAGCACCAAGATTCCATGGGTGTAAGGATCATTACTTTGTAATCTAGATTATTGACTCTAGTGCAAGTGGGAGACTGAAGGAAATATGCCCTAGAGGCAATAATAAAGTTATTATTTATTTCCTTATATCATGATAAATGTTTATTATTCATGCTAGAATTGTATTAACCGAAACATAATACATGTGTGAATATATAGACAAAACAGTATGTCACTAGTATGCCTCTACTTGACTAGCTTGTTAATCAAAGATGGTTATGTTTCCTAACCATGAACAAGGAGTTGTTATTTGATTAACAAGGTCACATCATTAGTTGAATGATCTGATTGACATGACCCATTCCGTTAGCTTAACACTTGATCGTTTAGTATGTTAATGCTTTCTTCATGACACATACATGTTCCTGTAACTATGAGATTATGCAACTCCCGTGTACCGGAGGAACACTTTGGGTGCTACCAAAGCGTCCACAACGTAATCGGGTGATTATAAAGGAGTACTACAGGTGTCTCCAAAGGTACTTGTTGGGTTGGCGTATTTCGAGATTAGGTTTTGTCACTCCGATTGTCGGAGAGGTATCTCTAGGCCTTCTCGGTAATACACATCACTTAAGCCTTGCAAGCATTACAACTAATGAGTTAGTTGTGAGATGATGTATTACGGAACGAGTAAAGAGACTTACCGTAGCGAGATTGAACTAGGTATTGGATACCGACGATCGAATCTCGGGTAAGTAACATACCGATGACAAAGGGAACAACATATGTCGTTATGCGGTTTGACCGATAAAGATCTTCGTAGAATATGTAGGAACCAATATGGGCATCCAGGTTCCGCTATTGGTTATTGACCGAGAATGGTTCTAGGTCATGTCTACATAGTTCTCGAACCCGTAGGGTCCGCACGCTTAACGTTTCGATGACGAGTTCATAATGAGTTTATAAGTATTGATGCAGCGAAGGTTGTTCGGAGTCCCGGATGTGATCACGGACATGACGAGGAGTCTCGAAATGGTCGAGATATAAAGATTGATATATTGGAAGCCTACATTTGGACATCGGAAGTGTTCCGGGTGAAATCGGGATTGTACCGGAGTACCGGGAGGTTACCGGACCACCCCGGGAGGTCCATGGGCCTTAATGGGCGATAGGAGAGGAGGAAGGGCAAGCCACGGTGGGCTGCGCGCCCCTCCCCTCTAGTCCGAATAGGACAAGGAAGGGGGGGCGCGCCTTCCTCTTTCCCTCCTCCAATCCTAGTCCAACTAGGAGAGGAGTCCTACTCCCGGTGGGAGTAGGACTCCTCCTTGGTGCGCCTCCCCTAGGGCCGGCCACCTCCCCTTGGCTCCTTTATATCACGGGGCAGGGGCACCCCAAGACACACAAGTTGATCTCTGGATCTTTCCTTAGCCGTGTCTGGTGCCCCTTCCACCATATTTCACTTCGGTCATATCGTCGCGGAGCTTAGGCGAAGCCTGCGCCGGAGAAGTCATATCGTCATGAGCTTAGGCGAAGCCCTGCGTCGGTGGAGCATCAACATCGTCACCACGCGCCGTCGTCTTGTGGAACTCATCCCGACACTTTGCTGGATCGGAGTCCGGGATCGTCATCGAGCTGAGCGTGTCTGAACACGGAGGTGCCGTGGTTCGGTACTTGGATCGGTCGGATCGTGAAGACGTCACGACTACATCAACCAGCGTTGTTATAACGCTTCCGCTTTCGGTCTATGAGGTGCGTGGACGGACACTCTTCCCTCTCGTTGCTATGCCATCACCATGGTCTTGCGTGATCGTAGGAAATTTTTTTGAAATTACTACGTTCCCCAACAGTATTGTGGCGCAGCTATTGGGGAGATCAGTCGTGGCAGTCTGATTGCCGGAGAGGAGACGATTCGGAACCATGGGGACGTAGATGGAATGCGACCTCCAATAGTCACGGTCGCCTAGCTAGGCTCGAGATTTAGACCCCCGCTGCCGTCGGCAGGGATACGGGCGATGGACTGTTACGCCTCTTGCATTGGGGATTTTTTGGGCTTGAGCTGCCGCTCGCGTTCAGAGTAGATCGTAAGAAAACTGATAGGTCCGGAGGTACCTTTCGGCAAAGAAGAGCGCACACATCACTCCGCTAGAATCTGGGGCGTTCATGTTTGATTTGACAACCCAGGAAGAATTTTTCTAATTTTTACCCATGATCCATTAATTCTTTTATGGTCGTTCTAAGTTGTGTTAAATACTCCTACTGAAGAAGCTTGGTGGGGGTACACGCAAGGGCTATGTCTCGTCTATTGCGAGACGAGCTACCGTCTTATCTCTAGCGTTACCCCTAACGGGACGGACCAATGTAGCTTTTCTCGACCGGTTTTCGAAAGTGACAACTTTGGACCGGTTTTAGTAGCTTCCACGCATTTTTTTCTTCTTTCGTTTTCGTTTGTTTCTTGTATTGATTTTCATTTTTTGTTCTTTCTTATTCTTTTCAATCCCTTTTTCAAATAATGTTGACTTTTTTAATACACGTTGTACATTTTTCTATACCATGGGACCACTTTTTATATACATGCTGAATATTTCCCAAATACATGACAAATATTTTCTAAATTTATGCAAGAGATTTTCAGATACACCTTGAACTTATTTGGAGTACACATTGAACATGTTTTGAATACATGTTAAACATAAATGTCATAGGTACTTTTTAAAGCGAAAAACCTTTGTTTTTTAGAATTTTCTAAAAATGTCATGAACATTTTTTACTGGTAGAAAATGTCTTTTATGTTACATAAATTTTTCTTTACATTGTAGAAACACTTGAAAAAAAATGTTACGAACATATTTTTGGAATGCCTAATCATTTTCTAAATGTCATCAACATGTTGTTGCATGTTATGAACAATTGGAAAATGGTGTGAACACATTTTTTAAACTGCATGAATCTTTTCCAAACGCGCCCTAAACATTTCCTTAAAGGCAAGTAAATTAATTTCTAAAATATGTTTGCAAAATGTGATTATTCTCTAAATGTCATAAACATGTTTGTGAATGTTATATAGACATTTTTTAAATTGTGTGAACACATTTTTTACGCAGCATGAATATTTTCCTAAATGCACGCTAAACATTCGCTTGAGACACAGGTAAATTAGTTTCTAATACATTTGTATTCGAAATATTTTCAAATAGGAAAAGAAAGAACGACCGTCAGAAAAAATAGACGAATGGAAAAGAAGTTGTGTGAAAACGAACAAAGAAGCAAATTAAATCAGCCCACTACGGTGATGCATCAGGCGAGAGATCCTTTTCATCAGTATTTGCGAACCTTCCCATGAAGGATTCACAGGTTTTTCTCGGAGGTATTCCTATCGGTCTTCCAGCAAGATTTTGTTTGGTTTTCTCAGTTATTTTTCTTTTCCTTTTTCATCTTCACCTTTTTCTTGTTGTTTGCCTGTTTTCTTTTTATTTATTTTATTTTATCAAATGCATGAAAACAATAAAAATTTGAAAACTATTTAAACTTTGAAAACTTTTCACAAATTCATGACCTTTTCCCAAATTTCATGAACTTTTGAAATACATGAACTTATTTTTTAATTTTGTGATATTTTTTCAAATTCGTGAACTTTTTCCATTCCCAATTTTTTTAAAATCATGATTTTTTTTCAAATTGTTAAACTTTTGAAAGTTTTCAAAAATGTGTGAACAACACAAACCAAAAACATAAGGACTCCCTCATGGGACCAAACGGCTATAAAATACCAATCCTTTAAAAGCTTCCAACATATTGAGTTTTTGCAAAATGTTATCATGTAACCCGCCCTGCCATCTCCTTCCCGGTTCCAAACCTAAATGCAAACCCTAGTGCCGCCTTGGGCAGTGGCTACCTTCACTACCCGCAGGATCTTTGATACCTCATTACCTGCCTAGTCAACTTCTACATCTGAAACCTGAACCTGAGTGTTAACCTCATAGCCGCCTTGAACCGCCTGCAGGATCGCCAATCTCCCATGGCTAGCTCAGGCAACTCCATCCACACACTGAACCTAAACACAAACCTGAACCTGAGCACCAAGCCCAGCACTGCCTCGCACGACCACTACCTTCAGAACACGCAGGATATTCGACATCCCATGCCTCGCCCAGTAATATCCTCATCCATGCCAAACCAGTGCGACAACCCTCGCGGGTGCCAAACCCGAACATAATAAAGGTATTTATGTCTGACAGGGAAGTTTTTTAATCTAAGACTTTCATGGTATGCTTTTTTGTTATTCAGTTGTGTGATCCTGCTATATGATGATTGATGATTTTATAGCTTCATCGAAATGAATGCTACGTCAGTTGAGCTTTCGAAGGCAAGTTTAGAGTTTGACAGATTTCTTAACTGGTTTATTCTTACAGGAGCAATGAACAGAAGGTAGAACAATTCTAATGATGTTGTTCAGATTTCTGATTCTGATTTTGATGGTAATAATATTGCCCAGTCTCGTTATTAAACATTTTCCAGGCAACAGTTCATTTAAAAAATCTAGTTCCACTATCCTTGTCATTGCTTTGCCCCATGAGAAAATCCTTTGATATTTGCTTTTGTTATAAGAATATCACTTGTGTCTTCTTGCATGTTACGTGTTATCTGTCTGACATGATCTGCATCCATTGTGTTTTATTTATCACTCTCAGAAATTTTCATTTGTACGGTTGTACCCTGCTACTCTAGGGCCTAGGGCATCTTTAGCAAGAAGGGGGTAAACTTTTATGTTTGAAAACATGAAATGATACTTTTTTGTTGCAGTAAAGAATCATTTGACTAGAAGAGTCCCACAACCTTCTACGCTCGCCAAATACTTATCTTGGCAGCCTTCATAGGATTGATCTAATACTACAGAAAAAATGTCGAACGAGAATTATATACCATGTTTGTGGTTCCCCTTTGGTTTTATTTGCAGATGATTTGTTGAGTATTTGTTCATAGTTGGTGTTATTTACCATTACATTGAGTGTGAAAGGACACTTCATATCATTTGTAGTTGAAGGTAAGACACTGTTGTTTTGTTTCACCAATTTATGGTTGTGCATAACAAATGGTAATTATTGAGTTGCTTACATTGTAACTGTTGCCCTATTTGATAGTGCAGGATATCTAATCAGAATACATAAATAAGCACTAAAATTTACTGGACCGGTTTTAGAAGCTTCGATGCATTTTTTTCTTCTTTCATTTTCGTTTGTTTCATGTATTGCTTTTCTTTTCTTTTTTGCTCTTTTTTATTCTTTTCAATCCCTTTTTCAAATAATGTTGACTCTTTTAATACATGTTGTACATTTTCCTATACAATGGGACCACTTTTTATATACATGCTGAATATTTTTCAAATACATGATGAATATTTTCTAAATTTATGCAAAAGATTTTCAGATACACCTTGAACTTTTTTGGAGTACACATTGAATATTTTTTGAATACATGTTAAAAATAAATGCCATACTTTTTAAAGTGCAAAACATTTGTTTTTTAGAATTTTCTAAAAAAATCATCAACATTTTTTAATGGTACAAAATGTCTTTTACATTACGTAAATCTATTTTTACATTGTAGAAAATTTTGAAAAAATTATCGTGAACATATTTTTCGAACGCCTAATCATTTTATAAATATCATGAACATGTTTTTGCTGTTATGGACATTTTCAAAATGATATGAACACATTTTTCACACTGCATGGATCTTTTCCAAATGCTTGCTAAACATTTCCTTAAAAGGCAAGTAAATTAATTTCTAAAATATTTGTATTTGGCATATTTTCAAATAGGAAAAGAAAGAACGACAGTTGGAAAAGATAGACGGACCAGAAGCAAATTGGGTCGGCCCACGACAGTGATGCATCAAGCGAGAGATCCTTGTGTCTCACAAATCCTATCTGCCGCAGAATATGCGGCAGATTGCCACTAAATTCTATTTGGCATCGTAAGAGCCACTTATAAGCATTTTGATACATTGGCGCACAACCGCACACCACCACAGCAGTATGTAGGAAAATCGAGTGCCCATGTAGGGGTATTTTTCACCGGTATATGGGAACCTTCCCGCTGGTTTTTCTAGGCGTAATTTCTTTCGGTCTTTCCAACATGATTTTGCATGGTGTTCTTATTTTTTCCTTCTTTTTCCTTTGTCCTATTGATTTTTTTCTTCTTGTTCTTTGCCTTTTTTCCTTTTCCTCTTATTTGTATCAAATGCAAGAAAAAAACTAAATTTGAAAACTTCCTTCAACTTCAAAAACTTATCACTAATTCACGAACTTTTCCCAAATTTAATGAAAATTTTCAAACACGTGAACTTCTTTTTGAATTTTGTGATGTTTTTTAATCCATAAACTTCTTCGTTTTGCGAACTTTTTTTAAATCCATGAACTTTTTTCCAAATTTTGTGAACTTTTCAAAATTTTGTAAACTTTTAAAAAGTTTGTGAACAACACAAACATGAAACGTGAGAACTCCCTCATGTGACGAAACGTCTCATAACTACCATAAGCTTCCAACACACTGAGTTTTTGTGAAATGTTATCATGCACCCCAATCACAATGATGTTAAGGTGCTTCTTTTTTTTGCAATAAGAACGAGAAAGGTAAGAATTGCCAAACCATGTAGGTCAAAATTATTGATCACAATAATGAACAAATAAGGCAAAGTGTGAGATAAGTATAAAAATGAAGGAGATACCTAGGAAAAAATATAGAGTTTACCACTTGCCACTCTTAGTGAGGACGACAACAATGGTGGAACGTTGCAATATGCACGCGGCCTTTAGATGCTTGTCTTTGAAGTGCACACCCCATCAAGCTGGAATGTATTGACATCCAGTGAGAAACAACCAGCATCAAGCGATGCGCTTCCACCATGACATAGGAATAAGTGCCTCTCCGTTGAACCCATGAAAGAATATTGAAATCCCAATGAGATGGTCTTCTCCAAGTGCCATTGACCATAACTCTCGCCATTATTTTCAGGGTGGCAAGAGGAATGTCTCATACCATCTCATCTATTCTTTCCAGGGTGGATCCTCCACTGAAGCGACAAGGTCACCGGGCATTGGGGGATGAAGAAGATACTACCGGTACAAGGGGTTGCACACCACACTCTTCACAAATATTTTGCGTTGATTACTAATGCCATCCTCGGGGAACCTATTGAGGTGGACGCGCCCATCATCGATGTCCTCGACGAGCCTGTCACGTGTGGGGCCTGGGAGGAAGGAGAAGGAGAAGTCGACCACACCTGTGATGATGCCATCTGCTAGTATGGAGGGGTGAGATGGGATGGTGCAATAGAAGACTCGTACTGTCAAGGAAGCCGAGGAGGGGCAGGGTGTGGATCTTGCGGAAGTGTGGGAGGAAGGAGCGTTCAACGATGATGTTGCGGCAGGAGACACAACCAACGGCCGCACAGATGAGGTCGAACGGGGTAGGTAGGTGGAGGAAGATATCCCCGAGGAGCTCATTGGGGAGTGGGGACAACATAGTTCTCTTGCGTGGGTGCTCGAGGGTGCCTGGTTCTAGGAAAGGATCCATGAGGATCTTGCACTAGCACGCCAAGCTGCACTGGGAGCAGGTGGTCTTATGGACGTGGACGCCATGGAGGCCGCGATGGATGCAAAGCTTATGGGTCTAGTTTCAGCTCCTGCCAAAATATTTCCTCCTATAAGGGATGCAAAGCGTATGGTTGTTGGTAAGGCTCATCCGTGGAGTGGTGCGAGAAGTGTAAGGCATAGTACAAATGAGTAGACAAATCTTGTGAGTATATATATAAGACGAAATAAATTAGATTTCATGTCACTCTAGCTAACACTCACTTCAGCCATGTCTTCCCTTGAGAGGATGGAGGGGTTGAAGGCCGAGAACAACTTTAGGTTTCTGCATGTTCTGCTTCCGCTGGAGGTAGACATCGGACATAGTTGTGTTATTTTTGAGAGACATGTGAAATATTTTTGTTCTTTTTATATTGCACTTTCCTTTTTAAATAATGTTGACTTTTTTAATACATGTTGTACATTTTTCATATACATGTGAAATATTTTTTGATATATATTGAATATTTCTCAAATACATGATAATTGTTTTTCAAATACATGTGAAAGATTTTTCAGATACATGTTGAACATTTTTCGAATACATGTTAAACAGTTTTCATAAAATGCCATAGGTATTTTTTTAATAGCGCAACATATTTGTTTTTCGCATTCTCTAAAAATGTGATGAACATTTGGTTTAATCATATGAAATCTTATTTAAAATATGTGAACCATTTTTTACATTGTATATATATTTTAAAAATGTTCTGTACATATTTTTGCATAGTAGATCATTTTGTAAATGTCATGAACATGTTTATGAATGTTAAGGACACTTATGAAATTGTGTGAAAACATTTTTTACATTGCATCAATATTCTTTTAATGCGTGCTAACCATTTTCTTAAAACGTAAGTAAATTATTTTCAAAAATGCTTGTACTCATAATTCTTTCAAATATGAAAAGAAAGAACAACCATCAGAAAAAACAGAAGAACGAATAAGAAGCAAATGTGAGAAAATGAAGGAAGAAGCAAATTGGTCCCACCCACATCAGTGACGCATCAGGCGAACGATTGTTCTTTCTTGCAAATACTATCTATCGGGGAATATTGTAGGATCGAAAGTATGTCTAGAGGGGGGGGGGGTGTGATTAGACTACTTGACCAAATGAAAATCTAGCCTTTTCCCAATTTTAAGTCTTGGCAGATTTTAGCAACTTATCACAAGTCAAGCAATCAACCTATACATGCAATTCTAAGAGTATAGCAGTGGAATGTAAATCATTGCATATGAAGGTAAAGGAGAGGAGTTTGGAGGGAACAAATGCAATGTAGACACGGAGATTTTTGGCGTGGTTCCGATAGGTGGTGCTTTCGTACATCCACGTTGATGGAGACTTCAACCCACGAAGGGCAACGGCTACGCGAGTCCACGGAGGGCTGCACCCACGAATGGTCCACGAAGAAGCAACCTTGTCTATCCCACCATGGCCATCGCCCACGAAGGACTTGCCTCACTAGGGTAGATCTTCATTAAGTAGGCGATTTCTTTGCCCGTACAAACTCCTTGGTTCAACTCCACAATCTTGACGGAGGCTCCCAAGTGACACCTAACCAATCTAGGAGACACCACTCTCCAAAAGGTAATAGATGGTGTGTTGATGATGAACTCCTTGCCTTTGTGCTTCAAATGATAGTCTCCCCAACACTCAACTCTCTCTCTCACAGATTTGGATATGGTGGAAAGATGATTTGAGTGGAAAGCAACTTGGGGATGGCTAGAGATCAAGATTCTTGTGGTTGGATTGGAATATCTTGGTCTCAACACATGAGTAGGTGGTTCTCTCTCAGAAAATGAATGCTGGAAGTGTAGGCACGTTCCGATGGATCTCTCCTTGAATGGAGGATGGGTGGATGGGTATATATAGCCACCACACAAAATCTAACCGTTACACACAATTTACCAAACTCGGTGGGACCGAATAGTGAAACTCGGTAAGACCGATTTAGTCCAAAATGTGAGCGTTAGGATTTTCGGTGGGACTGATATGATCAACTCGGTGGGACCGATTGTGTTAGGGTTAGGGCATAACGTAATCTCGGTGCGACCGATCACATGAACTCGGTGAGACCGATTTCTGTAATAGGCAAACAGAGAGTTGGTCAGGCAAACTCGGTGGGACCAATTCGCTTATTTCGATGAGACCAAAACATTACGAAAAGGAAACAGAGAGTTTGCATTGCGAACTCGGTGGGACCGATCACTCATCTTGGTTAGACCGAAACGTTACGAAGGAAAACAGAGAGTTTGCAATCCCATCTCGGTGATACCGAGATCCCTATCGATGAGACCTAACTGATTAGGGTTTCTGGCTATGGCTATGTCAAATGAACTCGGTGGCGTCGGATAGATCAAATCGATGGGGCCGAGTTTGAATTTTTGTTGGGACATATGTGGATATGAGAAAGTGGTTGGGGGCTTTTGGAGCATGTCACTAAGCATTTTGAGCAAGCAAGCCATTAAGAAACACTCATCCCCTTTTAATAGTATTGGCTTTTCCTATGGACTCAATGTGATCTTGGATCACTAAAATAAAAATGTAGAGTCTTGAGCTTGTGCCAATATGTGTCCTTAGCATTTTGAGGGGTCCACATCTCTAGTCCATGCCACGCCAATCATTGAACTTTCTGAAATGATTATCTTGAAATAATATTAGTCCAATGAGCTATATGTTGTTAAGAATTACCAAAACCACCCAGGGATTAGTTGCACTTTCAAATATGCGGCTGATAAACAACAAATTATATTCGGCCCCTTAAGGGCCAATTATAGGAATTTTGTTACATGTGGCACACCCCCATGGCACTATGTAGCAAAATGGCTCACCTGCGTAGGGCTAATTTCACCTGTTTTTTTGGACGGGTTTCCTTTCATTTTTTCAAGCATGATTTTGCTTGGTTTTCTCAGGATTTTATTTAAAAAATCTTGTACTCTGCCTTTTCTTTCTTTTCCCTTTTTCTTTTTATCAAACGCATGAAAAAGTTCAAATTTCAAAACTTTTTCCAACTTAGAAAACTTTACACAAATTCATGAACTTTTTAAATTTTGTGAAGTTTTTAAAATTCATAAACTTTTTCCATTACGAACTTTTTTTAAATCCATGAACTATTACAGAATTTTGTGAACTTTTTGAAAAAAATTGAACGTTCGAAATTTTGATGAGAAGAATGTCTCATAACTACCAACTCTTTATACGCTTGCAACACATTGAGTTTTGTTGAAATGTCATCATTCACCCCAATAACAATGATGTTATGGTTCTTGATTTTTTGCCATTAGAATGAGAAAGGTAAGAATTACAAAGCCATGTAGGTCAAAATTACTGATCACAATAATGAACTAATAAGGCAAGTTTGTGAGATAAGTATGAAAGGAAGGAGATAACTAGGACAAAATAGAGAGTTTAGCACTTGCCACTGTTGGTGAGGACAATAACGATGGTGGAACGTAGCTATGTATGTGCACAACCTATAGATGCCCGTCTTTGAAGTGCACACCCTATCAAGTTGGAATGTATTGACATCCAGTGAGAAACAACCAACATCAAGTGATGTACTTCCACCATGATATAGGAACAAGTGCCCCTCTTTTGAACCCACAAAAAGATATGAAATCCCAATCATATGGACTTCTCCAAGTGCCATTGACCATAACTGTCACCATTATTTCTGCTAATTAATGGTATGAAATTCAAGGTCCATTGCACCTTTTCCATACACAAACACCTTGAGTTTGACTTCCCCTGCCTGCACAATGGTTGTATCCACTTTGTAAAAGGCTCCAACTTTAGATGGAAGGTCATAAATGTAAAATTCCATCCTCTTCGTGGCAAGCACCGACATTTCCTCTCACCAACCCGACACCCAGTAGAAGCAAGCAATATGGAACACCCAACAGCATAGGGATGACTTTATTGCAAGCATAGTACACATTTACCATATGGAACGCCCAACTGTTGCACCCCATATTCTCCTAATAGAACCTGAAACCAAGAGTACTTTAGTGCAGGAGGCAAAGCTCATGTAAAAATTAGTGTCCAGGGATCAATTATATGTCTAGTTGCAGCAAAATAATTTCTAGATAATATGCTAGAGAAACTCAGAAATTGGGAGGTGTCTCACAAACGAGCATACCCGAAGCTTCTCCTACGTTGGTGAATGGTAGAACTAGTCGTGGGGTGGTGGAGCCACGTGTGGAGAATGGCGGAGTAGGGTAGGACATTGGAGAACAGTACCCCGGAGAGCTTGCTCAGGTAGCATTGTGGCGCAGCTATTGGGGAGATCCGTCGTGGCAGTCCGATTGTCGGAGAGAAGACGACCAGGAACTATGGGGATGTAGATGGAATGCGACCTCCAGTAGTCGTGGTCGCCTAGCTAGGCACGAGATTTAGACTGCCGCAGCCGTCGGTAGGGATACGTACGAGGACTGCTACACCGCTCGCGTTGGGGGATTTTTGGGCCTGAGCTGCCGCCCGTGTTCGGAGTAGATCGTAAGAAAACTGATAGGTCCCGAGGTACCTTTCTGCAATGAAGACCGCACACATCCATCCGCTAGAATCCAAGCCATTCATGTTTGATTTGACAGCCCGAGAAGAATTTTTCTAAATTTTACCCATGAACCATCGATTCTATTATTATCGTTCTCAGTTGTGTTAAGTACTCCTATTGAAGAAGTTTCGTGGGGGTACACACACAAGGGCTGTGTCTCATCCCTAGTGTTATCCCTAACGGGGCGGCCCAATATAGCTTTTCTCGATCGGTTGTCAAAAGTGACAACTTTGAACCTGTTTTAGAAGCTTCCATGCATTGTTTTTGTTCTTCTTTCATTTTCGTTTGTTTCATGTATTGCTTTTCATTTGTTTTGTTCTTTTTTTTCAATCCCTTTTTAAAATAATGTTGAATTTTTAAATACACTTTGTACATTTTTCTATACAATGGGACCACCTTTTAGATACATGCTGAATATTTCTCAAATACATGATGAATATTTTCTAAATTTATGCAAATGATTTTCAGATACACCTTGAACAATTTTGGAGTACACATTGAACATTTTTTGAATACATATTAAACATAAATGCCATATGTACTTTTTAAAGCGCAACACATTTGTTTTTTTAGAATTTTCTAAAAATGTAATGAACATTTTTTAATGGTACAAAATGTCTTTTACGTTACGTAAATGCCTCAGAAAGGTTGTCACAAAGGGACAACACTCTTTTATGAACAACAACGAAAACCTAAAGCCCTTGCTCCAGCCAACATTCATACAAAACAAACTACACAACTGAAGAACTCCCTTAGGAGACCAAACAGAACATAACCACCACAATGTTAGACGCACCCCAATCACAATTTTATTCATGTGCTTGATGAGCGTTGCCACAATCATGCAAAAGGTAACAGCTACCAAACCATGTAAATGAAAATTACCGATCACAATAAGGAGTACCGAGTATCAGACAAGTTGTTGGATAACTATACAAGGAAGGAGTTTAACTTAGAAAGTTTACCACTTGCTATTATTGGTGATGCCAAAATTGATGGTGGAAAGTTGCTATATGCAAGTGGATTGGGGATCCATGTCTTTGAAGAACACACCCTTTTAAGATGAAATGTCTTGACGTCTAGTGAGAAACAACCATAGCCAAGCGACGGGCTTTCCACATCATATATGAACAAGTATTTCCCATTTCAACCCGCAAAGTAGTACAAAAAATGAACTGAGATCGTCTTCTCCAACTTCCACCGCATGTAAGTCTCACCATTGTTTCTCCAAATTGTATACAATTCAAGTACATTTCTGGCTACTCCTGGCACAAACATCCCGACTCTACCTTCCCCTGCCTCCACAATGGCTATATCCAGAAAGGAAATAGATTTTGCTTGAGGTGGGGGGTTAGCAATGTAGAACTCTAGCCTCCGAGTGTCAAGCACCAATATTTTCTTGCACAAATGTAACATCCAGTAGAAACAGCCATACGCGTATTCGTGTGCGGCGAAGAGACAATACCCTCTCAGTGGCAAGTTAGAAACTAAAGTATCCCAGCCCAGGGATGGAATTGCTCGCCATTGTCTAGTACTAGAAGAGAAGACAAAGACTACCATCGTAGTTTCACACCATGCCATCAAA
The DNA here is from genome assembly GCA_021605145.1 of Aegilops bicornis. Taxonomy (NCBI): domain Eukaryota; kingdom Viridiplantae; phylum Streptophyta; class Magnoliopsida; order Poales; family Poaceae; genus Aegilops; species Aegilops bicornis. The sequence continues at coordinate 23,894,853 of CM038674.1, read as the reverse complement.
ACCACTCTAAATGACGTCTCTTCCACAGTTGTTGCATACTCATCATTGTCACAGGGAGGCAAAAGGAAGATCTGGTACAAATAATATGCCTCTTCCGAAAAGTGTGGATCCTCCATTGGATCTACTAGATCCTCGGGGATTGGCGGGAGCAGGAGATACCATCAGTGCAGGGTGTCGCACACCACCATGTCATTGAAGATTCTCCACTTCTGACCGATACCATCCTCATGGATTTTGTTGAGGAGGACACGGACATCGCGGATGTCCTGGATGGCCTAGTTGTGGCTGGCGCTAGGAAGGAAAGAGAAGGAAAAGTCAGCGGCAACAACGACGGCACTGGCTGCCGGCGCGGAGGGGTGAGGCGGTTTGGCAGGGTGGAAGACTCGATGATTGTCGAGGAACCCAAGGAGGGGCGGGTTGTGGAGCTTGCGGAAACGGCGGAGGAAGAAGCGGTCGGCGATGATTTTGTGGAAGGAGATGCAGTCGGCGGCTGCACGGATGAGGTCGGCTGGCATAGACAGGCGAAGGAAGATGTCCACTAGGAGATCGTCAGGGATTGGCAACGAGGCCATTTTCTGGCGTACGTGCTCATCCACTTGGGTCTCGCATGGGTACGACGCGCCGCCGCTGCCGCCCATTCTGTCGCCGCTAGGTTTGGAAACCCGATTTTGGTGGTTTGGACTGAGAGCAATGCGACGACACTTCTTGCTACATTCTGGACATTTTGCAGGGTCTTAAAAATATTTTGCAGGGCCTAACCATTTTCTAAATATCATGAACATGTTTTTGCATCTAATGGACATTTTCAAAATGGTGTGAAAACATTTTTCACACTGCATGAATCTTTCCCGAATGCGCGCTAAACATTTCCTTAAAAGGCAAGTAAATAAATTTCTATAATATTTGTATTTAGCATATTTTCAAATAGGGAAAGATAGAACAAACGATAAAAAAGATAGACGAACGAAGGAGAAGAAAATGTGTGAAACGAACGAGAAGCAAATTGGGTCGGCCCACTACAGTGACGCATCAGGGGAGAGATCGATCCTTCTCTCTCACAATTCCAATCTGCCGCGGAATATGCTGCAGATTGCCACTAAATTCTATTTGGCGTCTTAAGAGCCACTTATAAGCATTTTGTTACATTGCCGCACAACCGCACACCCCCACGGCAGTATGTATGAAAATCGGGCGCCCATGTAGGGGTATTTTTCACCGGTATATGGGAACCTTCCCGCTGGTTTTTCTGGACTTCTTCGGTTTGTGAACTTTTTAAAATACAGAACTTCTTTTTGAATTTTGTGATGTTTTTTTAATTCATAAACTTCTTCGGTTTGTGAACTCTTTTTAAATCCACAAACTTTTTTCCAAATTTTGTGAACTTTTCAAAATTTTGTGAACTTTTAAAATTTTGCAAATTTTTAATAAGTTTGTGGAAAACACAAACATGAAACGTGCGAACTCCCTCATGCGACCAAACGTCTTATAACTACCAACCATTTATACGCTTCCAACACACTGAGTTTTTGCGAAATGTTATCATGCACCCCAATCACAATGATGTTATGGTGCTTCATTTTTTGCAATAAGAACAAGACAGATAAGAATTGCCAATCCATGTAAGTCAAGATTACTGATTACAATAATGAACAAATAAGGCAAGTTGTGAGATAAGTATGAAAAGGAAGGACATAACTAGGACAAAATAAAGAGTTTACCACTTGCCACTCTTAGTTAGGGTAACAACAATGGTGAAACGTTGCAATATGCATGCGGCCTTTAGATGCTTGTCTTTGAAGTGCCACTAGTACAGTGAGGTTCTATACAAACGGTTTTTAACCCCTTTCCGCAACGGCATTTGGAACAGTCACCAAGTTAGTGTGGGCGATAGGGGGGTTCTTCCCTCACGACCCAGAAACCGTCGAGATAGGCCTTCCGGCCACACACGCTCGGCAAAATGAGGTCGTGTGCAACGGGCGAGCAATCAAATACGATTATACGCACAGTTATTAAAAAATACAATTATATAGGTCAAATTGTTTCCACTCGTAAGTACATCCTGATGAAGTCATGTACCTGGGGTAGGGTCATAGACCTGCCCAAAGGTACCCTCCACAACGACATTCACAAGAGAAGCAGCCCTCCAGTCGACCTGGTAGGCTTCCACTCGACAGATTCAAAGACACTCGACTATGAAGACTCACTCGACCACCAAGAGTCCAAGAGCCACTCGGTGTCTAAACGGTCTGTAGTTAAATAGTCTTTATGACCTTAATGACACTTTATGTAAGGCGTTACCCGATGCGCCTAGCTTTAACACACCTTAAACCCTCTACTATTGGGCTGGCTGGGGTCTGGCGCACTCTATATAAGCCACCCCCTCCACAGGTAGAAGGGTTCGCACCCCTGTAACACATACGCATATAATCCGATCGACCGCCTCCGGGCTCCGAGGCGTGGGGCTGTTACTTCCTCGAGGAAGGGCCTGAACTCAGTAAATCGCTTGCGTATACAACTACTCCATAGCTAGGATCTTGCCTCTCCATACCTACCCCCATTCTCTTTGTCGGACTTAGAACCACGACAGTTGGCGCCCACCGTGGGGCAGGTGTTCTAGCGAATTGTTGGAGAAGTTGGGATTCTCTCGATCTCCGGCATCATGGTTTTGGTGGAGTTACGGTGGCACGGCCACGAGATCCGTCTCGGTGCGCTCACGTTAAATGCCGATGACTCCGCTTGGCTTCAGGAGGCTCCACTCGACGTGGACGCGCTCCCCATCCGCGGGGCGATGCACTTTCGCGCGTGTGTCCGTGGCGTCCTCCTGCGGCAACCATCGACCCAGTATGGGTCGGCTCCTGCGCTGCCTTCACTCCCAGTCTCCCACCGACGCAAGCGTTCCGGTCGGTCGAGGATTCAGCGGTGGGTGAGGCATGCGGTGGCTCGCCAGTCGGCCATCCCCCAAGTCGCGGCGATCGAGCCCGACGAATCTCTCTACGGCCTGTTCGACTGGCTCCGTGAGACCGCGTCCGAATGCGATAGCGATGACCGGCGGCGGAGGTTACGATGGTCGATGGACCACGCGGTCCCCTGGATTAACCCGCACCAACGAAGGTGGCGGTGGAGGCGATCCGGTGCAAGCCCACGAAGAGTACTTGCCCGAGCCCCTCACTTCGCTCTAGAGGGAGGAGCTTCGTCCTCGGAACATGGATGCACTTCACACTCCTATCGTTGGAGAAACCCCCGAGGCTCACGCCTTGGAGGATGCGCAACAGCCAACCTGGCTGAGCGCACTCGTGGAGAATCTTGGCGAGTACTCGACGTGCGTACTCGACCGAGGGTTCGAGAATCCGATCGGCGCCCGGCTCTTTCAACCGCCAACCAGGTATATCGAACTCCGATTCAGAATTTAGCAGCTGCCGCCGTATAGCAGAATCAATTCAGCCTTCCCGATCGGAGGCAGGTAGAGGTTTGCAGCAGATCGAGGATTTGCTCGGGCGGCGGAGATCAAAACTCAGTTGTATCGATTGCGGAACAGGGTTCACAGCCAATCCGTCGTTGCGAATTCATTCCAGTCGGCCCATAGTCCAAGATCGCCCCCGAGGCGTGAGGAGCGTGCGGGCCGGCGTGATGATCAATACAAGGGCCGCGAGCAGTATGAGCACCGATTCGATCGCAACGATCGACGTCGAGTGCCCACTCCTCCCCCAAGGGGTGGATCATACGCTCCTCGGCAGCGAGATCTACGAGCCTTGAGCAGTCTTTGGCGAAGAGTTCCGATCGACCCGAGGAACCAGGCTTTGATGCGAGATCCATTATCGTTCAAGGTTTGGTCGGCAGAACAGAGCTCACCGAGACGGCCATGATAGAGATGTTCCTTCCAGCAGTAGAGTTCACGTCTCGGGACCAGAGTGTTTCAGCAGAGCCATCATGGCCGCAGTGATTCCTCCCAACTTCAGGTTGGCGACTGGAGTTAGCAAGTTCACTAGAGAATCCAAGCCTGACACTTGGCTTGAAGATTACCGAGTGGCGGTTCAGATCGGCGGTGGCAACGATGAGGTAGCCATGAAGCATTTACCTCTTATGTTGGAGGGTTCAGCCAGGGCGTGGTTGAATCAGTTAGCACCCAGCATTATTTACACTTGGGAAGATCTTGCCCGAGTGTTTGTCAGAACATCTGAAGGAACTTGCAAACGACCAGCAGGTTTGACAGAGCTGCAGTCGTGCGTGCAAAAGTCGAGTGAAACCTTGAGAGATTACATCCAGAGGTGGATCACTTTGCACCACACAGTCGAGAATGTATCGATCACCAGGCGATGCTGTGCCTTCAAGGAAGGTGTCAAGAACGAGAATTGAGTTTGAAATTTGGTCGAACCGGAGATATGACCCTGAGTCGGATGATGGAGATTGCCACCAAATATGCAAACGGTGAAGAAGAGGATCGGCTCCGGAGTGGTAAATATAAATCGGCCGCCAATGAGACCCGCAGAGGACATTCCAGTCGGAAGGAGAAGCGCAAAGCCGAGCCAGCGGCTCCCGGAGAGGCCTTGGCAGTGACCCCAGGAAAGTTCACGTGGAAACCCAAGGGTCCTTGGAACCCTAAGAAGGTGAAAGACCAGGATGGGAACGACGTGTTGGATTTACCATGTCATATTCATACAAAGAAAGACGAAGAGGGTAAACTCATTTACCCGAAACATACCACTCGGCGATGTCGGCTCTTGATTCAGCGGTTCAAGGGAAACAACCCAAGGATAAGGATAAGGAGGCGAGACAAAGTTGAGGATAGAGATGACGATGATGGTGGATATCCCGGTCAATTCCACCACGATGATTTTTCTTGACGTCGAAAGCAAAAGTCGATTGAAGGTTATCAATCGGAAGTAAACTTGGTTGCTCGGTGACTCCCAATTATCTGAAATGGTCCCGGACCGCCATCACATTCGACCGGTCGATCACCCGACGCACATTGCCACCCCACAGGAGGCAAGCATTGGTGGTCGACCCGGTTGTCGAAGGCACTCGGTGACCAAAGTCTTGATGGATGGTGGTAGTGGTTTGAGATTATTATCGCAGAGAGGCGTTGAAAGGGAAGGGCATTCCGATGTCCGGACTCGATTACCCGATAACATGAGCTTCCACGGAGTCATTCCTGGAAAGAAGGCTGAGTCACTCGGCCAAATTGCTCTTGATGTAGTTTTTGGTGATTCAAAGGATTTCCGGAAAGAAAAGTTGACCTTTGAGGTCGCGGATTTCCAGAGCGCTTATCACGCTATTCTGGGGAAACCAGATTATGCACGTTTCATGGCCCGACCATGTTACTTGTATCTTGAGCTGAAGATGCCTGGTCCCCAGGGCGTGATCACTGTCACGGGCAATCGGAAGAAGGCAGAAGAGTGCTTCCAGAAAGGCTCTAAGATCGCCGATGCTCAGTTGGCGATGGTAGAGCTGCAAGAGTATCGAAAACTGCATATCCGAGTGATTTGTTGCGAGCTAAGAAGCCCGCTCTGGTCGACATTCGATCATTGGCGAGGCGAAACAGGTTCACATTCACCCGGTGATCCCGATGCTGCTCCGACCAACATCTCAACAACACTCGACTCAAGATAGGAAGAAGCGCTCATCCGGTTCCTCCGTGAGAAGCTGGGACATCTTTGCATGGAAGCCTGGCGACATGCCGGGTGTTCGAGGGCTGGCTGAGCATCGCCTCTGAAGTCGACCCAAAATTCAAACCAGTTAAAGAGTATCTTGGCGGTCCGCCCGTCGAAGAGAAAGGCCATTGGCGAGGAGGTGGCTCGGCTCTTAGCAGCAGAGTTCATCCGAGAGATCTACCACTCTGAGTGGCTCGCCAACGTAGTCATGGTCCCCAAGAAGGACAAGTCGTTGCACATGTGCATTGATTTCAAGCATATCAATCGGGCCTGCCCGAAAGATCATTTTCCTCTTCCTCGCATCGACCAAATAGTCGACTCAACTGCGGGATGCGAGAGGTTGTCTTTTTTAGACGCCTATTCCGGGTACCATCAGATCCGTCTGTATGGACCCGATGAGATTAAAACAGCGTTCATCACTCCATTCGGGTGCTTCTGTTATGTCACCATGCCATTCAGTCTCAAGAATGCCGGAGCCACATTCATGAGGATGATCCAGAAGTGTTTGCTCACTCAAATCAGTCGGAATGTGGAAGCGTACATGGATGATATAGTGGTCAAGTCACGAAAGGGTTCCGACCTGTTGACTGACCTTGCTGAAACATTTGCCAATCTCAGGAGGTATGATATCAAGCTTAACCCATCAAAGTGTACATTTGGAGTTCCTGGTGGAAAGTTACTCGGTCTTCACGTTTCTGAACGAGGAATCGATGCTAACCCCAAAAAGGTTGGCACCATACTCCGAATGAAGCGCCCTGTGCGTGTGCACGATGTCCAGAAACTTACTGGATGCTTGGCCGCTTTAAGTCGATTCATCTCCCGGCTCGGTGAAAAGGCATTGCCTCTTTACCGATTGATGAAGAAGTCAGACAAGTTCGAGTGGACTCCAGAAGCTGATGCAGCATTTGCAGAGCTAAAAGCTCTGCTCTCCACCCAGCCGGTGCTTGCTGCTCCAATCAGCAAGGAGCCTTTGCTGCTTTACATTGCAGCCACTGGACAAGTCGTCAGTACCGTACTTACGGTCGAGCGGGAAGAAGAAGGAAAAACCTTCAAAGTTCAACGCCCAGTTTATTATCTTTCTGAAGTACTGACCCCATCAAAGCAAAGATACCCTCACTATCAAAAGCTTGTTTATGGGATCTATATGACCACGAAGAAGGTTGCTCATTATTTCTCTGATCATTCCATTGCAGTCGTCAGCGACGCCCCTTTGTCGGAAATTCTTCATAACAGAGATGCAACTGGTCGAGTGGCAAAATGGGCGATTGAACTCCTTCCCTTGATATCAAATTCGAGGCAAAGAAAGTCATCAAGTCCCAAGCAATAGCAGATTTCCTCGCCGGGTGGACTGAACAGCAACTTCCGACCCAAGTTCACTCGGAACATGGGACTATGTTTTTCGATGGTTCCAAGATGCTTTGAACGGTTCCTGCGAGGTTGTATTTTTTCCCCGAGGAGATAGGCTCAAGTATGTTCTCCAGATTCACTTTGATTCTCCAACAACGAAGCAGAATATGAAGCACTCCTGTATGGGTTGCGCATGGCCATTTCACTTTCGGCGTCCGTCAGCCTTATGGTCTATGGCGACTCGGATCTGGTTGTTAATCAAGTGATGAAGGAGTGGGATGTCGAAGCCCAGCTATGACAGGTTATTGTAATGTCAATGAGAAAGATGGAGACGAAATTCGAGGGTTAGAGCTTCATCATATACCCCATTGAAAAAATCAAGCTGCGGATGATTTGGCGAAGATAGGGTCCAAGAGGAAGCCATTCCCAGTAATGTATTTTTGGAACACATTCATGCTCCGTCGGTGCAGGAGGATCCTTTCACGTAAGAAGCCCGCAGCAAAAGAGTGCCAATGATCCGGTGAAGTTGAGGTCCCAGCCGTGGTCGACCTGATTATGGAAGTTGTGGTCATCACTCCCGACCGACAGTGCCGTACATCGCATATATCCTAAGGAAAGAGCTCCCGGAGAATGAAGAAGAGGCTCGACGGATCGTCCGTCGATCCAAGGCCTTCTGATGATCAAGGGACAATTATGCAGAAAGCCTTGTTGGGGTCGGCCAGAAGTGTATCACACCAGAAGAAGGTCAGATAATTCTTGAGGATATCCACTCGGGAACCTGTGGCCATCATGTGTCCTCTCGGACCATTGTGGCTAAAGTATACCGAGCGGGATTTTACTGGCCGAAAGCAAATGAAATGGCAAAAGAAATAGTCGACAAGTGTGAAGGATGTCAGTTCTATTCCAACATGTCGCACAAGCCAGCCTCAGCCTTGAAGACCATTCCACTCGTTTGGCCCTTCGCTGTTTGGGGACTGGACATGATTGGACCGTTGAGAATTGGCAGAAGCGGTTTCACCCATTTGCTAGTAGCAGTCGACAAGTTCACCAAGTGGATCGAAGCCAAGCCCATCAAGAACCTCGATGCATGCACCGCTATCGGTTTCATCGGAGAGTTGATATTCAGATATGGAGTTCCGCATAGCATCATCACCGACAATGGGTCAAACTTGATAATGATAAGTTCAAAGCCTTCTGCGCCTCTCAAGGCACGCTGGTCGACTATGCTTCAGTGGCTCATCCTCAGTCGAATGGACAAGCAGAACGTGCAAACGGCCTCATTCTCAAAGGGCTAAAACCTCGGCTGATGCGTGATCTCAAACACGCGGCAGGAGCTTGGGTCGACGAACTTCCATCAGTTCTCTGGGGATCGAGGACCACTCCTAATCGGTCGACTGGGAGAACTCCATTTTTCCTGGTCTATGGAGCTGAAGCAGTTCTGCCGAGTGACACCTTCACAATGCGCCTCGAGTCGAGCTATACTCTGAAGAAGAAGCGGAACAAGCCCGGCAAGATGCAGTCGACCTCTTGGAAGAGGAGAGAGAGATGGCCTTGATCCGCTCGACTATCTATCAGCAAGACTTGCGTCGATTCCATGCCAGAAATGTGAAGAGTCGAGCCTTCCAAGAGGGAGATTTGGTCCTCCGAGTGGATCAACAGAAACCACACAAGCTTGCTCCCACTTGGGAAGGTCACTTCATCGTCACAAGAGTCCTCCACAACGGAGCATATCATCTCTACAACGTTGATCGCCAGATCGACGAGCCTCGAGTTTGGAACGCGGAGCTGCTCCGCCCCTTTTACACTTAAAAACTCACTCGGTTGAGATGTAATAAAAGTGCTTTTGAAGTTTATTTATCCAAGACAAGAATGTTATATTTTTCCCAGTAATTGTTATTGCTTTTTGTTGAAATTTCCCCCAGTGGGTGGCTTAGTCGCGAATCCGATTCGCCTAAGTTTGTAAAAAATCCTTTCCGAGTGCGAGCCAGTCTTTCACTCGGGGGCTTAGCTGCGAATCCGCTTCGCCTATGTATTCAAAATCCTACCGAGTGGCGAGCCAGCCTCCCACTCGGAGGCTTAGCTGCAGTCCAAGTACTCGCCTAAGTATCCAAAATCCTACCGAGTGGCGAGCCAGCCTCCCACTCGGAGGCTTAGCTGCAGTCCAAGTACTCGCCTAAGTATCCAAAATCCTACCGAGTGGCAAGCCAGCCTCCCACTCGGAGGCTTAGCTGCAGTCCAAGTACTCGCCTAAGTATCCAAAATCCTACCGAGTGGCGAGCCAGCCTCCCACTCGGAGGCTTAGCTGCAGTCCAAGTACTCGCCTAAGTATCCAAAATCCTACCGAGTGACGAGCCAGCCTCCCACTCGAAGGCTTAGCTGCAGTCCAAGTACTCACCTAAGTATTCAAACCCTGCCGAGTGGTGAGCCAGCCTCCCACTCGGGGGCTTATAACTGCCCAAGGATTCGCCTTAAACATCCAAAGTGATAAAAATCCTACCGAGTGGAGAGCAAACCTCCCACTCAGGGGCTTAGCTGCAGCCCAGTGCTCGCCTAAGTAATAGAAATCCTACCGAGTGGAGAGCAAACCTCCCACTCAGGGGCTTAGCTGCAGCCAGTGCTCGCCTAAGTGATATAAATCCTCACCGTGGAGAGCAAACCTCCCACTCGGGGCTTAGCTGCAGCCAGTGCTCGCCTAAGTAATATAAATCCTACCGTGGAGAGCAAACCTCCCACTCGGGGGCTTAGCTGCAGCCAGTGCTCGCCTAAGTAATAAAAATCCTACCGAGTGGAGAGCAAACCTCCCACTCGGGGGCTTAGCTGCAGCCCATTGCTCGCCTAAGTAATAAAAATCCTACCGAGTGGAGAGCAAACCTCCCACTCGGAGGCTTAGCTGCAGCCCAGTGCTCGCCTAAGTAAGGAATTCATCCCAATCCGCAAGGACGACGAGGTGCAGGTCAACTGCAACCTCCTCCTTCGGAGCTTCGCCACAAGTACAACGTGCGGTCCATCTCAATCCGCAAGGACGACGAGGTGCAGGTCGACTGCTACCTCCTCCTTCGGAGCTTCACCACAAGTACAACGTGCGGTCCATCCCAATCCACAAGGACGACGAGGTACATGTCGACTGCAACCTCCTCTTTCGGAGCTTCGCCACAAGCACAACGTGCGGTTTGTCCCGATCCGTAAGGACGACAAGGTCAGTCGCAGTCTGTGTTTCACCTCTACCTGCAGGATAGATGAAGCACAAGTCGATTGGAATTTCAACGGAATATCTTCCGAATGAGGAATAAAGTTCTCTCGAATGCAAGCAAAGCATGTTAAAGGAAAAACCAAGTTCGGATAAATGTCCTACGGATCCAAAAGGCGCCAGGCGTTAAGCACATTAAAGTTTATCGATTCTGAAACCACTCGGCATTCCGAGACAAATTTAAAGTGGGACTTAGAAGTTTTTACTCCTCCGTGGAGGGCTGGAAGGTGCAACAAACTGGTCGAGGTCGATTCCGTCAGCAATACGGGTAGCAGCAGCGATGAAAGTCTCCATGAAAGATCTGAAGTCATGCTTCCTGGTATTGGCAACCTTGAGAGACACTAGCTTGTCCTCTTGCGCTTCTTTGCATTGGACACGAACCAGAGATAGAGCAACATCAGCACCACACAGCAGATGACATTTTCCATTCTTGCACTCGACTTGGAATCTCATTCAGTCGAGTCATCAGGGATTCAAGATCATTCTGGAGAGTCTGTTCTGGCTAGAGAGTCGAGTCGATCCGCGACACTGCAACTTTCAGTCGAGCAAGATAATCCACTATGCTAGCAACACGAGACTCCAGTCGGAGCACATTCATAGCAGCTTCGTCCTTCACAGGAGAGTTGATGGGGTCCAAGCTGGTTTCCACTCGACTGGTTTCTTCTTCAAAGTTTTGGCAGAATTCCGAAAACACAACTCAGACTCAAAATGAAGATCATGTGATGAGCCGGTGAGAGCAAGACAGTTGGATAAAAGAGATTACCTTCAAGCATGAGAAACAACTTCTTGGCGAACCCTCCAAGATAAATCTCCAGGTCGTTTCGCTTCCCCGCCACGGCCAACCTTGTCGAGACAGAACATTTTTGTCGTTCTTGATCGGTGACTTCCTTGTTAGCACGTCAAGAGAGGCTTTCAGCTTGGCATTTTCATCTTCAAGTTTGTCGACTGAGGCAAGTTTCTCTTCAGCGAGCTTTGTTTTCTCCAAAGCCGCCTTCTGTGCCTCTGCAAGGTCAAGGTCCTTCTTCTTCAAAGTCTCTTCCAGTTTATTTGCAAAGCAACAATGAGAACAGAGTTGAGAATGAGCAGAAAAACAGAGGCAGTCGTTAAAAATTCTCACCAGCCATACCTTTTGCTTCATCCTTTGCCTTCTGTAAATTCTCCTGAGCAAGCTTCAAATCGAGGTTGAGCTGAATATGCTTTTTCTCTAACTCAGTATAGCGAGCCACAAGCTCGCAAGATTTCTACAAAGAGTCAACCAACGAAAGACGTCAAAGACAGATCACTTCTGAGTGACTAAGGAAAAATAGTAGCATTTCTAAGACTACGGTCGAATAAAAACATTCGACAGTAGTCTCGGGGACTACACCCAGCGGGTGCACTCAGCGTGCCCCCACTGGTTTACCAATTTGGTTCCATCAGTCGACCAAAAGAGGCAAAAAGGTTATGATTCTAAAAACATGGCTAATTGTCAGCGATCAGCCGCAGTACAGTTCTTTAGACTATAGTCAACTGCACGCAGTCGACCATAGTCTCGGGGACTACACCGGTGGGTGCACTTAACGTGCCCCCACCGGTTTCTGATTCCATTCGACTTGGTCCGTCCAGGTCGAGTGAAGAAGATCACAACATAAAGACCATAGCCGATCGCACGCGATCGACCATGGTCTCGGGGACTACACCCGGTGGGTGCACTCAGCGTGCCCCCACAAAAGTTCAACGACACACACACCCGGTGGGTGTACAGATATGGAAATCTCCATAAGAAAGCAGTTTCAGATAGTATATCCTAACAAAGCAAGCGACGACTGACTTACTTGGACATTGCTCTGGAGAGCTGAACTGGCATCATAGGCCGCCTGACTTGCCTCTCGAGCCGCTTTCACCTGCTCCATCATGATCCCAGCCTGGATTATGGCCTCCTTAGCAGCACTTACTTGGTCTTCCGGGACGTGGTGTGTAGCAAAGAGAGATGGTGGATCAGCAGTCGACGAAGTGGGTCGGGCACTTGTCGTGATGCAGCAAAAGATACAGAAGTCCGAGTGGGGTTGCCTCCTCGAAATCAGCATCTCAGAGTCGCCGCCACTTGAGCAGCCTTGCCCGGAGGCACTTTCTTGTTCCTCCTCTTCCTTAATGGCGCTTCCTCGTCATCGCCGGAGATCAATAACGTGAGGCGGAACTACAAGAGAGATCCGAGTAAACATGGAAGCCCGATCGACTAAAAAGCTCGATCGGCTAAAAGTGAAACCTCGGAGATCTTACCAAGATTGGAAGTGGCCGCATCCTCCATTTCACGATCATCGTGCTTGGTGAAGTCTCGAGGTAGCGGTATAGATTTCAAGAGTCGGCTGATCAGTCATCAAGTCGACCCAAAGTTCATTCATGTTGAAAAAGGAAATACAAGGTTCTGTTGGTTACCCGGAGATGGTAGGGATGACCATTCGCATCTTGGGCAGGGCCTTCGCCGGCTTTGACGATGTCGCTCGAGGTTGCTTCGGCAGCTTCTCAGTCGGCGCAGGAGAAGTTGTCCTAGGTCGCTTCGTCGACTGACCGGTGGGCACATCAGCTTTACCGCGCCCGGCCGCCAGGTCGTACGTCAACTTAGACCTTCCCTCTGAGCGAGGAGGGTCGACGTCTTCCTCCTCTTCTTCCTCCTCCTCCTCATCATCAGAGCCATCATCCTCCTCATCCTCCTCGCCATTGGACTCCCATTCCTCCGGACTCTCACCTCCACTTCCTTCTTCTTCTTGGCTGTTTCCTGCGCCCGTTGGGCATCGAGTACATCTCGGTGGTGACCTAGAAGACAACAAAACAAGGTGAAAGTCAGTCGGCGAAATTGACATCAAAACAGAATGAATGCAGCAGAATCACGATCGGAGATAAGCGGTGATACTTTGTCCGGGTTGGTAACTCTGGTCGAGTGGTGGAATCCTCCTAGCTCCGCGAGGGTTGTCTTTATTTCCCTGTGATGGCAGTCATCCACTTCTCCAAAGATGGCGTCATCAACCTCCTCCGGATGGACCCGAGTGGTATCATCCGTGCAGAGTACATCCACATCGGATGACCTCGGTATTGGAGTGGCTGAATACGCCGTCGGAGAAAAACCTCCAGGAGATCCATGCCGGTCACCCCATCACGAATAAGCTGGACTACACGCTCCATCAGCAGCTTTACTTGGGCCTTCTCCTCTGGTAACACCTTCAGGGAAGATGGCTTGTTCACTCGACTCATGGAGAAAGGAGGGAGCCCAGTCGACTGCCCCGGCGTCGGCTGGTCTTGGCAGTAAAACCAGGTCGACTGCCACCCTCTAACCGAGTCGGGGAGAGTCATAGCTGGAAAGGCGCTCTTCCCCCTCATCTGGACCCCGAGTCCCCACACATTTGGATTACTTGGGTCCTCTCGTCATTCGTGCTCGTTTTCTTCACAGTCTGAGAGAGACAGTTGAATATGTGATTGAAAAGACCCCAATGCGATTCGACAACCCAAGAAATTCTCGCAGAGCGAAAGCAAGCAGCAAGATACACAATGGAGTTTGGAGTGAAATGGTGGAGTTGCGCTCCAAAAAAGTTCAGAAACCCCCGGAAAAAAGGATTTGGCGGCAGAGAAAACCCCCTATCTACGTGGGTGGCCAGAAGAACGCACTCACCCTCTTCAGCTGCGGTTGCCACTCCGTGCCCGGAAGCCTCGCCGACCCATGGGGGATCAGTCCTTCGTTGGCCAGATCGGTGAGATCTTTCTCGGTGATGGTCGACCGGATCCAGTCTCCTTGGACCCAGCCTGCGGCAGCTTGGACCGCGAAGAGGAACCGCCCCGACTGGGCGCTCTCCCCTTGGCCTTCGCCGCCGTCTTCTTCACCCGTTCCAGGGCGGCAGTCTTGTCCTTCACCATGGTCGCCGGCGAGAAAGGTACCGAGCTTCGGCGCTGGACAGACGGAGAGCGTGGCGAGAAAGTTTTGGAGGCGGAGAGAGGAGAAGTCTGAGGACGCACTGTTCAAAATGGCCGGTCCAACGCTTTATATGGCGTCGCTTCCGAGTGGCTGACCGGTAGGCCCAGGCAATCCCGTCACAATCCATAATCGGGCGCGCCGCGATACGTGGCGAAAAAAGGCGGTGCGAGGATCGAGGCGTCATCGTCTTATCCCATCGAGTGCCGCGGTTTTCTTCGCTTCGCGCGCTTCCCAAAATTCGGATCCCGCGAAATCCGCTAACCACAGAGCAACTCGTCAGATAACAGATTTCCTCAGATCCGTCGCTCGGAAATCCTCAGTTTCACAAAGTTCACTCGACAAACGTGAAGAATGGATCAAGGCGACTGAAAGAGAAGTTGATGCCATCACTAAGAGGTCGTTGATCCAGAGTAAGACGCACTCACAACACGAAGAACAGGTCGGAAATATTATCAACTCCTTCCTCACTCAAACATCGATCCATTTGGGGGCTAATGATGAAGTCATGTACCTGGGGTAGGGTCATAGACCTGCCCAAAGGTACCCTCCACAAGGACATTCACAAGAGAAGCAGCCCTCCAGTCGACTTGGTAGGCTTCCACTCGTGATTCAAAGACACTCGACTATGAAGACCCACTCGACCACCAAGAGTCCAAGAGCCACTCGGTGTCTAAACGGTCTGTAGTTAAATAGTCTTTATGACCTTAATGACACTTTATGTAAGGCGTTACCAATGGAACGCCTCGCTTAACGCACCTTAAACCCTCTACTCATTGGGCTGGCTGGGGTCCTGGCGCACTCTATATAAGCCACCCTCCACGGTAGAAGGGTTCGCACCCTGTAACACATACGCATATAATCCAGTCGACCGCCTCCGGGCTCCGAGACGTAGGGCTGTTACTTCCTCCGAGAAGGGCCTGAACTCGTAAATCCCTTGCGTATACAACTACTCCATAGCTAGGATCTTGCCTCTCCATACCTACCCCCCATTCTACTGTCAGACTTAGAACCACGACACATCCCACACAGTCAGTCCCGGCTAAATGTTTGCGTTCGTATGTATATTCCACATAGTCAATCCAACGACTAGGTCTCCGTTAGTATGTACATCCCACACAGTCAATCCAAGAAGTATGTTCCCCTTCGTATATACATCACACGTAGTCACTCCAAGAAAAAAATTTCTGTTCGCATGTACATCGCACACAATTTTCCTCATTAAATCATTTGTGCTAGTGTTGCCATTGCAGACGGTATTAACAATTTTACCATTTGCGTTATTGAATGCATCACACACGGTGTGTAAAAAACTATGTGGCATAGACTGTCCACATCACACACTTTTTATGTGGTAAACGTTTGCGCAAGGTGGCCTAACACAAACAGTTTTAAAGAGAAAGTCGTGTCTGATTGTTCATTGATCCAACACAGTTTATTCCTAAAAACTGTGTGCGTTGCCTGAGGTCATCACCCGTGGTATTTTCTTATTAACCGTTTGCAATAGAAAAACCCAATTAGCAGGCTAATCGACCATTAGCAAGTTAATTGTCCTATTATTAATAATCCATTTATTAATCTAATTGACATTTCATATTAAGCACACAATATATTTCATTTTCGTATTAAGGAAGCAGGATTCCAGCCCAGAGACCAAGGTAAGTCTCTGGAATACGGCACTGCTTGGCATAGAACAAATCAGCTCTTTATTACAATTGATAGGGGTACAAGGGGATTACATCGGCACGATGACACCACGCCTGCCAAAGTTGCTATATGCAAGCAGCACAACTACACATATATAGCATCGTAATAACTTCTAGCAGCGGAACAGTGAAGATGACGATGGACTCCACTCCACAAGGACTCTGGCTAGAACGTTTATCCTAGCTCGCAAACTCAAGATCCTCGGCAAACAAGCAAGCAGACAAGGCATGACCTGCAAACTGGCATGACAAGCTAGTTCAGTACATTGAATGTACTTGCAAGCTCACGGAAACCAAAGCAATCAAGACAAACAACATCATGGCATCTGGAGGTTACTTAGCAAGGATGAACATGATACAGCTGGAGCAACATGGCATGGACATGGTGAACAAGATAGCACTAGAACAATGCCAGATGAGCATGGCATGAACATATGATGATACTAGCATACAACATGTTAACAATATCATGCACCAACTTACTCTGTTCGCGGTAACCTCGTAACCACCACATGAATCACTTACCATCATGGTCATCACACAATCACCACTGGATCAAATCAAGCTTGGAATTAGCAATAGTGTAGTAATCATTACATGACCACAAGGATCTTGATCTTTACCCTTAATTATCGCATAATACCGTAAACCTCAACCATCTTCGGTATCCTCGTACCACGGTGATCCTCTCACGATCACATAAGAATCAACCACTTCTTTCATCATCGAACTCGGGTTGTTATTAAGCAGGTTATTATTACTGTTGACCCATAGTGTGACCTACTACGAACTGGGCCCATATCCGCGGGATCGGCTATCGATAGATTATACCTACTCTGCAGAGGTTAGCACACTGTACCCACACCACAGAACCCAAGGCCTCGTGCTCCCATTCGGGTGGACCAACAGTGTTCCGACAAAATTGATCTATTGCCATGACACTCTCCCAGCCACTCCGACAAACTCCCCTTTGGGCTAAGTCATGGGTGGCCCCAATGTCACCTCATGAATTCCAACGTCCACCGTCGTGGCAAAACAAAACAGTCCCAAACGGGGACAACCCGGGTACAACAATAACGGGCACACAAGGCTTATGTATGCCTACCTGATCAGGGTAGCGCGCGCCCATAACCTTCCCTAGTTGGAGGCACCGGCGAGAGGCACGACAATAGACCGCATTAGGGCCTTCCCATAAAGGCAAATAATAACAGACAATAACACATGTACTTTCATAACAGACAATAATAATGCATTGAAGAACATCACTTTCACCAGCATGTACTACCAACCAAGATAACATAAGAGAATGATACCAACAAGTAGCACATACTAACAAGGTGCATAAGGGCATAGCATGAAGATGAACATGGGTCCAAAAGCATAACCAAAACAGCAATAGCAGTAGTTAAAGGAGCAAACATTTATTAAATATTCAAGTGGAAACCATGGCTACTTCAAATCCATCGTGCAAGTGGCTGTCGTGGCTTTCCTGGGAATGAAGAATACTCCGGGAAGAAGTGTGGTGAAGTCGCGGAACGATTCGCCAGACGCTTCACTCTCGAAGGGGACTGATAAGGGCAAGGGTATAAGGGTCATTTTCACAATGGGACCACCTAGTAAAAATGATACCAACAGATAGAGCTCAATGATATGAAGAAGTAGGCATTTGATTCACCGCAATCGGAGTTACGGTTGCAGAGATACGAAAGGTGGAAGATCAGGGACCTATCTACAATAATAACTCCTCAAACATGTCCCTGGCTGAGAAAACAGAAAGCGCATTCAGGCATAGTACGTTTTCTGAAGGATAAAGTGTATTTTTGACAAAGAAGAAGGCGAATAAGTTTCCAGAAGGGTAAGCCGTATTATTGGAAAAGACTCTTCCACTTACAGAGCTGGGCCTAGGCTTTAAGCCACTTACACGCGGGGTCCACGCGGCAGGGGGGCAAGGCGCTCGTCTTCTTCCTCCCGCTTCCCCTGACAGGAAGCAGGGGACGAGCAGGGGTGGGCGCCGGCCTTCTCTGGCCGTCTGCGACTAGGCGGAGACCACCAACAGGTGCGGGAGGCCATGCAGCACCCGTTCAGAGGCCTCCCGGGCGCCGGGGAGGACAAGGGCGGTGGCGACTTGCGGCACCAGGGAGCTCGGGCGGCGGCGGCTGGACCTTGGGCACAGCGGCCACATCAGCTCCGGCGACACACTGAGGGATGGGGAGGACCTCCGGAGAGTGGAGAAGAGAGTGGTGGTGGAAGGGAGACGAGAGGAAGGCTAGGCGCGCCGGAACAGAAGAGGAACCGAAGTGGCCATGGCGAATGGAGGCGAGGGGCCGCTCCGGTGGGTAGAGGAGGTTGGGGAGGGAGCAGCGAGCTGTGGAGGAGCCTCTATCACGCTTATATAGCCGCTAGGAAGGCTCTAGAGCTCACGGGCGAGCTCTGGCTAGGCAACAATGGACGACAGGGGCAGCTAGCGGCACGGGCGCAACGATAGCGACTCAACCATGGCGTACCAGGATGGGGAAGTGATGAAGAATGACGCAGGAGCTCACGAGTTGGCTACTAGACACGGCGAGGGATCGATAAGATGGAGGAAATGACCGAGACATGGGGCTTGACCCGCCAGAGCACGAGATTGTGCATGCTGTTGGGGAACGTAGTAATTTCAAAAAAAATTCCTACGCACACGCAAGATCATGGTGATGCATAGAAACGAGAGGGGAGAGTGTTGTCCACATAGCAAGTCTCTTTACTCGTACTATAATACATCATCCCGCAACCAACTCATTAGTTGCAATGCTTGCAAGGCTTAAGTGATGTGCATTACCGAGAGGGCCCAGAGACACCTCTCCGACAATCGGAGTGACAAATCCTAATCTCGAAATACGCCAACCCAACAAGTACCTTCGGAGACACCTGTAGAGCTCCTTTATACTCACCCGATTCACGTTGTGACGTTTGGTAGCACACAAAGTGTTCCTCCGGTAAGCAGGAGTTGCATAATCTCATAGTCATAGGAACATGTATAAGTCATGAAGAAAGCAATAGAAACATACTAAGCGATCGTGTGCTAAGCTAACGGAATGGGTCAAGTCAATCACATCATTCTCCTAATGATGTGATCCCGTTAATCAAATGACAACTCATGTCTATGGCTAGGAAACATAACCATCTTTGATCAACGAGCTAGTCAAGTAGAGGCATACTAGTGACAATATGTTTGTCTATGTATTCACACATGTATTACATTTCCGATTAATACAATTCTAGCATGAATAATAAACATTTATCATGATATAAGGAAATAAATAATAACTTTATTATTGCCTCTAGGGCATATTTCCTCCACATGCCAGCCACTTAGTCACCGCGTGAACTGGCACACGCGATGCGCTCGGGCCAGGAAAATCATGTCCAGTCGATGGACCTTACTGCCCCGAGTTCAAAGGAAGAAACAACTCAGTCCAGGGGCAAATAAGAGATTAGCAGGTGGATCCATAGCAGAGCAACATGAAGGTGTTTGCGCTTCAGGGAGATGGATACAGGAGGAGGCCGAGGCTAAGCTTTGGCATGATTTGATAACATGCCAAGGTGACTGTGTTGGCAAAATATCAGCCCAAATGGAGGAGTCTAGAGTGCACTTGCTATAGAAAGTGTCCCACTGGTCAGATTTTGAAAACATGAAGTAGCACTTGCGTAAATGCTTGGAATGAGCTGAAACTTGGAGGAGATGATTTATTTGGGCATATGAAGCTTCTGTAAAAATTTCATACCATTTGGAAATACCAAAATGGTACTTGCTTCACAGAGCTTCAATCTGATCAGAAACTTAGAAAAATTGCAGATGGCCAATGGGTAGATGGAATGAGCCCAAATTTTGTGGAGGGAGTTAATATGGATAGGGGCATGGCCTGGTAAATTTTTAGCCATAATGAAGAAATATAAAATATAGTTGCTTCACAAACTGAAATTCTGAGCAGAAACCAAGATTTGATGCTGAGCTCACTTGGAGAGGTGTCATGAGCTCAAATTGGTAGGAGAGCTATGATGTGATGGATGTGGAAAAGTTTCAACCCATTTGAATATGCCTAGCTTGTACCTCCTTCACAAAGTTCTTTCTGGACATAAACTTTGGAAACTAGCTGAAAATATTAACTAGGCAAATTGAGTTGAATCTTGGCATGAGGCAATGATATGGACAATAAAAGGTGTCCCAAAATTTTGGGGTCAAACAAGCAAAGATAAAGAGCACTTCCTTCACAAAGTGCCATTTAGGGCAGAATAGGAAATGAATTATTTAAGAGTTATTGTGAACGTGGAAATGAAAGGTTTTGCCATATTTGAGGATGATATGACCCAAACAATTTATGAGAATTATTTGGGAATTTTCAGAATGACAGAAAGGTAGGTTGCTTCACAACCTAGGGCAGGAAGGGTTATTCCTTTAATAGAAAAGGAATATTCCCAATAAAAAGAATATAGGGATTTGGGCTAGGATGAAAATGACATAATCTAGGGATGGTTTTGAGGATGACAAGCCACTATGAAACCTAGGAAGACATGATCTTCCCAAGTTTTAGGATCACAGAGCCACGGAAAAGCATATCAAAGCAATAACTCAAAGGAAATCAAAAGAAAAAGAAAAAGCCAAAATCCAGGGTGTTACAAACCTTCCCCTCTTAAGGAAATCTCATCCTCGAGATTTGGTTGCTCAGGGATGAAGTAAATATTCCGACTCAAGGAAACTGTTTCCAACTCGAGTTCCCTTTATAGTATGTTCCCACTAGATTTCATCTGACTGACTGCCTTTCTCTGGGGTGGTTTGCTTCACCACATTTGACATTCTGACTTACCTCATATGTTCAGGTTCACACTGGCTCCAATTTCTTTCATATCTGCTGACTTAGCTGAGGTCCCAAAGATTATCATAACTATCATACGTGTCCTTCTCGATAGTGATTCTCGATGGAGGTGTGATTCTTGTATCCATTACCAAGAATATTTCATAGAGTACATCTCCTCGGGGACCAAGAAATCTCTTGTATCCAGGTATCGGGTTGCTCGAATATATGCATGTCCTGCGGGCTCAAAACTGTGATGGGAATCATACCCGTTCTCCTGATGAATTCAGACTTCTCGCAGGAGTTTCTGCATTATCTTGACTGGTTCCACCGTCTTGAGTATCCAATCCGTACAAAGATTTGACTGTCCCTTGTGAGGTTTGACATAAAAGTGCACCACCTTGTGACGATAACATTCACAGACTTGGCTGGTGGTGCTTTGGGCAAAAGAATCTTGTCCACGATAGGCTATTCTTTAATCAATTACCATAAGTGAGGGCACATGTTATGGGACTGTCGTTCAACGTCTGGATTACTCATTTTGTCGGTGCATTCATGTGGATGGTAAGCCGTGTGCTGCCATAACATGGTTGTTGGAGTTGGTCTGTTGAGTTGGCCTTTGGTCTGACACGACAGGCTTTGATATTCAATACTAACAATACTGAGCACATAATGTTGGCTGAGCGGGTTACCTTGCTATCAGGTCCTTACCAAGACGGAGTAGACCCCTTAGATGTATCTTCATGGTGATCGATACTGACTCAAAGTGTCTGGGGTATTTGTACCCTGTTGGCCATGCAACCATGATCATAGTTGTATTGCCGATCTTGCTCCTTCATTATTGTTTTAGTGGTCTGGATCCTTTATTTGAAAGAGTGTTGCCATATATACTCTTGATTCTTTGTGTGATCGTGGGTGCTGCCATATGCAATATTTGGAAATCATACCTTGGCCTTGTTCATCTCTCGAGTCTTGGGATACTTGCCAGGTTCACATGTGCTTGTACGAACCTTGTTGTTGTCGTCAATCATAGGAGACAGTGACAATGGTTAATAATATCACTTCGTCGGGTGTGAGGAGGCTGACCTTGATAACTATTGTCAAGATAGTTGTCTCAGTGTTGCCTTTTTTTAAGGCTTGTCGGTTCTTGCATCACCCACTAGCTTTATCTTTCTTGCATAACCGGCGAGGTTGTCGGATGCTTACTTTGAATTCTTCATTGTACGAGGGTCTTGTATGAACTCGGCAACATGCTCACTATATATAAGAATATCTGATTCTCGAGGTATACTTGTGTTCTGTCTGATTTCTTGCTTTTTGACCAATCCGTTGCGGATCTTAGACTTGTGATGTACTGCCATATGCTTGCCAACTCATTATTTAATATCTTATACCAGTGGCGTACTGAGGAATATTAGGCAGCTTGTGTTGGAAGCCATCGGGAGTATCGTACTGAGGAAGACTGGATGGCTTGCGCAGGAAGCTTTTGTTAGACAGCTTGCTAAAAAAGATTGGGTACCGTACCCCATGAGCTTCCCCTCTTACTGACTTGCTAGAGAAGACTCGGTACCTTATGCCGGAAGCTTTTGCGGTATCTTGCTGAAGAAGACTAAATATCTTGCACGGGAAGTCATTCATACCTTACTGAGGAAGATTGAGGAGTCTTGCATTGTAAGCTTTCTGGTAGCTTACGGAGGCGGACTGAATGCCACATATACATCATCTTAATATTTCTGCTGAGGACTTCTTGTATGAAAGAATTTGTCGGGCTGTCCTTCTTACTGAATTGATCACATATTTTGGATTGTCTTCCGGGGGTAGCATGTTTCAAATCTTACTCATAGCAGAATCAAACCATACTTTAGAAATGTTCGGTTGGACTTGTACCCAACTTTGTTCTCCTGCTGGGTTAATCATTGTTTTAGTGAAAATGTCTCTCTGATGGGTACCTGATGCTGAAAGTCTGGGCGGGATATAATTTGTATTTAGACCGGATGCCTGCAATACGATGCTGTCAGCTGACATTCTCATTGTGTTTAACTGAGCTTCCTGGTGTATATACATATTTCTCATGGCTTCTTCTGTTCCGGTGTCGGTTGATGAGAAACTTCCGTAAGGGGAAAATAGGGTAACACCAAAAATTCAAATAAAGAAGCACAACAAATGATCAATTGTAACAAAGCACACATCATACAAGGCATACAAATATATTCAAGCAACATCACATATTACTTCTCCTCACAACAATAATATGCGTGCATACTAAAGCACACAAACCTTGCATGAACTCCGGTCCTGTGATCTAATATGTTGTGGCGGTGTGCATGAAAGTGAATCCACGTGTGGAAGGAGTTGGTGTAACCAAGGCTACACCAAGCGGTGGCGGAACACCGGTTGCATCTGGATGGATAGAGAGGTGACGGCAGACTTGGTGATCATGTGGCAGAACACGGAGGTCAGGACCACATCATCATCAAGTGGACAAAAGGGAAACCGTACATGTCCAAAGAATAGGATGACAGGGCAGCATAGTGATGGAAAACTGGGCTTGTTGGCATTGCCCTTCTCTGATAGCAAAGATAAGTAAGGGTTACCAAAGTGGTGAGTTGAAGGGCACGACTCGGGATAGAGACAAGTCTATCACTGAAACGATATGGGTGGATGGCGGAAAGAAATTGACGCGATACCTGGGCATAATTCCTGCAAATAGTGTCTGGAACACTTGGTACCATGGCATCACTCCCTGGGACAGAGATGATGCCAAACACCAAAGAGCAGGGATGCAAAGGAGGATGGTGCAGGTAGTGGATCAAAACCACCTACCCTCACAAGATAGACCATTAGCGACCAAATAAGTCTATATGCATGCTAATGCGGCAAAGACATGCAACAACGAAATGCAGCAAGCAAAGACAAACAACTAAACCCTATACTACCGTTTTCTAACATTCGCGCGGACTAGGACGCTCTACAGCCAGACCTGCTATGATACCAACCGTTGTGGCACCCCGGCTCAGAGAGACCAGAACGCCCCGTATTCCAGCCAAGAGATCGAGGTAAGCTCTGGAATACGACACTGCTTGGCATAGAACAAATCAGCTCTTTATTACAATCGATAGGGGTACAAGGGGATTACATCGGCACGACGACACTACGCCTGCCAAGGTTCCTCTATGCAAGCAGCAGAACAACACATAGCAGTGGAATAACTTCTCGCAGTGGAACTACGACGGCGACGATGGACTCCACTCCACAAGGACTCTGGCTGCAACATTTCTCCTAGCTCGCAAACTCAAGATCCTCGGCAAACAAGCAAGCAGACAAGGCATGACTTGCAAACTAGCATGACACGCCAGGTCAGTACATTGAATGTACTTGCAAGCTCACAGAAACCAAAGCAATCAAGACAAACAACATCATGGCAATTACAGGTCACTTAGTAAGGATGAACATGATTCAGCTAGAGCAACATGGCATGGACATGGTGAACAAGATAGCACCAGAACAATACCAGATGAGCATGGCATGAACATATGATGATACTACCATGCAACATGTTAACAATATCATGCACCAACTTACTCTGTTCGGGGTTACCTCGTAACCACCACATGAATCACTTACCATCATGGTCATCACATGATCACCACTGGATCAAATCAAGCTTGGAATTAGCAATACCGTAGTAATCATTACATGACCACAAGGAGCTTGATCTTTACCCTTGATTATCGCATAATACCATAAACCTCAACCATCTTCGGTATCCTCGTACCACGGTGATCCTCTCACGATCACATAAGAATCAACCACTTCTTTCATCATCGAATCGGGGTTGTTATTAAACAGGTTATTATTACAGTTGACCCATAGTGTGACCTACTACGAACTGGGCCAATATCCGCGGGATCGGCAATCGATAGATTATACACACTCTACAGAGGTTAGCACACTGTACCCACACCACAGAACCCAAGGCCTCGTGCTCCCATTCGGGTGGACCAACGGCGTTCCGACAAAATTGATCTATTGCCATGACACTCTCCCAGCCACTCCGACAAACTCCCCTTTGGGCTAAGTCATGGGTGGCCCCGATATCACCTCGTGAAATCCAACGGCCACCATCGTGGCAAAACAAAACAGTCCCAAACAGGGACAACCCGGGTACAACAATAACGGTCACACAAGGCTTATGTCCGCCTACCTGATCAGGGTAGCGCGCGCCCATAACCTTCCCTAGTTGGAGGCACCGTCGAGAGGCACGACAATAGACCGCATTAGGGCCTTCCCATGGCTACTGCAAATCCATCGTGCAAGTGGCTGTCGTGGCTTTCCTGGGAATGAAGAATACTCCAAGAAGAAGTGTGGTGAAGTCATGGAACGATTCGCCGGACGCTTCACTCTCGGAGGGGACTAATCATGGCAATGGAATAAGGGTCATTTTCACAGTGGGATCACCTAGTAAAAATAATACCAACAGATAAAGCTCGACGAGGCAAAGAAGTAGGCGTTGGATTCACCTCAATCGGAGTTACGGTTGCGAAGATACGAAAGGTGGAAGATCAGCGACCTATCTGCAACAATAACTCCTCAAACAGGTCCCTCGCAGAGAAAACAGAAAGCGCCTTCGGGCAGAGTGCGTTTTCTAAAAGAGAAAGCATATTTTTAGACGAAGAAGAAGGTGAATACATTTCTAGAAGGGGAAGACGAGTTATTTGAAAAGACGCTTCCACTTACAGAGCTGGGCCCGGGCTTTAAGCCACTTAAAGCAGGGTCCACGCGGTTGGGCGTGCTGGTGCTCGTCTTCTTCCTCCCGCTTCCCCCGACAGGAAGCAGGGGACGAGAAAGGGTGGGCGCCGGCGGGGGCCCGGCCGTCTCCGACCAGGCGGAGACCACCAGCGGGCGCGGGAGGCCACGCGCACCCCTTCAGAGGCCTCCTGGGCGCCGAGGAGGACCATGGCGATGGCGGCTTGCGGCACCAGGGAGCTCGGGCGGAGGCGGTAGGACCTAGGGGACGGCGGCCACTGGAGCTCCGGCGACTTGCTGAGGGGATGGGGAGGACTGCCGAAGAGTGGAGAAAAGAGTGGTTGTGGAGGAGAGGCGAGAGGAGGACTAGGCGCGCCGGGACCAAAGAGGAACCACGGCGGCCATGGCGGATGGAGGTGAGGGGGGCGCTCCGGTGGGTAGAGGAGGTCGAGGAGGGAGCAGCGAGCTACGGAGGAGCCTCGATCATGGTTATATAGCCGCTAGGAAGGCTCTGGAGCTGACGGGCTAGCTATGGCTAAGCAACAGTGGAGGACAGGGGCGGCTAGCGGCACGGCCCCAGCGATAGCGACTCAACCATGGCGAACTAGGACGGGGAAGTGATGCAGAATGATGCAGGAGCTCACGGGATGGCTACTAGACATGGCGAGGGCTCGAGAAGATGGAGGAAATGTCCGAGACATGGGGCTCCACCCGCCAGAGCGCGAGATTGTGCATGCCAAACACGCAGTCACCTAGTGAACCGGCACCCGCAGTGCGCTCGGGCCGGGCAAATCATATCCAGTAGATGGACCTTACTGCCCTGATTTCAAAGGAAGAAGCAACTCAGTCCATGGGCAAATAATCCATAGCAGAGCAACAGGAAGGTGTTTGTGCTGTGGGGAGACAGATACAGGAGGAGGCAGAGGCTGAGCTTTGGCATGGCTTGATCACATGCCAAGGTGACTGTGTTGGCAAAAATGTAAGCCCAAACGGATGAGTCTAGAGGGCACTTGCTATAGAAAGTGTCCCACTGGTCAGATTTTGAAAACATGAAGTAGCACTTGCGTAAATGCTTGGAATGAGCTGAAACTTGGAGGAGATGATTTATTTCGGCATATGAAGCTTCTGTAAAAAAATTCATACCAGTTGGAAGTACCAAAATGGTACTTTCTTCACAGTGCTTCAATCTAATCAGAAACTTAAAAAAATTGCAGACGACCAATGGATAGATGGAATGAGCCCAAATTTTGTGGAGGGAGTTAATACGGATAGGGGAATCGCCTGGTAAATTTTCAGCCATAATGAAGCAATATAAAATATAGTTGCTTCACAAACTGAAATTCTGACCGGAAACAAAGATTTCGTGGTGAGCTCACTTGGAGAGGTGTCATGAGCTCAAATTTGTAGGAGAGCTATGATGTGATGGATGTGGAAAAGTTTCAACTCCTTTGAATATGCCTAGCTTGTACCTCCTTCACAAAGTTCCTTTCTGGACATAAACTTTGGAAATTAGCTGAAAAATATTTACTAGGCAAATTGCGTTGAATCTTGGCATGAGGAAATGGTATGGTCAGGAAAAGGTGTCCAAATTTTTTTGGGTCAAACAAGCAAAGATAAATAGCACTTCCTTCACAAAGTGCCATTTAGGGCGGAATTGGAAAATAATTATTTGAGAGTTATTTGTGAACATGGCAATGAAAGGTTTTGCCATATTTGAGGAAGACATGACCCAAAAAATTTATGAGAATTATTTGGGAATTTTCAGAATGACAGAAAGGTTGGTTGCTTCACAACCTATGGCAAGAAGGGTTATTCCTTTAATAGAAAAGGAATATTCGCAATAAAAAGAATATAGGGATTTGGGCTAGGATGAAAATGACATTAGCTAGGGATGGTTTTGAGGATGACAACCCACTATGAAACCTAGGAAGACATGATTTTCCCAAGTTTTAGGATCACAGAGCCACGGAAAAGCAAATCAAAGCAATAACTCAAAGGAAATCAAACGAAAAAGAAAAGGCCAAAATCCAGGGTGTTAGACAATTTCACAATAATGTGCTATATATTAGACAAAGGACCATGCATGTGCAAGACTCGATTGTAAACCTCGGTGGTTCCCATTGTTTCCGTGCAACACATATAAGGTAGTTAGTGATCAGGTTAAGTGAGGGTTCGCATGCTATCAGTAAAATATGTTGATGAAAAATAAGCACGTTGCGGATTCATCAGATTAATTCGAGCCACATGGAAATCCATTTATCCAAACCAAGTATGATTAAGAACTAGGAAATCTAGAAATTGTACATGTTTCTCATGTATTAAGTGCAGCCAAATTTGATTTATCCTCACATGCACAACAATACAAAATTCTACCCACGACAATTGGACATTGCATTGTAGAACTAAACCCAGCAGTTAACTAAACACCACAACAAATGAACCAAACATTAACTGAGCACCACATTGCACAATATAACATACTCCTAATAGAAGATCACACAGTTAACCAAACCAAGCATGCTTAACAACTTGGAAATATAACTATTGTATTTGTTTCTCATGTCTTTAGTACAGCCAAATTCAATTTATTTCTCACATGGTATACAATAACAAAATGCGCCCACAACAATTGAACATCACATTGCAGAATTGAACCAAACAGTTAACTAAACACCACAACAAATGAACCAAACGTTAACTGAACACCACATCTCACAATATAACATACTAGAAGATCAGACAGTTAACCAAACCAAGCATGCTTGACAACTTGGAAATAAAGCAATTTTATTTGTTTCTCATATATTTTGTAAAGATAAATTTGATTTATTTTTCACATGGAAGACAATACAAAATTGCACCCTGAAGAATTGAACATCAGATTTGCAGAATTGAACCAAGCAGTTAACTGAACAGGACAACTAATTAACCAAACAGTTAATAAGTGAGCACCACGTTGCATGGCATATAGAACATATACACTAGAGCAACATATTGCATGGTAAAAGTAGATAGGACAATTCACTAGAATTTGTTAAGGAAAGGCAGGAGCAGCACATGCAACGGGTAAACCGAGCATGCTTAACTGGCATAGCTAGCAAACTGAACATAGGTCCTCATAGTGAGCTAATAACACAAGCTACTCCTCATCGTTGGAGATCTCGATGATCATTGGCTCCTTAGGCATGGAAGAGGGCAAGGCCTCCACATCGTGGGTGCCCTTGTCATAGTGGTGAGTTGCCTGAGCCGCTCTGGGCACCAACCTGCTGGCTCTCGAGTTGAGGTAAGCACAGGCATGCTGAGAAAACACCTCGTAGTCTTTGTCAAAGGCACCGACAGTGGCCTCGAGAAAACGCCATGAACTGTTGTTTAAAGTAGCCAACCGCGTCGCGCCGTCAGCGTGCGAGGCATCGACGGTGTCCTCGACGACGAGGTGCTCCTCCAAGATCTAGGGGTCAGCACGAATGCATGGCAGCCATCGCGACCTCATCCGTGTGTGCAGCCGGGATTTGCTTCTCTGGTCCCAAATGCTCCTTGAGCTCCTGGCTATACTGCATGCACCATGGCTTAGGGCAACTCTTATATGTGGGAGGGGTCGGTGATTTGGGTGTAAGGTGTCGCGCCGGCGGTCGGGGCATGTGGGATGTGGAACGAGGAGGAGGACGGGGGTCGGGTGTGGATTACCTGCCTGGATCGATGAGGCCGAGCACCGTGAAGGAGGGTCGCCGGCGAGGAGGTGGCACTGCAAGCGAGGAGTGAAGGTTTCAACTTGGAAAGAAAGGCGGAAACAGGAGAAATGTGGCTTTTGGTAAGGGGGAAGGGGCGGGGAGGTAGATATTTCCGTGGAAGCCATAAATTTTAGATCGGTGCAGCGAAAAAACTGGCACGCAAGTGTCATCAGACATGCTCCCTTATTCAGAACCGTGTACGATATGTGAACATAAAAAATGATTCATATAGCTTACCCCATGTGTGATGAGTTTGGACATGCAAATTTTGGTCCGGATTTCCCTGGTTACAGTGGTCATCCACGTCATTGCATAATTTGGGTACACAAAGGAGACTACAACACAACCACACTTCTTAATCGGGCAAGTTCAGCAATTAAACAGACCTAGCCGACCCAAACATTACTCTAACACGAATTACAGACCGGCGCTCTTAATTCAACAAAACAAAGAGTACTACTCCGGCTGGTGCTCGTCGATCTCCGCCGCCTCCTCCATGTCCAGCTCGCGCCCGACGATCTCCTGGGGAAGGGGCTCCATGGCATCCATCGCACCATACTCGGCAAGCATCTCGCCATCCGCGTCCGCCATCTCTTTGGAAAAGGCCGCCACGAGCTGGGCGTGGGCGGCCGCGATCTGGGCTTGGACGGGCTCCATCGTCGCAAGGTATGCGGCAGAGGAACGGACGGCTGCTCGAACGCTCTCGATGATTGCCAGCTCTTCGGTTGTGGTTTCCCGACCGTTGTCAGAGAAGCTTCGTTCGATTTGTGTGGTGACCGCCAGGAGCTGGGCATGTGCGGCCTCGACATGGTCGTGGGCGGCCTCCATCGGGGCTAATGCCGCTGCTGCGGAACGGACAGCTGCTATACCACTCTTGCCAGTTGCTATCCCCGAGGCAGATGTTGCTGCCGCCACCTGAGAAGCAATAGTGGCCGTTTGGAGTGCATTGGCCGCCCAGTCGCAGATTGCGGTCACACTCACGCAGCTTGTTAGCACACGCATGGCGGCTGCGGCCATGCTATCACCAAAGTGGGCCGCCGAAGTTGCCTTGACAACACGAGTCCATGTCCCCATCTTTCACCGGGGACGATTGAACAGTGAAATGATATTTGGGGAGCGAGCTAGTGGGCTTGATACGCCGACTATGGACTATAGCCGATGCACCTTCTCGCTTAAGCCATATGCGTACTATACTCAGACGGTGCTCCAAGATATTTTGTACTGCATCTCACATGGTTGGTGATAATAAACTGTGTGCGATCTACTTGATTTTTCGTCTTGATTTCAATTATGTAATGGGGTCACAACGGCAAAGGAGGGTGTTTGAATTGATAGAACTTTTATCTGTAGTGAACATGCAACTATAGTGTGTCATCAAAAAATTGGAATTATTCAGGATTCGTTTGGACAGTTTTATACATTAACTTGGTTTTCTAGCCATTTCAGGTGCACAATTCAAAATTAAACTACGTGCACATGCTCCGGTGCACCAAAATGGGTTGTAAAATCATATATGTGTCCATGCGTTTATTCTTATGTCCCATGCAAGAAATGGGGATGAATTTCAAACACCACGGCACTGTGGCTCTCCCGCAAACGTTGAGGTACTTGCTTTTGTAATTCTAGTAAATCCAAAACTCGTCTGAAATTCATGAACCTTGGCATGCTATCATGGAATGGCATCAACATGCTGGGGTAAAAAATATTCTCCCATTTTGGCAGGTTATGGTATAAGCTTCTCACAAACAAGATCTTATTACAAGAAGCCTCATGGTTCCGGTAGGGAAATGTGTCACCTTGATACGTCTCCAGCGTATCTACTTTTCCTAACGCTTTTCCTCTTGTTTTGGACTCTAATTTGCATGATTTGAACGAAACTCACCTCAGACTGACGCCGTTTTCTGTAGAACTACCATGATGTTGTATTTGTGCAAAAATAAAAGTTCTCAGAATGGAACAAAACTTTGCGAGCATTTTTTATATCAATAATAAGAATTTCTTGAGCCAAGACCTGCCAGAGAGGGGCACCTGGGTGGGCACGATCCACCAGGGCGCGCCCCCCTCTCCTGGCCTGCCCAGGTGGGTTGTACCCACCTGGTGGCCCCACAGACCTCAACCCTGACACTATAAATTCCTATTTTCGGAGAAAAAAATCAGGAAGAAATAATTATCGCGATCCACGAGACGGAGCTGCCGCCAAGCCCTGTTCTTCCTCGACAGGGCAGATCTAGAGTCCGTTTGGGGCTCCGGAAAGGGGGATCTTCGTTCTTCGTCATCACCAACCCTTCTCCATCGCCAATTCCATGATGCTCCCTGCTACGTCTTGAGCTTGCGTTGGTTTTCCTTGAAGAGAAAAGGGTGATGCAGCAATAGTAGCGTAAGTATTTCCCTCAGTTTTTGAGAACCAAGGTATCAATCCAGTAGGAGGCTCCTCAGAAGTCCCACACACGGCCACTTGCGAAAGTGAGATCTAATAGAGATAATACGATAAGATAAATATATTTTTGGTATTTTATAATATAGATGCAAAAAGTAAAGATGCAAATAAAAGTATATTGAAAGCTTATATGATAAGAGATAGACCCGGGGGCCATAGGTTTCACTAGTGGCTTCTCTCAAGATAGCATAATTATTACGGTGGGTGAACAAATTACTGTCGAACAATTGATAGAAAAGCGAATAATTATGAGATTATCTAGGCATGATCATGTATATAGGCATCACGTCCGTGACAAGTAGACCGACTCCTGCCTGCATCTACTACTATTACTCCACACATCGACCGCTATCCAGATGCATCTAGAGTATTAAGTTCATAAAGAACAGAGTAACGATTAAGAAAGATGACATGATGTAGAGGGATAAACTCATGCAATATGATATAAACCCCATCTTTTTATCCTCGATGGAAACAATACAATACGTGCCTTGCTATCCCTGTTGTCACTGGGAAAGGACACCGCAAGATTGAACCCAAAGCTAAGCACTTCTCCCATTGCAAGAAAGATCAATCTAGTAGGCCAAACCAAACTGATAAGTCGAAGAGACTTGCAAAGATAACTTAATCACACATGAAAGAATTCAGAGGAGATTCAAATATTTCTCATAGATAAACTTGATCATAAACCCACAATTCATCGGATCTCGACAAACACACCGCAAAAAGAGTTACATCGAATAGATCTCCAAGAAGATCAAGGAGAACTTTGTATTGAGATTCAAAGAGAGAGAAGAAGCACTCTAGCTAATAACTATGGACCCGAAGGTCTGTGGTAAACTACTCACAACTCATCGGAGAGGCCTTGGAGATGATGTAGAGGCCCTCCGTGATCGATTCCCCCTCCGGCGGAGCGCCGGCGAAGGCTCCAAGATGGGATCTCGCGGATACAGAAGGTTACAGCGGTGAAAATAGTTTTTCGTGGTCTCTCATGATGTATTTGGGGTACATGGAGATATATAGGAGGAAGAAGTAGGTCGGTGGACGCTCGAGGGGCCCACGAGACAGGAGGCGCGCCCTCCACCCTCATGGCCACCTCGTTTGTTTCTTGACTTCCACTCCAAGTCCTCTAGATCACGTTTGTTCCAAAAAGATCGCTCCCGAAGGTTTCATTCAGTTTGCACTCCGTTTGATATTCCATTTCTTTGAAACACTGAAATAGGCAAAAAAACAGCAATACAGGCTGGGCCTCCGGTTAGTAGGTTA
Source organism: Aegilops bicornis (assembly GCA_021605145.1). Classification (NCBI taxonomy): domain Eukaryota; kingdom Viridiplantae; phylum Streptophyta; class Magnoliopsida; order Poales; family Poaceae; genus Aegilops; species Aegilops bicornis. The sequence continues at coordinate 23,861,956 of CM038674.1, read as the reverse complement.
GTCCCAAAAATGATATAAATGTGTAAAGTAAACCCCATAAACATCCAAAACGGGTAATATAGTAGCATGGAACAATCAAAAAGTATAGATACGTTGGAGATGTATCAAGCATACCCAAGCTTAATTCCTGCTCGTCCTCGAGTAGGTAAATGATAAAAACAGAATTTTTGATGTGGAATGCTACCTAGCATAATTCTCAATGTAATTTTCTTTATTGTGGCATGAATGTTCAGATCCAAATGATTCAAAACAAAAGATCATATTGGCATAAGAAATATTAATACTTCAAGCATACTAATCAAAGCAATCATGTCTTCTCAAAATAACATGGCTAAAGAAGTTATCCCTACAAAATCATATATTCTGACTGTTGCTCTATCTTCATCACACAAAGTATTTAATCATGCACAACCCCGATGACAAGCCAAGCAATTGTTTCATACTTTAGTAATCTCAAACTTTTTCAGCTTTCACGCAATACATGAGCGTGAGCCATGGACATAGCACTATATGTGGAATAGAATGGTGGTTGTGGATAAGACAAAAAAGGAGAAGATAGTCTCACATCAACTAGGCGTATCAACGGGATATGGAGATGCCCATTAATAGATATCAATGTGAGTGAGTAGGGATTGCCATGCAACGGATGCACTAGAGCTATAAATGTATGAAAGCTCAACAAAAGAAACTAAGTGGGTGTGCGTCCAACTCGCTTGCTCATGAAGACCTGGGGCACTTTGAGGAAGCCCATCATTGGAATATACAAGCCAAGTTATATAATGAAAAATTCCCACTAGTATATGAAAGTGACAACATAGGAGCCTCTCTATCATGAAGATCATGGTGCTACTTTGAAGCACAAGTGTGGTAAAAAAGGCTAGTAGCATTGTCCCTTCTCTCTTTTTCTCTCATTTTTTTATTTGTTTATTTGGCCTTTCTCTTTTTTTATTTGGCCTTTCTTTTTTTATTTGGTGGGCTCTTTGGCCTCTTTTTTTTTTTGTAAAATCCGAAGTCTCATCCCGACTTGTGAGGGAATCATAGTCTCCATCATCCTTTCCTCACTGGGACAATGCTCTAATAATGAAGATCATCACACTTTTATTTACTTACAACTCAATACGTAGAACAAGATATGACTCTACATGAATGCCTCCGGCGGTGTACCGGGATATGCAATGAATCAAGAGTGACATGTATGAAAATTATGAAGGTGGCCTTGCCACAAAATACGATGTCAACTACATGATCATGCAAAGAGCAACATGACAATGATGATGCGTGTCATATAAACGGAACGGTGGAAAGTTGCATGGCAATATATCTCGGAATGGCTATGGAAATGCCATAATAGGTAGGTACGGTGGCTGTTTTGAGGAAGGTATATGTTGGGTGTATGGTACCGGCAAAAGTTGCACGACACAAGAGAGACCAGCAATGGTGGAAGGGTGAGAGTGCATATAATCCATGGACTCAACATTAGTCATAAAGAACTCATGTACTTATTGCAAAAATCTACAGGTTATTGAAAACAAAGTACTATGCGCATGCTCCTAGGGGGATAGATTGGTAGGAAAAGACCATCGCTCGTCCCCGACCGCCACTCATAAGGAAGACAATCAATAAATAAAATTGTGCTCCAACTTCATCACAAAGCGGTTCACCATACGTGCATGCTACGGGAATCACAAAGTTCAACACAAGTATTCTTTAAATTCGTAATCACCCAACTAGCATGACTCTAATATTACCACCTCTATATCTCAGAACTATTATCAAGCATCAAATTGATCATAGCATCCAATTCACTTTCTATGATAGTTTTTATTATACCCAACTTGGATGCCCATCATCCTAGGACCAATTTTATAACCATAGCAAATACCATGTTGTTCTAAGAGACTCTCAAAATAATATAAGTGAAGCATGAGAGATCAACAATTTCTTCAAAATTAATCCACCGCCATGCTCTAAAAGATTTAAGTGAAGCACTAGAGCAAAAACTATCTAGCTCAAAAGATATAAGTGAAGCACATAAAGTATTCCAGTAAATTCCAATCAAGTGGGTTTCTCCCAAAAGGTATGTACAGCAAGGACGATTGTGTTAAACTAAAAAGCAAAGACTGATATCATATAAGACGCTCCAAGCAAAATACATATCATGTGGCGAATAAAAATATAGCTCCAAGTAAAGTTACCGATAGACGAAGACGAAAGAGGGGATGCCTTCCGGGGCATCCCCAAGCTTAGGCTTTTGGTTATCCTTGAATATATTGGGGTGCCATGGGCATCCCCAAGCTTAGGCTTTTGCCACTCCTTATTCCATAGTCCATCAAATCTTTACCCAAAACTTGAAAACTTCACAACACAGAACTCAACAGGAAATCTCATAAGCTCCGTTAGTGCAAGAAAGAAAAACCACCACATAAGGTACTGTAATGAACTCATTCTTTATTTATATTGGTGTTAAACCTACTGTATTCCAACTTCTCTATGGTTCATACCCTTACATACTAGCCATAGATGCATCAAAATAAGCAAACAACACACGAAAAGCAGAATCTGTCAAAAACAGAACAGTCTGTAGCAATCTGTAACTCTCGAATACTTATGGAACTTTAAAAATCCTAAAAAAATAGGAAGTCCTGTGAAATTTGTCTATTGATATACATAAAAAAGAATCAACGCAAAATCACGTTTTTGTGAATTACTAAAATTATTTTCGTGCGCGCAAAGTTTCTGTTTTTCAGCATAATCAAATTAACTATCACCATAGGTTATCCTATAGGTTCTACTTGGCACAAACACTAAGTAAAACATAAAAACACATCTAAACAGAAGGTAGATGCAAAATTTATTACTAAACATAAGCAAAAACAAAAAACAAAGATAAAATTGGGTTGCCTCGCAACTAGCGCTATCGTTTAACGCCCCTAGCTAGGCATAAAAGCGAGGATAGATCTAGGTAGTGCCATAATAATAAGATAGATCACGAAAACTCATCTCATATTCTCTATGTTCAGCAGCAAGTTTTCTTTGAGGCAAGCAAAAGTAATAAAAAGGGCTAAATTTAATGGGACAAAAGTCCCCAAGATCGATCTCAGGAGGTATGAGTTCCTCCTTTGGCCCTTCATATTGCACAACTAATTCATCATTATAAGCATTCTTTTGGCAGAACTTCGTGAGCCTATACTCAAGAGAGTATCCTAGCTCATTGTTTTGAAGAGCAAAATCATTATTAAGTTCGGAAATTCTATCAACTAAGACATTGGTAGGAATCTTTTTTCTAAGGTTTTCGTTAAAAGCAACATAGTCCAAAGATTGGAAACGCCTAATTTCCTCTTGATCAAAGAGGATCGCCTCTATGGGAGGATGACCGACGTCCACCCTATAGTGCGCAAAGATTTCTTTGGCCTCTTTTATAATAAATCTAAACTCATGTGCCAAAAAGATAGTAGCGGCGCGCTTAACAGAAGAATGCTCAATATTAGAAAAATCCAGGAAAATTCTTTGTATGCAAGGATGCATATGCATAAATTGTCTTTCAAGCTCAACTACGAGCATAGCGACAGCATCCGCAAGGCTACTCGTTCTATGAAGAATATAACCACCCATAGAAGGCAAAGCACCGGCACAAGTAAATCTTAAATAACCCATTTTCCAATAATATTACCACTACCGATTCGAAACTTTTTTAGTATGCAAGATAGGTGGTTCTTCAGCAGGAGCATCAGAATTTTCCATGTTATCATTATTGTCCATATCGACGATAATCTCCCCAATTTCAGACATAACGGCAAACAAAAGCGAGGTGGAAAAAGAGGGCAAGCGGAAGAGAGAGGAGATTGGGAAAGAGAGGGCGAATAAAACGGCAAGGGTGAAGTGGGGGAGAGGAAAACGAGAGGCAAATGGCAAATAATGTAAATGCGAGGGAGATGAGTTTGTGATGGGTACTTGGTATGTCTTGACTTGAGCGAAGACCTCCCCGGCAACGGCGCCAGAAATCCTTCTTGCTACGTCTTGAGCTTGTGTTGGTTTTCCTTGAAGAGGAAAGAGTGATGCAGCAATAGTAGCGTAAGTATTTCCCTCATATTTTGAGAACCAAGGTATCAATCCAGTAGGAGGCTCCTCAGAAGTCCCACGCACCTACACAAAAAAACAATAACTCGCAACCAACGCAATAAAGGGGTTGTTAATCCCTTCACGGCCACTTGCGAAAGTGAAATCTGATAGAGATAATATGATAATATAAATATATTTTTGGTATTTTATGATATAGATAGGAAAAGTAAAGATGCAAACAAAAGTAGATTGAAAGCTTATATGATAAGAGATAGACCCGGGGGTCATAGGTTTCACTAGTGGCTTCTCTCAAGATAGCATAAGTATTACGGTGGGTGAACAAATTACTGTCGAGCAATTGATAAAAAAGCGAATAATTATGAGATTATCTAGGCATGATCATGTATATAGGCATCACGTCCGTGACAAGTAGACCGACTCCTGCCTGCATCTACTACTATTACTCCACACATTGACCGCTATCCAGCATGCATCTAGAGTATTAAGTTCATAAAGAACAGAGTAACGCATTAAGAAAGATGACATGATGTAGAGGGATAAACTCATGCAATATGATATAAACCCTATCTTTTTATCCTCGATGGAAACAATACAATACGTGCCGTGTTGCCCCTCCTGTCACTGGGAAAGGACACCGCAAGATTGAACCCAAAGCTAAGCACTTCTCCCATTGCAAGAAAGATCAATCTAGTAGGCCAAACCAAACTGATAATTCGAAGAGACTTGCAAAGATAACTTAATCACACATAAAGGAATTCAGATGAGATTCAAATATTTCACATAGATAAACTTGATCATAAACCCACAATTCATCGGATCTCGACAAACACACCGCAAAAAGAGTTACATCAAATAGATCTCGAAGAAGATCAAGGAGAACTTTGTATTGAGATTCAAAGAGAGAGAATAAGCCACCTAGCTAATAACTATGGACCCGAAGGTCTGTGGTAAACTACTCACAACTCATCGGAGAGGCCTTGGAGATGATGTAGAGGCCCTCCGTGATCAATTCCCGATGTAGAGGCCCTCCGTGATCGATTCCCCCTCCGGCGGAGCGCCGGCAAAGGCTCCAAGATGGGATCTCGCGGATACAAAAGGTTAGCCCAGTAGGGGGGGCGCTCCCTTGATACGTCTCCAACGTATCTATAATTTATGAATCATTCATGCTATTTTATTATTTGTTTTGAATGATTATGTGCTTTATTATACACTTTTATATTACTTTTGGGACTAACCTATTAACCGGAGGCCCAGCCCATATTGCTGTTTTATTGTCTGTTTCAGTATTTTGAAGAAAATAAATATCAAACGGAGTCCAAACGGAATGAAACCTTCGGCAGCGTGATTTTTGGAACGAATGTGACCAAGGAAACTTGGAGTGCAAGCCTGGGGAGCTTCGAGGAAGCCATGAGATAGGGGGGCGCGATAATTGCTATATTATTGGTGCTATCCATATTTTTAATGATGAGAGTGATTTTGCTTATGATATGAAAGAGCCCAAGCTTGGGTAAGCTATGTTTGATGAGGATGAAATATTTGAGAATTTATTTGCTGAAATTAATGTTTGTCCCAAGCTTGGGGATGCTATGTTTAATGAAGATGATATTTTTAGTATCCCAAGTTTTGATATGCAAAGTTGTTATGATGATAGCATGCCTCCTATTTATGATGATTATATTGATAAAAGTGAGTTTGGAAGAGTGTCAACTTTAGGAAGTAGTTATCCCACTATTTTGGAGGATGTTGAATCTTATTGTGATGAATATGAAAGTGGATTTGGAAGTGTCAACTTTATGTAGTGATGATTCCACTATCTTGGGAGAGGTTTCAATCGATTATGATGAGAACGAAGTTGCTACTTATGATGATTATTCTGATGAAACTTATGCTATAAAAAGTAGTGATGATTATATTTATAAAACTTGTCATGATTATGATCACCCTTTTTCTGAACATTACTCTTTTAATGTGGAAACAATTTTTAGTGTTCAAGTCTCTTATGATGCTCCCGCTATTTCGAATGAGAAGAATTTTGCTTATGTGGAGAGTAGTAAAAATTCTATGCTTGTAGATCGTGAAAGGAATGCTTTAGGTGCTGGTTATATTGTTTAATCCATTCATGATGCTACTGAAAATTATTATGAGGGAGGAACATATGCTTGTAGGAAGTGCAATAGTATCAAGTTTCCTCTCTATGTGCATAAAATCTTGAAGTTATGCTAGTTTTACCTTCCTATGCTAGTTGATTATTGTTCCCATAAGTTGTTTGCTCACAAAATCCCTATGCATAGGAAGTGGGTTAGACTTAAATGTGCTAGTCATATGCTTCATGATGCTCCCGTTATGTCTCAATTCTTATCTTTTATGTGAGCATCATTGTCATCATCTAGAAAGGCATTAAAGAAAAGCGCTTGTTGGGAGACAACCCAATATTTATCCTTACTGTTTTGTGTGTCCACATGATTATGCTACTGTAGTAATCATGTTTTATAGCTTTTGTTTCTATAAAGTGCCAAGTAAGACCTTTAGGAAAGCTTACGGTTATAGTTGTGTTGATCCTGCTGAAGATCAGAAACTTTTGCACCCAGGAAATTAGTTTTGTTAATTCACAGAAACGTGCTCTTGATCTGATTCTTTTTGCTCTGGATTGGTACACGCATTGCTTAGGATTTCCTAATTTGGTAGGATTTTTGGAGTTCCATAAGTATACATTTGATACAGATTACTACAGATTGTTCTGTTTTTGACAGATTCTGTTTCTTATGTGTTGTTTGCTCATTTCGATGAATCTATGAGTAGTATCGGAGGGTATAAACCATAGATAGGTTGGAATACAGTAGATATTACATCAATATGAATTTAGAATGAGTTAATTACAGTACCTAAGTGGTGGTTTTATTTTGTTATACTAACGGAGCTTACGAGTTTTCTGTTGAGTTTTGTGTTGTGGAGTTTTCAAGTTTTGGGTAAAGATTCGATGGACTATGGAATAAGGAGTGGCAAGAGCCTAAGCTTGGGGATGCCCAAGGCACCCCAAGGTAATATTCAAGGACAACCAAGAGCCTAAGCTTGGGGATGCCCCGGAAGGCATCCCCTCTTTCGTCTTCGTTAATTGGTAACTTTACTTGGAGCTATATTTTTATTCACCACATGATATGTGTTTTGCTTGGAGCGTCATTTTATTTTGTTAGTATTTGATTGCTGTTATTTATAATAATGTTTTGGATCTTTAGTTTCAATAAAAAAGTCAAGGATAGCCTTTGCCATGCTTATTTTGCTAGTATACATGTTGCTGTTTGAAAACAGAAAGTTTACCGCGGTTGCAAAAATTCCCTAGAAAAGTCAGAGCGTGATATAATGTTGAAACTTTTTGCATAATGAGATCTGATAAAGCTTCTACATCATAGTATTTTTATCATAATGTTTGGAGTTAGGTAAGTATTGATACTCTTGCATTCTTTATAGACTGTACTGTTTTGGCAGATTGCTGTTATGTTTGCATATGTTTGCTTGTTTAATGATTCTATTTGAGGACAAGAGTATTAAATATGCAGAGGCATTTAGTATGCAATGTTGAATAATAACTTTAGTGATTTGTTACAGTAGAAAATTATAAGGTTTTGCATTGGTTTATACTAACCTATCTCACGAGTTCTTGTTGAGTTTGGTGTGGATGAAGCTTTTGATAAAAAGAGAAACCATGGTATGAGAGGAATTAAGGAGACACAAAAGTTCAAGCTTGGGGATGCACAAGGCACCCCAAGATAATATTTCTAGAAGTCTCAAGCATCTAAGCTTGGGGATACCCCGGTAGGCATCCCACCTTTCTTCTCCAACAACTATCGGTTAGTATCGGTTGAGCCTAAGTTTTTGCTTCTTCACATGAGTCGTGCTATCCTTGCAATGTCATTTTATTTTGCTTTGCTTGCTTTTTGAATACAATACCAAGATCTGAAATTCTTTAATGAGAGAGAGTCTTCACATAGTTACATAATTATTTAGTTACTCATTGATCTTCACTTATATCTTTTTTGGAGTAGTTTGTCTTTTACTCGTGTGCTTCACTTATATCCTATGAGTAAATGGTTGAATGAGTTGATTTTCATAAATCTGAAATTATATATGCCTCATTTGCTTATCCCATGGGTAGTATTGACTTCACATCTAAGAGGTAGAGGTTGTAAATTTATTGAAGGTTAGCACGCATCGTATTGGTCATTTGAACAATTCATGAAAGAATATTGAAGGAAGAGAGATTGCACATATAAATACACTATCCTAGATATCTTGAATAATTGGGAGCACTCATTAAGTATGACATTCTAAAGAGTTGATGTTGGACAAGCAAGACAACATATTGGGTTATGTTTTCTCACATCTCAGTTAAAGTATATTGTCATGGATCATTCAAACATGTTGAGCTTGCCTTTCCCCCTCATGCTAGCCAAAATCCCTTGCACCAAGTAGAGATACTACTTGTGCTTCCAAATATCCTTAAACAGAGTTTTGCCATGAGAGTCGACCATACCTACCTATGGATTGAGTAAGATCCTTCAAGTAAGTTGTCATCGGTGCAAGCAATAAAAATTGATCTCTAAATATGTATGATCTTTTGGTGTGAAGCAAATAGCATTATACGATCTTGTTATGGAAGCAATAAAACCGACGGACTGCATAAGAAAGGTCCATATACAAGTGGCAATATAAAGTGACGTTCATTCGCATTAAGATTTTGTGCATCCAACCCTAAAAGCGCATGACAACCTCTGCTTCCCTCTGCGAAGGGCCTATCTTTTACTTTATGCAAGAGTCAAGGTGATCTTCACCTTTCCCTTTTTCATTTTATCCTTTGGCAAGCACCTCGTGTTGGGAAGATCCTGATATATATATCCAATTGGATGTAAGTTAGCATGAAATATTATTGTTGACATCACCCAAAGGTGAATACGTTGGGAGGCAACATTATAAGCCCCTATCTTTCTCGTCCCATTGAAACTCCATAACCATTAGTATTGCGTGAGTGTTAGCAATTGTAGAAGACTATATGATAGTTGAGTATGTGGAGTTTGCTATTCCTGAAAATAAGAAGAATTGCAATTGTTTGATGACTGAGAATGAAGTTTGCTAGTTTTCAAGAAAGTTTATGGTCTATGCTTTGACATGTGAATTTCTTGTTACTTTATCGTGAGAAGTTTTATGAGATGAACTATTGTTATGACATATTATCATGCTAGAAAAGGTGATTGAAATTATCATTGATCAAACTTGTGCACCTTCTAGCATTCACACTTCACAAGTTCTTTCTTTTATCATTTACCTACTCGAGGACAAGTAGGAATTAAGCTTGGGGATGCTGATACGTCTCCAACGTATCTATAATTTACGAAGCATTCATGCTATTTTATTATCTGTTTTGAATGATTACGGGCTTTATTATACACTTTTATATTACTTTTGGGACTAACCTATTAACCGGTGGCCCAGCCCATATTGCTGTTTTATTGCCTGTTTCAGTATTTCGAAGAAAAGGAATATCAAACGGAGTCCAAACGGAATGAAACCTTCGGCAGCGTGATTTTTGGAACGAACGTGACCCAGGAAACTTGGAGTGCAAGCTAGGGGAGCATCAAGGAAGCCACGAGATAGGGGGGCGCGCCCACCCCCCTGGGCATGCCCTACCCTCTCGTGGGCCCCTCGAGGCTCCCCCGACTGATTTCTTTTGCCTATATAAGCCTACGTACCCTAAAAACATCGAGACATGAGATAGATCGGGAGTTCCGCCGCCGCAAGCCTCTGTAGCAACCAAAAACCTCTCGGGAGCCCGTTTCGGCACCCTGCCGGAGGGGGAACCCATCACCGGTGGCCATCTTCATCATCCCGGCGCTCTCCATGACGAGGATGTTGGGGAACGTAGCATAAATCCAAAATTTTCCTACGTGTCACCAAGATCTATCTATGGAAAAACTAGCAACGAGGGAAGGAGAGTGCATCTACATACCCTTGTAGATCGCTAAGCGGAAGCGTTCAAGAGAACGGGGTTGAAGGAGTCGTACTCGTCGTGATCCAAATCACCGGAGATCCGAGTGACGAACGGACGGCACCTCCGCTGCGTTCAACACACGTACAGCCCGGTGGCGTCTTCCATGCCTTGATCCAGCAAGGAGAGAGGGAGAGGTTGAGGAAGACTCCATCCAACAGCAGCACAACGGGCGTGGTGGTGGTGGAGGCGTGGCAATCCTGCGGGGACTTCGCCAAGCACCTACGGGAGAGGAGGAGGTGTCACGGGAGGAGGGAGGCGCCAAGGGCTCAGGTGTGGATGCCCTCCCTCCCTCCACTATATAGGGGCAAGGGAGAGGGGGAGGCGCAGCCTGCCCCTTCCTCCAAGGAAGGGGTGCGGCCAAGGGAGGGAGGAGTCCTTCCTCCCCAAGGCACCTCGGAGGTGCCTTCCCCCTTGAGGACACTTCCCTTTTCTCTATATCTTGGCGCATGGGCCTCTTGGGGCTGGTGCCCTTGGCCCATATTTGCCAAGGCGCACCCCCTACAGCCCATGTGGCCCCGGGCAGGTGGACCCCGGTGGACCCCGGACCCCTTTCGGCACTCCGGTACAATACCGATAAAGTGCGAAACTTTTCCGCTACCAAAATAGGACTTCCCATATATAAATCTTTACCTCCGGACCATTTCGAACTCCTCGTGACGTCCGGGATCTCATCCGGGACTCAGAACAACATTAGGTAACCACATACAAACTTCCTTTATAACCCTAGCGTCACCGAAACTTAAGTGTGTAGACCCTACGGGTTCGGGAGACATGTAGACATGACCGAGACGTTCTCCTGTCAATAACCAACAGCGGGATCTGGATACCCATGTTGGCTCCCACATGTTCCACGATGATCTCATCGGATGAACCACGATGTCAAGGACTCAATCGATCCCGTATACAATTCCCTTTGTCTAGCGGTATTGTACTTGCCCGAGATTCGATCGTCGGTATCCCGATACCTTGTTCAATCTCGTTACCGGCAAATCTCTTTACTCGTTCTGTAACACATCATCCCGTGATCAACCCCTTGGTCACATTGTGCACATTATGATGATGTCCTACCGAGTGGGCACAGAGATACCTCTCCGTTACACGGAGTGACAAATCCCAGTCTCGATTCGTGCCAACCCAACAGACACTTTCGGAGATACCTGTAGTGCACCTTTATAGTCACCCAGTTACGTTGTGATGTTTGGTACACCCAAAGCATTCCTACGGTATCCAGGAGTTGCACAATCTCATGGTCTAAGGAAATGATACTTGACATTAGAAAAGCTTTAGCATACGAACTACGATCTTTGTGCTAGGCTTAGGATTGGGTCTTGTCCATCACATCATTCTACTAATGATGTGATCCCGTTATCAATGACATCCAATGTCCATGGTTAGGAAACCGTAACCATCTATTGATCAACGAGCTAGCCAATAGAGGCTTGCTAGGGACATGGTGTTGTCTATGTATCCACACATGTATTTGAGTTTCCTATCAATACAATTATAGCATGGATAATAAACGATTATCATGAACAAGGAAATATAATAATAATAACTAATTTATTATTGCCTCTAGGGCATATTTCCAACAGTCTCCCACTTGCACTAGAGTCAATAATCTAGTTCACATCGTCATGTGATTAACATCGATAGGTCACATCGCCATGTGACCAACACCCAAAGAGTTTACTAGTGTCTCAGAACTAGTTCACATCATCATGTGATTTAGACTCAATGAGTTCTCGAGGTTTGATCATGTTTTGCTTGTGAGAGAGGTTTTAGTCAACGGGTTTTTAGTCAACGGGTCTGAACCTTTCAGACCCGTGTGTACTTCGCAATTCTCTATGTCATATTGTAAATGCTGCTTCCACGCTCCACTTGGAGCTATTCCAAATGGTTGCTCCACTATACGTATCCGGTTTGCTACTCAGAGTCACTCGGATAGGTGTTATAGCTTGCATCGACGTAACCCTTTACGCCGAACTCTTTATCACCTCGATAATCGAGAAACATGTCCTTATTTACTCCAAGGACAATTTTGATCTGTCCAATGATCCATTCCTGGATCATTCTTGTACCCCTTGACTGACTCATGGCAAGGCACACTTCCGGTGCGGTACACAGTATAGCATACTATAGAGCCTATGTCTGAAGCATAGGGGACGACCTTCGTCCTTTTTCTCTTTTCTGCCGTGGTCGAGCTTTTAACTCTTAACTTCATACCTTACAACTCGGGCAAGAACTCCTTCTTTGACTGATCCATCTTGAATACTTTCAAGATTATGTCAAGGTATGTGCTCATTTGAAAGTATTATTAAACATTTTGATCTATCTTATAGATCTTGATGCTTATTGTTCAAGTAGCCTAATCTAGGTTTTCTATTGAAAATCATCTTTCAAATAACCCTATATGCTTTCCAGAAATTCTACATCATTTCGGATCATCAATATGTCAACAACATATACTCATCAGAAATTCTATAGTGCTCCCACTCACTTCTTTGGAAATACAAGTTTCTCATGAACTTTGTATAAACCCAAAATCTTTGATCATCTTATCAAAACGCACATTCCAACTCCGAGATGCTTACTCTAGTCCTTAGAAAGGATCATTGAGCCAAAGCATACCTTTTAGCATCCTTAGGATCGACAAAACTTTCTGATTGTATCACATACAACCTTTCCTTACGAAAACTGGTAAGGAAACTCATTTTGACATCCATCTGCCAGATTTCATAAATGCAGCTTATGCTAACATGATTCCGACGGACTTAAGCATCGCTACGGATGAGAAAAACTCATCGTAGTCAACTCCTTGAACTTGTGAAAACTCTTCGCCACAAGTCGAGCTTCATAGAAGGTGACATTACCGTCCACGTCCGTCTTCTTCTTAAAGATCCATTTATTGCAATGGCTTGCCAATCATCGGGCAAGTCCACCAAAGTCCATGCTTTGTTATGATACATGGATCCTATCTCGGATTTCATGGCTTCTAACCATTTGTCGGAATTTTGGGCCCACCATCGCTTCTCCATAGCTCGTAGGTTCATTGTTGTCTAGCAACATGACCTTCAAGACAGGATCACCGTACCACTCTGAAGCAGTACGCATCCTTGTCACCCTACGAGGTACGGTAGTGACTTGATCCAAAACTTCATGATCACTATCATAAGCTTCTACTTCAATTGGTGTAGGTGCCACGGGAACAACTTCCTGTGCCCTGCTACACACTAGTTGAAGTGATGGTTCAATAACCTCATCAAGTCACCACCATCCTCCCACTCAACTTTTCGAGACGAACTTTTCCTCGAGAAAGGACCCGATTCAAGAAACAATCCCTATTGCTTTCGGATCTGAATTAGGAGGTATACCCAACCGATTTGTGTGTCCTATGAAGATGCATTTTATCCGCTTTGGGTTCGAGCTTATCAACCTGAAACTTTTTCACATAAGCGTCACAGCCCCAAACCTTTAAGAAACGACAACTTAGGTTTCTCCAAACGGTGTTGTCTCAACGGAATTACGTGGTGCCCCATTAAAGTGATTGCGGTTGTCTCTAATGCCTAACCCATGAATGATAGTGGTAATTCGATAAGAGACATCATGGTACGCACCATATCCAATAGAGTGCAACTATGATGTTCGGACACACCATCACACTATGGTGTTCCAGGCGGTATTAATTGTGAAACAATTTGCACAATGTCTTAATTGTGTGCCAAAACTCAGAACTCAGATATTCATCTCTATGATCATATCATAGACATTCTATCCTCTTGTCACGAAGATCTTAAACTTCACTCTGAAATTACTTGAACCATTCAATAATTCAGACTTGTGTTTCATCAAGTAAATATACTCAACATCTACTCGAATCATCTGTGAAGTAAGAACATAACGATATTCATCAGCATGCCTCAGTACTCATTTGACTGCACACATCAAAATGTGTTACTTCCAACAAGTTGCTATCTAGTTCCATCTTACTGAAACCGAGGCTTTTCAGTCATCTTGTCCATGTGGTATGATCTGCATATCTCAAGTGATTCAAAATCAAGTGAGTCCAAACGATCCATCTGCATGGAGTTTCATCATGCGTCTACACCAATAGACATGGTTCGCATGTCTCAAACTTTTCAAAAACGAGTGAGTCCAAAGATCCATCAACATGGAGCTTCTTCATGCGTTTTACACCAATATGACTTATATGGCAGTGCCACAAGCAAGTGGTACTATCATTACTATCTTATACTTTTGGCATGAAAATGTGTATCACTACGATCGAGATTCAATAAACCATTCCTATTAGGTGCAATACCATTGAAGGTATTATTCAAATAAACAGAGTAACCATTATTCTCCTTAAATGAATAACCGTATTGCGATAGACATAATCCAATCATGTCTCTGCTCAACGCAAACACCAAATGACAATTATTCAGGTTTAATACTAATCTTGATGGTAGAGGGAGCGTGTGATGTTTGATCACATCAAACTTGGAAACACTTCCAACACATATCGTCAGCTCACCTTTAGCCAGTCTCCGTTTATTCCGTAGCCTTTTATTTCGAGTTACTAACACTTAGCAACCGAACCGGTATCTTAATACCCTGGTGCTACTAGGAGTACTAGTAAAGTACACATTAACATAATGTATATCCAATATACTTCTTTCGACCTTGCCAGCCTTCTTATCTACCAAGTATCTAGGGTAATGCTGCTCCAAAGGCTGTTCCCTTATTATAGAAGCACTTAGTCTCGGGTTTGGGTTCAACCTTGGGTTTCTTCACTAGAGCAGCAGCTGATTTGCCGCTTCATGAAGTATCCCTTCTTTCCCTTGCCCTTCTTGAAACTAGTGGTTTCACCAACCATCAACAATTGATGCTCCTTCTTGACTTCTACTTTCGTGATGTCAAACAACGCGAATATCTCAAGGGATCATTATATCTATCCCTGATATGTTATAGTTCATTCACGAAGCTCTAGCAGCTTGGTGGTAATGATTTTGGAGAAACATCACTATCTCATCCGGAAGATCAACTCCCACTCGATTCAAGTGATTGTTGTGCTCAGACAATCTGAGCACAAGCTCAACGATTGAGCTTTTCTCCCTTAGTTTGCAGGCTAAGAAGATTGTCGGAGGTCTTATACCTTTTGACGTGGGCACGAGCTTGAAATCCCAATTTCAGCCCTCGAAACATCTCATATGTTCCGCGACGTTTCGAAAACGTCTTTGGTGCCTCAATTCTAAACCGTTTAACTGAACTATCACGTAGTTATCAAAAACGTGTATGTCCGATGTTCGCAACATCCACAGACGACGTTTGGGGTTCAGCACACTGAGCGGTGCATTAAGGACATAAGCTATTTACTGTCCGCATAATCGCCATCACAACTTTCAACTATATTTTCTCTAGGAACATATCTAAACAGTGGAACTAAAGCGCGAGCTTACGACATAATTTGCAAAAGGTCTTTTGACTATGTTCAAGATAATTAAGTTCATCTTATGAACTCCCACTCAGATAGACATCCCTCTGGTCATCTAAGTGATTACATGATCCGAGTCAACTAAGCCGTGTCCGATCATCACGTGAGACGGACTAGTCATCATCGGTGAACATCTTCATGTTGATCGTATCTACTATACGACTCATGCTCGACCTTTCGGTCTCTGTGTTCCCGAGGCCATGTCTGTACATGCTAGGCTCGTCAAGTTAACCCCAAGTGTTTTTGCTGTGTAAATCTGTCTTACACCCATTGTATGTGAACGTAAGAATCCATCACACCCGATCATCACGTGGTGCTTAGAAGTTTACGAACTGTAGCAACGGTGCACAGTCAGGGGAGAACACTTCTTGAAATTTGTGTAAGGGATCATCTTATTTACTACCGTCGTTCTAAGTAAACAAGATGCATAAACATAATAAACATCATATGCAATTATATAGTAGTGACATGATATGGCCAATATCATATTGCTCCTTTTGATCTCCATCTTCGGGGCTCCTTGATCATTATTGTCACCGGCATGACTCCATGATCTCCATCATCATGATCTCCATCATCGTGTCTCCATGAAGTTGTCTCGCCAACTTATTACTTCTACTACTATGGCTACCGTTAGCAATAAAGTAAAGTAATTACATGGCGTTGTTCAATGACACGCAGGTCATACAATAAATAAAGACAACTCCTATGGCTCCTGCCGTTGTCATACTCATCGACATGCAAGTCGTGAATCCTATTACAAGAACATGATCAATCTCATACATCACATATCATTCATCACATTCTTCTTGGTCATATCACATCACATAGCATAACCTGCAAAAACAAGTTAGACGTCCTCTAATTGTTGTTTGCATGTTTTACGTGGCTGCTTTGGGTTTCTAGCAAGAACGTTTCTTACCTACGCAAAACCACAACGTGATATGCCAATTGCTATTTACCCTTCATAAGGACCCTTTTCATCGAATCCGTTCCGACTAAAGTGGGAGAGATCGGCACCCGCTAGCCACCTTATGCACCAAGTGCATGTCGGTCAGTGGAACCTGTCTCACGTGGAAGAGTACGTGTAAGGTCGGTCCGGCCGCTTCATCCCACAATACCGTCGAAACAAGATTGGACTAGTAACGGTAAGCATATTGAACAAAATCAACGCCCACAACTACTTTGTGTTCTAATCGTGCAAAGAAACAACGCAATAGACCTAGCTCATGATGCCACTTTTGTGGAACGTAGCATAAATTCAAAATTTTCCTACGTGTCACCAAGATCTATCTATGGAGAAACTAGCAACGAGGGAAGGAGAGTGCATCTACATACCCTTGTAGATCGCTAAGCGGAAGCGTTCAAGAGAACGGGGTTGAAGGAGTCGTGCATTGCCGTGATCCAAATCACCGGAGATCCGAGTGCCGAACGGACGGCACCTCCGCGTTCAACACACGTACAGCCCGGTGACGTCTCCCATGCCTTGATCCAGCAAGGAGAGAGGGAGAGGTTGAGGAAGACTCCATCCAACAGCAGCACAACGGCGTGGTGGTGGTGGAGGAGCATGGCAATCCTGCAGGACTTCGCCAAGCACCTACGGGAGAGGAGGAGGTGTCACGGGAGGGAGGGAAGCGCCAAGGGCTCAGGTGTGGATGCCCTCCCTCCCCTCCACTATATATAGGGGCAAGGGAGAGGGGGGAGGCGCAGCCTTGCCCCTTCCTCCAAGGAAGGGGTGCGGCCAAGGGAGGGGGAGGAGTCCATCCTCCCCAAGGCACCTCGGAGGTGCCTTCCCCCTTGAGGACTCTTCCCCTTTTCTTATATCTTGGCGCATGGGCCTCTTGGGGCTGGTGCCCTTGGCCCATATAGGCCAAGGCGCACCCCTACAGCCCATGTGGCCCCCCGGGGCAGGTGGACCCCCCCCGGTGGACCCCCGGACCCCTTTCGGCACTCCCGGTACAATACCGATAAAGTGCGAAACTTTTCCGGCGACCAAAATAAGACTTCCCATATATAAATCTTTACCTCCGGACCATTCCGGAACTCCTCGTGACGTCCGGGATCTCATCCGGGACTCCGAACAACATTCGGTAACCACATACAAACTTCCTTTATAACCCTAGCATCATCGAACCTTACGTGTAGACCCTACGGGTTCGGAGACATGTAGACATGACCGAGACGTTCTCCGGTCAATAACCAACAGCGGATCTGGATACCCATGTTGGCTCCCACATGTTCCACGATGATCTCATCGGATGAACCACGATGTCAAGGACTCAATCGATCCTGTATACAATTCCCTTTGTCTAGCGGTATTGTACTTGCCCGAGATTCGATCGTCGGTATCCCGATACCTTGTTCAATCTCGTTACCGGCAAGTCTCTTTACTCGTTCCGTAACACATCATCCCGTGATCAACCCCTTGGTCACATTGTGCACATTATGATGATGTCCTACCGAATGGGCCCAGAGATACCTCTCCGTTACACGGAGTGACAAATCCCGATCTCGATTCGTACAACCCAACAGACACTTTCGGAGATACCGTAGTGCACCTTTATAGTCACCCAGTTACGCCAGGACGCTTGGTACACCCAAAGCATTCCTACGGTATCCAGGAGTTGCACAATCTCATGGTCTAAGGAAATGATACTTGACATTATAAAAGCTTTAGCATACGAACTACGATCTTTGTGCTAGGCTTAGGATTGGGTCTTGTCCATCACATCATTCTACTAATGATGTGATCCCGTTATCAATGACATCCAATGTCCATGGTTAGGAAACCGTAACCATCTATTGATCAACGAGCTAGCCAATAGAGGCTTGCTAGGGACATGGTGTTGTCTATGTATCCACACATGTATTTGAGTTTCCTATCAATACAATTATAGCATGGAGAATAAACGATTATCATGAACAAGGAAATATAATAATAATAACTAATTTATTATTGCCTCTAGGGCATATTTCCAACAGAGGAGGGAGTAGTTCACCCTCGGGGCTGAGGGTATGTACCAGTAGCTATGTGTTTGATCTCTCTCTCTCTCTCTCTCTCTCTCTCTCTCTCTCTCGTGTTCTCTCTGTGGCACGATCTTGATGTATCGCGAGCTTTGCTAAGTTGGATCTTATGATGTTTCTCCCCCTCTACTCTCTTGTGATGAATTGAGTTTTCCCTTTGAAGTTGTCTTATCGGATTGAGTCTTAATGATTTGAGAACACTTGATATATGTCTTGCCGTGTTTATCTGTGGTGACAATGGGATATCACGTGCCACTTGATGTATGTTTTGGTGATCAACTTGTGGGTTCCGCCCATGAACCTATGCATAGGGGTTGGCACACGTTTTCGTCTTGACTCTCCGGTAGAAACTTTGGGGCACTCTTTGAAGTACTTTGTGTTGGTTGGATGAATCTGAGATTGTGCGATGCTTATCGTATAATCATGCCCACGGATACTTGAGGTGACAATGGAGTATCTAGGTGACATTAGGGTTTTGGTTGATTTGTGTCTTAAGGTGTTATTCTAGTACATACTCTTGAATAGATTGATCCGAAAGAATAACTTTGAGGTGGTTTCGTACCCTACCATAATCTCTTCGTTTGTTCTTCGCTCTTAGTGGCTTTGGAGTGACTCTTTGTTGCATGTTGAGGGATTGTTATATGATCTATCTATGTTATTATTGTTGAGAGAACTTGCACTAGTGAAAGTATGAATTCTATGCCTTGTTTCCTATCATTGCAATACCGTTTACGCTCACTTTTATCATTAGTTACCTTGCTGTTTTTATATTTTGAGATTATAAAAACCTTTATCTACCATCCATATTGCACTTGTATCACCATCTCTTCACCGAACTAGTGCACCTATACAATTTACCATTGTATTGGGTGTGTTGGGGACACAAGAGACTTTTTGTTATTTGGTTGCAGGGTTGTTTGAGAGAGACCATCTTCATCCTACACCTCCTACGGATTGATAAACCTTAGGTCATCCACTTGAGGGAAATTTGCTACTGTCCTACAAACCTGTGCACTTGCAGGCCCAACAACGTCTACAAGAAGAAGGTTGTGTAGTAGACATCAGCCCTCCACCCTTGTGGCCGCCTTGTTTGTTTCTTAACTTCCACTCCAAGTCCTCTAGATCATGTTTGTTCCAAAAAGATCGCTCCTGAAGGTTTCATTCCGTTTGGACTCCGTTTGATATTCCTTTTCTTCGAAACACTGAAATAGGCAAAAAAACAACAATACGGGTTGGGCCTCCAGTTAGTAGGTTAGTCCCAAAATGATATAAATGTGTAAAGTAAAGCCCATAAACATCCAAAACAGGTAATATACTAGCATGGAACAATAAAAAATTATAGATACGTTGGAGACATATCACTCCCCACCGGGAGTGAGTAATTCCTTCGTAGGCTCGCTGGTCGGTGAGGAGTTGGATGAGATTCATCATGTAATCGAGTTAGTTTTGTTAGGGCTTGATCCCTAGTATCCACTATGTTCTTAGATTGATGTTCCTATGACTTTGCTATGCTTAATGCTTGTCACTTTGGGCCCGGGCGCCATGAACTCAGATCTGAACCATTTATGTTATCACCATTATCCATGTTCTAGATCCGATCTTGCAAGTTATAGTCACCTACTACGTGTTATGATCCGGTAACCCCGAAGTGACAATAACCGGGACTTCTTCTGGTGATTACCGTAGTTTGAGGAGTTCATGTATTCATTGTGTGTTAATGCTTTGTTCCGGTTCTCTATTAAAAGGAGGCCTTAATATCCCTTAGTTTTCGATATGGACCCTGCTTCCACGGGAGGGTAGGACAAAAGATGTCATGCAAGTTCTTTTAATAAAGCACGTATGACTATTTACGGAATATATGCCTACATTATATCGATGAACTAGAGCTAGTGCCGTACCGCCATAGGTTATAACTGTCTCATGATGAATACCATCCAACAACTCACGATCCAATGCCTATGAATTTGTCCTATATTGATCTTGCTAAGTTACTACTGCTGCTGCTACTGTCACACTTGCTACAAAATACTGCTATCACTATTACTGTTACTGTTACTATTGCTGTTGTCACTACTATCAAAATTATCATATTATTGTGCTACTGATCACTTTGCTGTAGATAATTAATCTCCAGGTGTGGTTGAATTGACAACTCAGCTGCTAATACCTTCAAATATTCTTTCGCTCCCCTTGTGTCGAATCTATAAATTTGGGTTGAATACTCTACCCTCGAAAACTGTTGCGATCCCCTATACTTGTGGGTCTGGCGCCGTTGCCGGGAAGCATAGCTATATTTGTTGAGTCACTTGGGATTATTATCATATTATCACTATGAAGAATCTTAAGGATCTAAAGACTAAGATATTTCCCTCAAGTACGAGGGGAGGTAAGAAACTGCCATCCAGTTCTGCTTTGGATTCACCTTCTGTTATGAGTAAACTTGCAACACCGCCACCACATGCTATTAATTCTGATATGTCGCAAGTTATTGATGATGCTACTTCTACTATGAATGATGCTTATGATGATACTAGTACCTTGCTTGATAATGACGATGTGCCACTTGGTGAATTTCTTGATGAACAAATTGCTAGAGTAATACAACATGATGTTGTTGAATCCGATGATGAGCTTGAAACTAAAACTCCTGAAACACTTGCTAGAGCTAGCCCTCCTGATATGAATTGCCTAAGGTACCGGAAGGGTATGCTACGAGTGAAGAAGCAACTAGAGATATTCTTGGTTGTAAGGATAGAGATGATCTAGAGAAATTATTACACAGATATAAAGAAAAATCTCTGAATGCTAGAATGAAATGTGATCCTAAGTTTGCTACTTCACCTATCTTTATTGACGATAAGGATTATGAATTCTCCAATAAACCACGAGTTAATTACTTTGGTTGAATCTGATCCTTTCCATGGTTATGAAACTGAAACTATTGTGGCACATCTTACTAAGTTGAATGATATAGCCACCCTTTTTACTCATGATGAGAAAACTTGATACTACTTTATTCTCAAATTATTTCCTTTCTCATTAAAGGGTTATGCTAAAGCTTGGTACAATACTCTTGCTCCTGGTTGTGTGCGGAGTCCCCAGGATATGATTTACTACTTCTCTGAAAAATATTTTCCTGCTCATAAGAAACAAGCTACCTTCTTTTGATCCACCCTTAGGTTTGAAAACTGTGGAGGTTCAGCAGGAAATAATTTAACTTTGTTCAAACTAAAGAAGAAAGTATCCCACAAGCTTAGGGGAGGCTTTTCCAGTTACTTAATGCTTTGCCTGATCATCCTCTTAAGAAAAATGAAATACTTGATATCTTCTATAATGGACTAACCGACGCTTCTAGGGACTTCCTAGATAGTTGTGCTGGTTGTGTTTTCAGGGAACGAACTGTTGGCCAAGCTGAAGAACTATTGAATAATATATTGAAAAATTATGATGATTGGACTATTCCTGAACCACCGCCTAAACCCACTCCGAAGAAGAGGGGTATATTATATCTCAATCCTGAAGATATGCAAGAGGCAAAGAAATCTATGACGGAAAAAGGTATTAAAGCTGATGATGTTAAACATTTACCTCCTATTGAAGAAATACATGGGCTTAATACACCACCATTATTGCCTAAGGTGGTAGAGGAAAATTCTCTTATGAAGTTCAATTATAATGATAATCCTCACAATATGCATCCTAGTCAATGCCTTTATGAGTTTGAAAACTACATTAGAAAGCAAGATCACTTCAATGCAAATGTTATGAAACAGTTGAAATATAATTCTGAGATGATTGCTCGCTTGAGTGACTTGTTATTTAGAATTTCAAATGATGTTAGAGGTGTTGGAAAACATGCTTCTGTGGTTCAAACTCAATTAGAACAAGTTGCTAAATCTCAAAGAGAATTACTAGATGAAATGAATCATAATATGCATGACTTTGCTGTTAGAGTTGCAACTAGAGGAGGTAAAATGACTCAGGAACCACTTTATCCTGAGGGACACCCAAAAAGAATAGAACAAGATACACAAAGAAATAACACCAGTGCACCTAGTCCTTCTAAAAAGAAAGAGAAGAAGAAAGATGATAGGACTTTGCATACTTCTAGTGAACCTGAAATAGAGAAACCTCCTGATAATGATAATGAAACTTCTATCTCTGATGTTGAAACTCAGTCTGGTAATGAACACTCACCTAGTGATAATGAAAAAGATAATGATGAGGTTCATGAAGACACTCAACCAAATGATAAAGAACCAGACAATGATGTTGAGATAGAACCACTTGTTGATCTTGATAACCCACAACCTAAAATTAGAGATGTGATAAAAAATGACTTTGTGGTTAGAAAACATGGTAAAGAAAGAGAACCGTGGGTTCAAAAACCTATGCCTTTTCCACCCAAGTCAACTAAAAAGAAAGATGATGAAGAATTTGAACGCTTTGCTGAAATGCTGAGGCCAGTCTTTTTGCGTACTCGCTTGACTGATATCTTGAAAATGCCTCCTTATGCAAAGTATATGAAAGACATCATCACAAATAAGAGAAAAATACCGGAAGCTGAAATCTCCACTATGCTAGCTAACTATACTTTTAAAGATGGAGTACCTAAAAAACTTGGAGATCCGGGAATACCAAATATACCTTGCTCTATCAAAAAGAATTAAGTGAAAACTTGTTTGTGTGATTTAGGAGCTGGTGTTAGTGTTATGCCTTTCTCTTTATATAAAATACTTGAATTGAATTAACTCACACCTACTGAAATATCTCTGTAAATGGCTGATAAATCAACTGCCATACCTATCGGTATTTTGTGAGGATGTGCCCATTGTTGTTGCTAATGTTACTATTTTGACTGACTTTGTTATACTTGAGATGCCCGAGGATGACAACATGTCGATTATCCTTGGTAGACCCTTCTTGAATACTGCAGGGGATATTACTGATTGCAATAAAATCAAGGTCACTTTTCACATTAATGGTAATGAGCATACGGTGCACTTGCCGAAGAAACAATTCCTAGTGAATGGTATTAATGTTATTGAAAAACCTCCGACAATCACTATTGGAAGTTTTCAAATACCTCTACCTACTGTCAAAAAGAAATATGAAATGCTTATTGTTGGGGAAATGCATATGCCCATTGAGGTAACTTAGTGATTTACGAAAGTTCTTCGATTTCATGCTAATCGAAAGTGGTTGTTAATAAGACCTGATCAACCTTATTAATGAATCATTTTTGAACGGTATGAAGTTGATGAATTTAGTAAGCACCATTGTCGGTGTCAAAACCGGCGGATCTCGGGTAGGGGGTCCCGAACTGTGCGTCTAGGCGGATGGAAACAGGAGACAAGGGACACGATGTTTTTACCCAGGTTCGGGCCCTCTCGATGGAGGTAAAACCCTACTCCTGCTTGATTGATATTGATGATATGGGTAGTACAAGAGTGGATCTACCAGGAGATCAGAGAGGCTAAACCCTAGAAGCTAGCCTATGGTATGATTGTTGTTCGTCCTAGGGACTAAAACCCTCCGGTTTATATAGACACCGGATAGGGTTAGGGTTACACAGAGTCGGTTATAATGGTAGGAGATCTACATATCCGTAACGCCAAGCTTGCCTTCCACGCCAAGGAAAGTCCCATCCGGACACGGGACGAAGTCATCAAAATTTTATCTTCAAAGTCCAGAGTCCGCCAACGGTGATAGTTCGGCTATCCGGACACCCCTAATCCAGACTCCTCAAGAGCCCCGAACCAGGCTTCAATGGCGATGAGTCCGCGCGTGATTGTCTTCGGCATTGCGAGGCGGGTTCTTCTCCAAATTCCATATACCGCCGAATAGTGTCCGCTTCTCGACAAATGTTGCGCTCCTTGGCTTCCACGCCCAATAATGGCCATCTTCCACGTGTTGAATGAATGCGAAAAGCCGTGGTATTTTTACACTTATCCCCTAGCTGCGCAAATGAGCCGTCTATAAAAGGGACGAGGATCTAGATCCGAGTCACACGATCCTACCTCATGAAGCTTTCATCGGAGCGCCTCGACAAAAATCCATTCCATCATGGATGATCGACGCGGCTCCTCCTCTCGCGCTCCCAGCCCTTAGCCTGGAAATTGGGAGAGATGCTCAGTCCCGCATAGCGAGCTAGTGACACTCCAAACCAAGGGATTTCTTCCCCTGGCCTTGATGGTTCCGGTTCGAGCCGGAGTAGCCACCTATAAGGGCGGAAAGCAAGCGGAGAGTGTCCCCGATCCCTCCAAAGGAGAGCGGGTATGCTTTATCTCTTATCTAGTAACAGGACTCGGATTTCCAATTCATCCGTTTCTCCGGGGGCTCTTGGAGTTCTACGGCCTCCAGTTGCACCACCTTACGCCTGCCTCCATTTTGCACATCGCGGGCTTCGTGGCCCTTTGCGAACTGTTCTTGGGCGTCGAGGCTCATTTTGCGCTGTGGAAGAGATTATTCTGCCTTGTACCCCGTTCTCATGAGGGGTCAATATATCAAGTGGGCGGAGCCGAGCTGTGGCGCATCGCCGGGACCGGATATCTATCCGGAACCCCGAAGAAGGCGTCCGAAGACTAGCCTTAGGAATGGTTTTATATAGAAGACGTCCTGCTGTCGGATCCTGTTCGGATCGGTCTCCCGGAGTTCAGCAATGCTCCTTTGAAGAAATGCCTGAGTTGGCGCCCGCGGAGCCCTCAGAGGGAAGACGACAGGGACGTCCTTTACATGATGAGCCGAATAAGATTGTTAGCTCATTCCGGACTGACCATGATCGGTGTCATGGCCACATGTATTATGCGGGGGGTGCAGCCGCTCCAGTATAGGGGCCACCACATGTGGGATTTCAACGGGGAGGACAATGCCACCCGTCATGGCCATAAGGGGACGGGATCGGTCACCGATCTTGTGAAGATCTTGTCCGCGCTGTACAAGGGAGAAGAGGAGGATTTTCTCCATGTCAGTCCATTGAACGGATTTTCTATGAACAATCCTCGAAGCTGGGTAAGTGGACATTTCTTTTTTGCACATCCGATCCGTATTCCCATGGTTAGGTGTCTCATTTTGTGATTTTGACGCAGGAATTGCGCCAGGTTATAAAAGACATAAACAGCCCGCCTCCACAACCCGAGGATCCGGAACGGCTCCTTGATCCGGCCTCCCAAGAGGATCCGGACATATTGGTGGAGCTGGTTGATGGGGTATTTCACCAATCGAGCATCGATAATGCCTTGGTTGCCATTACACCCGATTACCCGGAATACTTCCAGCCTCACAGTGTAATCGAGACCGAGGTCCCAATACTCGATAATGACCCATCCGTGCTTATTTTTTATCACCGTATACCAATGGTGTTTCGCAGGGGGTGCCTTTGAGGCAGGAGGCCTAGCCCGCGGCGGCTAGCCAACAAGGGACAACACGGCCCCGCAGGCTAAAAAGAAGTGCGGTCCGGATCGAAACGCCGCCGCAACGGTATGGCGCGTCACCATATTCCCAGGATTGATTCCTGGAAGGCGTACTAACGCTGGTGCTCTTTTCAGGAAAAAGAGCGCTCGCCGGACTGTGTCTGGAGAGGTTGCCAATCGAGCCTCCGCCAGCCAGGCTCCAAAGCCGGGTCCAGAAGCGGAGGCGAGCACGAGGCGTGCGTCGGATGCTCCTTCAATAGAGGATGCCGACAGATTTTCCGCCACCAACTCCGAGGTGGAGAGTGCCATGAATCACAGGCGCCGCCGGACAGTTCTTCGTGACGCATGTTTCTCCCAAGAGGCATTGAATGCCTTCAATTCGGGAGATGCACACCTCCGTGCCGCTCAAGATGGTCTAGCTAGAGCCACGGAGCAGTATGTAAAGGACATACGGGTGATGAAATTTGACGGTTATATATGCCAGTAGCCCCCGAGACTTAAAATAGTTAGAATAACTGATTTAAGGATCATTTGTTATGCATGATCTTACAAAAAAGAATACCCGACTGTCCCAGGAGCTTGAAGAATGCAAGGCCCAACTTGAGGCCGCACTAGCCGCTACAGGGGGAGCCACAGAGACCCCCTCTGGTAATATATGCTTCAAAAGATAAGTAGTTGTGAAGTGCGGCGTGTGTGTAAATCTGACGATAATATTGCAGATGGCGTCTGACTAGATCCGGACAAGCAACAGCTCTTGCGCCGGTTGAAGGCCAGCGAGAATGTGCTTACAAGGGTGAGGCAAGAGAAAAATAATCTCCAAGATGCCAACACCTAGCTGGGTGAGGAACTAAAGGATGTTCGTGCCCAGCTGTCTGTCTCCGTGAAGGAGAATCGGCGACTTCATCGCGGCATTTATAGTAAGTGCTTGAGCAAACTTTGAAAAAGAGTTCGGCGAGGAAGTCAACATAACAGAGTTATGTCTGTAGGTATGCTCACGGGTCGTCCTGCAGGGGAAATGCCCGGTTCTACGGGTGACCTTCTTCCCGAAGTTATTGCAAACCGCATCGAACGAGTTCGGCAGGTGATGAAAGGCGTCGCCCAGGCCTTGTGGCCATCTATCTCCCTGCCTGAAGGCCTTGGAGAGCTTGCAGAGAAGCTTCAGGGAGCACGGCGGCGCTTTCGACTATGGAAGATATCGGACTGTCGTCAAGGTGCCAGGGAGGCCTGGGCCATGGTGAAGACACGGTACACGAAGGCGGACCCAAACCACATGGCCGAGGTCGGACCTGTGGGGTCCGAGGGGAAGGAGATCCCTGTGAGCTTATTGTACGGCCAAGTAGAGTTGGCTGCAAAGTATTCCCAGCAGGACTGTAAACTAGACAGTCTATTAGATGGCATTGAAGAGGAATACAATCAGTCAATTTGACTATGTAATTTAAATGACATGTAAAATGCCTTCTAGCCGGATTGTAGATCGTTTGTCGTCGGACCTTTTCGCTTCAACCTCGGGACCCAATAGTCCGGAGTGTGTCCGAATACCCTCACGGTTATGTAAAAACCGGGGCATGCGTGGAGACCAGGCGTAGGGTTCATGAGTGCTTTATCAGACAAGTGCCCAACTAGTTATGTTATATTATATGGTTAGTAAGAAACATCTTCCAGGGAGAATAGTTCCGTTAGGGGTTCCTTTCCCTGGGAGGCATGCCCTAAAGTGCATGTCCGGACTGCGAAAAAAGCAGAAAAGCATCTGGGGGCAGATAAATGAAAAATAAAAAATCGTCTTTTAGTTCACCGACCGAATATTCCCTTAAGAACGCTAGCTTTCAGCTTCACCCAGTCTGAGGTACACGTCCGGCTGACCCGGCGGTAA
Organism: Aegilops bicornis; assembly: GCA_021605145.1. Lineage (NCBI taxonomy): Eukaryota > Viridiplantae > Streptophyta > Magnoliopsida > Poales > Poaceae > Aegilops > Aegilops bicornis. The sequence continues at coordinate 23,834,039 of CM038674.1, read as the reverse complement.
CAATCGCAGAGGTGCTCCCTTTACCACCTAGCCGAACAATCGGGAACGTAGGGGTAAGCACAGGAGCCAGGCAACCCAGCTTGGCCAAAACTTAAGTCATATCGATGCATATAATGGTGAATAAAAGGTACATGCGGAAGTGTGACACATGTGTTGGGCATAAAGCCCGTATAAATAAGCTTCTGTTAAAGAAGCGCCCAGGTATAATGAGCGCGGATAGCGTGTCAAGTGTGTGCGAACAATGCGCAAACGAGCCTTTAACGGCTTCAGAAAAAAGGAGGAAGAAGGAGAAACGCCGAAGAGCTTGTTTGACTGGCTTGAATCCTTTTAGGATATTTAGGCTGTGCTCGGCCAGCCGGCGTGGGATTCCTGGCATGTCTGAAGGGTGCCAGGCAAAAATGTCCCAATTTTCGCAGAGGAATTCTCAGAAAGCGCGTCCACATCAGGGTTTAATTGTGCCCCGATGGAGGCCGTTTTTGTAGGGTCCGTTGGATGGACATGGAATTTGACTATTTCGCCTGCCGGTTTAAAAGAGGTGGACTTGGATCTCTTATCGAGTATCACATCGTCCCTGTTCACCGTGGGGCGCAGCGCAGTGAGTTCCTCTGCCGCTAGGGCTTCGGATATTGCCTCAACGGCAAGTGCGGCTGTTTTCTTTTCGGCGCAGAGCACTATGTCCGGGTCACTAGCGAGAGTGATAATTCCGTTGGGTCCGGGCATTTTGAGCTTCATGTACCCGTAATGGGGTATAGCTTGAAAATTGTGAATGCCTCTCGCCCTAATAGAGCGTGGTATCCGCTGCTGAACGGGCCACTTGGAATGTGACCTCCTCGGACCTATAATTGTCCGTGCGTTTAACACCACATCCAGCAGTGATCTTTCCCAGACATCATGCTTCCCGACCGGGATTATTCCTCTAAAGGGTATGCTGCTTTGCTCAATGCGGCTCCAGTCTATTTCCATTTTTCAAAGGGTTTCCTCGTAGATGAGGTTTAATCCGCTGCCGCCGTCCATGATTACCTTGGTAAGGCGAAAGCCGTCGACTATTGGACTGAGGACCAATACGGCTGGTGCTCGGGCTGTTCGGAATTTAGGTTCGTCACTGGCGTTAAAGGTAATAGCCGTGTCACTCCATGGATTTATTGTTGCTATCTGGTAGACTTCGGCAAGGCTGCGGAGTGTTCGTTTCCGCATATTATTTGATGCGGAAGTCTCGAAGACTGTTAATACCATACTGGTATTGCTGGGCTGGTGCTCTGGAGCTAAGAGCTCTTAGTATCCAACATGCTCTAAGGCTATGAGTTGGAGTGGCGCCCTCTGTACTATGAATTTTGCAGGGTCCATTGAGCCATCCCTCCATTACGGTTCCATGCCCTTTGGGGGGTTTTGCTTTTTGGTATGTAACCCAGGTGCCTGGTGATGATGCACCCTTTTCGGACTAGGGTCGTATTCGGGGCCGGATTATCCCAAAATTTGATTTCGGTTTTCCAGGCGCTCTCCATCGCACAGTACTTCCGTACTATGGACGCCAGGTCAGCGAAGCGCGTTATTTCACGATGACTTATGGCGTTTAGGATTCCCTTGTCCGTGCAATTATTGCAGAAGAATGAGATTGCGTCCTCCTCGCGGCAATCCTTTATCCTGTCCATAACCAGGAGGAATCTGGCCCCAAGAACGATGTGTTGTATCACCGGGCTCTTGCCGGATTTGGGATAGATCGCTTATGTTTGGGTGGGCGGGTGGAATTAAATTCCGAACCCCGTCCGATCTAAGACTCAGGGGCCAAGAAGTTTCCAAACTTGGAAGCTTGGGTTCTTGGAGGTTGTCCAATGAATCTAGCCCGCTGCCTGACTTTAAGTTCAGGGCTTGAGTGGTGTCCTCCCCTCCGCGAGAATCCGGCATGGAGGGTCGTGAATCCGGACATAGCTAGTCCTTAAGGTAGGAGAAGAGTCGCCGTATTTTTCCTCTACCACAGCAACGTGGTGGGTAGCCTGGGGAGAGTTGATCTCTCTCAGATTGGTTTTAGGCCCAATCTGATCGTAGTCTATAGAGACTCCCAGGGCGGCGATGCGATCCAAGAGCTCGTTTAAGGAAGAGAACTCCATCGGGTCTAACTGCTCGGCGAGTTCCGAGTTAACATGAAGATTGCTTTCGATGACCCGAGAAGTCATCATCGGCGCGGCGGCCGAACAGGCGGTCATAAGAAAACCGCCTAGCTGGAGAATTTGGCCGGTGTCCAAAGCTCCTTTAGCAACGGTGCCGTCTTTAACGCCGGGATGAGGCATCCTTCCTGACAGCGACGGCACAGAGGAACTCTCAATGAAAGCACCAATGTCGGAGTCAAAACCGGCGGATCGGGTAGGGGCTCCCGAACTGTGCGTCTAGGCGGATGGAAACAGGAAACAAGGGACACGATGTTTTTACCCAGGTTCGGGCCCCCTTGATGGAGGTAAAACCCTACTCCTGCTTGATTAATATTGATGATATGGGTAGTATTAGAGTTGATCTACCACGAGATCAGAGAGGCTAAACCCTAGAAGCTAGCCTATGGTATGATTGTTGTTCGTCCTACGGACTAAAACCCTCCGGTTTATATAGACACCGGATAGGGTTAGGGTAACAAAGAGTCGGTTATAATGGTAGGAGATCTACATATCCGTATCGCCAAGCTTGCCTTCCACGCCAAGGAAAGTCCCATCCGGACACGGGACGAAGTCTTCAATCTTGTATCTTCATAGTCCAGGAGTCCGGCCAACGGTGATAGTTCGGCTATCCGGACACTCCCTAATCCAGGACTCCCTCAACTACCTTCTGTCCCTACTTTTTGTTTTCTGTTTTTATTAGTTAAATAAAATAAAATGCCATGCTTTGTCTGTTTTCTGAATTTCCCGTGCAATAAAAAATGACCCAAAAATAAAAGTTCTCAGAATGCTTTGAAAATTTTACACAATTTTTTTCTAAATATTTAAGAATTCTTGGTGCAAATAATACTAGAGGGAGGTGCACCAGGTGGGCACAACCCACCTGGGCGCGCCAGGACCCCTAGGCGTGCACTGGTGGGTTGTGGTCCCCATGTGGGCCCCCTCACTTATCTCTTTAGACACATAATCACTTACGTCCAAAAAAAATCTCCATTGCTCTCTCTCTCTCTCTCTCTCTCTCTCTCTCTCTCTCGTGTTCTTGATCTCTTTGCTCGAAGCTCCGCCTCCGAAACTGTTTCGGGGGATTGTTGCTTGGTATGTGACTCTACCATTTGTCCAATTAGTGTTTGTTTTAGTGGTTTATACTTTGAATAATTAGCTACTCTTGGTTCTGCTGTAGATGAGCTTGCATGTAAATTCTTAGTGTTCTAAGTAGTTTGAATGCTTGCTATGGCTTCCATGCATCCCTATGAGTAGTTGCTATCAATTTTATAAAGTTTTGTTGACAAATTTTTGTCACCCCAAAATTTTTATTTTCAGAAAATTGTACGCGAACATGAATATCTTCAGGAAGTTTGGCTCTAGGAAGAACACCAAGGGTGTTATTGGGGAGTCCTCTGACAATGATCTCCACCCTTGGAGGTTGGCGGAGGTACGGCGCCGCACACCCCATTCCTGGAATAGGTTGGAATTCTTCAGGAGTTCATGCAATATGTTGCAAATGTCGGCCTCACCGACTTCATCACAGATGAGTGTGACTAGCACCAAATCCTCACAAACATCTTTATTCAGAGTTTTACCTTCTTGTCTAGAAATAATCCTCCTGAAGTGAGCTTTGATTTATATGCTGAAAACCATCAGATACCGCTTACTGGATTTTGTGACATATGCATGCTCCCTTCTGATGGGAGTTTAGCTGAGCCTAGGCCGGCTGGGTTTGAGGCCTTTTATCGCACTCTAACAGTGGGAGATGAGAGAGGAGTGACAGCCACCACGGCTGCTAGCATACACTTTCCTGCTGTACATTATTTTGCCTTATTTGTTGCCAAGTTATTGCTTTCTAGAAAGAAAGTAGGTGCGCTCAGCGCACCAGACTTCGATATTTTACGCAGAGCACTGGAGGGCGACAATACCCATAGCTTGGGAGCTATTGTGGCTCGTCGCCTCCATCTTAATAAATCCTAGGGTGAAATACATGGTGGGATTTTTGCTACTCGTTTGGCGGCTCACTTCGAGGTTGAGATACGCCCTCATGATTACCCTCTGAACAAGGTTTACCTAGACCGGGTAGCCATGAAACATCATCATTTTCTAACATTCCCATTCCTTATAACCTGGTCTTTAGCGTTAAAACTCATGATATTATTCCCTTGCATGCACCTGCTTTGTTTGATTCTGCTGCCAGGGGTGGATATAGGATTATGCCTGAGGATATCATTGCCTCTTGGAACGCCAGCTCGGGCTGCTGCGAAGGCACCTTTGGAGGAGCCTCGGCAAAGGGGACGAGTGGATGCCGCTGATACGTCTCCAACGTATCTATAATTTTTTATTGTTCCATGCTATTATATTACCCCTTTTGAATGTTTATGGGCTTTATTTTACACATTTATATCATTTTTGGGACTAATCTACTAACCGGAGGCCCAGCCCGTATTGCTGTTTTTTGCCTATTTCAGTATTTCGAAGAAAAGAATATCAAACGGAGTGCAAACGGAATGAAACCTTCGAGAGCGTGATTTTTGGAACGAACGTGATCCAGAGGACTTGGAGTGCAACTCAAGAAGCAGTCGAGGCCTCCACGACATAGGAGGGCGCGCCCCCCTCTATAGGGAGCGCCCCCCTGTCTCGTGGGCCCCTCGGGCGGCCACCGGCATACTTCTTCCTCCTATATAAGCCTACGTACCCCGAAAACATCCAGGGAGCCAACGAAACACAATTTCCACCGCTGTAACCTTCTGTATCCGCGAGATCCCATCTTGGAGCCTTCGCAGGCGCTCCGCCGGAGGGGGAATCAACCACGGAGGGCCTCTACATCAACATCCTTGCCCCTCCGATGAGTTGTGAGTAGTTTACCACGGACCTTCGGGTCCATATTTATTAGCTAGATGGATTCTTCTCTCTTTTTGGATCTCAATACAATGTTCTCCCCCTCTTGTGGAGATCTATTCGATGTAAACTCTTTTTTGCGGTGTGTTTGTCGAGATCCGATGAATTGTGGGTTTATGATCAAGTTTATCTATGAGAAATATTTGAATCTCCTCTGAATTCTTTTATGTATGATTGAGTTATCTTTGCAAGTCTCTTCGAATTATCAGTTTGGTTTGGCCTACTAGATTGATCTATCTTGCAATGGGAGATGTGCTTAGCTTTGGGTTCAATCTTGCGGTGTCCTTTCCCAAAGGATGTTAGGGCAGCAAGGCACGTATTGTATTGTTCCCATCGAGGATAAAAGATGGGGTTTATATCATATTGCATGAGTTTATCCCTCTACATCATGTCATCTTGCTTAAAGCATTACTCGTTTCTTATGAACTTAATACTCTAGATGCAGGCAGGAGTCGGTCGATGTGTGGAGTAATAGTAGCGAGATGCGTGCAGGAGTCGGTCTACTTGTTGCGGACGTGATGCCTATATACATGATCATGCCTAGATAATCTCATAATTATTCGCTTTTCTATCAATTGCTCGACAAGAATTTGTTCACCCACTGTAATACTTATGCTATCTTGAGAGAAGCCCCTAGTGAAACCTATGGCCCCCAGGTCTATCTCTTATCATATTTGCTTCCAATCTAATTTTATTTGCATCTTTACTTTTTGCATCTATATTATAAAATACCAAAAATATATTTATCTTATCGTATTATCTCTATTAGATCTCACTTTCGCAAGTGGCCGTGAAGGGATTGACAACCCCTTTATTGCGTTGGTTGCGAGTTCTTTGTTTGTTTGTGTAGGTGTGTGGGACTTTTGAGGAGCCTCCTACTGGATTGATACATTGGTTCTCAAAAACTGAGGGAAATACTTACGCTACTATTGCTGCATCACCCTTTCCTGTTCAAGGAAAACCAACGCAAGCTCAAGACGTAGCACCGCTCCTCAGCACCCCTACTACCCTCGAGGCTACTGACCGACTACCAACTTAGGCCAAAAGCCTAAGCTTGGGGGAGTACATGTTTCTCACCGACATTACATCCATGTCCACTTATTCATTTGTCGGTCTTCACACTTTTTCATTGTATCATCCATGCTTAGATTTATTTTCTTACTTTCTTCTTGTGTGTTTGAAAAACTTTATAAAACCCAAAAAAATTAGTTGTAGTCAATTTACTTTCTATGCATGCTTAGTAGTAGTACTAAAAAAGAAAACCCAAAAAGATTTTGTAACATCCCAAAATTCTAAATTTTGGAATGTTATAAACAAATAGATAGATTTGATTGATTGTTTTATTGATTGACTGAAAGTGAGTGAATTCGAAACTTTTGAAAGTTAAATGAGAGGGAATAAAAGGACTTTCCCAAACTTTCATTTTGCTTTTATGAACTTCGAATTCAAATTCTTTTCATCACAAAACCCCGGAGAGAAGATGACATGACTTCTTCCATTTATTTAAATGACAAGGTGTTGAAAATATTTGAATTTCATTTGGAAAACATTTCCAATTCTGAAACTTTATGCAACTCGATGATTTTCACGAGCGAAGATAAAATGACTTCTTCAAAACATATGAAATTATTTTAAATTGGAGTTAAATTCAAAGTTCCTTTGAATTATTTTAAATTGGAGTTATTTGAGTTTTATTCAAATTATTTTCCTCCAAAAATAAAATATATGAAAATAGGGTAACATGATTCCCTACATCAGAAAATTGGAGATAAATTAATTTGAAATCATTTTGGTATTTTTAAAATAATTTTTGTTGGATTTTATTAGAGCAATAGCACTCTTTGCTTTATTTGAATTTGTGTGGATTTTAATTGACATTAGAATAATGTTCATGTTGTAGGAAATTCTTTTCTGAAAATTTTGATATATTATATGCCTATATAATATATTTGGTTTTACTTTTTTTTTCGTCTGAAATTTAAAAAAAAAACTGCAGCGCCTTGGGCCAAAGGCCCAAGCCGCTAGCCGTCGGCCGGCCACAAGGCCAACGCCCACGCGCGCACGCACCAAGGGAGGCAGGAAGCCGCTCCTTTTCCCAAGTCCTAGTAGGACTCTTTTCCTACTTCGTTTATTCCAGATTCTATTCCTAGATCTATTTTTAGGATTCCTAATCCTAATCTATTTCTTGCCCCTATCCCAAGCAAAACCCTCCTCCCCAATATAAATACCCAAGCACCCCCTCCAACACATCAAATCAACTCTCCTCCTCTCCTCCTCCTCCAGAGTAGCAGCAGTGCCGCCCGCCATAGCCGCGCCGCCCCACGCCACGCCGCCCTCACCAGCGCCGCCGCCGCCTCACCAGCGCCGCCGCCCTCGCCACGCCACCGCCGAGCCCTCGCCTCTTGAGGTACTAGCCCTTGACACGCGTTTTCTAGATCGGTTTTCTAGATCGGTTTTCGTTTCTTTCCTTTCCGAAACCCTAGATCGGTTTTCTCGCCGGTTTTTCTTTCCGTTTTGTTTAGCGGCGTTAAGCTCGATAGATTTTTCTTTTTATTTTTAATTTCCGTCATGGACCTATCCGTAGTCCTTAATCTTCAAACGGCTATAACTTTTTACTCGTAAGTCGGAATCCAACGAAACCAACGCCCACTTCTTCGTTATGATCTCCTCTATCTAGTAATACAACTCAAACATATTTTTGAATGTTTTAAAATTTGAATTCAAACAGATTTGTATTTGAACTTCGTTTGATAATAACTTGAGTTTCAGAATCTCGATTTAGTTGATTCTTTTTGCAAATCGAAGCTCTTGACCTAAACTTTCTGATAAGGCCAAATTCACATAATTTTGGTACTGTTAGAAATTGTTTTATGCTGCAAGAGTTATTAGATTTGGTTTTGACGTTTTCCAAATTGTTTCTTCGTTCTTTCCGATCTTTTGAGTGATTGCTTATGTGTGGTTACTATTGCTTGATTACGATAGATTGACCGGAGTGTGACGAGTAGATCTATAAAGAGTTTTGAGTGCGAATCATCGTCATCAACTTTGCAGGCAAGTAACACTTTGATCATACTCTTCTCATACCCAGTTTTATGCATTAGATCTATTCCTCAAACACTTGCATGGTTAGGATCTAATTAAATTGTGGGATGGGAAGTAGATTGAGGTAGTACCTATTACCTGTTTTACTTATGAACCCTTGGGAGTTACTTCTACGTTTGCTTATTACGCCATGCTATGCTCAGAGACGTGGATTGGGTTTGAGTGAATATCCATGACAGATGTGAGATTGATAATTAATGGTTTATCTAAGGTGGCAACTTAAACACACATCTGGGTGGATTGAGGCACCTGGCTATTCCAGGACTTGCCTGTCAAGGCACCTGGGTAGACAGGATTTGCCTGTATTTCTTCGGACCGCCACCCAGGCCCAAAGGGATCATGAGATTATTCAAACTAGAAACTTCCGTGTGCAACCACAAGCCATTATGGGCTCTGGCGTAGTTGACTAAGTTGTGCGAACTCTTACGGGCAGACTAGCAGATGTAGGGGATGTAGGTTGGTACGGTCTACCCACATGTAAGGTGCTAGCGCTCGAAAGACTATGTCTCGGTCATCCGTTTCTCAAACACCATGTAGTGCGAGAACCAAGCGGAGGCGATCGAGTCTTGTGGGGAAAAGTGCGCAAACCTCTGCAGAGTGTATAAACTAATCATGATTAGCTGTGTCCCCGGTTATGGACAATTTTGAGTATCTAGTACCTGGATATCCTGTTGATCTCATCACGTTACTTAATATAATTTGTTGGGTTTAATGAGTACTTTTAATTGGGATTGAGGATGCTGTCAACCATTCTCAATGTTTAACAACCACCATGATAGTTAAATAAATTTATTCCTTTGCAAGAGGAAAAATTGGCTTTTCGCAAAACCTTATAACCATAGAGCTTTTCCACCAGCCGTATATGCATGTAGTATAGGCTTATTCTTTCATTACTCTCTATGTGTTACATTGCCAAGATATTCCATGTGCTGACCCGTTTTCGGGCTGCAACTTTTCATGTTGCAGTACTTTTCGCATTTACGAGTAAGTGATACGTTAGGGTTACGATTTCCTATACTCAACTTTGCCGTTGGTGTTGATGGGAATCCACAACCTTGTTGCTTCCGCTATATTTGGATCGAGGTAATAGTATTTACGTTACTTTATACATGTGATTTACCTCTGTTATAAATCCTTCGAGTACTGTGTGTGTCAGCATACCGATCCAGGGATGACACGAAAGCACAGAGACTTGATCCATTCGGGTCGGGTCGCTACAAGATGATATCAGAGCACATGTTGACTGTAGGACGTGACCCTAGAAACTGACAAGCCTATAGGAAAGATTTTTCTCTACAACTTCATTTTCAAAAAGATCTTTTACCTCTCTTCTCTTCTGAGCTTATTCAAATATTCCTTTTAGTGAGACCATACCCTTTTCCTTTTGACCACTCAAGATTTGACTGGTGAGACCACTCCAAGGAGACAAGATATTGGACAACTAAGACCATTTGGAATGAAGATGATTTTACCGTAAACGGAAACTACAACGGTGAAGACTCCGAAGACTAGGAGATTTGAAGGCTCCAAATAAATTCCGGATTTGTATGACCTAGGAAGGTTACGCTTATGGAACTTGGCAGACTATGGAAGTTATCAATAACCGAGATCAAGGTGTATCGGAGAAAGACTGGAACATGGAGCATTAGAATTCAAAGATTTGTCAGGAAAACCCTAAGGCAGGAGATATCAACTATGGAATGATAGCTCATGAAAATGACAAGAGCGTAAACACGCTATCCATGATGTTATCGCCCGCCTATGCTATTGTCACCAGACGGAGTTAAGCATGCAGATGCATGGAAGGATTGGATGGTAGAAAGCTGATGGAGCATCTATCTGTAAACGTTGGAGTTTTAACCTTAGCTGGTGTATCACCAGGATTAGGAGTATTACATGAAGAAGTTTAAGGTGGATCTGCAGGAAGCAGGATTTGATAAGGAAGCAGTTCGTGAAGAACTCAGGACCCGTGGTTGAAAGTAGACAAGATGAAGGAGCAAAACATCGAGATACCGGAGATTTGACAAGAATCGAAGGACAGTGAGGATCATGGATCATGTCAAGGATGTTGAAACCGGCAGTTGGAACGTAACTCCGTAAATATTAAAGGACGCCACAAGAGACTTCAAGTCAACAGAGATGATCCGCAAAAGAACTTGAGAAGGACAAGCATGATCGTAAGGAGCCATCGAGACATGCTCAAGATTGGAAGAGTTTGATGACTTTGAAGATTTATTGACCATTAGAAGACCAAACCCCTGTTACATACCTACGTTAGATGCGACGATTGTGAGCTGTCATTTGTTTGATGTTTTCCGAGAGCCATAATAAAATCTGTCTTTTCAAAACCATTGTTTGTATTGTGTGCATCCCTCTCGATCTCTCTTATCCCACCCCAAACCCATGGACCCATTAGAGGATGGATGGAGATGAGCTTGTAATTTCGGACCAATGAGTCAATTGGAGATGCATCGATGGATTCGGAACATGGAGGATCACATGAAGAACAACCCGATAGTCAGAAAAGATATGACCCAGCATGCTCTTCAGTGCTTTGAAAGAGGTGCTGCTATCTAGTGGAGGATGTACCAAACCATCAATGTGGCCAGGAGTAACCACTTGGGAAGAATTTAAGTTGACTTTGCTAAAGTCTCGGTTTGTGTCCCGAAGTTGAAGCCTTATGGAAATGATATGGAGAAAGTGCATGCAAGCCTTGTGGAGAAATAGGATATAACCATAAATAAAACAAGGACGAATACCCTCATAATCGGAGGATTACCAAAGGAGTTAGCGAGGATCTCAAGGAACTTCAGTTGGAGATTGTTCCCAAAGGTTTTGTTGTAGCAATGGAAGTTCAGTCTACATTGTTGAGAAAGATCCGTGAAGCTCAGAAGGATGACAAAGATATTGTTGAGGTAAAACAGAGGATGAGCAAAGGAAAGGCCAAAGGTTTTCGTAAGGATGAGCACGACACCTTATGGTTTGAGGACAGTGTACATGTACCCAATAATGCAAAGATCAGGAAGTTAAAACTTCAGGAGGCTCATGACTCACCATACTTGATTCGCCCTGGAAACACCAAGATGTACTTGGATTTGAAGGAGTGTTTCTGGTGGACTGGTATGAAGAAGGATATTATGGAGTATGTAGTCGTAAGTGCTGCATGCCAGAGAAAGTAAAAGCAGAGCATCAGAAGCCAGCAGGATTACTACAGCCTATGCCGATACTCTAATGGAAGTGGGATAAGCTTGGCATGATTTCATTTCCGATTTCCCGTAACCCGATTGGGATATGATTCTATCTGGGTAGTAGTTGACTCGCTTGACCAAAGTGGCTCACTTTATCCCAGTGAAATACGAAAAGGTTGGCCAAGATATATTGGACAAGGATCGTATGTCTGCATGGAGTTCCGAGGACCATCATAGAGGAACACAGTTTACCTCAAAGTTTTGGAATCAGCCGCACCAGACTTTAGGTACTAGGCTAGAGTTCAGTACAGCCTTTCATCCGCATATAGATGGATAGACCGAGAGAGTAAATCAGATTCTGGAGGACATGTTGAGAGCGTGTCGCTTAGATTATGGATCTAGTAGGGATGATAATTTACATTACGCGGAGTTTCTCATTCAACAACAGCTACCAAGTCAGTTTGAAGATGGCCCCTTTTTGAAGCTTTGTATGGGAGAAGGAGCCAGACACCGTTGATGTGGGATGAAGTTGGAGACCGTCAGTTGTTTGGACCAAATGTGATCAAGGATTTGTAAGAGAATGTTAAGTTGATTCGAGATAGGCTGAAGGTAGCTCAGTCCAGGCAGAATAGTTATGCAGACTCAAAAACGCAAGGAGGTAGTCTATGAAACAGAGACATAGCATATCTTCATGTGTGCCACCTTTGTGAGGAGTTAAATGATTTGGAGTTAAGGGAAAGTTAGCCCCGAGATTTGTAGGACCATACCGAGTTTGGAACGTATGGGAGAATTGGCTAACAAGTTGGAGTCACCCGAAGTACTGTCAGGAGTTCATGATGTGTTTCATGTTTCCCAGTTGAAGAAGTGCCATGCAGAGATGGCCAATATTTCGTAAGGACGCTTGACCTGGAAAGGATAAAATGTTCCAATGAAGTGGAGTATGGATTTCATAGTATAAGTTTTTATCTCGGTATGTGGGACATCCCACGAGGATGAAGAGATGAATTACTATTCGATATAAAGGAGGTATGATGTTGGAAGTATGGATCAATGGAAACTCCATGAAGAGTCTGAGTAATCATGTCCCCGTTTGGTGCAAATATAAGGAAAAGAGACAGTACAATTGGATGGATTTAAGTATGCCAGGGAGTTGGATGTTGGGATAACGATCAGTTGCCCCGAGGATGTGTTCAAGGATTATAAGTGATGAGATGGGCCATAACCCACAGGCCCCAGGACCTGCCAAGAAACAAGCACACTCTTGCTGAAGGAAAAACCCTGGCAGAAGTTACGATTTTATCAACCGACGATTCCATAGGAGGTTACGCAAAAACCTGAGAGTTGTTAAGGACCGATAGATGTTTGTTTGGCTTGCAGAATCAATGGATTTATACGAACTTGGTTCGTCGACAAGATAAAATTCTGCAATGCTTGGATGACCGACTGTTAGAATGCGAGATTCACTAAACCATGTACAAAGTAATGATTTGGGTGCGGGATGGATTGATCACCATACCGACTTACTCTTATTATTCGCTTTGCTATATGGGATGGTAAATCTGACTGACTTACCTATAGCAGAGAGGCGACGATATTAAACCTTGTTTAAACCTTAGAAAGGTATAGGTATTGTTTTTCCCTTGTACACGGTAGTTGTTGCCAACCGTAGGTCATACGGTGAGGTTCAACCCAGACCCGTTTTCTGCAGGAGAAAACCATAAATCGTTGACCACCATGAGATACAGATATTTGTTTAGAATTGGCGCTGCATCTGGCCGTCTAAGAAGACCCAATTTCGGGATAACCTTACCAAGATGAAAGGACAAAAGAATTGAGGAAAAGGTTATGCCACCACCGGAAGAGCCCAGAGAAGGAATTATCCTTACAATCTGAGAAGACCGACACTGTCAGTAATAAGGATGGAGTATATAAGTTTTGATGGAACCGTAACCATGCTTCTAAGGGTGGTAGCACCCGAGACCCCGGAGATGATCGATGGATTTTGAAGAACCCCAAACCCTAACCTATTTCTTTCTAGTTTCTCCGAATCTCGAGGACTTAGATTCATTTTATGGTGAAGTTTGTAACATCCCAAAATTCTAAATTTTGGAATGTTATAAACAAATAGATAGATTTGATTGATTGTTTGATTGATTGACTGAAAGTGAGTGAATTCAAACTTTTGAAAGTTAAATGAGAGGGAATAAAAGGACTTTCCCAAACTTTCATTTTGCTTTTATGAACTTCGAATTCAAATTCTTTTCATCACAAAACCCTGGAGAGAAGATGACATGACTTCTTCCATTTATTTAAATGACAAGGTGTTGAAAATATTTGAATTTCATTTGGAAAACATTTCCAATTCTGAAACTTTATGCAACTCGATGTTTTTCACGAGCGAAGATAAAATGACTTCTTCAAAACATATGAAATATGAGTTGGGAGTTTCAAGGAATTAAATTCAAAGTTCCTTTGAATTATTTTCAATTGGAGTTATTTGAGTTTTATTCAAATTATTTTCCTCCAAAAATAAAATATATGAAAATAGGGTAACATGATTCCCTACATCAGAAAATTGGAGAGAAATTAATTTGAAATCATTTTGGTATTTTCAAAATAATTTTTGTTGGATTTTATTAGAGCAATAGCACTCTTTGCTTTATTTGAATTTGTGTGGATTTTAATTGACATTAGAATAATGTTCATGTTGTAGGAAATTCTTTTCTGAAAATTTTGATATATTATATGCCTATATAATATATTTGGTTTTACTTTTTTTCGCCTGAAATTAAGAAAAACTGCAGCGCCTTGGGCCAAAGGCCCAAGCCGCTAGCCGTCGGCCGGCCACAAGGCCAACGCCCACGCGCGCACGCACCAAGGGAGGCAGGAAGCCGCTCCTTTTCCCAAGTCCTAGTAGGACTCTTTTCCTACTTCGTTTATTCCGTATCTATTCCTAGATCTATTTCCTAGGATTCCTAATCCTAATCTATTTCTTGCCCCCTATCCCAAACAAAACCCTCCCCTCCCCAATATAAATACCCAAGCACCCCCCCCCCCTCCAACACATCAAATCAACTCTCCTCTCCTCTCCTCCTCCTCCGCAGCAGCAGCAGTGCCGCCGCCGCCATAGCCGCGCCGCCGCCGCCCTACGCCGCCGCCTCACCAGCGCCGCCACTTGGCACTGCCTTGCCGCCCGCCGCCACCGCCGGAGCCCCTCGCCTCTTGAGGTACTAGCCTCAAGGCCACACACGCTTTTCTAGATCGGCTTTCTAGATCGGTTTTTCGCTTCGGTTTCCTTTCCAAACCCTAGATCGGTTTTCTCGCCGGTTTTCTTTCCGGTTTTGTTTAGCGGCGTCGCTCGATAGATTTTTCTTTTTATTTTTAATTTCCGTCATGGACCTATCCGTAGTCCCTAATCTTCAAACGGCTATAACTTTTTACTCGTAAGCCGGAATCCAACGAAACCAACGCCCACTTCTTCGTTATGATCTCCTCTAACTAGTAATACAACTCAAACATATTTTTGAAAGTTTTAAAATTTGAATTCAAACAGATTTGTATTTGAACTTTGTTTGATAATAACTTGAGTTTCAGAATCTGATTTAGTTGATTCTTTTTGCAAATCGAAGCTCTTGACCTAAACTTTCTGATAAGGCCAAATTCACATAATTTTGGTACTGTTAGAAATTGTTTTATGCTGCAAGAGTTATTAGATTTGGTTTTGATGTTTTCCAAATTGTTTCTTCGTTCTTTCCTATCTTTTGAGTGATGTCTTATGTGTGGTTACTATTGCTTGATTACGATAGATTGACCGGAGTGTGACGAGTAGATCTATCAAGAGTTTTGAGTGCGAATCATCGTCATCAACTTTGCAGGCAAGTAACACTTTGATCATACTCTTCTCATACCCAGTTTTATGCATTAGATCTATTCCTCAAACACTTGCATGGTTAGGATCTAATTAAATTGTGGGATGGGAAGTAGATTGAGGTAGTACCTATTACCTGTTTTACTTATGAACCCTTGGGAGTTACTTCTCGCTTGCTTATTACGCCATGCTATGCTCAGAGACGTGGATTGGGTTTGAGTGAATATCCATGACAGATGTGAGATTGATAATTAATGGTTTATCTAAGGTGGCAACTTAAACACACATCTGGGTGGATTGAGGCACCTGGCTATTCCAGGACTTGCCTGTCAAGGCACCTGGGTAGACAGGATTTGCCAGTATTTCTTCGGACCGCCACCCAGGCCCAAAGGGATCATGAGATAATACACACAAGAAACATCCGAGAGCAGCCACAAGCCAATATGCGCTCTGGCGTAGTTGACTAAGTTGTGCGAACTCTTACGGGCAGACTAGCAGATGTAGGGGATGTAGGTTGGCACGGTCTACCCACATGTAAGGTGCTAGCGCTTGAAAGACTATGTCTCGGTCATCCGCTTCTCAAACACCATGTAGTGCGAGAACCAAGCGGAGGCGATCGAAGTCTTGTGGGGAAAAGTGCAAACCTCTGCAGAGTGTATAAACTAATCATGATTAGCCGTGTCCCCGGTTATGGACAATTTTGAGTATCTAGTACCTGGATATCCTGTTGATCTCATCACGTTACTTAATATAATTTGTTGGGTTTAATGAGTACTTTTAATTGGGATTGAGGATGCTGTCAACCATTCTCAATGTTTAACAACCACCATGATAGTTAAATAAATTTATTCCTTTGCAGTAGGGAAAAATTGGCTTTTCGCAAAACCTTATAACCATAGAGCTTTTCCACCAGCCGTATATGCATGTAGTATAGGCTTATTCTTTCATTACTCTCTATGTGTTACATTGCCAGCATATTCCATGTGCTGACCCGTTTCGGGCTGCAACTTTTCATGTTGCAGACTTTTCAAACGACGAGTAAGTGATACGTTAGGGTTACGATTTCCTATACTCAACTTT
Source organism: Aegilops bicornis (assembly GCA_021605145.1). Lineage (NCBI taxonomy): Eukaryota > Viridiplantae > Streptophyta > Magnoliopsida > Poales > Poaceae > Aegilops > Aegilops bicornis. Next base: position 23,817,774 of record CM038674.1, on the reverse strand, counting down.
GCCGTTGGTGTTGATGGGAATCCACAACCTTGTTGCTTCCGCTATATTTGGATCGAGGTAATAGTATTTACGTTACTTTATACATGTGATTTACCTCTGTTATAAATCCTTCGAGTACTGTGTGTGTCAGCATACCGATCCAGGGATGACACGAAAGCACAGAGACTTGATCCATTTGGGTCGGGTCGCTACAGATTTCCTTGTTCTTGTTTTGCTTGTTGGGAGCTATCCCATGTAAATAGTTTTTCTCATTTTTGCTATTCCCTTTTATTTGCCTATTTAGAAAATCAAAAACTCCAAAAATATTTCAGTGTGTTTCTCTGAATTTCTTTTCTTTTTATTCGAGTTGTACCAAGGAGAAGACCACGATGAAAATGTTGAGTGGATCTCATATGAATAATTGTTGAACTAATAAAGAGCACATTTACTTTGTCTTCTCCTGTTGAATAAAATGTTTGCAGATTCCAACTTAGCCCACGGCACTCTTGCACTATTATTATTCTCATATCATTCGATCGTACAAGTGAAAGGAAATAATGACGATATTCGATGAACTGGCCATGGCAGAGAGAAACTGGTATGAACTCGACTTGTTATGTTTGTGTAAATATATTTAACCTAGTATCCATGATTCAGCCCATTATGATTAAACATGTTTGCAATGAAATTAGAGATCATAGTTTCTCATGCCATGCATAAGTAGCTGGGAGTGGATAATGATTTATCTTGGATATCAACATACCGTTAAAATGACTGTGATGTAGTATGATGATATGGTATCCTCCTCTGAATGTTTGAGTGGCTTGACTTGGCACATGTTCATGCATGTAGTTGAATCAAAACCAACATAGCCTCTATGATATTTATGTTCATGGTGTTCATATCCTACTCATGCTAGTGTCCAATGTTACTTATGCGTAATGCATGGTTATGATCGTTGTTGCTCTCTAGCTGGCCGCTTCTCAATCTAATTGCTAGCCTTCACTGCATTTAAGTGGGAATTCTGCTTGTACATCAAAAACCTTGAACCCAAAGTTATTCCAAATGAGTCCACCATACCTACCTATATGCGGTATTACCCAGCCGTCCTAAGTAAATTTGCATGTGCCACCTGTAAAAACTTCTAAAATTATCCTTTCAGGTGCTCGGATCGCTCATGGAACGACAGGAGGTGGTCGGTATCTTCCATGCTAAGCGGGTTATTCTCAGGTAGTGTTTATTCACTCGCCATCGCACGAGAAAAGGGCGGTATTAGGGATGCCCAGTCCCAAACTGCAAACATGAAAAATAGTTTATCTCTTGAATAATCAAACAAAAACTCCCAATGAAGTCAAAACGTTTACTTTTATCGCTTGGGAACCACCACTAGCTTGTTTAGCATGGGAGAAATTGATAACTAATGGTCGTGAATTGAATAAGAAGGGTGCATGTCTCAAAATAATCATTTACCTATGTTTTAAAATTTTGAGCTCTGGCACCTCTGCAAATCATTGCTTCCCTCTGCGAAGGGACTATCTATTTACTTTTATGTTGTGTCACCACCTTCTAAAACGAGCACCAGAAACTGAGTAGAGCACAGCTATCATGATTTATGCATTATGTGTAGCTAATGTTGGGTGCATCATGACTGGATCTTTTCTACCATGAATTACAATGTTTAGTCCCTGCTTGAACTTTGGAGGTGCTCTGCATTTATGTTTTGCGGTCTCAGAAGGGGCTGGCGAGATACCACTATTGTCATATTATATCATGGTTGTTTTGACAATGTGTTGTCGTTTGAGATACCTTATTATCGCTCGCTAGCTGATTATGTCATTGATATGAGCCATTATGATCTTTAAGAGTTATTGTCGACATGGTTAGTTATAATGATTGGCTGAAAACCTGGGTGTTGTTTAAGCTTATTTATGCAAACAAGAGCAAAAGAGTTCGTAAAAGTTTTTCTTTTTCACTTTCAGTTTATCAACTGAATTGCTTTAGGACAAGCAAAGGTTTAAGGTTGGGGGAGTTGATACGTCTCCAACTTATCTACTTTTCCTAATGCTTTTCCTCTTGTTTTGGACTCTAGTTTGCATGATTTGAATGAAACTAACCCCGGACTGACGTTGTTTTCAGCAGAACTACCATGGTGTTTTTTTGTGCAGAAAAAAAGTTCTCGGAATGGAACGAAACTTTGCGAGGATTTTTTTATATCAATAATAAGAATTTCTGGAGCCAAGACCTACCGGAGAGGGGCACCTGGGTGGGAACAACCCACCAGGGCGTGCCCCCCTCTCCTAGCGCGCCAAGGTGGGTTGTACCCACATGGTGGCCCCGCAGACCTCAACCCTGACACTATAAATTCCTACTTTCGGAGAAAAAATAGGGAGAAAGATTTATCGCGATCCACGAGACGGAGCCACCGCCAAGCCCTGTTCTTCATCGGGAGGGCAGATCTGGAATCCGTTTGGGGCTCCGGAGTTCGTTTTATCGCGATCTACTCCTGCCTGCATCTACTACTATTACTCCACACATCGACCGCTATCCAGCATGCATCTAGATTATTAAGTTCATAAGAACAGAGTAACGCATTAAGAAAGATGACATGATGTAGAGGGATAAACTCAAGCAATATGATATAAACCCCATCTTTTTATCCTCGATGGCAACAATATAATACGTGCCTTGCAACCTGATACGTCTCCAATGTATCTACTTTTCCAAACACTTTTGCCCTTGTTTTGGACTCTAACTTGCATGATTTGAATGAAACTAACCCGGACTGACGCTGTTTTCAGCAGAACTGCCATGATGTTGTTTTATGTGTAGAAAAGAAAAGTGCTCGAAATGTCCTGAAAATCCACGGAGGCACTTTTTGTTAAATATAAAAAATACTGGCAAAAGAATCAAGAGCAGGGGGCCCACACCCTGTCCACGAGGGTGGGGGGCGCGCCCCCTCCCCCTGGGCGTGCGCCCCTGTCTCGTGGGCCCCCTAGACCTCCACCGACCTCAACTCCAACTCCATATATTCACGTTCGGGGAGAAAAAATCAGAGAGAAAGTTTCATCGCGTTTTACGACACAGAGCCGCCGCCAAGCCCTAATCTCTCTTGAGGGCTGATCTGGAGTCCGCTCAGGCTCCGGAGGGGGATTCGTCGTCGTCGTCATCATCAACCATCCTTCATCACCAATTTCATGATGCTCACTGCCGTGTGTGAGTAATTCCATCGTAGGCTTGCTGGACGGTGATGGGTTGGATGAGATTTACCATGTAATTAAGTTAGTTTTGTTAGGGTTTGATCCCTAGTATCCACTATGTTCTGAGATTGATGTTGCTATGACTTTGCTATGCTTAATGCTTGTCACTATGGCCCGAGTGTCATGATTTCATATCTGAACCTATTATGTTTTCATGAATATATGTGTGTTCTTGATCCTATCTTGCAAGTCTATAGTCACCTATTATGTGTTATGATCCGACAACCCCAAAGTGAAAATAATCGGGATACTTCTTGATGATGACCATAGTTTGAGGAGTTCATGTATTCACTATGTGCTAATGCTTTGTTCCGGTTCTCTATTAAAAGGAGGCCTTAATATCCCTTAGTTTCCGCTAGGACCCCGCTACCATGGGAGGGTAGGACAAAAGATGTCATGCAAGTTCTTTTCCATAAGCACGTATGATTATTTACGGAATACATGCCTACATTACAATGATGAACTGGAGCTAGTTCTGTGTCACCCTATGTTATAGCTATTACATGAGGAATGGCATCCGGCATAATTATCCATCACTGATCCATTGCCTACGAGCTTTTCACATATTTTTCTTTGCTTATTGATTATGAATTTACCGCCTATGATTATGAATTGCCTGTTGTACCTGAGGTTTATGTTATGAATGAAGAAGCTGCTAGAGCTATCTTTGCTTGGAACGATAGATATGATCTTAAGAAATTATTAGCTAAATGGAAGCAGCAGTCTCTTAATGCTAGAATGAAACCTGACCCTGCTTTTGCTACTTCACCTATTTGTGTTACTGATAAGGATTATGAATTCTCTGTTGATCCTGAGATTATTACTTTGGTTGAATCTGATCCTTTTTATGGCCTCGAATCTGAAACTATTGTGGCACATCTTACCAAGTTGAATGATATAGCCACCCTGTTTACTCATGATGATAGATCTCGCTATTTTTATATCCTTAAGATATTTCCGTTCTCATTAAGGGGTGATGCTAAGACTTGGTATAATTCTCTTGCTCTTGGTTGTGTGCGTAGTCCCCAGGATATGATTTATTACTTCTCGGCTAAATATTTCCCTGCTCATAAGAAACAAGCTGCCTTGCGGGAAATATATAATTTTGTGCAAATCAAAGAAGAGAGTCTCCCACAAGCTTGGGGGAGGCTTCTCCGGTTACTTAATGCTTTGCCTGATCATCCTCTCAAGAAAAATGAAATACTTGATATCTTTTATAATGGACTAACCGATGCTTCCAAGGACTACTTGGATAGTTGTGCTGGTTGTGTTTTCAGGGAAAGAACAGTCGATGAAGCAGAATTACTATTGAATAATATGTTGACTAATGAAAATAATTGGACTCTTCCTGAGCCGATTCCTGAGGAGATTCCTGAACCAACTCCTAAGCCAACTCCAAAGAAAAGGGGTATTCTATTTCTCAGTCCTGAAGATATGCAAGAGGCAAAGAAATATATGAAAGAAAAAGGTATAAAAGCTGAAGATGTAAAGAATTTACCGCCTATTGAAGAAATATATGGTCTTAATTCATCACCTATTGAAGAAACTCATGGTCTTGATAACCCGACACAGGTAGTAAAGGTAAATTCTCTCTATAGATATGATAAAGCTGAAATCCCTCCTACTAAGATTGCTAGCCAATGTTTGGATGAGTTTGATAACTTTATGGTTAAGCAAGAAGATTTTAGTGCTTATGTTGGTAGACAATTGAAACGAAATTCTTATATGATTGAACACTTGAGTGATTATATGTCTAGAGTTAAAGGTGAACTTAAACTCATTAGTAAACATGCTTCTATGGTCACCACTCAAGTATAACAAGTACTTAAAGCTCAGAATGATTTGCTCAACGAATTGAATAGTAAGAATAATGACTTTGCTGTTAGAGTTGCAACTAGAGGTGGTAAAGTGACTCGGGAACCTTTGTATCCTGAGAGCCACCCTAAGAGAATTGAGCAAGATTCTCAGAGAACTAATGTAGATGCACCTAGTCCTTCTAAGAGGATGAAAAAGAAAAATGATAGGACTTTGCATACTTCTAATGAACCTGTTGTTGACACACCTGAGAATCCCAATGATATTTGTATTTCTGATGCTAAAACGCAATCTAGTAATAAACATGGACCTAATGATAATGTTAATGATGATGTTCATATTGATGCTCAACCTAGCAATGATAATGATTTAGAAATTGAACCTGTTGTTGATCTTGATAACCCACAATCAAAGAATCAACGTTATGATAAGAGAGATTTTGTTGCTAGGAAGAACAGTAGAGAAAGAGAACCATGGGTTCAGAAACCCATGCCCTTTCCTCCTAAACCATCCAAGTCAAAGGATGATGAGGATTTTGAGCGCTTTGCTGAAATGATTAGACCTATTTTCTTACGTATGCTTAATCGATATGCTTAAAGTAAATCCTTATGCTAAGTATATGAAGGATATCATTACAAACAAAAGGAAGATACCGGAAGCTGAAATTCCCACCATGCTTGCTAATTACACTTTTAAGGGTGGAATACCAAAGAAACTTGGAGATCCGGGGGTACCAACTATACCATGCTCCATTAAAAGAAATTATGTTAGAACTGCTTTATGTGATCTTGGAGCCGGTGTTAGTGTTATGCCTCTCTTTATACCGTAGACTTGAATTGAATAAGTTGAAACCTACTGAAATATCTTTTGCAAATGGCCGATAAATCAACTGTTATACCTGCCGGTATTTGTGAGGATGTGCCTGTTGTGGTTGCAAACGTTATTATTTTAACGGACTTTGTTATTCTTGATATTCCCGAGGACGATAGTATGTCTATTATCCTTGGTAGACCTTTTTGAATATTGCGGGGGCTGCTATTGATTGCAACAAAGGCAATGTCACTTTTCATGTTAACGGTAATGAGCATACGGTACACTTTCCGAGGAAACAATCTCAAGTTCATAGCATCAATTCTATTGGAAAATTTCCAACTATTATTATTCGAGGTTTTGAATTTCCTCTCCCTACTGTCAAGAAAAAGTATGATATTCTTATTGTTGGGGATTTTCATATCCCCGTTGAGGTAACCTAGTGTTATTCGAAATTTCTCCGGTTTCGTGTTATTCGGAATGAGTTTGTTAACAAGACTTGATCAACCTTGTTAGTGGATTCATTTTGATGATCATGAGATGGATGAAACTAGAAGGCACAACCTTCTGTACCCACTTTTTACTTTCTGTTATTTAGAATAAATAAAACAAAAATAGTATTATCTGTCTGTTTTCTGAATTATCCATGCAATAAAAAATATCCTGAAAATAAAAGTGCTCCAAATGCCCTGCAAATTTAGTATGATTTTTTATGGAATATTTGAGGAATTTAGGCACTGAAAACACTGCAGGAGGGGCAAGCATCAGGCCATGAGAGTGGAGGGGGCGCCCACCCCACCTGGGCGCGCCCCCCTGTCTCATGGGCCCCTGGTGGCCCCCCTCCACTTATGCCAGCACCCACACACTTCATTTTCTACCCAAAAAAATCCCCATCCAGCTCAAGCTCGAGTTCTAGCTCATTTTGCTGCGATTTTCGATCTCCTTGCTCAAAGCTCCATTCACAAAACTGCTTTGGGAGATTGTCGCTTGGTATGTGACTCGTCCATTGGTCCAATTAGTTTTTGTTCTAGTGCTTTATTCATTGCAAATTTTTGATGCATAGGTGACCATGTTCTTTAGCTTGCATGTTAAATTTATGAGGTACCAAGCAATTCTAATGCATGATATAGGCTCTAGGCACTTGTAGGAGTAGTTGCTATCAATCTTGTTTAGTTCTATTCACTTTTTTTTGAAGTTACTAAAATTTCAGAAATTTTCAGAAAATGTTAAGGAAATTTTTGAGGGGCTCTTCTAGCCAAGGCTCTCAGGAAAAACAAGCTAAAGAGAAGGAAAAAGCCAAGTATAATCTTCCTTGCTTAGCGGAAGTATGGTCGTGCGAATGGCCATGCGATGATTTCTTGAAAGAAGCTGGAATTCATGAAGATTTTTATTCTTTGATCGAAAATGCAGGCCTTCCCGGTTTCATGAACGACCGGATCGATCAGTATCTCTTACTCACCAATACTTTCGTGCAAAAAAATTATTATTATCCTAAGAAATCACCGCCTTTAGTATCATTTCATTTATATGATGAGTTCAGAGAAATATCTTTACGTAATTTTTGTGCGGTATGTAGGATACCCTATGAGGGAGAATTAGAGGAACCCCATCGTAAAGATGTGGATGGCTTTGTTAACACTATAGCTGTAGAGGAACCAAAGAAGGGTTCTGAGGCAAAAATCTCTAGCATACATTTTCCTGTTTTACGCTACTTTGTCATATTTGCTAGTAGATGCTTGATTGGTCGTGGAAATAGTGGAAACCTTAGTGTTCCTGATATTATCATTCTTCAACATGCCTTGCTTGGAGATAATAGTTTTAGTATGGGTGCCGTCATTGCTAAACGGCTAAGCCTGAATCGTACAAAAGGCCCCATATTTGGAGGTATCTATGCTTCATGTCTTGCTAGACATTTTCAGATACCTATTAGGCACCATGAGAAAGAGGATACAAAATTGCCTCCTCACATTTTAGATTACAAGAGCATGGTAGCCCACAAGTTTATTGTTGATATACGAAGAAAGGATGCTTTTGTATAACCTTAGATTTAATAAGAAACACAATGAGATTATTATTCTGCCTGCGCCTCTATTGTTTGTTTTGCTTGCAGAAAATTTTCTTGTCACACCGGAGGCGGTGTATGCTCATCGAGCCCAAGCATCCACTCCAGAACCTGAACCTGAACTGGACCCTTATCGCGCATCATCTGTTCAGTGGGATCCGGAGATGACCAACCAGTGGTATCCTGATTACACCTCCCAGTACACCGGGGAGAGTAGTGGCGGTCCTTGGTACTAGACCAACTTAGGCCAAAAGCCTAAGCTTGGGGGAGTACGTATTTCCCACCGACTTTACATTCATGTTCACACACTAGTCGTCGGTGCTCATACTCTTTCATTGTATTATCCTTGCTAGTTTAAATTTCTTTTTCTAGTTTTCTTCTTGTGTGTTTGATAAACCTTTAGAAAACCCAAAAAAATTAGTTAGTTTAATTTCCATGCTTGTAGTAGAAATTAAAATGAAAAACCAAAAAGATTTCCAGTTCTTCTTCTTACTTGTTGGGAACTTTCCCGTGTAAATAGTTTTATTTTCTTTTCTTTCCTTTGGGGGTCGAGAAGACCGTATTGAAAATGTTTAGTGGTTCTCATATGCATGATTGTTTATTTAACTTAGAGCCCATATTCCCCTGTCTTCTCTTTTGAGTTGAATGCTTGCAGATTCCAGCTTAGTCCAGTGCACGTGCACTCTTATTATTATACACATCCTTCGACATGCGATTGAAGGGCAATAATGATGATATATGATGGACTTATTGAGATGAGAAAAGCTGGTATGAACTCGACCTCTCTTATTTTTGTAAATATGATGAGTTCATCGTTTCTGATTCAGCTTATTATGAAGTAAACATATTTGCAATGACATTTAGAGATTATAGTTGCTTGTGCCATGCTTGATTAGCTATGAGTTATAATGGTTTACCTTGCGTGTCAACATGCTATTAGAATGATTATGATGTGGTATGATGGGATGGTATCCTCCTTTGAATGAATTGAGTGACTCGACTTGGCATATTGATAATCCCCAAGTGTAGGGAATCATCGTAGCAATTTCCAAAGGTGGAAGTGATAAGTATGGAGTGTCGAACCCACAAGGAGCTAAAGGTAAGATCAATATTCTCTCAAGCCCTATCTGCCACTAATACGAATCTACGTACACCGAACGTTTGCTTCCAACTAGAAACAAGAAATAAAACTATGTTGTAGGTATGAAGAGGATAACTTTGTATGATATCGGAGAGCTAAAATATAAAAGTAGGTGCTGTTATCATAAAGTTAGAATATATTACTAAATAATATAAATAGCGAGTTTGGAATAATGATGGATCGGTGTGCGGAATTGTCCTAGGCAATTGTTAACAAGACCGGTAATCACTATTGCAGTTTCATATGAGGGAGAGGCATAAGCTAACATACTTTCTCTACTTGGATCATATGCACTTATGATTGGAACTCTAGCAAGCATCTGCAACTACTAAAGATCATTAAGGTAAAACCCAACCATAGCATTAAAGCATCAAGTCCTCTTTATTCCCGTACGCAACAATCCCTCTTACTCGGGTTTGTGTTTCAGTCACTCACCAACCCACTATAAGCGAATCATGAACGTATTGCAACACACTACGGCGGGAATCCCTCACGCTTGCGCGACACGGAGGGCACCATAGGACAGCACCAAAGTAAAACATACAACTCATACCAATCTAGATCATCAATCAACCCAAAGACAAAAGATATCTACTCAAAACATCATAGGATGGCAACACATCATTGGATCATAATATGTGGCATAAAGCACCATGTTCATGTAGGGATTACAGCGGGTGCGAGAGAGTGGACCGCGTAAAATAGATGAGGATGGTGATGATGATGGTGATGTTGATGAAGACGATCACCGCGGCGATGATTCCCTCCCGATGGCACTCCGGCGCCACCGAGAGAGAGGAGGAGAGGTTCTCCCCCTTGTGCTTCCTCCTCCATGGCCTCCACCTTCTGGTCCTTGGCCTTCATGGTGATGATGGCCCCTCCGGGATACTCCTCCATGGCCACGGTGATGATGGCCCCCCTCCGGCCAGTGCGGACAGGGCCTAGATTGATTTCTCGTGGCTACAGAGGCTTGCGGCTGCGGAACTCCCGATCTAGGTTTCTTTCTGGAAGTTTGGGTATATATAGAAGAGTTTTGCGTTGATTTCACGTCAGGGGGGTCTCCGGGCTGTCCAAGAGGTAGGGGGGCGCGCCCCCACCATCGTGGGCAGCCCGTGACTCTTCGGGCCTGCTTCTGGTACTCCGTGGGCTTCTTCTGGTCCAAAAATGATCTCCGTCAAGTGGCACGTCAATTGGACTCCGTTTAGTTTTCCTTTTCTACGATACTCTAAAACAAGGAGAAAACAGAAACTGGCACTGGGCTCTAGGTTAATAGGTTAGTCCCAAAATCATATAAATGCATATAAAACATCTTAGAAGGATAGTATAATAGCATGAATACTTAATAAACTATAGATATGTTGGAGACGTATCAGCATCCCCAAGCTTAATTTCTGCTCGTCCTCGAGTAGGTAAATGATAAAAGAAATAATTTATGAAGTGTGAATGCTAACAAGTGCATAAGTTTAATCAATGATAGTTCCAATCACTTTTTCTAGCATCATTATATGTAATAACAATAGCTCATCCCAAAAAACTTTTCATGAACAAGTAACAAGCAAGTCACATGTTAAAGTATAGATCATAAACTTTCTTGAAAACTAACAAAACAATATTCTTAGTCATCAAACAATTGCAATTCATCTTATTTTCAGGAAGAGTCTATGTTAGAGCTTTGATTTAGCAAACTCCACCTACTCAACTATCATTTAGTCTTTCACAATTGCTAACACTCACGCAATACTTGTGGTTATGGAGTTTTAATCGGACACAGAGAAAGATAGGGGCTTATAGTTTCACCTCCCAACCTTTTACCTCAAGGGTAATGTCAACAATAATAGCTCAGGATCTTTCCAACACCCTGTGCTTGCCAAAGGATAAAATCTAAAAAGGAAAGGTGAAGATCACCATGACTCTTGCATAAGGTAGAAGATAATAATAAAAGATAGTCCCTTCACAGAGGGATGCACAAAATCTTAATGCGAAAGAACGCCACTTTATATTGCCCCTTGTGATATGAACCTTTATTATGCAGTCCGTCGCTTTTATTTCATCCACATCACAAGATCATACAAAGCTTATTTCCTCCACACCAATCAATCATACATATTTAGAGAGCAATTTTTATTGCTTGCACCGATGACAACTTACTTGAAGGATCTTACTCAATCCATAGGTAGATATGGTGGACTCTCATGGAAAAACTGGTTTTAAGGGTATTTGGAAGCACAAGTAGTATCTCTACTTGGTGCAAAGAATTGGGCTAGCATGAGGGGGAAAGGCAAGCTCAACATGTTGGATGATCCATGACAATATACTTTATTTCAGATATAAGAAAACATAACCCATTACGTTGTCTTCCTTGTCCAACATCAACTCTTTAGCATCTCATATTTTAATGAGTGCTCCCAATCCTAAAAGATGTCCGGGATAGTATATTTATATGTGAAACCTCTCTTCCTTCAATATTCTTTCATGAATTGTTCAAGTGACCAATTCTACGTTTGCTAACTTTCAATAAGTTTACTACCTATACTTACTATGTGTGAAGTCATTACTCCCCATGTTATAAGCATATGAAACATATATAAATTAAGGTTTATGACATTCAATTTATTCAACCATTTACTCATAGGATATACGTGAAGCACATGAGTAAATGACAAACTACTCCAAAAGATATGAGTGAAGATCACTGAGTAGTAAAATAATTAACTAGCCATGGGAGGATTCTTTTTCATTCAATATTTCAGATCCAATGATTTTATTCAAACAGTAAGTAAAATTTAAAATACGCTCCAAGCAAAACACATATCCTGTGATGAATAAAAATATAGCTCCGAGTAAGGTATACCGATAGTTTTGAAGACGAAAGAGGGGATGCCTACCAGGGCATCCCCAAGCTTAGGCGCTTGAGTCTTCCTTGAATATTACCTTGGGGTGCCTTGGGCATCCCCAAGCTTAGGTTCTTTCCACTCCTTATTCTCCTCATATCGGTATCTCACCCAAAACTTGAAAACTTCAATCACACAAAACTTAACCAAACTTCGTGAGATAGGTTAGTATGACAAAGAGCAAACCATTCACTTTGGTACTGTCAAAGACAAGGTTCATAATTTTTCTCACACAATGCCTACTTTACCATATCATTTCTACAATTTATATTGAGGAATATAAGCCATAGAAACTAGAAAACAAGCAAACTATGTAATGAAAACAGAATCTGTCAGAAACAGAACAGTCTGTAATGATCTGAACAATAACCATACTTCTGATACTCCAAAAATTATGAAATAAATTGGTGGATGTGAGGAATTTTTCTATTAATCTTCTGCAAAAATAATCAACTAAAAATCACTCTTATGTAAAAAATAACAGCTAATCTCGTGAGCGCAAAGTTTCTGTTTTTTACAGCAAGATCACATTAACTTTCACCCTAGTCTTCCCAAAGGTCTTACTTGGCACTTTATTGAAACAAAAGCTATAAAACATGATTAATATAGTTGCTTAATCATGTAAACACACAAAAACAGTAAGGGTAAATATTGGGTTGTCTCCCAACAAGCGCTTTTCTTTAATGCCTTTTAGCTAGGCATGATGATTTCAATGATGCTCACATAGAAGATAAGAATTGAAACATAAAGGGAGCATCATGAAGAATATGACTAGCACAATTGATTCTAACCAACTTCCTATGCCTAGGTATTTTGTTAGCACACAACTTATAAGAACAACAATCAACTAGCATAGGAAGGCAAAACAAGTATAACTTCAAAACTTTAAGCACATAGAGAGGAAACTTGATATTATTGCAACTCCTACAAGCATGTATTCCTCTCTCATAATAATTTTCAGTAGCATCATGGATAGCAACTTTGTTCTCATACTCAATTGGAACCTCTTACAAAATAGTGGAGTCATTACTAGCTAAAGTTGACAATCTTCCAAATCCACTTTCATAAATATCATACTAAGATTCAACATCCTCCAAAATAGTGGAATCACTAATTCCTAAAGTTGACACTCTTCCAAACCCACTTTAAATGATATTATTATTCATACTCCAAAATATATAAGTGAAGTTCATGGGGCATTCTACAATTAACATAGACTAACCAATATCCAAGCTCAAAATATATAAGTGAAGCACACGAAGCGTTCTATAAAACCATACTCAAAAGATTTAAGTGAAGCACATGAAGTAATTCTATAAGATCACACTTAAAAGATTTAAGTGAAGCACATGAAGTATTCTATAAATTGATGAAGGTACATCTCAACTAGCATGGTTCTTAAAGAAAAAGAAAAACACAAAGGACACAAATCATGTGAACTAAACAAAAACCAAGGTATACCGATAATTGTTGAAGAAGAAAGATGGGATGCCAACCGGGGCATCCCCAAGCTTAGATGCTTGAGTATCCTTTGAAATATTTACTTGGGGTGCCTTGGGCATCCCCAAGCTTGAACTCTTGCTTCTCTTTATTCTTCTCACATTGGTAACTCCTCATTCTTCGAACACTTCATCCAGAAAGACTTAACAAAAACTTTGTGAGATCCGTTAGTGTAATAAAGCAAATCACTACCTTTAGGTACTGTAATGAACTCATTATTTATTTATATTGGTGTTAAACCTACTGTATTCCAACTTATCTATGGTTTATAAATTATTTTATTAGCCATAGATTCATCAAAATAAGCAAACAACACACGAAAAACAGAATCTGTTAAAAACAGAACAGTCTGTAGTAATCTGGAAGTTTGGTAAACTTCTGTAACACCTAAAATTATTAACTAAATTTGAAAATTTGAAAAATATTTTACAGAAGTAATGTGCAAAAAGTTTCAGACCCATTTGACTTTCCAGTAAAAAAATAAAATTCACGCACTACAGCCAAAGTTTTTGTTTTTGTTCTGCACATAGTAAACAAGCAATCTAATCATCCTAAAACCAAAGCTTGGCAAATTATTTTTATAATACAATGAATATATACAAGGGGATAATTATTTACAGAGAAACTTCCATGAAAAATTCTACATTGTTTCCGTGAGCATGAACACAAGTGCTCAAGGTCGACCCTCACTTCTTCAATGCATAACTTTCCAATCGCTTCTCTTTTTGAAAAACTTTTTAGGCAAGTAAATTTTTTTGTTTTTTAATTCTTTTAAAAAATTGTATATTTAACCCACAACTAAACAGAAACCAAAAAGGGAAAAACAAAATCTACTTAGTGAAGAGAGCAAACAAGCACACACGAGAATATCAACCCCACGCTATTGCTCCCCGGCAACGGCGCCAGAAAAGAGCTTGATAATCCCCAAGTGTAGGGAATCATCGTAGCAATTTCCAAAGGTGGAAGTGATAAGTATGGAGTGTCGAACCCACAAGGAGCTAAAGGTAAGATCAATATTATCTCAAGCCCTATCTGCCACTGATACGACTCTACGTACACCGAACATTTGCTTCCAACTAGAAACAAGAAATAAAACTATGTTGTGGGTATGAAGAGGATAACTTTATATGATATCGGAGAGCTAAAATATAAAAGTAGGTGCTGTTATCATAAAGTTAGAATATATTACTAAATAATATAAATAGCGAGTGTGGAATAATGATAGACCGGTGTGCGGAATTGTCCTAGGCAATTGTTAACAAGACCGGTAATCACTATTGCAGTTTCATATGAGGGAGAGGCATAAGCTAACATACTTTCTCTACTTGGACCATATGCACTTATGATTGGAACTCTAGCAAGCATCCGCAACTACTAAAGATCATTAAGGTAAAACCCAACCATAGCATTAAAGCATCAAGTCCTCTTTATTCCCATGCGCAACAATCCCTCTTACTCGGGTTTTTGTTTCAGTCACTCACCAACCCACTATAAGCGAATCATGAACGTATTACAACACCCTACGGCGGGAATCCCTCATGCTTGCGCGACACGGAGGGCACCATAGGACAGCACCAAAGTAAAACATACAACTCATACCAATCTAGATCATCAATCAACCCAAAGACAAAAGATATCTACTCAAAACATCATAGGATGGCAACACATCATTGGATCATAATATGTGGCATAAAGGACCATGTTCAAGTAGGGATTACAGCGGGGTGCGGGAGAGTGGACCGCGTAAAATAGATGAGGATGGTGATGTTGATGAAGACGTTCACCGTGGCGATGATTCCCCTCCCGATGGCACTCCGGCGCCACCGGAAGAGAGGAGGAGAGGTTCTCTCCCTTGTGCTTCCTCCTCCATGGCCTCCACCTTCTGGTCCTTGGCCTTCATGGTGATGATGGCCCCTCCAGGATACTCCTCCGTGGCCACCAGAGATGATGGCCCCGTCCGGCAGGGTGCTAGAGAGGGCCTAGATTGATTTCTTGTGGCTACAGAGGCTTGCGGCGGCGGAACTCCCGATCTAGGTTTCTTTCTGGAAGTTTGGGTATATATAGAAGAGTTTTGCGTTGATTTCACGTCACGGGGGTCTCCGGGCTGTCCACGAGGTAGGGGCGCGCCCTAGGGGGATGGGCGCGCCCCCCACCCTCGTGGGCAGCCCGGGACTCTTCTGGCCCGCTTCTAGTACTCCGTGGGCTTCTTCTGGTCCAAAAATGATCTTTGTCAAGTGGCACGTCAATTGGACTCCGTTTAGTTTCCTTTTCTACGATACTCTAAAACAAGGAGAAAACAGAAACTGGCACTGGGCTCTAGGTTAATAGGTTAGTCCTAAAAATCATATCTTATATTTATTAATTGGAGGCATCATACGAACTCCCATGTTAATCCACATCATTAAGATTATTCTAACCGTTCAATCAATATAATTGATTTATCTGGACCTTACAATTTATGTTACCTTAGTTTTCCTGAAAAAAAGACAAAATCTGACCAAACTTGCACGTACGTAATGACTAACAGAAAAAAAAACATACACGTACATAATGACTAGCAGGAAAAAATCCATCCCTCCTTAGGAATCACGTACAGATATATCTCTAAAAAGAAACATGTACATCATACGAACTCCCATGTTAATCCACATCATTAAGATTATTCTAACCGTTCAATCAATATAATTGATTTATCTGGACCTTACAATTTATGTTACATTAGTTTTGCTGAAAAAAAGACAAAATCTGACCAAACTTGCACGTACGTAATGACTAACAGAAAAAAAATATACACGTACATAATGACTAGCAGGAAAAAATCCATCCCTCCTTAGGAATCACGTACAGATATATCTCTAAAAAGAAACATGTACATAATAAAAAAAACAAGTATAGAGTCCTAACAAGCCACGCACACAATTCACCCACGCACCCAACCCATCTCCGTGTGCTGATGTAAAAAAGAAAAACCATCTCCGTGTGCGAGCCTACCTCCTAGCTAGAGTCCCACCAAACGCATCTGCCTATTCTCCTTTGCCTCCCTAGAGCTCGGTTAGGTCTCGATCTAGACGTTGCCTTGACTCCTCCCGTCCTACGATCTTCCACGCCCTGCGCCGCCAACATTCCCTCGAGTCCTCCCGTCCCCCGACCTTCCACGTTCTACTCGGCCGGGAGGTCACATCCAGCCTAAGAATCAAGAAGCTGCAGTTTTAGTCATGCCACTAGCACCGTCGTATGATTTCCACAGCGCTACTCCACCAGGAGCTGCACCTCTGGCCTCCAGTTCAAGAAGCTGCAACTTCGGTCGTAGCAGCAGCGCTATCATCATCAGCGGTCCAGGCTAATGCAGTGCAGCACTGTTTTCTGATATTCCATCAGTACACAAGTTGTGCAACATGCACCCTTCCATGGATGATATTGAGGATACAAACACAATGACACTTCTATTTTTGTAGTATCATCAAGATATACAACTTTTCTTTGATGCCCTTTTTAAACTATGCCATCAGCCTCCAGAGATAAACCAATTTCTTTTTGATAGATCTTCTACTCCGTGGTCGTTTACGGTGCAAGCTCAAGCGCCTGTATAGCTGTTTTTTTACTGTTTTCGTGGTAATCATTCTTAGTTGGTTAGGTCACTTTTCTAAGGATTATTTCTTTGGAACATTCCAATCTTTAGCTGTTCAAGGCTTCGCTCTCATCTAATATTGTTATGTCGTTAGTTCTGAAATATTCTATCCTGCAAGTTTTGTGGGTACAACAGAACGAAATGTCAATCTAAATATTTTGTTCTTAGCCATCAAGTACTAAATAACCTTTTTTTCTCCATATCCTTTAACTATTGTTAATTTAATTGATTGGTAAATGCACATTATTTCTTGCAAAGAATCACGGTTATTGATCGTGTGTAAAAAGTGGAATATCAACCTGTTTGATACAACTTATTTCTGTAGTACGTTTTGTTTCGGAAAGGAGGTGCATGTTGGTACTCTTTAATCACGTCTACTTCTGAATGTTATAGCTTGCTACTGAAATCGTAAGCCAGTTAACAGTTGGCTTTACACAGCTATATTCAAAGTAATCCAAAAATGTAGTTCGTATATAGAGATGTCGTTAAGAATTTGCTTCATAAGTGATCACACTGCACTACCCTTTTCTTGCAGCTATATTTATATCAGTTTTGCATCTGATTTTGTGAAGTAGTGTGCATCGCAGGACACCTAAGAACAATATTTATTCTGAATTGCTATCTCAATCTATCAAATTTGACACCCCCAATATGTCTAATCTAACTGTGAACACCTTTAGTCTATATAAGTATTTTAAACTACGATGAAAGGAGTGCTGCTGGGATGCGTGGAGTGGAGGAAAAATCTTTAGATAGATACCCATATTGATAAGACGTCAAAAGAAAATATGATAATTACATGCATGTAAAACCATTCAAGTTTTGTGTCCAGATATACCAAAAATAAAACAGTAATTTGCGTTTTTGCTACCAACTTTAACCTCTTAAGTTTTTACTGTGGGTTTTGACAAGCTAAGAATGTCTTATATGCTAATTTCAAACAATGATTCCTAGCATGCCAGCAACACGACATATGCTTTAAAGCCATAAAAGGAGTAGTAAATGAGACATACTTTAATTTTTACATTTCAAAATTGTGTCCGCATAACAAGATTATGGTCATATATTCAAAGGCATAAGTAATTTAACGTTTTGATTCCCCATGTGTTCTATTTTTATCGACCGGGTTTCCCCATGTGTTCTTGAAATGGAGAAATAATTGTTATCAGATTCATTCGCCACAAAAGAAGCTATGTGATTAAGTGTTTTAAATAGTAAACTTGAGATATTATTCCTGAACTTAGTATTCATCAATTGTTCATTTGGTTTATATAGAACTGTTCTATATAAAAAAAAGTTTAATAATATTTATTCAAATAACTAGCCCGTGCAGGTGCACGGGTTGATGGCTAGTAAAATATAATATAAATGCATATAAAACATCTTAGAAGGATAGTATAATAGCATGAATACTTCATAAATTATAGATACGTTGAAGAAGTATCACACATGTTCACGCATGTAGTTGAAACAAATTAACATAGCCTTCATGATGTTTATGTTCATGGTGGATTATATCCTACTCATGCTTGTACTCGGTGTAAATTAATTTTAATGCATGTTTATGACTGTTGTCGCTCTCTCAGTTGGTCGCTTCCCAGTCTTTTGCTAGCCTTCACCTGTACTAAGCGGGAATACTGCATGTGCATCCAAACTCCTTAAACCCCAAAGTTGGTCCATATGAGTCCACTATACCTTCCTATATGCGGTATTTACCTGCCGTTCCAAGTAAATTTGTATGTGCCAAACTCTAAACCTTCAAATGAAATTCTGTTTTGTATGCTCGAGCAGCTCATGCTACAACTAGGGCTGCCTATACCTTCCATGCTAGGTGGGTTATTGTCAAGAGAAGTGGACTCCGCTTCTCATTCACGAGAAAGGGCCGGTAACCGGGATGCCCAGTCCCATGATCCAAAAAGATCAAAGCAAATCAAAATAATTAAACAAAACTCCCCCAGGGTTGTTGTTAGTTGGAGGCACTTGTTGTTTCAAGCAAGCCATGGATTGATGCTTGTTGGTGGTTGGGGGAGTATAAACCTTTACCATTCTGTTTGGGAACTGCCTATAATGCATGTAGTATGGAAGATACAGCCATCTCATAGTTATTGCGTTGACAGCGAAAGTATGCCGCTCAAAATGTTATTCAATCTCTATTTTAAAACCGAGCTCTGGCACCTCTACAAATCCCTGCTTCCCTCTGCGAAGGGCCTATCTATTTACTTTTATGTTGAGTCATCACCCCTCTTATTAAAAAGCACCCGCTAGAGAGCACACTGTCATTTGTATTCATTATTTTTGGTTTATATTGGGTATGACTTGACTGGATCTCTTTTACCATAAATTACAATGTTTAGTCAGTCCTTGATCTTTAAAGGTGCTCTGCATTTATGTTTTGCGGTCTGAGAAAGGGCTAGCGAGATACCATTTTGTTATATCATGTTATGATTGTTTTGAGAAAGTGTTGTCATCCGATTTTTATTATTATGGCTCGTTGGCTGATTATGCTATTGATATGAGTAATTGTGAGACCTAAGGTGTTATTGTGAGTATGGTTAGTTCATAATATTTGCTGAAACCTGAATGCTGGCTTTTCATGTTTACAACAACAAGAGCAAATAGAGTTTGTAAAAGTTTTTCTTTATCACTTTCAGTTTATCAACTGAATTGCTTGAGGACAAGCAAAGGTTTAAGCTTGGGGGAGTTGATACGTCTCCAACGTGTCTACTTTTCCAAACACTTTTGCCCTTGTTTTGGACTCTAACTTGCATGATTTGAATGAAACTAACCCGGACTGACGCTGTTTTCAGCAGAACTGCCATGATGTTGTTTTATGTGTAGAAAAGAAAAGTTCTCGAAATGTCCTGAAAATCCACTGAGGCACTTTTTGGAAAATATAAAAAATACTGGCGAAAGAATCAAGACCAGGGGGCCCACACCCTGTCCACGAGGGTGGGGCGCGCCCCCTCCCCCTGGGCGCGCCCCTTGTCTCGTGGGCCCCTTGGACCTCCACCGACCTAAACTCCAACTCCATATATTCACGTTCGGGGAGAAAAAAATCAGAGAGAAAGTTTCATCGCGTTCTACGACACGGAGCCGACGCCAAGCCCTAATCTCTCTCGGGAGGGCTGATCTGGAGTCTGTTCGGGGCTCCGGAGAGGGGGATTCTTCGCCGTCGTCATCATCAACCATCCTCCATCACCAATTTCATGATGCTCACCGCCGTGTGTGAGTAATTCCATCGTAGGCTTGCTGGACGGTGATGGGTTGGATGAGATTTACCATGTAATTAAGTTAGTTTTGTTAGGGTTTGATCCCTAGTATCCACTATGTTCTAAGATTGACGTTGCTATGACTTTGCTATGCTTAATGCTTGTCACTAGGGCCCGAGTGCCATGATTTCAGATCTGAACCTATTATGTTTTCATGAATATATGTGTGTTCTTGATCCTATCTTGCAGGTCTATAGTCACCTATTATGTGTTATGATCCGACAACCAAGTGACAATAATCGGGATACTTCTCGGTGATGACCATAGTTTGAGGAGTTCATGTATTCACTATGTGCTAATGCTTTGTTCCGGTTCTCTATTAAAAGGAGGCCTTAATATCCCTTAGTTTCCGCTAGGAACCCGCTGCCACGGGCGGGTAGGAAAAAATATGTCATGTAAGTTCTTTTCCATAAGCACGTATGACTATTTACAGAATACATGCCTACATTACATTGATGAACTGGAGCTAGTTCTGTGTCACCCTATGTTATAGCTATTACATGAGGAATCGCATCCGGCATAATTATCCATCACTGATCCATTGCCTACGAGCTTTTCACATATTGTTCTTCGCTTATTTACTTTTTCGTTGCTATTGTTACAACTACTACAAAACCCAAAAACATTACTTTTGCTACCGTTACTTTTATTATCATACTACTTTGCTACTAAATACTTTGCTGCAGATACTAAGTTATCCAGGTGTGGTTGAATTGACAACTCAACTGCTAATACTCAAGAATATTCTTTGGCTCCCCTTGTGTCGAATCAATAAATTTGGGTTGAATACTTTACCCTCGAAAGCTGTTGCGGTCCCCTACACTTGTGGGTTATCACAACCCTTTCTGTCACTGGGTAAGGACACCGCAAGATTGAACCCAAAGCTAAGCACTTCTCCCACGGCAAGAAAGATCAATCTAGTAGGCCAAACCAAACTGATAATTCAAAGAGACTTGCAAAGATAACTCAATCATACATAAAAGAATTCAGAGAAGATTCAAATATTTCTCATAGATAAACTTGATCATAAACCCACAATTCATCGGATCTCGACAAACACACAGAAAAAAGAGTTTACATCGAATAGATCTCCACAAGAGAGGGGGAGAACATTGTATTGAGATCCAAAAAGAGAGAAGAAGCCATCTAGCTAATAACTATGGACCCGAAGGTCTATGGTAAACTAATCACAACTCATCGGAGGGGCTATGATGTTGATGTAGAAGCCCTCCGTGGTCGATTCCCCCTCCGGCGGAGCACCGGCGAAGGCTCCAAGATGGGATCTCGCGGATACAGAAGGTTATGGCGGTGGAAATTGTTCTTCGTTGGCTCCCTGGATGTTTTCGGGGTACGTAGGTATATATAGGAGGAAGAAGTACGTCAGCGGCCGCTCATGGGGCCCAGGAGACAGGGGCGCGCCTAGGAGGGGTGGGCGCGCCCTCCTATCTCCTGTCTGCCTCGATTGCTTCTTGACTTGCACTCCAAGTCCTCTGGATCACGTTCATTCCAAAAATCACACTTCCAAGGTTTCATTCCGTTTGGACTCCGTTTGATATTCCTTTTCTTCGAAATACTGAAATAGGCAAAAAAAACAGCAATACGGGTTGGGCCTCCGATTAGTAGGTTAGTCCCAAAAATGATATAAATATGTAAAATAAAGCCCATAAACATCCAAAAGGGGTAATATAATAGCATGGAACAATCAAAAATTATAGATACGTTGGAGACGCATCAATGGCATCCGTTGCCTTTTCTTGATTTCATTTTTTTTCTAGTGTCAACATAGAACTACGGGAGGGTTGTGTTAAATTATAGAATTTTTCGGGGTTCGTTTGGACATCTTTAGACATTAATTGAGTTTTCTACGCATTTATGTGCATAATTCAAATTTGAACTACATGCCATGCTCCACTACATGTAAATTGGTTGAAAAATCAAATATGTGTCCTCGGTTGCATGCTTAGGTCTTGTGACGCCCGGATGATTAAGCTACAGCAACCCTCTGCTAATGATGCCATGTCACTTCAATTACTATTGTCAATCTCGCGTTAGTTCAAAACCGATTTAAATTCAATTCAAAATCGAGCAAACAATAAAAGTTTTCAAATATTAAAATTTAAATGTCCGGAGTGAACCAAATAATACATAGGTAATTATGGTGGAGAAACCAAACTTTGATAAAATGTAAAGGCTCTAAGACAATTAAAACAGTAGCTAAAAACTGTTAAATAAATGCCTGTTGAATTTTATAAAATATTAAACTATTTTATCTTGGGTTGAGAATTAAGGTGGCGGTAGTATATTTATAAATACAATTTTAGGTGCTAGTGGCATATTTTATAAAACTAAAAATAAAGTAAAACTAATATGAAAACAAGAACTATAAATAAAATAAATGAAAAGAAAACAGAACCCCCTTCCCCAGTGGGCTTCGTGGCCCAGCCGGCCAACCTGGCCACCAACAGCCGGCCCATTCCCTCAAGACCCTCCCTGGCCTATATGGCCAGACTCTCCCAACCTAACCCTAGCCTAACCCCATTCCCTCACGATCCCCATCTCCCTCTCCCTCCAGCCACCTGGAAGACCCCCCACGCCGATCCCCACTTCCTCGCTCGTGAACCCCAGACTCCCTCGCTTCCCGCTCCCCACGTCGCTCGCTCTCCCTCCCCCATCGATCCAGATCGGGGGCTCGACCCCGCGGCGCTCGACGCCGCCGCCCGGTGCCTCCCACAACCTCGCCCCCCCATCCATGATCAAGGCTGCTGGATCCCACCGACTGCCCCCGCCTGGACCTCCCCGACCTCTCCCCGACCGGCTTCCCCAAGCCACGGCGCCCATCGTCTCTCCAATGCGGTGAGGCCCCGGCCTCCGCCACCTCTCTCCCATGTGCCTACCATGCCCAAGGCCGGGCGCCGATGCCCGCAGTCACCTCACGATCGCCGTGGATCAAGCCTGTCGTGGCTACATAGGGAGCTCCGGCCTCGCGCGCCCACTCGCTGCAGCTGCCCTTCGCCAGGAGCCCTCGTGACGTCCGCACATGCCGCCGCACCCGCCTCCACCTGGCCGCGCCCGCGCTCTGCCGGAGCGCGCTGGCACCCGCGCCTGCTAACCTCCCTATGAACGCTTGCCCCCGCGACCGTCCCCGGCCGCACCCTCTGCTGCTTCCGACCGAGCACCCCCGGCGCCGCTCCACTGCAGGCGCGCGCCCGCCGCCCCACGTCTCCGTCCTGCCGGCCTCGACCATGGCCTCGCCGGAGCCCGGTTCGGCCACCGCGCCCCTGCCCCTTCCCCTCAAGCGCTGTCAGGCATTGTGAGGGAGGTGGCCTGAGCCACTTACAGGTGGGGCCCTCCCCCTGTAAATCAGATAAAAGGAAAAGAGTAGAGGAAAACGAAAATGGAAAATAAAAGGAAATAGTAAAGTGAATTAATTAATTAGTAATATAATTAGTTTAATTAATTAACCTTGCTTAATTTGTCCTAATTAACTAGCTTAGGTGTTTAAGCCTATTTTAACTAAATTGTGACAATTACATGTGGGTCTCACACGCCCTATTCACACATTTGACTACCAACCGTTGACTTGGTCAACAGGGTCCCCTGGCCCCACAGGTCATAGGCTGTGGCTGGCTTCTGCTGTGTACACATAGCTTTTTACTACTTAAATTGAATTAAAATAATTTAGGAAATGAATTGAAACTTTAGAAATTAATATAAAATAATCCGTAACTCGGATGAAAATACTTTGAACATGAAAGTTGCTCAGAACGACGAGACGAATCCGGATACGCAGCCCGTTCGTCCGCCACACATTCCTAACATACCGAACTCGCAACTTTACCCCTCCGGTTCATCTGTCCGAAAACGCGAAACACCGGGGATACTTTCCCGGATGTTTCCCCCCTTCACCAGTATCACCTCATACCGCGTTAGGGCACGCCTAGCATCACATATTGCTTTGTCATGCATCGTTATGCATCTGTTTGCATTGTATTCATTGTTTCTTCCCCTCTTCTCTCCTAGAGACTACGAGACCAACGCCGCCGCCGCCCTGCTCGACTACGGAGTTGATTTACCCTCCTTCTTGCCGTGAGCAATCGTGCAAGCCCCCTTTGATCACCGTGATATCGCCTACTCTTCTCTATAGTGCTTGCATTAGAGTATTGTAGCATGTTACCGCTTTCGCTAATCCTATACCGCTGCATAGCCTGTCCTTGCTACTATCAAGTTGTTACCTTTACCTGCTATCCTACCGCTTAGTATAGGATGCTAGTGTTCCATCAAGGCCCTACATTCTTGTCCGTCTGCCATGCTATACTGATCGGGATGTGATCACTTCAGGAGGTGATCACGGGCATATACTATATACTTTACACTATTACATTACCTGTGGTACTGTTCGGAGATGGGGGCTGAAAGGACGGGTGGCTCCATCCCGGTAGAGGTGGGCCTGGGTTCCCGACGGCCCCCGACTGTTACTTTGTGGCGGAGCGACAGGGCAGGTTGAGACCACCTAGGAGAGAGGTGGGCCTGGCCCTGGTTGGCGTTCGCGGATACTTAACACGCTTAACGAGATCTTGGTATTTGATCTGAGTCTGGCCATTTGGTCTATACGCACTAACCAACTACGCGGGAGTAATTATGGGTATCCCGACGTCGTGGTATCAGCCGGCACTTCGTGACGTCGGCCGATCGAGTGGCGCGCCCGGATTGGACCGAACGCCTGTAGGCTAGGTCTGCTTCCACAGACGCAACGCAGGTGTGCTAAGGGCGATTGGCCTGCACTTCAGGCGCTTAGGTTTAGACCGGCGTGCTGACCTCTCTGTTGAGCCTAGGTGGGGCTGCGACCTGTCGATCTTCCGCGGCCGGGCATGACCCAGAAAAGTGTGTCCGGCCAAATGGGATCAAGCGTGTTGGGTTATGTGGTGCACCCCTCCAAGGAAGTTAATCTATTCGAATAGTCGTGATCTTCGGTAACAGGACAACTTGGAGTTGTACCTTGACCTTATGACAACTAGAACCGGATACTTAATAAAACACACCCTTCCAAGTGCCAGATACAACCCGGTGGTCACTCTCTCTCAGGGTTACGAGGAGGGGATCGCTGGGTAGGATTATGATATGCGATGCTACTTGGAGGACTTCAGTCTACTCTCTTCTACATGTTGCAAGACGGAGGCTGCCAGAAGCGTAGTCTTCGACGGGATTAGCTATCCCCCTCTTATTCTGGCATTCTGTAGTTCAGTCCACTGATATGGCCCTTTACACATATCCATGCATATGTAGTGTAGCTCCTTGCTTGCGAGTACTTTGGATGAGTACTCACGGTTGCCTTGTTCCCCCTTTTCCCCCTTTCTTTACCCGGTTGCTGCGACCAGACGATGGAGCCCAGGAGCCAGACGCCACCGTTGATGACGACTACTACCCCGGAGGTGCCTACTACTACGTGCTGCCTGCTGACGACGACCAGGAGTAGTTTAGGAGGATCCCAGGCAGGAGGCCTGCGCCTCTTTCGATCTGTATCCCAGTTTGTGCTAGCCATCTTATGGCAACTTGTTTAACTTATGTCTGTACTCAGATATTGTTTCTTCCGCTGACTCTATGATCGAGCACTTGTATTCGAGCCCTCGAGGCCCCTGGCTTGTATTATGATGCTTGTATGACTTATTTATGTTTTTAGAGTTGTGTTGTGATATCTTTCCGTGAGTCCCTGATCTTGATCGCATCGTTTGCGTGTATGATTAGTGTACGATTGAATCAGGGGCGTCACAAGTTGGTATCAGAGCCGACTGCCTGTAGGAATCCCCTTTCCAACTCCTTGGCCGAAGTTGAGTCTAGTCATTGAAAAACTTTTACTAACATGGCTGTGTGGCTTACGGGCCCGCGTCGCCATTGGGTGGTATTAGGATCTTTTACTCCTCGTCTATACTCTGGGACTCTGATCTCTCTTCTATTCGGGTTAAATGATTTTGCTAAAAATCTAACATTAGGATCTCGTTGTCACTTTCACCCCGGAGAGCCCCTTATTATTGATGATCGTCTGCTGCACCAGAAGACCCTGAAGATACTCTCCGCTGTTAACCCGAGAACTTGTGTTCATCGCGTTTGCAATTCCCCTTCCACCGTCAACCCTTATGGATAACTACTTGAAGTTGTTATTCTTACATTCATCCCCAGTTGGTCTTGTTATTACAAGATACCCCGAAACACTCGTCGTTGTTTCGATAATCCTTTGAGCTTACTGCCTCGCTGTTCATTGACACCTGAATACCCCTCCGGTTAATTCTCGCACTTGTTGAGTATCCGCTCATCCCCCAGTTGTTCATGTGTTACACAAAAGTCTTCGAAATACCATTCGATATTCCGAAAATCCTCAGCAACCTATTGCTCTGGAATTTCTTGTTTGCTTTCATTATGATTAATCCCATAAGTATAGTAATCATATTGGCATGCTTCGTCACCATCATTTTTGAGTCCGTTGATTCAATATGTTGTGAATGTTCACAATCATCGATCGAGTCCTAGGATTATCTTTCCGCTCGGGCGTCATTTTGAACATGAGCTGGTTCTCGACCAAACTATCTCGTCAGTCGATTGTGCCTCCGTATATTCAATTGATCCATCCTTGATCGTAACGCCCGCTTCGATCCCTTGTTTTGGAAATCATAATTCCTTTGCATTTAAGCTTTGAATTATTCAGATGATTCCATAACCTGTTGCATTCGCATTCTTTCTTCCTCTCGATTGGGTATCAATACTCACCTCAGCTCCACTGTGGATCGCCATATCCACCGTTGGATTATTATATCCGATGTTGTCCTTCATAATTAATCAACTTGTGAGTCCTTCTCCGATACATAATGCCTTTGTTAAATTGTATCCTTTCCTTTTGTCATCCATGCTCTGCTTTCGAGCTGGTGATACTTACTCTTGAAGCTTATGGTATAAGTTCGTAAGGAGCCCCGATGGGATTGAACCAACGCCTTCCCTCATCAGTGTGAACCCGAAAGTTTTCACGGGTCATACTCCTCTGGTAATTCACCAGGTAGGTTTTGACATTGAAATCTTTTTTATTTTGAGGAGTGAATGAAAGGTTATGCATTGGAGAAGTGGGAGTCGACCTTGAACTTTGCGTTCATGCCCATGGACACGATGTAGATCTTATCACTAAAGCTTCTCTTAAATTAATTATTCCTTTGGTATAAGTTCATCTTATATCTGGGATCCGCCTTTTGCAATCGTGGTTCCGACCATGTTCTCTTGTAAATACCATTTCTCGTGCAAGTTTAAGCACTTGTCTTACAGAGAGCAATACCCCAGTCCAACCTCTACTTTGATCTCACATCGAGTATTACCCCCTGGTATCTCGAGATTATCATGGAACTGCATAACATCTTATGAGTTCTTCATCAAGTGCTACATTCCCACTGATTCCAATTTTTCACGGGCTCTGAGTTATTAAACACTCAAAGACACCAATAATTGAACCGAGTCCGCACTACGGTTCAACAACTCTTTAGTAAGCTTCTATAAGTACGAGTTTGTACCCGATCACGCCATTCCTAGCCTATTTGGTTATATCATTGTCGTGATGATTTTAACTATGCTACCCGGTCCTTCTTCTCGGAGCACAATTTTCGACAATGAACTAACCTTACGTCGATCCTCATCCTCATATCATTTCGCCTGAACAACAAGCTTGGTTTCGAGTTTGTGTCGTACCCTTGGTTCCAATAACCTTTCACTTCATCATTACTTTGACTTGATGTCGTCGCCGATCCATTACATCTTCATGAACTCTCGCGACAAAAGTGTCGTGATCATCAACATTCTGAGCTCTTCCAAAATATCTATTGAATTCTTGATGGGAAATACCATCCTTGCCCATCAATGTTTCGTGTTATCATCGACCACTTTATTGCCCTCCGTTCAACACAAACTTGTTCGTTTTTTGTGTTATACCTTGAGTTCCTTGCTACCCAGCATTGTTCTTCTTTACCTTGTAATATTACCACATTTTATGTCAAGAATGTCGTGGGAATTTCACCACCTCTTAAGAATTCTTGGTATGGTGATACTTCTCACCATCACCATTCTTCTTGGGTCCTCGTGTGGATTCCAACCAGGGTACCAACAAGTGAGCGGTGCTGTTTGGATTCCGCCCTTCTAGCAACCATATTGCTTTGAAGTTAATGGTCGACCGTTCATTCTTAGACTATTGATTATTGAATCACCATTCCAATGTTGGCCGTGCAACCCAGCCCATATTTCGGGTGCACCTTTCAACCAATGTTTAATTGTGTATGTTTTCCTCGAGCATACATCATTATACCATTTGATCTGACAAATGCTATCTCCTTGTTCACATAATTGTGGAAATCCACCTTTTTGGAAATCTCAAGGATTGTTACTGACTCCATCAGCTACCCCGTCATCCTCTCTTTGGTTTAAATGATGAACTCTTGAGTTGAAACTTGCTTCCATAGTACATTCCCCAATAATCTTACAATGTCGTCTCATCAATTTGTTTTGCACCTTTTCTTCTTGGGCATCCTGAGTCTGAGGTATCCTGACACCAATCAGATCTGAATCTCGGTCAGATATGGTGGCCGGGACATATTTCCAAGAGTTATAACATTAGCATTTGACCCGATAAGGTGATGTCATGCCTAGCACACCTGACCGGAGGACCTATTGTTATAATTTTCCTTTTAGCAATGCTATCCATTCTTCCATGAGGAAATTGTAAGACTTATTCTACAAGTTGTTCCTGATGAATCCTTCGAGTATCCAAAGTCTGATCTTTACCCAGTGACCACGTCAAATGCTATCTCGAAGCATGTATGTGGTACTCCGATTTTCAACAAGAACATTTGAAGCCCAATGCTAAATGTTTCTTGCTCAATTATCCAAACACCGATGTATGGGTAATGTCATGAAAATTCTCTCCCCTACCTAAAGGGTTTTCTACATTATATCCTGTCATGGATATCATGCTCGCTTATCCTTGGGAAGGATATACCCACGAAATATGTGTTTAAACACATTTTCCTTTCCATTGTTCGGTTTAATCTGAGAATATCATTTTCCTTTCCATTGGTTTGCTTAACCCTTCTTGTGATCTATATGTAAAACACCTTGGTGTACAAACCGTGTCAGTAAGACCCTGTTTCTATTGTTGATGACATTCCGGTAACCACTGATGGATGAGAACTTTGCCTATTGGTCCGCCTCGTTCAACGAGCAGGAAAATGGTTCTCTTCGTCCCTCGCCCTTGGTACCGACGTTGTTGCCGACATAACTGATAGGCTATCCTCTGACATGCCTTGCTTACATGATCGTGCAAGACGTTACCGCCCTTCCTACTCTTAACCCACATGGTGGGCCCATAACCCACAGTTCCACAGGATCGAAACCTGACTCTCCTACACCCCCTGTTCCCAAGGTTGTTCCTCGCGTGTGACCTCGTATGTAATTCACGAGCCATCTTCCGAGGGATCATCAAATCTGTTGCCGGACGCAATACTTATTCCCGATTGCTTTGAGCCCCTTTCACGCCCTGTTTCAGGCATCAAACGGTTGCCTGCTCGCTCGAAACTTCCCATGAAACCTCATTACTTTGCTCTTGGTATTTCCTAAAGTTTCAATTCGAGAGTTACTTTCTGCCACCTTCCTCGATGATATCGACCAGATAGTCAACCTGGTAGAGGTTCGTTCTCCCGGAATACCCCCTTATTTTTACGTAAGTACGATGGAGTTCCTGAAGGAAGGACGACAACTTCATCTTGATGACCTGAAGCAGAGAAATGAAGACATCAATGTAATGGATCAACCTCTTCGAGAAGAACAACCAAGACCAAGAACACTCCCTGGAATTTCGTAACCCGAACCTTCCCCCTGTACTTCCCTCTTAAATCTCGGGACGAGATTTCTTGTAGTGGAGGAGAATTGTGACGCCCGGATGATTAAGCTACAGCAACCCTCTGCTAATGATGCCATGTCACTTCGATTACTATTGTCAATCTCGCGTTAGTTCGAAACGATTTAAATTCAATTCAAAATCGAGCAAACAATAAAAGTTTTCAAATATTAAAATTTAAATGTTCGGAGTGAACCAAATAATACATAGGTAATTATGGTGGAGAAACCAAACTTTGATAAAATGTAAAGGCTCTAAGATAATTAAAACAGTAGCTAAAAACAGTAAAATAAATGCCTGTTGAATTTTATAAAATATTAAACTATTTTATCTTGGGTTGAGAATTAAGGTGGCGGTAGTATATTTATAAATACAATTTTAGGTGCTAGTGGTATATTTTATAAAACTAAAAATAAAGTAAAACTAATAAGAAAACAGGAACTATAAATAAAATAAATGAAAAGAAAACAGAACCCCCTTCCCAAGGGCTTGTGGCCCGGCCAGCCAACTCAGCCACCAACAGCCGCCCATTCCCTGCACCCCCTCCCTGGCCTATATGGCCAGACTCTCCCAACCTAACCCTAGCCTAACCCCATTCCCTCACGATCCCCAGCTCCCTCTCCCTCCAGTAGCCGCTGAACACCCCCACGCTCGATCCCCACTTCCCTCGCTCGTGAACCCCGCACTCCCCCTCGTTCCCCGCTCCCCACGTCGCTCACTCTCCCTCCCCCATCGATTCAGATCGGGGGCTCGACCCCGCGGCGCTCGACGCCGCCGCCCGGTGCCTCCCGCTACCTAGTCGCCCCATCCGCGACCACGTCGTTGCTGGATCCCACCGGACTGCCCCGCCCTGGACCTCCCCGACCGGCTTCCCCCAAGCCACGGCGCCCATCATCTCTCCAACGCGGGTGAGGCCCCCGGCCTCCGCCACCTCTCTCCCATGTGCCTGCCATGCCCGCGTCTGCGTCGATGCCCAAGTCACCTCACAATCGCCGTGACCGAAGCCCTGTCGTGGCCGCATAGGAGCTCCGCTCCCTCGCGCGCCCACTCGCTGCAGTCGTCCTTCGCCGTGAGCCCCTCGCACGTCCGCACATGCCGCCGCACCCGCCTCCACCTGGCCGCGCCAAGCTCACGGAGCGCTGGCACCAACGCTAACCTCCCTATGAACGCTTGCCTCGCGACCGTCCCGGCCGCACCTCTGCTTCCGACCGAGCACCCCCGGCGCCGCTCCACTGCAGGCGCGCGCCAGCTGCCCCACGTCTCCGTCCTGCCGGCCTCGACCATGGCCTCGCCGGACCCGGTCCGGCGACCGCGCCCGTGCCCCTTCCCTGTGCGCGTTCGTGCACAGGAGGGAGGTGGCCTGAGCCACTTACAGGTGGGGCCCTCCCCCTGTAAATCAGAAAAAAGGAAAAGAGTAGAGGAAAACGAAAATGGAAAATAAAAGGAAATAGTAAAGTGAATTAATTAATTAGTAATATAATTAGTTTAATTAATTAACCTTGCTTAATTTGTCCTAATTAACTAGCTTAGGTGTTTAAGCCTATTTTAACTAAATTGTGACAATTACATGTGGGTCTCACACGCCCTCTTCACACATTTGACTACCAACCGTTGACTTGGTCAACAGGGTCCCCTGGCCCCACAGGTCATAGGCTGTGGCTGGCTTCTTCTGTGTACACATAGCTTTTTACTACTCAAATTGAATTAAAATAATTTAGAAAATGAGTTAAAACTTTAGAAATTAATATAAAATAATCCGTAACTCGGATGAAAATACTTTGAACATGAAAGTTGCTCAGAACGACGAGACGAATCCGGATACGCAGCCCATTCGTCCGCCACACATTCCTAACATACCGAACTCGCAACTTTCCCCCTCCGGTTCATCTGTCCGAAAACGCGAAACACCGGGGATACTTCCCCGGATGTTTCCCCCCTTCACCAGTATCACCTCATACCGCGTTAGGGCACGCCTAGCATCACATATTGCTTTGTAATGCATCGTTATGCATCTTTTTGCATTGTATTCATTGTTTCTTCCCCCTCTTCTCTCCGGTAGACTACGAGACCGAAGCTGCTGCCGCCCCGTTCGACTACGGAGTTGACGACCCCTCCTTCTTGCCAGAGCAATCAGGCAAGCCCCCCCTTTGATCACCAGATATCGCCTACTCTTCTCTATAGTGCTTGCATTAGAGTATTGTAGCATGTTACTGCTTTCAGTTAATCCTATCTTTCTTTGCATAGCCTTTGTCCTTGCTACAATCGTTGTTACCTTTACCTGCTATCCTACTGCTTAGTATAGGATGCTAGTGTTCCATCAGTGGCCCTACATTCTTGTCCGTCTGCCATGCTATACTACTGGGCTGTGATCACTTCGGGAGGTGATCACGGGCATATACTATATACTTTACACTATTACATTACCTGTGGTACTGTTCGGAGATGGGGGCTGAAAGGACGGGTGGCTCCATCCCGGTAGAGGTGGGCCTGGGTTCCCGACGGCCCCGACTGTTACTTTGTATGGAGCGACAGGCAGGTTGAGACCACCTAGGAGAGAGGTGGGCCTCGGCCCTGGTCGGCGTCATGGATACTTAACTCGCTTAACGAGATCTTGGTATTTGATCCGAGTCCGCCATTTGGTCTATACGCACTAACCATCTACGCTGGAGTAGTTATGGGTATCCCGACGCCGTGGTATCAGCCGGCACTTCGTGACGTCACGATCGAGTGACGCGCTACCGGATTGGACCGGAACGCTCAGTAGCCTAGGTCTGCTTCCGGCCACAGACGCAACGTGCAAAAGCGCTTATGGGCGATGGGCCTGCACTTCAGGCGCTTAGGTTTAGACCAGCGTCGACCTCTCTGTTGAGCCTAGGTGGGGCTGCGACGTGTTGATCTTCCGCGGCGGGCATGACCCGTAAAAGTGTGTCCGCCAAATGGGATCAAGCGTGTTGGGTTATGTGGTGCACCTGCAGGAAGTTAATCTATTCGAATAGCCGTGATCTTGATAACAGGACGACTTGGAGTTGTACCTTGA
The DNA here is from genome assembly GCA_021605145.1 of Aegilops bicornis. Lineage (NCBI taxonomy): Eukaryota > Viridiplantae > Streptophyta > Magnoliopsida > Poales > Poaceae > Aegilops > Aegilops bicornis. Next base: position 23,784,469 of record CM038674.1, on the reverse strand, counting down.
CCTTATGACAACTAGAACCGGATACTTAATAAAACACACCCTTCCAAGTGCCAGATACAACCCGGTGGTCGCTCTCTCTCAGGGTTATGAGGAGGGGATCGCCGGGTAGGATTATGCTATGTGATGCTACTTGGAGGACTTCAGTCTACTCTCTTCTACATGTTGCAAGACGGAGGCTGCCAGAAGCGTAGTCTTCGACAAGATTAGCTATCCCCCTCTTATTCTGGCATTCTGCAGTTCAGTCTACTGATATGGCCCTTTACACATATCCATGCATATGTAGTGTAGCTCCTTGCTTGTGAGTACTTTGGATGAGTACTCACGGTTGCCTTGTTCCCCCTTTTCCCCCTTTCTTTACCCGGTTGCTGCGACCAGACGATGGAGCCCAGGAGCCAGACGCCACCGTTGATGATGACTACTACCCCGGAGGTGCCTACTACTACGTGTTGCCTGCTGACGACGACTAGGAGTAGTTTAGGAGGATCCCAGGCAGGAGGCCTGCGCCTCTTTCGATCTGTATCCCAGTTTGTGCTAGCCATCTTATGGCAACTTGTTTAACTTATGTCTGTACTCAGATATTGTTGCTTCCGCTGACTCGTCTATGATCGAGCACTTGTATTCGAGCCCTCAAGGCCCCTGGCTTGTATTATGATGCTTGTATGACTTATTTATGTTTTTAGAGTTGTGTTGTGATATCTTTCCGTGAGTCCCTGATCTTGATCGTACACGTTTGCGTGCATGATTAGTGTACTATTGGATCGGGGGCGTCACAGGTCTCATGCAAGAAAAAGGGATGAATTTCAAACACCTTGCCACCGTCGCTCGGCCGTAAACATTGAGATACATGGTTTTTAAATTCTGGTAAATCTAAAACTCGTCTGAAATTCATGAAACTTGGCATGCTATCATGGAGCGGCATCAACATGCTGTGGTAAAAATTTTGTCCCATTTGGGACAGGTTTGGGTATAAACTTCTCGCAAACCAGAGCTTCTCACAACAAGCCTGATGGTTTCAGTAGGGAATGTACCACCTTTGGGGACGAAACGATATCCGTTGCCTCTTCTTGCTTTCAGAAAATTTCTGGTGTCGACATAGAACAACAGGAGTGTTGTCTCAATTTTTGGAATTTTTCGGGGTTCGCTTGGACATTTTTATAAATTAACTAGGTTTTCTAGGCATTTTATGTGCATAATTCAAATTTGAACTACATGGACATGCGCCAGTGCAGAAAAATGGGTTGACATATCTGTTGGAAATATGCCCTAGAGGCAATAATAAAATGGTTATTATTATATTTCCTTGTTCATGATAATTGTCTATTGTTCATGCTATAATTGTATTAACTGGAAACCGTAATACATGTGTGAATACATAGACCACAACATGTCCCTAGTGAGCCTCTAGTTGACTAGCTCGTTGATCAATAGATGGTTATGGTTTCCTGACCATGGACATTGGATGTCATTGATAACGGGATCACATCATTAGGAGAATGATGTGATGGACAAGACCCAATCCTAAGCATAGCACGAGATCGTGTAGTTCGTTTGCTAAAAGCTTTTCTAATGTCAAGTATCATTTCCTTAGACCATGAGATTGTGCAACTCCCGGATACCGTAGGAATGCTTTGGGTGTACCAAACTTCACAACGTAACTGGGTGGCTATAAAGGTGCACTACAGGTATCTCCGAAAGTGTCTGTTGGGTTGGCACGAATCAAGACTGGGATTTGTCACTCCGTATGACGGAGAGGTATCTCTGGGCCCACTCGGTAATGCATCATCATAATGAGCTCAATGTGACTAAGTAGTTAGTCACGGGATCATGCATTACGGAATGAGTAAAGTGACTTGCCGGTAACGAGATTGAACGAGGTATTGGAATACCGACGATCGAATCTCGGGCAAGTAACGTACCGATTGACAAAGGGAATTGTATACGGGATTGCTTGAATCCTTGACATCGTGGTTCATCCAATGAGATCATCGTGGAACATGTGTGAGCCAACATGGGTATCCAGATCCCGCTGTTGGTTATTGACCGGAGAACGTCTCGGTCATGTTCAGATGGTTCCCGAACCTGTAGGGTCTACACACTTAAGGTTCGGTGACGCTAGAGTTGTTATGGGAAATAGTATGTGGTTACCGAAGGTTGTTCGGAGTCCCACATGAGATCCCGGACATGACGAGGAGCCCCGAAATGGTCAGGAGGTGAAGATCGGTATATTGGACGAAGGGTATTGGAGTCCGGAATTGTTCCGGTGGTACCAGGCGATGACCAGCGTGTCCGAAAGGGGTTTCGGAGGCCCCAGCAAGCGTTGGGGGCCTTATGGGCCAAGGGGAGAGGGCACATCAGCCCACTAAGGGGCTGAGTGCCCCTACCACCCCATCTCACGTAACCAGGAGAGGTAGGGGCGCCACCCCTAGGGCAGTCGTCCCTCCCGGCTTGGGGGCCAAGTTTCCTAGGGGGTGGGGGCGCCCAAACCCATCTAGGGTTTCCCCTGTGGCCGCCGCCCCTCCCCTAGGGAACCCTAGGGCGCCTCCCCCTCCTCCCTTCCCCCTATATATAGTGAGGGAGAGAGAGGGCAGCCGCACCCTTCCCCTGGCGCAGCCCTCTCCCTCCTCCAACACCTCCTCCTCCTCCGTAGTGCTTGGCGAAGCCCTGCCGGAGAACCACGAGCTCCATCACCACCACGCCGTCATGCTGTCGGAGTTCTCCTCAACTTCTCCTCTCCCCTTGCTGGATCAAGAAGGAGGAGACGTCCCCGGGCTGTACGTGTGTTGAACGCGGAGGCGCCGTCCGTTTGGCGCTAGACCGGATCTTCCGCGATTTGAATCGCCGCGAGTACGACTCCATCAACCGCGTTCTTGCAACGCTTTCGCTTAGCGATCTTCAAGGGTATGAAGATGCTCATCCTCTCCATCTCTTGTTGCTAGAATCTCCATAGATTGATCTTGGTGATGCGTAGAAAATTTTGAATTTCTGCTACGTTCCCCAACAATATCAAATGTGTGTCCTTAGGTGCATGCTTAGGTCCCATGCAAGAAATGGAAATGAATTTCAACACCAGGGCACTGTTGATTGCCGGCAAAATGTTGAGATACTTTGTTTCTAAATTCTAGTAAATCCAAAACTCATCTGAATTTCATGAAACTTGGCATACTATCATGGAATGGCACTTGACATGCTATGGTATTTTTCGTGTCCATTTTGAGAGAAGGCGCACTCGAATAACAGCCAGCAAAGGCATTTTGAAACAAATAGCTGCCACTTTAACATCTCAAACGTTTTGTATAATTTAAATCATGTGCGTTATGTTAACCATTCACGTGACACCACGTGTCACACTTTTAATGGCTAGGAGGTGCCGTGCGGACAGTTGCTTGACTGAATGGGAGGCGTGCGAGCGTAGTCCGCTGCGCAGGCTGACCGAGAGGCGTGCAAGTTGTCCTCCAATGCGTAGGCTCGCCGGGAAGCGTGCGAGTTGTACGCTGTGCAGGCTCACTGGGAAGCGAGCCCTTTGACTTCCAAGGGCGCCCGCCTTGCTCGCATCCTCTCCATTAATGGTGCACGAGCCGGTGTTTAATATGGGCGGCCTTACTATTCGCCTCCCATTCCGCTCCCGTTGTCCTCCACCAACTCCATGGTGCAGAAGGATCATCTGCCAATAGTGTTCCAGTTTGGTGAAGTCGACTCCGAGCCGAAGGACATAGAAAATAAGGAGGAATGGGGCCTCATGGACATGGCCATGAATGAGCTGGCCGCGGCGGTTGCTGCCCCCGCGCCCGTCCAAGCTCCCATCCCCGCGCCCGCGTCAGCGACCATCCCCATAGCATTGATCGGCTGGTCGACGAGCACTATCGCAGAGCTGGAAGCCATGGGCGTCAGCGAGGTCTCCGCGGACCCGTGCGAGCTCGTGTACATGCCAGCACAAGCGCTCGTGCCCGTGCACGTGCGCACCCCTGCACCCACCGCGACACCGGTCCCCGTGCGTTTGCCTGTACCCGTCGCGCCCGTGCGCGTGCACCCCACGAGTTGTCGTCCTCCCGCGCCCCGCCCGTCGATCGCGTGACGATATGATGTTTATTTCCAAGTGAAGAACATTCTGTGTTGCCTTGAAGACTTCAACAACGGCGTCCCGGAGGACGACAACGACAATGCCGGCGCGGCACGCCGCTTCCGCTGCCGCCCGAATCAGATTTTTTTGGGTTTAATACTGTATCTCGATCATATGAATATAAATTCGCAGTTGACTGAATGAAAGATATAGTTTGAACGAACTTGCATTTTTCTCTCTGGATGTACAGACTTATCAAACGATTTTCTTTAAAAAACATCAATGGTCTTTAAATATAAAACATTCATCGCAAACGTTCTAGTTAGAACACCCGTATGCAAACTGACGTCTTCCCCAGGAAACCAAGGGAGAATGTGCCGAGCAGGATTTGTGCAGCTCTTCATCGCAAACGTTTTAGATAGAACACCCGTGTGTAAACCGACAGCTTCCCCAGTAAGCCAAGGGAAAATGTGCCGAGCAGGATTTATGGAGCTCTATATCGCAAACGTTTTAGATAGAACACCTGTATGCAAAGTGATAGCTATGGTCTTCCCCAGTAAGCCAAGGGAAAATTCGCCATGCAGGATTTGTGCATCTCTTCAACGCAAACGGTTCGGATTGAATATGGTATGCAAAGCGAGACTTCGGCGCTAAGCCAAGAGAAAATCTGATACGAAGGATTTGCACATCCCTTCAACGCAAACGGTTTTTTTCAGATGACCCATGTGCAACCACGTATAGAAAATTTGGTAATATTTGCATCTAACATATTGGGTATATTGCCCTTTGTCAAACCGGAAAGATTGACATTTGTTGATCTAGTAACATTGCCATTTGTCAACCTTGTAACACTGCCATTTGTCAAAATATGCAGCTAAAAGATATTAGCATTATCTAATTTTTGCAACTAAAATTTAGTAATTAAGCATAGATTTCATTCATAGATTAAGCAGTCGTTGTTTATACAAACAGTTCAACTCGACAGCTGAACCAACCAAACTTTTCCCCAATTGTTGCCAATTACGTACTAAAATAGTCATTTCAACTATATATACTAGCTAATTTTAAGTACGTTGTACAGTTCCACCACATCTATAATCAGATGAGCCGAATAAAATAGCCCCTAAATACTACTACTACGGAGGGGTTTTGTACTACTTCCGGCAGCCTCTCTTCTGCCGAGCGCGCTTAGTAAGAGGCAGAGGAGGAGGAGCCTACCGACGAGCTGGACAACTGCAATACGGTACCTGCCGCTGCTGCACCTTCAGTGACGCTCACCTCTAGAGGCCTCTGCCGCTCCAAACGACCCCTCTCGAAGCGGCGGGACTCCTTGTAGATCTCCCGATTGCTCTCCTCTGCGGCGGTGTGTGCTGCGGCCACGGAGGTGGTAAGGTTCTTTGCATGCTCGATGAGGCGCTCCTCCTCCTCCCACAGGAACTCGATGTAGCCCTCAAGATCGATGACGCACATGCGGGCCTCCACCTCCGCCTCCCGCCTTCGGGCGGCGGTGGTGGAGCGGGTGATGACCCCAGCGGTCGACGGTGGGCTAGCGGCCATGGCAACCGACGATGGGGTGGTGGCCACGACCACCACCTCCTGCCTTCGTGCCGCGGTGGTGTAGCGGGTGATGGCCATGGTGGCCGGCAGTGGGGTGGCGGCCACGACGGCCACCTCCCGCCTTCGGGCCACAGCGGTGGAGCGGGCGATGGCTCTGGCTTTCGACGATGGTGTGGCGGCCACGGCGACAGCCGGTGGGGTGGCCGGCAACAGTTGCCGACGGGCAGCGGCGGCGAAGCGTGTGGTGGGTGTTCCGCGCACACCCAACAGGACACGCGCACTACACTACAACGGGGACTATGCCGCTGCCGCGGTGTAGCCTCCCAGCGGGAGCTGTCCTCTGATGACGGTGGAGTTGTTGAGCGACAACGACGGACCGGTGGCATTGGCGATTGTGGAAGAAACAGACAAGATAAGCTACAATGAGGGGGGGAATGCTACGCAGGACTCGCCGGCCGTGAGGGTTTATATATAGTAGGCTGGTAAGCATTGGGATTTTGGGAGATTTTACCGAGTCTGGCGGGAAGCTTGTGCGTGAACCTGCGCAATTGCGCGGGAACGTGCTCACCATTGTTTGGCCAAAAGAACGCCCCCGCGCGCCGCTCAAGCTTGCGCTCGAAGCCGTCTGCGGCAGCGAGGTGACAAGACGTGCGAGAGGAGGACGAAAGGACACGTACACATATGGTTAATAAAAAAAATTTGCAATTTAATTTCCTACTACCCCCGTCCTGGTTTATAAGTCGTCTATGTAGTTTTGTGCCAAATTTTTACTAGATTTAACTGATAAAATATGAATGCATGTCACCAAAGATTATATCATTGGATTCGTATTTGAACATAGTTTCCAATTATATAATTTTTAGAACATGCATTAATATTTTGTTGGTTAAATTTAAGGTCAAAATATTCCACAGAATATAAAGGGGACTAATAGACCAAGATGGAGGTAGTAGCACACGGTCGCTCTCTACGCAACGACGCAATTACCGGCCAGCTTGTAGACGACCATTGCATGCGTGTTCAACTGCTCTGTGTGTGTGGTTTCTTATGGTTGCAGTGGCCGCGGCGCGCTCTGCTCTCGCGTCCCTCCGCGCGCGCTTCCAGTGTTTGGGGCCGCTGCACGATCACATGCGTTCGTGCTGCCATTATGCATGCGGTTGCGCTGGGCGCGGCGTGGCGATGCAGTTACCCATTGCAAAAACTTCCATGCGGATGCGCCGAGAGTCCAGGTCGCCGGCCCCATTTATTCCTGCAGCCATTTACCTTCATCTCTCACGCCACACGACATAATAAGCACTCCCACGACGACACATATAGAGAGGACATCCAGCGGTTCCAATGGCGCTCCCCGTGGCTCCAATGGCGCTCCCAGCGGCCGACGACGACAACAAGGGGCAGTTCACCACGCATACGTAGTGGACCCCACGTGAGGGAGAAGGCCCTCTCGGTGGTGTACACGAATGAGCCGGTCTCGGTGGAGAGCTCCATCCAAACTATGGAGTAGTTGCTTGTTGAGGACAAGTACCAAGTGGTTGGCTTCGACCTCGAGTTCACCAGCAGTCGTGCCGGGCACGGTCAGAAGGCTGTCGTAGCCGAGTTGTGCGTGCAACATGACGTCCTCGTCTACCACTACCACCTGGTCACAAGGCCTTGCGAGCTTTTCTCCGGGTTTATCAACAGCTCCGACTGCAGTTTCGCTACGGTGGACACCACCAACCATCTAAAAGCGCTCAAGGTCTCGGACTTGAAATGCTAGAATCTTGTCAACATCCAGGACCACTACAAGGTCTGGGGCAGCAACAACAACAAACAGAACTCCCTAGTTGACCTCGCCTCGGCCATCATCGACACCTACTACATGAAGATGAAGGATGAGAGCAAGAAGGACAAGAACGCCTGACATAGTGTCTCGCATCAGGGATTGGATGAACGACACGTCAAGTACGCGGCCCAGGACGCGTTCACAGGCTACGAGATGTACAGGCGGATCGTTGACATGAGGAAGTGTCTTCTTCCTGCCCCAGACAAGGGATCGAGCTACAGAGCAGTGACGGGAGCGTCACAAGAAGTAGATGACTAGACGATCGTTTCTCCTAGTTTAGAATTCGTGTAATTGTTTATTGAGGTGTGCGTGAACGATCTGTATAGTTATTTATGTAATTGGATATTTATTTCAGTTATATATATATATATATATATATATATATATATATATATATATACATGTTATTCTTCTGTAGACAGAGCAAATCACACGGCTTATTAGCAGCAATCGTCTGTGTTATTATTGGTCTTCGCACATATTTCTGATTACCTGCCTGTTTGTCGCGTATCACACACATCTTATTTAGGTGAATTGTTTCTCTTGTCTTGGCTCATCGCAAACAGTTCATCCGAGTGAACTGTATGCCCTCCATCGCACACACCTTGATCTGGCTGACTGTTTTTATTATGTTGCCTAGTCACACACAGTTCATCCTAGTGAACTGTATGACGTATATCGCACACACCCTGATCAGGCTGCCCGTTTCTATTGGTCTGCCTCTTCGCAAATAGTTCTTCTGGATTAACCGTTTGCCACGCATCGCACTCTAATCTGAACCGTGTTTGATGTCGCCGTCATCACAAACGTTTTGTATCTTTTTTGATGGTTTTATTACATCATCGTTTGTGATTAATGCATCACACACAGTTTCGTCAAAGTGTCTCTGATTGGACTGTCGCGTTTGGACCAACCTACAGTAGTGTGCACACCCTATCAAGCTAGAATGTATTGACATCCAGTGAGAAACAACCAGCATCAAGCGATGCGCTTCCACCATGATATAGGAAGAAGTGCCCCTTCGTTGAACCCACAAAAGAATATTGAAATCCCAATGAGATGGTCTTCTCCAAATGCCATTGACCATAACTCTCACCATTATTTCTGCTAATGGTAAGGTCCATTGCACCTTTTCCATAAAAAAAAACACCTTGAGTTTGTCTTCCCCTGCCTCCACAAATGGTTGTATCCACTTTGTAAAAGGCTCCAACTTTAGGAGGGAGGTTGGGATTGTAAAACTCCATCCTCTTCGTGTCTAGCACCAATATTTTCTCACACCAACCCAACACCCAGTAGAAGCAGCTAGCCATGTATTAGCCCTAGGTGGACATATAAATCCACATCCGTAACTAGTTACCAACTAGAGTGCTCCATCTCACGGTAGGAATGGCTCGCCATTGTCTAATGCTTGAACTAAACACAAAAGAAACCATCGTAGTATTACAATGCACCATCAAAATCACTCTAAATGAAGTACCTTTTGCAATCGTTGCCTCCTCATATGTCACTAGGTGGCAAGAGGAATGTCTCATACCAGCTCATCTATTCTTTCCAGGGTGGATCCTCCACTGAAGCGACAAGGTCACCGGGAATTGGGGGATGAAGAAGATACTACCGGTACAAGGGGTCGCACACCACACTCTCCATAAATGTTTTGTGTTGATTACTAATGCCATCCTCGGGGAACCTAATGCGGTGGATGCGCCCATCATGGATGTCCTCGACGAGCCTGTCGCGGGTGGGGCCTGGGAGGAAGGAGAAGGAGAAGTCGGCCACACATGTGATGATGCCATCTGCTAGTATGGAGGGGTGAGATGGGATGGTGCGATAGAAGACTCGTATTGTCAAGGAAGCCGAGGAGGGGCAGGGTGTGGATCTTGCGGAAGCGTTGGAGGAAGGAGTGTTCGACAATGATGTTGCAGAAGGAGATGCAACCAACGGCCGCACAGATGAGGTCGAACGGGATAGGTAGGTGGAGGAAGATATCCTCGAGGAGCTCATTGGGGAGTGGGGACAACACAGTTTTCTTGCGTGGGTGCTCGAGGGTGTCTTGTTCTAGGAAAGGATCCATGAGGATCTTGCACTAGCACGCCAAACTATATGGGGAGCACGTGCTCTTATGGAGGTGGATGCCGTGGAGGCCACGACGAATAGAAAGCTTATGGGTCTAGTTTCAGCTCCTGCCAAAATATTTCCTCCTATAACGGATGCAGAGCGTATGGTTTTTGGTAAGGCTCATCCGTGGAGTGGTGAGAGAAGTGTAAGGCATAGTACAAATGAGTAGACAAATCTTTTGAGTATATATATAAGAATAAACAAATTAGTGTTCATGTCACTCTAGCTAACACTCACTTCAGCCATGTCTTCCCTTGAGAGGATGGAGGGGTTGAAGGCCGAGAACAAATTTTGGTTTCTAGATTTCTGCTCCCGCCGGAGGCAGACACCGGACGGGATCTTCTCGGCTAGCCGTGCATATAAGCTCTTCTTCTTAGGCCGGGAATTCCAACCTGCTGCGGCTGAACTGTGGACATCTTGGGCACCACTGGACATAAAAATCTTTGTCTGGCTTGTGCTACATGATCGATTGTGGACTGCGGATCGCCTAGCTAGGCGGCAACTGGAGCATCCGGACAGTTGTGTTCTATGTGCTCAAGAGGATGAAAATCTGAATCATATGTTGCTTGGTTGCTCTGTTGGAAGGGAAATCGGGTACAATAACCTATTGCCATGGAGATTGCATAGGCGGATGCTGACACCAGACGTCAAGATCAGGAATTGTTTGCCTGCGCTAAGCAATGCAGCTCCCAGTGGAAGCGGTAGTAGGATCAACACCATGGTATGCCTTCTGCTTCACTTCATTTCGCTTGAGCGCAATAAATGCGTGTTTGACAAAGTACCTACCATGCCTCATCTGGTGACTCAGCAGATCAAGGAGGAATTTCAAACGTGGACTAGAGCCAAACTAGGTGGGATATCAATAGGAGTGACTTAGTAGCTTTCATTCTGTGGAATCCGCTGTCTATCAGTGCTATAGTAACTCTTTGTAAAATTCCCCTTCTCCTTAATATAAAAAGCACGCAATCCTCTTGCGTGTGCTTGAAAATAAAATGTTCTGCTGCCGCGGTATAGGTGATCAGGCCGAGCCAGTGGATCACGAGGATCCGCTGGTATCACGTTCCACCTCACGTTCGACAGGTTACGCTGACCACCATAGTTGCCCAGACAAGGATAACGATGGACACCCCCGAAAATCTAGCTTTTCTTCTTTCAAAAACAAAAGAAATTATGTCAGGAAAATTCAGATGTAGCATTGTGCAATTTTGAGAGGTCTGTTGGTTTTGATCCCTCGAAACCCTCTGGGAGATACACGTACGTGCAACTAGCTAGCAAGCTAGCTAGCAGGTGGATTGATTTCCAACGCACGTGCCTAGCGCAGACTCCGTACGTGAAGCTGGCTTGACCGAGCGACCAGTCGATCGATTTCCTTTGGCCGCGTCGACGGAACTTGGCAAACAAAACAGATCAAGAAACTATTTGGTGATGGCCACAGGTGCCTGTCGCACCTGGTGAATACTTTGTATTGCTTTTACGTTGGTACAGATTACAGGGGGTGGTCATGTATATATACTACCAGGCTAGACCTAAACCCAAACCGACTAGGCTTAGTATTCTACAAGGACACGCATACATACAAGACGGACACGGGATTACTCTAACATTCACCCCCTAATCACGATGTCCTTACTTTCTCGACCTGGATCCCAAATGCGACTGCTGCTACTTATAGACGTTATCGGCATTGCTTTCACCGATCCTTGCAGTATTTCAGGGATGGTCCTTAGTTTCATCGGCTTGTGCAATGCTTGATGCCAACGCTTCTTCTTGGTTGCGTCCTCAACCTTCACCTGTTCTTGATTGCTTGGTAGATTGTCTTTTGGATGATCAAGGGGTCTTTTGAACCCGAGTGAGACTAATCTTTGGTCTAACTTTGAGTCCCAAGCTCTTGGCGCTTGCTTCAGCCCGTAAAGTGTCTTCTTGAGCTTGTAAATTTTCCCTTCCTCAACTTTCTTCTCGTGAGTCGAGGGGTTGTTCCACGTACACTTCTTCTTTGAGGTCGCCGTTGAGGAAAGCGGATTTCACATCCATATGATGAACCTTCCAATCCTCTTGTGCTGCCAAAGCTAAGAGCACTCTCACCGTCTCAATTCGAGCAACCGTGCAAACACCTCCTCATAGTCAACTCCTTGACGTTGTATGTAGCCCTTTGCGGCATTTAGTCTTGCCTTGTGCTTCACAATGGCACCCTTCGTGTCCTTCTTCAACTTGTAAACCCACTTCAAACCTATGGTCTTTTGGTTCAGAGGTCGGGTTACCAAAGTCCACGTGTCATTGCTCTCTATCGCCTTCATCTCCTCATCCATGGCGTGCATCCAACTTGAACTTTTGCTCGCCTCTACGAAGTTCGCTGGCTCCTCAACTCCGAGTAAACACAAATCGGAGTACTCGAGTGTAACTAGCTTTGCGTACTTGTAGACTTTCTTGAGGGGCTTGTAGCGACGAGGCCCGGAAGAATCCGTCGTGGCTTGCGAAGGGGGCGACACAAATTGTGTCGGCGTCGATGCACTTGAGGAAGACGGTTGAGTCTCGGGCGTGGTAGATGCCAGATCGTTGGCATGCTCGTCATCGGCGTAGTCGTCGTGATCGTGACCATCATCTTGATTTTCATCATCACTATGCGCCTCGTTGTCGATGTCGTTGCCGAGATCTCTACCAGTGTCTTGCGCATCGTTGTCGCTATCACCTTATGCGACCCATGGGCGTCGTCATCGGTGTCGGCACCATGGTGATCACTGCCATTGCGGTCACCTTGGTTGTGCGTCTTGCCAACCACCTGGATGTCTTCCCTGCATCATCATCAGCTGGAAATTCAACTGTGAATATATTACCGTTTGGAGCATCGCCGCTGCTGCGCTCAATTCCACGCTTGGTTTTCCTCAAACACGGCGTCGCTGGAAATCCGTGAGACGCTTTGTTCGTGGATCGTAGAAGCGGTATGCCTTGGTGCCGGAACTCCTCTCGTATCCGATGAACACCATCTTGGTGCTACGATCGGCAAGCTTTGAGAGATGCGGCTCCGCTGTCTTCACATGTGCCATACACCCAAACTTTCGTAGATGAGACACATTCGCCTTCCGTCCGTAAATTGCTTCATACGGAGTCTTGCTGATCACCGCCTTCGTTGGAGCCCGATTGAGAAGATAGACCGCCGTCGAGACAGCTTCTCCCCAAAATGTCCCCGGCAAGTTCTTGCTCTTGAGTAAACTTCTCACCATGTCAACGACGGTTCGATTGCGCCTTTCAACAACCCCGTTCTGTTGTGGCGTATAAGGTGCCGTGAGGAACCTCTTTATGCCAATCTTATTGCAGTAGTCGTTGAACTCGTTTGACGTAAACTCTCCGCCGCGATCTGTCCGTAGAGCGCGAACCTTCAGCTTGTGTTCCATCTCCGTTGCAGCCTTCAGCTTCTTAAACGCTTCAAAAGCCTCATCTATAGATCGTAGGAGAACGACCCACATGTATCTCGAGTAGTCATCTACCACAAGGAAGAAGTACTTCTTTCCTCCGTGAGTTGCTGGGGTGATAGGGCCACATAGATCACCATGGAGCAACTTGAGTGCATCACTTGCACGATAGGTAGACTGAGCAGGGAACGGCCTGCGGTGCTGTTTTCCAAGCAAACACCCGTCACATACTCGATCAACATGGTCGATAAACGGCATCCCAGATACCATCTCCATCTTCGACATCTTCTTCAAGGCGTAGAAGTTAACGTGTCCAAATCTAGCATGCCATAACCACGAATCATCATCATTCTTGGCGAGCCAACACTCCGGTTGAGATTGATCAAGATTGAGGATATAGAGCCTGTTCGCGTGCGATTCACACGCGCTAGCACGTTTCGGAGGTTGTCGAAGATCGTCATCACTCCGTTCTCAATATCCACCTTGCATCCATTCTCATCAAGTTTCCCGACAGAGATGATGTTGTTGCGAAGCCGTGGGATGTAGTACACTCCGGTGAGTATGCGATGTTCTCCTGTGAGACCCTCGAAGAGAACAGAACCTTGCCCGCAAATCTCCACATTTGAACCATCACCGAACTTGACCGAGCCTTGAACATCATATTCCAGCTCGAGGAACTTCTCCTTGCACCCCGTCATGTGGTTACTGGCACCCGTGTCGAGATACCACGACACGTTCTGGCTCCCGGATAACTTTGGTGTTACCTTTTTCTCATGAAGTAGCACCTTCCGGTTTGGTTTCACCACCGCTGTTTGGACGAGATCACAAACTTCGGCCATCAGAAGACCTGGACCTTCGTCTTCCTGCTTCGCCAAATTTGCCTTGATCTCCCTCTTGTTAGGCTCCGGACAATCCTTCGCAAAGTGACCCATCTCGTTGCAGTTATAGCACTTGACCTCGGACATATCCAAGTTTCGTGTCTTTCGCTCTTTAGACCGGTCCGCCTTACCACGACCTTGTGGCTTGCCTTTTCCTTTGCCTTCTTCGGTTTGTCCGCCGCTTTGCGTTGCTTGACCCTTCGCCAACGTTGCGCCTTCCTTTGCTACTTGGGGACTCCCAATCTGCGCGTGAGTACATGAGTTGGTCATCACCTCCTCCTTTGCCTTTCCGACAACCACGAGCATTCTCTTCCCATGTCCGCAAGCTTCCGATCGCCTCCGTTATGGTCATGTCATCGATGTCATAAAGTTGCTCGAGCGTGCCAATGATGTACGTGAATTTATCAGTCATCGAACCGAAAAACTTCTCCACAATCTCGGTCTCCTCGAGCTTTGCACCAAGCGCGTGGATCTCTCCCACCAATGTAGTCAGACGCATGGCATAGTCGTTCACCGATTCAGTTTCCTCCATCTGCAACTTGTGAAATTGGCGCTTCAGCACTTGTGCCCGAGCCTTGGTGACGCGATCTTCTCCAATCCTCATCTCTTTGAGTGCGGTCCACGCCTCTCTGGTTGTCTCGAACTCCGCCAATGTCATCAGCACGGAATCCGGCACAGACTGGGCTATGGCGGCCATGGCACCTTCGTCGCACTCCTTGTCGACGTCGTCGTCCGTAATGGCCTCCCACACTCGAAGGGTTCGAAGAATAATCTTCATCTTGACCGCCCACACGCCGTAGTTGGCGTCGGTGAGCATCGGGTACTGGATGGGGATGTTGCGATGCGTCTGCACGTTGGCGCCGCCAAGCCACAAGGTCGTGGTAAGGCGGACCGATCTAAAGAGCGGAAGACACGAAACTTGGATATGTCCGAGGTCAAGTGCTATAACTGCAACGAGATGGGTCACTTTATGCGATGGATTGTCCGGAGCCTAACAAGAGGGAGATCAAGGCAAATTTGGCGAAGCAGGAAGACGAACGTCCAGGTCTTCTGATGGCCGAAGTTTGTGATCTCGTCCAAACAGCGGTGGTGAAACCAAACCAGAAGGTGCTACTTCATGAGAAAAAGGTAACACCAAAGTTATCCGGGAGCCAGAACGTGTCGTGGTATCTCGACACGGGTGCCGATAACCACATGACGGGTGCAAGGAGAAGTTCCTCGAGCTGGAATATGATGTTCAAGGCTCGGTCAAGTTCGTGATGGTTCAAATGTGGAGATTTGCGGGCAAGGTTCTGTCCTCTTCGAGGGTCTCACAGAGAACATCGCATACTCACCGGAGTGTACTACATCCCACGGCATCGCAACATCCCCATCCAAGACCGATGCTCACCGACGCCAACTTCGGCGTGTGGGCGTCGCACATTGGCGCCGCTGTTCCGCCACCATCAAGTTGCTGACTTGCCGCCCTTCTTCACCTTGTCGCCGTTCTTGTTCGCCTTGAAACCGCCATTGCCGGACTTGACCGACTCTGCATCGCTGTCCGTCATCGTAGATCGTAGATCGTCAAGGCTCTGATACCAATTGTTGGTTTTGATCCCTCGAAACCCTCTGGGAGATACACGTACGTGCAACTAGCTAGCAAGCTAGCTAGCAGGTGGATTGATTTCCAACGCACGTGCCTAGCGCAGACTCCGTACGTGAAGCTGGCTTGACCGAAGCGACCGGTCGATCGATTTCCTTTGGCGCGTCGACGGAACTTGGCAAACAAAACAGATCAAGAAACTATTTGGTGATGGCCACAGGTGCCTGTCGCACCGGTGAATACTTTGTATTGCTTTTTCGTTGGTACAGATTACAGGGGGTGGTCATGTATATATACTACCAGGCTAGACCTAAACCCAAACCGACTAGGCTTAGTATTCTACAAGGACACGCATACATACAAGACGGACATGGGATTACTCTAACATTCACCCCCTAATCACGATGTCCTTACTTTCTCGACCTGGATCCCAAATGCGACTGCTGCTACTTATAGACGTCATTGGCATTGCTTTCACCGATCCTTGCAGTATTTCAGGGATGGTCCTTAGTTTCATCAGCTTGTGCAATGCTTGATGCCAACGCTTCTTCTTGGTTGCGTCCTCAACCTTCACCTGTTCTTCGGTGCTTGGTAGATTGTCTTTTGGATGATCAAGGGGTCTTTTGAACCCGAGTGAGACTAATCTTTGGTCTAACTTTGAGTCCCAAGCTCTTGGCGCTTGCTTCAGCCTGTAAAGTGTCTTCTTGAGCTTGTAAACTTTCCCTTCCTCAACTTTCTTCTCGTAGTCGAGGGGTTGTTCCACGTACACTTCTTCTTTGAGGTCGCCGTTGAGGAAAGCGGATTTCACATCCATATGATGAACCTTCCAATCCTCTTGTGCTGCCAAAGCTAAGAGCACTCTCACCGTCTCAATTCGAGCAACCGTGCAAACACCTCCTCATAGTCAACTCCTTGGCGTTGTATGTAGCCCTTTGCATTTAGTCTTGCCTTGTGCTTCACAATGGCACCCTTCGTGTCCTTCTTCAACTTGTAAACCCACTTCAAACCTATGGTCTTTTGGTTCGAGGTCGGGTTACCAAAGTCCACGTGTCATTGCTCTCTATCGCCTTCATCTCCTCATCCATGGCGTGCATCCAACTTGAACTTTTGCTCGCGTCTACGAAGTTCGCTGGCTCCTCAACTCCGAGTAAACACAAATCGGAGTACTCAAGTGTAACTGGCTTTGCGTACTTGTAGACTTTCTTGAGGGGCTTGTAGCGACGAGGCCTGGAAGAATTCGTCGTGGCTTGCGAAGGGGGTGACACAAATTGTGTCGGCGTCGATGCACTTGAGGAAGACGGTTGAGTCTCGGGCGTGGTAGATGCCGGATCGTTGGCATCCTCGTCGTCGGCGTAGTCGTCGTGATCGTGACCATCATCTTGATTGTCATCATCACTATGCGCCTCGTTGTCGATGTCGTTGCCGAGATCTGTACCAGTGTCTTGCGCATCGTTGTCGCTATCACCTTGCGACCCATGGGCGTCGTCGTCGGTGTCGGCACCATGGTGATCACTGCCATTGCGGTCACCTTGGTTGTGCGTCTTGCCAACCACCTGGATGTCTTCCCCTGCATCATCATCAGTTGGAAATTCAACTGTGAATATATTATCGTTTGGAGCATCGTCGGCTGCTGTGCTCCAATTCCACGCTTGGTTTTCCTCAAACACGACGTCGCGTGAAATCCGTAGACGCTTTGTTCGTGGATCGTAGAAGCGGTATGCCTTGGTGCCGGAACTCCTCTCGTATCCGATGAACACCATCTTGGTGCTATGATCGGCAAGCTTTGAGAGATGGGGCTCTGCCGTCTTCACATGTGCCACACACCCAAACGTTCGTAGATGAGACACATTCGGCTTCCGTCCGTAAATTGCTTCATACGGAGTCTTGCCGATCACCGCCTTCGTTGGAGCCCGATTGAGAAGATAGACCGCTGTCGAGACAGCTTCTCCCCAAAATGTCCCCGGCAAGTTCTTGCTCTTGAGTAAACTTCTCACCATGTCAACGACGGTTCGATTGCGCCTTTCAACAACCCCGTTCTGTTGTGGCGTATAAGGTGCCGTGAGGAACCTCTTTATGCCAATCTTCTTGCAGTAGTCGTTGAACTCGTTTGACGTAAACTCTCCGCCGTGATCTGTCCGTAGAGCGCGAACCTTCAGCTTGTGTTCCATCTCCTTTGCAGCCTTCAGCTTCTTAAACGCTTCAAAAGCCTCATCTATAGATCGTAGGAGAACGACCCACATGTATCTCGAGTAGTCATCTACCACAAGGAAGAAGTACTTCTTTCCTCCGTGAGTTGCTGGCGTGATAGGGCCACATAGATCACCATGGAACAACTCGAGTGCATCACTTGCACGATAGGTAGACTGTGCAGGGAACGGCCTGCGGTGCTGTTTTCCAACCAAACACCCGTCAGATACTCGATCAACATGGTCCATAAACGGCATCCCAGATACCATCTCCATCTTCGACATCTTCTTCAAGGCGTAGAAGTTAACGTGTCCAAATCTAGCATGCCATAACCACGAATCATCATCATTCTTGGCGAGCCAACACTCCGGTTGAGATTGATCAAGATTGAGGATATAGAGCCTGTTCCGCGTGCGATACACACGCGCTAGCACGTTTTGGAGGTTGTCGAAGATCGTCATCACTCCGTTCTCAATATCCACCTTGCATCCATTCTCATCAAGTTTCTCGACAGAGATGATGTTGTTGCGAAGCCGTGGGATGTAGTACACTCCGGTGAGTATGCGATGTTCTCCTGTGAGACCCTCGAAGAGAACAGAACCTTGCCCGCAAATCTCCACATTTGAACCATCACCGAACTTGACCGAGCCTTGAACATCATATTCCAGCTCGAGGAACTTCTCCTTGCACCCGTCATGTGGTTCTTGGCACCCGTGTCGAGATACCACGACACGTTCAGCTCCCGGATAACTTTGGTGTTACCTTTTTCTCATGAAGTAGCACCTTCCGGTTTGGTTTCACCACCGCTGTTTGGACGAGATCACAAACTTCGGCCATCAGAAGACCTGGACGTTCTCTTCCTGCTTCGCCAAATTTGCCTTGATCTCCCTCTTGTTAGGCTCCGGACAATCCTTCGCAAAGTGACCCATCTCGCTGCAGTTATAGCACTTGACCTCGGACATATCCAAGTTTCGTGTCTTCCGCTCTTTAGATCGGTCCGCCTTACCACGACCTTCTGGCTTGCCTTTTCCTTTGCCTTCTTCGGTTTGTCCGCCGCGCTTTGCGTTGCTTGAGCCTTCGCCAACGTTGCGCCTTCCTTTGCTACTTGCGGACTCCCAATCTGCGCGTGAGTATACGAGTTGGTCATCACCTCCTCCTTTGCCTTTCCGACAACCACGAGCATTCTCTTCCCATGTCCGCAAGCTTCCGATCGCCTCCGTTATGGTCATGTCATCGATGTCATAAAGCTGCTCGAGCGTGCCAATGATGTACGTGAATTTATCAGTCATCGAACCGAAAAACTTCTCCACAATCTCGGTCTCCTCGAGCTTTGCACCAAGCGCGGATCTCTCCCACCAATGTAGTCAGACGCATGGCATAGTCGTTCACCGATTCAGTTTCCTCCATCTGCAACTTGTGAAATTGGCGCTTCAGCACTTGTGCCCGAGCCTTGGTGACGCGATCTTCTCCAATCCTCATCTCTTTGAGTGCGGTCCACGCCTCTCTGGTTGTCTCGAACTCCGCCAATGTCATCAGCACGGAATCCGGCACAGACTGGGCTATGGCGGCCATGGCACCTTCGTCGCACTCCTTGTCGACGTCGTCGTTCGTAATGGCCTCCCACACTCGAAGGGTTCGAAGAATAATCTTCATCTTGACCGCCCACACGCCGTAGTTGGCGTCGGTGAGCATCGGGTACTGGATGGGGATGTTGCGATGCGTCTGGACGTTGGCGCCGCCAAGCCACAAGGTCGTGGTAAGGCGGACCGATCTAAAGAGCGGAAGACACGGAACTTGGATATGTCCGAGGTCAAGTGCTATAACTGCAACGAGATGGGTCACTTTGCGAAGGATTGTCCGGAGCCTAACAAGAGGGAGATCAAGGCAAATTTGGCGAAGCGGGAAGGCGAACGTCCAGGTCTTCGATGGCCGAAGTTTGTGATCTCGTCCAAACAGCGGTGGTGAAACCAAACCAGAAGGTGCTACTTCATGAGAAAAAGGTAACACCAAAGTTATCCGGGAGCCAGAACGTGTCGTGGTATCTTGACACGGGTGCCAGTAACCACATGACGGGTGCAAGGAGAAGTTCCTCGAGCTAGAATATGATGTTCAAGGCTCGGTCAAGTTCGGTGATGGTTCAAATGTGGAGATTTGCGGGCAAGGTTCTGTCCTCTTCGAGGGTCTCACAGGAGAACATCGCATACTCACCGGAGTGTACTACATCCCACGGCATCGCAACATCCCCATCCAAGACCCGATGCTCACCGACGCCAACTTCGGCGTGTGGGCGTCAGACGTTGGCGCCGCTGTTCCGCCACCACTGGTTGCTGACTTGCCGCCCTTCTTCACCTTGTCGCCGTTCTTGTTCGCCTTGAAACCGCCATTGCCGGACTTGACCGACTCTGCATCGCTGTCCGTCATTGTAGATCGTAGATCGTCAAGGCTCTGATACCAATTGTTGGTTTTGATCCCTCGAAACCCTCTGGGACATACACGTACGTGCAACTAGCTAAGCAAGCTAGCTAGCGGTGGATTGATTTCCAACGCGCGCGTGCCTAGCGCAGACTCCGTGCGTGAAGCTGGCTTGACCGGCGACCGGTCGATCGATTTCCTTTGGCAGCGTCGTGAACTTGGCAAACAAAACAGATCAAGAAACTATTTGGTGATGGACACGGTGCCTGTCGCTGGTGAATACTTTGTATTGCTTTTTCGTTGGTACAGATTACGGGGGTGGTCATGTATATATACTACCGAGCTAGACCTAAACCCAAACCGACTAGGCTTAGTATTCTACAAGGACACGCATACATACAAGACGGACACGGGATTACTCTAACATTCACCCCTAATCACGATGTCCTTACTTTCTCGACTGGATCCCAAATGCGACTGCTGCTACTTATAGACGTCATTGGCATTGCTTTCACCGATCCTTGCAGTATTTCAGGGATGGTCCTTAGTTTCATCGGCTTGTGCAATGCTTGATGCCAACGCTTCTTCTTGGTTGCGTCCTCAACCTTCACCTGTTCTTCGGTGCTTGGTAGACTGTCTTTTGGATGATCAAGGGGTCTTTTGAACCCGAGTGAGACTAATCTTTGGTATAACTTTGAGTCCCAAGCTCTTGGCGCTTGCTTCAGCCTGTAAAGTGTCTTCTTGAGCTTGTAAACTTTCCCTTCCTCAACTTTCTTCTCGTAGTCGAGGGGTTGTTCCACGTACACTTCTTCTTTGAGGTCGCCGTTGAGGAAAGCTGATTTCACATCCATATGATGAACCTTCCAATCCTCTTGTGCTGCCAAAGCTAAGAGCACTCTCACCGTCTCAATTCGAGCAACCGGTGCAAACACCTCCACAAGGTCGTGGTAAGGCGGACCGATCTAAAGAGCGGAAGACACGAAACTTGGATATGTCCGAGGTCAAGTGCTATAACTGCAACAAGATGGGTCACTTTGCGAAGGATTGTCCGGAGCCTAACAAGAGGGAGATCAAGGCAAATTTGGCGAAGCAGGAAGACGAACGTCCAGGTCTTCTGATGGCCGAAGTTTGTGATCTCGTCCAAACAGCGGTGGTGAAACCAAACCGGAAGGTGCTACTTCATGAGAAATAGGTAATACCAAAGTTATCCGGGAGCCAGAACTTGTCATGGTATCTCGACACGGGTGCCAGTAACCACATGACGGGGTGCAAGGAGAAGTTCCTCGAGCTGGAATATGATGTTCAAGGCTCGGTCAAGTTCGGTGATGGTTCAAATGTGGAGATTTGCGGGCAAGGTTCTGTCCTCTTCGAGGGTCTCACAGGAGAACATCGCATACTCACCGGAGTGTACTACATCCCACGGCATCGCAACATCCCCATCCAGTACCCGATGCTCACCGACGCCAACTTCGACGTGTGGGCGTCTGCACATTGGCGCCGCCTGTTCCGCCACCACTGGTTGCTGACTTGCCGCCCTTCTTCACCTTGTCGCCGTTCTTGTTCGCCTTGAAACCGCCATTGCCGGACTTGACCGACTCTGCATCGCTGTCCGTCATCGTAGATCGTAGATCGTCAAGGCTCTGATACCAATTGTTGGTTTTGATCCCTCGAAACCCTCTCGGGAGATACTGCGTCGTGCAACTAGCTAGCAAGCTAGCTAGCAGGTGGATTGATTTCCAACGACGTGCCTAGCGCAGACTCCGTGCGTGAAGCTGGCTTGACCGAAGCGACCGGTCGATCGATTTCCTTTGGCAGCGTCGACGGAACTTGGCAAACAAAACAGATCAAGAAACTATTTGGTGATGGACACGGTGCACTGTCGCTTTGGTGAATACTTTGTATTGCTTTTTCGTTGGTACAGATTCTGGGGTGGTCATGTATATATACTACCGGGCTAGACCTAAACCCAAACCGACTAGGCTTAGTATTCTACAAGGACACGCATACATACAAGACGGACACGGGATTACTCTAACATTCACCCCCTAATCACGATGTCCTTACTTTCTCGACCTGGATCCCAAATGCGACTGCTGCTACTTATAGACGTCATTGGCATTGCTTTCACCGATCCTTGCAGTATTTCAGGGATGGTCCTTAGTTTCATCGGCTTGTGCAATGCTTGATGCCAACGCTTCTTCTTGGTATCGTCCTCAACCTTCACCTGTTCTTCGGTGCTTGGTAGACTGTCTTTTGGATGATCAAGGGGTCTTTTGAACCCGAGTGAGACTAATCTTTGGTATAACTTTGAGTCCCAAGCTCTTGGCGCTTGCTTCAGCCTGTAAAGTGTCTTCTTGAGCTTGTAAACTTTCCTTCCTCAACTTTCTTCTCGTAGTCGAGGGGTTGTTCCACGTACACTTCTTCTTTGAGGTCGCCGTTGAGGAAAGCTGATTTCACATCCATATGATGAACCTTCCAATCCTCTTGTGCTGCCAAAGCTAAGAGCACTCTCGCCGTCTCAATTCGAGCAACCGGTGCAAACACCTCCACAAGGTCGTGGTAAGGCGGACCGATCTAAAGAGCGGAAGACACGAAACTTGGATATGTCCGAGGTCAAGTGCTATAACTGCAACAAGATGGGTCACTTTGCGAAGGATTGTCCGGAGCCTAACAAGAGGGAGATCAAGGCAAATTTGGCGAAGCAGGAAGACGAACGTCCAGGTCTTCTGATGGCCGAAGTTTGTGATCTCGTCCAAACAGCGGTGGTGAAACCAAACCGGAAGGTGCTACTTCATGAGAAAAAGGTAACACCAAAGTTATCCGGGAGCCAGAACGTGTCGTGGTATCTCGACACAGGTGCCAGTAACCACATGACGGGGTGCAAGGAGAAGTTCCTCGAGCTGGAATATGATGTTCAAGGCTCGGTCAAGTTCGGTGATGGTTCAAATGTGGAGATTTGCGGGCAAGGTTCTGTCCTCTTCGAGGGTCTCACAGGAGAACATCGCATACTCACCGGAGTGTACTACATCCCACGGCATCATAACATCCCCATCCAGTACCCAATGCTCACCGGCGCCAACTACGGCGTGTGGGCGGTCAAGATGAAGATTATTCTTGAACCCTTGAAGAATAATCTTCATCTTGACCGCCCACACGCCGTAGTTGGCGCGGTGAGCATCGGGTACTGGATGGGGATGTTGCGCGGTTGCACGCTGGCGCCGCCTGCCCGCCACCACTGGTTGCTGACTTGCCGCCCTTCTTCACCTTGTCGCCGTTCTTGTTAGCCTTGGAACCGCCATTGCGGACTTGACCGACTCTGCATCGCTGTCCGTCATCGTAGATCGTAGATCGTCAAGGCTCGATACCAATTGTTGGTTTTGATCCTCGAAACCCTCCGGGAGATACACTGCGTCGTGCAACTAGCTAGCAAGCTAGGTAGCAGGTGAATTGATTTCCAACGCACGTGCCTAGCGCAGACTCCGTACGTGAAGCTGGCTTGACCGAGCGACCAGTCGATCGATTTCCTTTGGCGGCATCGACGAAACTTGGCAAACAAAACAGATCAAGAAACTATTTGGTGATGGCCACAGGTGCCTGTCGCACTTGGTGAATAATTTGTATTGCTTTTTCGTTGGTACAGATTACAGGGGGTGGTTATGTATATATACTACCAGGCTAGACCTAAACCCAAACCGACTAGGCTTAGTATTCTACAAGGACACGCATACATACAAGACGGACATGGGATTACTGTAACAAGGTCCTATCTCATCATATACTAGTACTCACGTAAGCTTTCTAATTAGTAATGCAGTTGTCACTGCATAGTTGTGTTAATTGTTTATTCTTTGGAGAGAGATCATAGTTGTGTTTTCTTGTTGCGAGAAGAGAACATAGTTATGTTAAGTACTCCTATTAAAGAAGCTTGGTGGGTGTACATGCACAAGGGCTATGTCTCCCCTATTATGAGACGAGCGACCATCTCATCCAGTGGCGGAGCCAAGGGGGGACGAGCGGGGGCCAGGCCCCCCCTCAACGATCGAGCGATCATGCAGTTGGTACCAGGTAATTAGCGATATAATCTCCTGAACTCACGTGTTGGCCCCCCTTATCTCAACGCGAATTTTGGGAAAAAGAAAAAAGGCCCATGTGAAGCCCACTAGCGGCCACATTAGGCGATTGTATGTAATCTACTGGTCTGGGGTTCTCAATTAATTAGAGAGTGTGGTGATAACTGAGCAGAGTTTTGTCGCCGCCGCTCCGAGCCCTTTGAAGGAAATATGCCCTAGAGGCAATAATAAAGTTATTATTTATTTCCTCATATCATGATAAATGTTTATTATTCATGCTAGAATTGTATTAAACGGAAACATGATACATGTGTGAATACATAGACAAACATATAGTCACTAGTATGCCTCTACTTGACTAGCTCATTAATCAAAGATGGTTATGTTTCCTAACCATAGACATGTGTTGTCATTTGATTAATGGGATCACATCATTAGAAGAATGATATGATTGACATGACCCATTCCGTTAGCTTAGCACTTGATCATTTAGTATGTTGCTATTGCTTTCTTCATGACTTATACATGTTCCTGTAACTATGAGATTATGCAACTGCCGTTTACCGGAGGAACACTTTGGGTGCTACCAAACGTCACAACGTAACTGGGTGATTATAAAGGAGTACTACAGGTGTCTCCAAAGGTACATGTTGGGTTGGCGTATTTCGAGATTAGGTTTTGTCACTCCGATTGTCGGAGAGGTATCTCTGGGCCCACTCGGTAATGCACATCACTATAAGCCTTGCAAGCATTGCAACTAATGAGTTAGTTGCGGGATGATGTATTACAGAACGAGTAAAGAGACTTGCCGGTAACGAGATTGAACTAGGTATTGAGATACCGACGATCGAATCTCGGGCAAGTAACATACCGATGACAAAGGGAACAACGTATGTTGTTATGCGGTTTGACCGATAAAGATTTTCATAGAATATGTGGGAGCCAATATGAGCATCCAGGTTCCGCTATTGGTTATTGACCGGAGACGTGTCTCGGTCATGTCTACATTGTTCTCGAACCCGTAGGGTCCGCACGCTTAAGGTTTCGATGACTGTTATATTATGAGTTTATGAGTTTTGATGTACCTAAGGAGTTCGGAGTCCCGGATGAGATCGGGGACATGACGAGGAGTCTCGAAATGGTCGAGACGTAAAGATCGATATATTGGACGACTATATTCGGACTTCGGAAAGGTTCCGAGTGATTCGGGTATTTTTTGGACTACCGGAGAGTTACGGGAATTCGCCGGGGAGTATATGGGCCTTATTGGGCCATACGGGAATAGAGGAGAGAGGCCAAAAGGAAGGAGGCCTGCGCCCACCTTCTGGTCCGAATTGGACAAGGGGGGCAGCCCACTTTTCCTTCTCCCTCCCCTCCTCTTTCCTTCTCCAACAAGGAAAGGAGGAGTCCTACTCCTCCTCTTTCCTTCTCCTACAAGGAAAGGAGGAGTCCTACTCCCGGTGGGAGTAGGACTCCCCCCTTGGCGCGCCTCCTCCATAGGCCGGCCGCCTCCCCCCTTGCTCCTATATATATGGGGCAGGGGGCACCCCAGAGAGACAACAACAATTGATCCTTGAGATCTATTAGCCGTGTGCGGTGCCCCCCTTCACCATAGTCCTCCTCGATAATATTGTAGCGGTGCTTAGGCGAAGCCCTGCGACGGTAGAACATCAAGATCCTCACCACGCCGTCGTGCTGACGGAACTCTCCCTCGACACTCGGCTGGATCGGAGTTCGAGGGACGTCATCGAGCTGAACGTGTGCTAGAACTAGGTGGTGTCGTAGTTTCGGTGCTTGATCGGTCGGGCCGTGAAGACGTACGACTACATCAACCGCGTTGTTCTAACGCTTCCGCTTTTGGTCTACGAGGGTACGTGGACAACACTCTCCCCTCTCGTTGCTATGCATCACCATGATCCTTGCGTGTGTGTAGGAAATTTTTGAAATTACTACGTTCCCCAACAGTGGCATCCGAGCCTAGTTTTATGCGTAGATGTTATATGCACGAGTAGAACACAAGTGAGTTGTGGGCGATACAAGTCATACTGCTTACCAGCATGTCATACTTTGGTTCGGCGGTATTGTTGGATGAAGCGGCCGGGACCGACATTACGCGTACGCTTACGCGAGACTAGTTTTACCGTCGTGCTATGCACACAGGTGACTAGCGGGTGTCAGTTTCTCCAACTTTAGTTGAACCTAGTGGCTACGCCCGGTCCTTGCGAAGGTTAAAACAGCACTAACTTGACGAACTATCGTTGTGGTTTTGATGCGTAGGTAAGAACGGTTCTTGCTCAGCCCGTAGCAGCCACGTAAAATTTGCAACAACAAAGTAGAGGACGTCTAACTTGTTTTTGCAGGGCATGTAGTGATGTGATATGGTCAAGACGTGATGCTATATTTTATTGTATGAGATGATCATGTTTTGTAACTGAAGTTATCGGCAACTGGCAGGAGCCATATGGTTGTCGCTTTATTGTATGAAATGCAAACGCCCTGTAATTGCTTTACTTTATCACTAAGCGGATAGTCGTAGAAGCAATAGATGGCGTAACGGCAATGATGCTACGATGGAGATCAAGGTGTCGCGCCGGTGACGATGGTGATCACGACGGTGCTTCGGAGATGGAGATCACAAGCACAAGATGATGATGGCCATATCATATCACTTATATTGATTGCATGTGATGTTTATCCTTTATGCATCTTATCTTGCTTTGATTGACGGTAGCATTTTAAGATGATCTCTCACTAAAATTATCAAGAAGTGTTCTCCTGAGTATGCACCATTGCGAAAGTTCTTCGTCTTTGAGACACCACGTGATGATCGGGTGTGATAGGCTCTACGTTCAAATACAAAGGGTGCAAAACAGTTGCACACGCGGAATACTCAGGTTAAACTTGACGAGCCTAGCATATAACAGATATGGCCTCGGAACACGGAGACCGAAGGGTCGAGCGTGAATCATATAGTAGATATGATGTTCACCATTGAAACTACTCTATCTCATGTGATGATCGGACATGGTTTAGTTGATTTGGATCACGTGATCACTTAGATGACTAGAGAGATGTCTGTCTAAGTGGGAGTTCTTAAGTAATATGATTAATTGAACTTAAATTTATCATGAACTTAGTCCTGGTAGTATTAGCATATCTATGTTGTAGATCAATAGCTCGCGTTTAGCTCCCCTGTTTTCTTTTTGATACGTTCCTAGAGAAAAATTATGTTGAAAAATGTTAGTAGCAATGATGCGGATTGGATCCGTGATCTGAGGTTTATCCTCATTGCTGCACAGAAGAATTATGTCCTTGATGCACCGCTAGGTGAAAGACCTATTGCAGGAGCAGATACAGACGTTATGAACGTTTGGCTAGCTCAATATGATGACTACTTGATAGTTTAGTGCACCATGCTTAACGGCTTAGAATCGGGACTTCAAAGGCGTCTTGAACGTCATGGACCATATGAGATGTTCCAGGAATTGAAGTTAATATTTCAAGCAAATACCGAGTTGAGAGATATGAAGTCTCCAACAAGTTCTATAGCTAAAAGATGGAGGAGAATCGCTCAACTAGTGAGCATGTGCTCAGATAGTCTGGGTACTACAATCGCTTGAATCAAGTGGGAGTTAATCTTCTAGATAAAATAGTGATTGACAGAATTCTCTAGTCACCATCACCAAGTTAGTAGAATTAAGGGGGCTAGTTCTGCTTCCGGCCGCCCACGCAACGTGCAGGTGTGCTAAGGGCGATGGGCCTAGACCCCTGTGCGCTTAGGTTTAGACGGGTGTGCTGAACTCTCTGTTGTGCCTAGGTGGGGCTGCGACGTGTTGATCTTCCGCGGCCGGGAATGACCCAGGAAAGTGTGTCCGGCCAAATGGGATCAAGCGTGTTGGGTTATGTGGTGCACCCCTGCAGGGAAGTTAATCTATTCGAATAGCCGTGATCTTCGGTAACAGGGCGACTTGGAGTTGTACCTTGACCTTATGACAACTAGAACCGGATACTTAATAAAAACACACCCTTCCAAGTGCGGATACAACCCGGTGGTCGCTCTCTATCAGGGTTACGATGAGGGGATCGCCGGGTAGGATCTATGCTATGCGATGCTACTTGGAGGACTTCAGTCTACTCTTTCTACATGTTGCAAGACGGAGGCTGCCAGAAGCGTAGTCTTCGACAGGATTAGCTATCCCCCTCTTATTCTGGCATTCTGCAGTTCAGTCCACTGATATGGCCCTTTACACATAAATCCATGCATATGTAGTGTAGCTCCTTGCTTGCGAGTACTTTGGATGAGTACTCACGGTTGCCTTGTTCCCCCTTTTCCCCCTATCTCTACTCGGTTGCTGCGACCAGACGATGGGGCCCAGGAGCCAGACGCCACCGTTGATGACAACTACACCGGAGGTGCCTACTACTACGTGCAGCCCGCTGACGACGACCAGGAGTAGTTAGGAGGATCCCAGGCAGGAGGCCTGCGCCTCTTTCGATCTGTATCCCAGTTTTTGCTAGCCATCTTATGGCAACTTGTTTAACTTATGTCTGTACTCAGATATTGTTGCTTCCGCTGACTCGTCTATGATCGAGCACTTGTATTCGAGCCCTCGAGGCCCCTGGCTTGTATTATGATGCTTGTATGACTTATTTATGTTTAGAGTTGTGTTGTGATATCTTCCCGTGAGTCCCTGATCTTGATCGTACACGTTTGCGTGTATGATTAGTGTACGATTGAATCAGGGGCGTCACAAGTTGGTATCAGAGTCGACTGCCTGTAGGAATCCCCCTTTCCAACTCCTTGGCCGAAGTCGAGTCTAGACATTACAAAACTTTTACTAACATGGCTGTGTGTCTTACGGGCCCACGTCGCCATTTGGGTGGTATTAGGACCTTTTATTCCTCGACCTATACTCTGGGACACTAATCTCTCTTCTATTTGGGTTAAATGAATTTTGCTAAATCTAACATTAGGATCTCGTTATCACTTTCACCCGGAGAGCCCCTTATTGCTGATGATCGTCTGCTGCATGTGAAGACCCTGAATATACTCTTCGCTGTTAACCCGAGAACTTGTGTTCATCGCGTTTGCAATTCCCCTTCCACCGTCAACCCTTATGGATAACTACTTGTAGTTGTTATTCTTACATTAATCCCCGGTTGGTCTTGTTATTACAAGATACCCCAAAACACTCGTCGTTGTTTCGATAATCCTTTGAGCTTGCTGCCTTGCTGTTACATGTCACTGAATACCCCTACTGATAATTCTCGCACTTATCGAGTATCCGCTCATCCCCCAGTTGTTCATGTGTTTCACAATGGTCTTCGAAATACTATTCGATCCTCCAAAAATCCTTAGTAGCTTATTGCTCTACAATACTGGTCTACTTGCATGATGGATGCTTTCCATACATCTGGCAATATTCGTTAGTATCCTTAGGCATCGTCATTTTGATCCTTTTGATTCAACATGAGTGCGAATGCACGCAATCATCAGTTGATCCTTTTAAATTATCTTTCCGGCTCAGATGTCATTTTAAACAAGAGCTGGTTCTCAACCAATCCAAATGCCGTCGATAGTACCCCTAAGGCTATTCAACTTATCCACCCCTAATCAGAACATTGCTTCTATTCCCTTGATTTGAAAATCATAATTCCTTTGCATTTGAGCTCTGGATTAGTCAGTTGTTTCTATAATCCAATGCCCTTGCATTGTTACTTCCTCTGATTGTGTGCCGATGCTCACATCAGCTTTGTTATGGACCCATGATCCTTCAATGGATTTTATCCGACATTGTCCTTCATATTCAATAACCTTGTGAGCCTTCCCTTGGATACATATTGCCTTTGGTAAATTGTATCATCTACTTTCTCAACCTTGCTCTACTTTCGAGCTTGTGATATTTACTCTTGAAACTTGTGGCATATGTTTCTAAGAAGCCCCTATGGGTTGAACCTATGCTTTCCTTAATTTGTGTGAACTCGAAAGTTTTCACGAGTCATACTCTTCTGGTATTTTTCTAGATAAAATTTCAACACTACGACTTGTTCAAAAGTGGGAGGTGAATCGAAGGTTATACATTGAAGAAGTGGGAGTCGACCTTGAACTTTGTGTTCATGCCCATGGACACGATGTAGATCCTACCATAGAAGCTTCTTGCAATAATAACTATTTCGTTGATACAA
Organism: Aegilops bicornis; assembly: GCA_021605145.1. Lineage (NCBI taxonomy): Eukaryota > Viridiplantae > Streptophyta > Magnoliopsida > Poales > Poaceae > Aegilops > Aegilops bicornis. The sequence goes on along the minus strand of CM038674.1, from coordinate 23,754,196 downwards.
TAGCATCTGGTATCTGTGAATTTATCCTATGCAATCGTGGTTACGACCATATTTTCTCTTTGATCCCATTTCTCGGGCAAGTTTAATCACTTGTCTTCTATGGATCAATACACCAGTCCAACCTTTTATTTTGATCTTGTGTCGAGTATTACCCCGGGTATCTCGAGGATATCTTGCCATTGCACTACATCTTATAAACTTTGATGAAACACTACCTTACCTTGTCTTTGTCACTTCATGGGTTCTGGGTTGTTTGTCAACCGAGAACACCGATAAGTGAATTGATTCCGCACTCCGATTCAATAACTCTAAGTAATTTTCATTGCTTATGAGTTTATTAATCCTTCAAGTCATCGCTAGCCTGATCGGCGATATCCTTATCGTGCAACTTTTAACTGTGCTACCTAGTCCTTCTTTCCGGAGCACAAATTTAGATGGTAAGCTAATCTGACGTCGATCTTCCTCGTCATATCATTTCTCCTTGAACAACAAACTTGATTTCGAGTTTGTGTCGTACCCATGGTTCCAATAACCTTTCGCTTCATCATTCCTTTAACTTGATGTCATCGTCGATCGGTTACACCTTCATGTAATCCCTTACAAAGTCGTGGTCATCGTCAACATTTTGACTCCTTCCAGGATACCAATCGAATTCATGATGATGAGTACCACCCTCGTCCCTTGGTAATTTGAGTTACCATCGACAACATCCTTGCCTTCCTTCCATCACAAACTTATTCATGTTATGGATGCAACTTGCAATCTAGCTTGTCTTATGTTCTACCTTGAAGTATTACTATCTCTAATGTCGAGGATGTTGTGAGAATCACCACCTCTTAAGAAATTCTTGTTGCAGCGATGCTTCTCGCCATCACCATTCTTTCTTGGTCCCCGTGTTGGTTCTAACCAGGATACCAACAGATGAACGGTGCTATTTGGATTCTGTCCTTCTAGCAACCCTATTGCTTTGAAGTTAATGGTCGGCCGTTCATTCTTAGACATTTGATTATTGAATCACCATTCCGACGTTGGTTGTGCAACCCAACCCATATTTCGTGTGCACCTTTCAACCAATGTTTAATTGTGTATGTTTTCCTCGAGCATACATCATTATACCATTTGATCTGACAAATGTTATCTCCTTGTTCACATAATTGTGGAAATCCATCTTTTGTTAACCTTGATGAATTGTCGCTGATTCCATCAGCCACCTCCTCATCCTCTCGTTGGTTTACCGATGAACTCTTGTTTCGGAACTGGCTTCCATAGTTCATATCTCAAGAATCTTTGATGTCATCTCGTCAATTTGTATCGCACCTTTTCTCCTCAAGCATCGTGAGATTGAGGTATCCTAACACCGATCAGATCTGAATCTCGGTCAGATATGATGATTGGAACATTTTTCCAAGAGTTATAACACTGGTCTTTTATGACCCGGTAAGGTGATGGCATGTCCAGCACACCTGGCCAGATGACCTGCTGTTATAGTTTCCTTATTAGCAAGGTTAGCCATTCTTCCATGAGGAAAATTGTAAGACTTATTCTATAAGTTGTTCTTGATGAATCCTTTGAGTATTCAAAATCCGACCTTTGCTTGAAAACCATGTCAATGCTATCTCGAAGCATGTCTACTCCTGCTTGATTAATATTGATGATATGGGTAGTACAAGAGTAGATCTACCATGAGATTAGAGAGGCTAAACCCTAGAAGCTAGCCTATGGTATGATTGTTGTTCGTCCTACGGGCTAAAACCCTCCGGTTTATATAGACACCGGAGAGGGCTAGGGTTACATAGAGTCGGTTACAATGGGAGGAGATCTACATATCCGTATCGCCAAGCTTGCCTTCCACGCCAAGGAAAGTCCCATCCGGACACGGGACGAAGTCTTCAATCTTGTATCTTCATAGTCCAGGAGTCCGGCCAAAGGTTATAGTCCGGCCATCCGGACACCCCCTAATCCAAGACTCCCTCACTATGCCTTGTTTCCTATCGTTGCAATACCGTTTACGCTCACTTTTATCATTCGTTACCTTGCTGTTTTTATATTTTCAGATTATAAAAACCTTTATCTACCATCCATATTGCACTTGTATCACCATCTCTTCACCGAACTAGTGCACCTATACAATTTACCATTGTATTGGGTGTGTTGGGGACACAAGAGACTTTTTGTTATTTGGTTGCAGGGTTGTTTGAGAGAGACCATCTTCATCCTACGCCTCCTACGGATTGATAAACCTTAGGTCATCCACTTGATGGAATTTTGCTACTGTCCTACAAACCTGTGCACTTGCAGGCCCAACAACGTCTACAAGAAGAAGGTTGTGTAGTAGACATCAGCCCTCCACCCTTGTGGCCGCCTTGTTTGTTTCTTGACTTCCACTCCAAGTCCTCTGGATCACGTCTGTTCCAAAAAGATCGCTCCCGAAGGTTTCATTCCGTTTGGACTCCGTTTGATATTCCTTTTCTTCAAAACACTGAAATAGGCAAAAAAACAGCAATACGGGTTGGGCCTCCAGTTAGTAGGTTAGTCCCAAAAATGATATAAATGTGTAAAGTAAAGCCCATAAACATCCAAAACGGGTAATATACTAGCATGGAACAATCAAAAATTATAGATACGTTGGAGACGTATCACTCCCCACTGGGAGTGAGTAATTCCTTCATAGGCTCGCTGGTCGGTGAGGAGTTGGATGAGATTCATCATGTAATCGAGTTAGTTTTGTTAGGGCTTGATCCCTAGTATCCACTATGTTCTTAGATTGATGTTCCTATGACTTTGCTATGCTTAATGCTTGTCACTTTGGGCCCGGGCGCCATGAACTCAGATCTGAACCATTTATGTTATCACCATTATCCATGTTCTAGATCCGATCTTGCAAGTTATAGTCACCTACTACATGTTATGATCCGGTAACCCCGAAGTGACAATAACCAAGACTTCTTTCGGTGATTACCGTAGTTTGAGGAGTTCATGTATTCATTGTGTGTTAATTCTTTGTTCCGGTTCTCTATTAAAAGGAGGCCTTAATATCCCTTAGTTTTCGATATGGACCCCGCTTCGACGGGAGGGTAGGACAAAAGATGTCATGCAAGTTCTTTTAATAAAGCATGTATGACTATTTACGGAATATATGCCTACATTATATCGATGAACTAGAGCTAGTGCCGTATCGCCATAGGTTATAACTGTCTCATGATCAATATCATCCAACAACTCACCGATCCAATGCCTACGAATTTGTCCTATATTGATCTTGCTAAGTTGCTACTGCTGCTGCTACTGTCACACTTGCTACAAAATACTGCTATCACTATTACTGTTACTGTTACTATTGTTGTTGTCACTACTATCAAAACTATCATATTACTGTGGTACTGATCACTTTGATGTAGATAATTAATCTCCAGGTGTGGTTGAATTGACAACTCAGCTGCTAATACCTTCAAATATTCTTTCGCTCCCCTTGTGTCGAATCTATAAATTTGGGTTGAATACTCTACCCTCGAAAACTGTTGCGATCCCCTATACTTGTGTGTCTGGCGCCGTTGCCGGGGAGCATAGCTATATTTGTTGAGTCACTTCGGATTATTATCATATTATCACTATGAAGAATCTGAAGGATCCAAAGACTAAGATATTTCCATCAAGTACGAGGGGAGGTAAGAAACTGCCATCCAGTTCTGCTTTGGATTCATCTTCTGTTATGAGTAAACTTGCAACACCGCCACCACATGCTATTAATTCTGATATGTCGCAATTTATTGATGATGCTACTTCTACCGTGAATGATGCTTATGATGATGCTAGTACCTTGCTTGATAATGACGATGTGCCACTTGGTGAATTTCTTGATGAACAAATTGCTAGAGTAATACAACATGATGTTGTTGAATCTGATGATGAGCTTGAAACTAAAACTCCTGAAACACTTGCTAGAGCTAGCCCTCCTGATATGAATTGCCTAAGGTACCGAAAGGCTATGTTATGAGTGAAGAAGCAACTAGAGATATTCTTGCTTGTAAGGATAGAGATGATCTAGAGATATTATTACACAGGTATAAAGAAAAATCTCTGAATGCTAGAATGAAATGTGATCCTAAGTTTGCTACTTCACCTATCTTTATTGACGATAAGGATTATGAATTCTCTGTCGACCCAGAGTTAATTACTTTGATTGAATATGATCCTTTCCATGGTTATGAAACTGAAACTATTGTGGCACATCTTACTAAGTTGGATGATATAGCCACCCTTTTTACTCATGATGAGAAAACTCGATACTACTTTATTCTGAAATTATTTCCTTTCTCATTAAAGGGTGATGCTAAAGCTTGGTACAATACTCTTGCTCCTGGTTGTGTGCGGAGTCCCCAGGATATGATTTACTACTTCTCTGAAAAATATTTTCCTGCTCATAAGAAACAAGTTGCCTTCTTTTGATCCACCCTTAGGTTTGAAAACTGTGGAGTTTCAGCAGGAAATAATTTAACTTTGTTCAAACTAAAGAAGAAAGTATCCCACAAGCTTGGGGGAGGCTTTTCCAGTTACTTAATGCTTTGCCTGATCATCCTCTTAAGAAAAATGAAATACTTGATATCTTCTATAATGGACTAACCGACGCTTCTAGGGACTTCCTAGATAGTTGTGCTGGTTGTGTTTTCAGGGAACGAACTGTTGGCCAAGCTGAAGAACTATTGAATAATATATTGAAAAATTATGATGATTGGACTATTCCTGAACCACCGCCTAAACCCACTCCAAAGAAGAGGGGTATATTATATCTCAATCCTGAAGATATGCAAGAGGCAAAGAAATCTATGAAGGAAAAAGGTATTAAAGTTGATGATGTTAAAAATTTACCTCCTATTGAAGAAATACATGGGCTTAATACACCACCATTATTGCCTAAGGTGGTAGAGGAAAATTCTCTTATGAAGTTCAATTATAATGATAATCCTCACAATATACATCCTAGTCAATGCCTGTATGAGTTTGAAAACTACATTAGAAAGCAAGATCACTTCAATGCAAATGTTATGAAACAGTTGAAATATAATTCTGAGATGATTTCTCGCTTGAGTGACTTGTTATTTAGAATTTCAAGTGATGTTAGAGGTGTTGGAAAACATGCTTCTGTGGTTCAAACTCAATTAGAACAAGTTGCTAAATCTCAAAGAGAATTACTAGATGAAATGAATCATAATATGCATGACTTTGATGTTAGAGTTGCAACTAGAGGAGGTAAAATGACTCAGGAATCACTTTATCCTGAGGGACACCCAAAAAGAATAGAACAAGATACACAAAGAAATAACACCAGTGCACCTAGTCCTTCTAAAAAGAAAAAGAAGAAGAAAAATGATAGGACTTTACATACTTCTAGTGAACCTGAAATAGAGAAACCTCCTGATAATGATAATGAAACTTCTATCTCTGATGCTGAAACTCAGTCTGGTAATGAACACTCACCTAGTGATAATGAAAAAGATAATGATGAGGTTCATGAAGACACTCAACCAAATGATAAAGAACCAGACAATGATGTTGAGATAGAACCACTTGTTGATCTTGATAACCCACAACCTAAGAATAAGAGATGTGATAAAAAATGACTTTGTGGCTAGAAAAAACGGTAAAGAAAGAGAACCGTGGGTTCAAAAACCTATGCCTTTTCCACCCAAGTCAACTAAAAAGAAAGATGATGAAGAATTTGAATGCTTTGCTGAAATGTTGAGGCCAGTCTTTTTGCGTACTCGCTTGACTCATATCTTGAAAATGCCTCCTTACGCAAAGTATATAAAAGACATCATCACAAATAAGAGAAAAATACCGGAAGCTGAAATCTCCACTATGCTTGCTAACTATACTTTTAAAGATGGAGTACCTAAAAAACTTGGAGATCCGGGAATACCAACTATACCTTGCTCTATCAAAAAGAATTATGTGAAAACTCCTTTGTGTCATTTAGGAGCTGGTGTTAGTGTTATGCCTTTCTCTTTATATAAAATACTTGACTTGAATAAACTCACACCTACTGAAATATCTTTGTAAATGGCTGATAAATCAACTGCCATACCTATCGGTATTTTGTGAGGATGTGCCCGTTGTTGTTGCTAATGTTACTATTTTGACTGACTTTGTTATACTTGAGATGCCCGAGGATGACAACATGTCGATTATCCTTGGTAGACCCTTCTTGAATACTGCAGGGGATATTACTGATTGCAATAAAATCAAGGTCACTTTTCACATTAATGGTAATGATCATACGGTGCACTTGCCGAAGAAACAATTCCAAGTGAATGGTATTAATGTTATTGAAAAACCTCCGACAAGCACTATTGGAAGTTTTCAAATACCTCTACCTACTGTCAAAAAGAAATATGAAATGCTTATTGAGGGGGAAATGCATATCCCCATTGAGGTAACTTAGTGATTTACGAAAGTTCTTCGATTTCATGCTAATCGAAAGTGGTTGTTAATAAGACCTGATCAACCTTATTAATGAATCATTTTTGAACGGTATGAAGTTGATGAATTTAGTAAGCACTACCTTCTATCCCTACTTTTTGTTTTCTGTTTTTATTAGTTAAATAAAATAAAATGCCATGCTTTGTCTGTTTTCTGAATTTCCCCTGCAATGAAAAATGACCCAAAATAAAAGTTCTCAGAATGCTCTGAAAATTTTACACAATTTTTTTATAAATATTTAAGAATTCTTGGAGCAAATAATACTAGAGGGAGGTGCACCAGGTGGGCACAACCCACCTGGGCGCGCCAGGACCCCCAGGCGCGCCCTGGTGGGTTGTGGTCCAAATGTGGGCCCCCTCACTTATCCCTTTAGCCCACATCATCACTTACCTCCAGAAAAAATCTCCATTGGTCTCTCTCTCTCTCTCTCTCTCTCTCTCTCTCTCTCTCGTGTTCTTGAGCTCAAACCCGCGGATTCGATCTCTTTGCTCGAAGCTCCGTCTCCGAAACTGTTTCGGGGGATTGTTGCTTGGTATGTGACTCTACCATTTGTCCAATTAGTTTTTGTTTCAGTGGTTTATACTTTGAATAATTAGCTACTCTTGGTTCTGCTGTAGATTGAGCTTGCATGTAAATTTTTAGTGTTCTAAGTAGTTTGAATGCTTGCTATGGCTTCCATGCATCCCTATGAGTAGTTGTTATCAATTTTATAAAGTTTTGTTGACAAATTTTTGTCACCCCAGAATTTTTACTTTCAGAAAATTGTACGCGAACATGAATTTCTTCAGGAAGTTTGGCTCTAGGAAGAACTCCAAGGGTGTTATTGGGGAGTCCTCTGACAATGATCTCCACCCTTGGAGGTTAGCGGAGGTACGGCGCCGCACACCCTATTCCTGGAAGAGGCTGGAATTCTTCAGGAGTTCATGCAATATATTGCAAATGCCGGCCTCACCGACTTCATCACAAATGAGTGTGACTAGCACCAAATCCTCACAAATATCTTTATTCAGAGGTTTACCTTCTTGTCTAGAAATAATCCTCATGAAGTGAGCTTTGATTTATATGCTGAAAACCATCAGATACCGCTTACTGGATTTTGTGACATATACATGCTCCCTTCTGATGGGAGTTTAGTTGAGCCTAGGCCAGCTGGGTTTGAGGCCTTTTATCGCACTCTAACAGTGGGAGATGAGAGAGGAGTGACAGCCACCACGGCTGCTAGCATACACTTTCCTGCTGTACATTATTTTGCCTTTTTTTGTTGCTAAGTGATTGCTTGCTAGAAAGAAAGTAGGTGCGCTCAGCGCACCAGACTTCGCTGTTTTACGCAGACACTGGAGGGCGACAACACCCATAGCTTGGGAGCTATTGTGGCTCGTTGCCTCCATCTTAATAAATCCCAGGGTGAAATACATGGTGGGATTTTTGCTACTCGTTTGGCGGCTCACTTCGAGGTTGAGATACGCCCTCATGATTACCCTCTGACCAAGGTTTACCTAGACCGGGTAGCCATGAAACATCATCATTTCCTAACATTCCCATTCCTTATAACCTGGTCTTTAGCGTTAAAACTCATGATATTATTCCCTTGCCTGCACCTGCTTTGTTTGATTCTGCTGTCAGGGGTGGATATAGGATTATGCCTGAGGATATCATTGCCTACTGGAACGCTCAGGCTGCTGCGGAAGCGGCACTGGAGGAGCCTCGGCAGTGGGACGAGTGGATGCCCGCTTGATACGTCTCCAACGTATCTATAATTTTTTATTGTTCCATGCTATTATATTACCCCTTTTGGATCTTTATGGGCTTTATTTTACACATTTATATCATTTTTGGGACTAACCTACTAACCGGAGGCCCATCCCGTATTGCTGTTTTTTTGCCTATTTCAGTATTTCGAAGAAAAGAATATCAAACGGAGTCCAAACGGAATGAAACCTTTGGGAGCGTGATTTTTGGAACGAACGTCATCCAGAGGACTTGGAGTGCAAGTCAAGAAGCAGCCGAGGCCTCCACGAGATAGGAGGGTACGCGCCCTATATAGGGCGCGCCCCTCTGTCTCGTGGGCCCCTCGGGCGGCCACCGACGTACTTCTTCCTCCTATATAAGCCTACGTACCCCGAAAACATCCAGGGAGCCAACGAAACACAATTTCCACCGTCGTAACCTTCTGTATCCGCAAGATCCCATCTTGGAGCCTTCGTAGGCGCTCCGCCGGAGGGGGAATCAACCACGGAGGGCCTCTACATCAACATCCTTGCCCCTCCGATGAGTTGTGAGTAGTTTACCACAGACCTTCGGGTCCATAGTTATTAGCTAGATGGCTTCTTCTCTCTTTTTGGATCTCAATACAATGTTCTCCCTCTCTTGTGGAGATCTATTCGATGTAAACTCTTTTTGCGGTGTGTTTGTCGAGATCCGATGAATTGTGAGTTTATGATCAAGTTTATCTATGAGAAATATTTGAATCTCCTCTGAATTCTTTTATGTATGATTGAGTTATCTTTGCAAGTCTTTTCGAATTATCAGTTTGGTTTGGCCTACTAGATTGATCTTTCTTGCCATGGGAGAAGTGCTTAGCTTTGGGTTCAATCTAAACAGAAGGTAGATGCAAAATTTATTGAATAACAGCAAGGAAAAATATTGGGTTGTCTCCCAACAAGCACTTTTATTTAAACCCTTTTAGCTAGGCATTGATAATTTTAATGATGCTCACATGAAAGGCAAGAATTGAAGTGCAAAGAGAGCATCACAAAACATGTGACAAACACACTTAAGTCTAACATACTTCCTATGCATAGGCATCTTGTAAGCAAACAAATTATCAAGGCAAGCAAAACTAGCATATGCAAGGAACAACAAAGAGATGATAGCAATCGCAACATGAAGAGAGGTAATTTAGTAACATGAAAATTTCTACAACCATATTTTCCTCTCTCATAATAATTACATGTAGGATCATAAGCAAATTCAACCAAATGGCTATCACATGAAATATTTTCAACACGATCCACATGCGTAGGATGTTGACACTCTTCCAAAATAGTGGGATTAACTTTAACTAAAGTCATGACCTCTCCAAGCCCACTTTTATCTAAAATTTCATAAGATTGATCAAAATCCAAATATGTGGGATCTAAAGTTGACACTCTTCCAAACCCACTCTCAATAATATTGCAAACACTGTTATCAATCTCATATTCATCATGGGGGTTAAATAAATTTTCCAGATCATAAGAAGAATCACCCCAATCATGATTATTGCAACAAGTAGTAGACATAGAAAAACTAGCATCCCCAAGCATAGGGTTTTGCATATTATTAGCACAATTGACATCAAGAGAGTTTATACTAAAATTATTGCAATCATGCTTTTTATTCAAAGAGTTATCGTGAATCTCTTCATAAATTTCTTCATCATAATTTTCAGATTCACAAATTTCAAGCAAAGCTTTATAAAGATAATCTAGTGCACAAAACTCACTAGAAATTGGTTCATCAGAATTGGATCTCTTAAAAAGATTAGCAAGCGGATGAGGATCCATAGATCTTAGGTTCTGTTTAGCAATAAATAAGCATCTATTCCAACCAAACGAGCAAACAGAAGGACAAGCCAAAGAGAGAAGAGATTGGGAAAGAGAGGGCAAAAAAAAACGGCAAGGGTGAAGTGGGGGAGAGGAAAACGAGAGGCAAATGGCAAATAACGTAAATGCGAGGGAGATGAGTTTGTGATGGGTACTTGGTATGTCTTGACTTGAGCGAAGACCTCCCGGCAACGGCGCCAGAAATCCTTCTTGCTACGTTTTGAGCTTGTGTTGGTTTTCCTTGAAGAGGAAAGGGTGATGCAGCAATAGTAGTGTAAGTATTTCCCTCATTTTTTGAGAACCAAGGTATCAATCCAGTAGGAGGCTCCTCAAAAGTCCCACACACTACACAAACAAACAAAGAACTCGCAACCAACGCAATAAAGGGGTTGTCAATCCCTTCACAACCACTTGCGAAAGTGAGATATGATAGAGATAGTGTCATAAGATAAATATATTTTTGGTATTTTATAATATAGATGCAAAAAGTAAAGATGCAAATAAAAGTAGATTGAAATCTTATATGATAAAAGATAGACCCGGGGGCCATAGGTTTCACTAGTGGCTTCTCTCAAGATAGCATAAGTATTACGGTGGGTGAACAAATTACTGTCGAGCAATTGATAGAAAAGCGAATAATTATGAGATTATCTAGGCATGATCATGTATATAGGCATCACGTCTGTGACAAGTAGACCGACTCACCTTTGCATCTACTACTATTACTCCACACATCGACCGCTATCCAGCATGCATCTAGAGTATTAAGTTCATAAGAACAGAGTAACGCATTAAGAAAGATGACATGATGTAGAGGGATAAACTCAAGAAATATGATATAAACCCCATCTTTTTATCCTCGATGGCAACAATACAATACGTGCCTTACAACCTGATATGTCTCCAACGTATGTACTTTTCCAAACACTTTTGCCCTTGTTTTGGACTCTAACTTGCATGATTTGAATGAAACTAACCCGGACTGACGCTGTTTTCAGCAGAACTGCCATGATGTTGTTTTATGTGTAGAAAAGAAAAGTTCTCGAAATGTCCTGAAAATCCACGGAGGTACTTTTTGGAAAATATAAAAAATACTGGTGAAAGAATCAAGAGCAGGGGGCCCACACCCTGTCCATGAGGGTGGGGGCGCGCCCCCTCCCCTGGGCGCGCCCCCCTGTCTCGTGGGCCCCCTGGACCTCCACCGACCTCAACTCCAACTACATATATTCACGTTCGGGGAGAAAAAATCAGAGAGAAAGTTTCATCGCGTTTTACGACACGGAGCCGCCGCCAAGCCCTAGTCTCTCTTGGGAGGGCTGATCTGGAGTCCGTTCAGGGCTCCGGAGAGGGGGATTCGTCGCCGTCGTCATCATCAACCATCCTCCATCACCAATTTCATGATGCTCACTGTCGTGTGTGAGTAATTCCATCATAGGTTTGCTGGACGGTGATGGGTTGGATGAGATTTACCATGTAATTAAGTTAGTTTTGTTAGGGTTTGATCCCTAGTATCCACTATGTTCTGAGATTGATGTTGCTATGACTTTGCTATGCTTAATGCTTGTCACTAGGGCCCGAGTGCCATGATTTCATATCTGAACCTATTATGTTTTCATGAATATATGTGTGTTCTTGATCCTATCTTGCAAGTCTATAGTCACCTATTATGTGTTATGATCCAACAACCCCGAAGTGACAATAATCGGGATACTTCTCGATGATGACCATAGTTTGAGGAGTTCATGTATTCACTATGTGCTAATGCTTTGTTCTGGTTCTCTATTAAAAGGAGGCCTTAATATCCCTTAGTTTCCGCTAGGACCCCGCTGCCATGGGAGGGTAGGACAAAAGATGTCATGCAAGTTCTTTTCCATAAGCACGTATGACTATTTACGGAATACATGCCTACATTACATTGATGAACTGGAGCTAGTTCTGTGTCACCCTATGTTATAGCTAGTACATGAGGAATGGCATTCGGCATAATTATCCATCACTGATCCATTGCCTACGAGCTTTTCACATATTGTTCTTCGCTTATTTACTTTTTCGTTGGTATGGTTACAACTACTACAAAACCCAAAAACATTACTTTTTCTACCGTTACTTTTATTATCATACTACTTTGCTACTAAATACTTTGTTGCAGATACTAAGTTATCCAGGTGTGGTTGAATTGACAACTCAACTGCTAATACTCAAGAATATTCTTTGGATCCCCTTGTGTCGAATCAATAAATTTGGGTTGAATACTTTACCCTCGAAAGCTGTTGCGATCCCCTACACTTGTGGGTTATCAGGACTAATTTCTGGCGCCGTTGCCAGGGATCATAGCTCTATTCTCCGAGTCACTTGGGATTTATATCTGTTGATCACTATGAAGAACTTGAAAGACGCTAAAACTACGATCTATCCCTCAACTACAAGGGGAGGTAAGGAACTGCCATCTAGCTCTGCACTAGATTATCCTTCTGTTTTGAGTAAGCTTGCGACACCTAAACCTGCAACTGCTAAGAATTCTGATATGTCGCATGTTATTGATGATGCCACTTCTGCTTTGCATGATACTTATGATGAAACTACTTCTGTGCGTGATACTACTTTGCCATTAGGTGAATTTCTTGATGAACAACTTGCTAGAGTTAGAGGGAATGAAATTATTTAAGACTAGTCATTAACCCGTGCTCCTGCACGGGCTAGCAATTTTGGATAATTTCCAAAAGTTTTTAGAAGCATTGTTTTCTTTAAACCTTGTAGAAATTAGACGTACATAATATTTTATGAATACCTTATACTACTTATTCTGATTGGGTATTGTATATATTTCCTTATTTCTTATTACGGCATAGACAGAACATAGTGCATTATATTTTTTTACAAATAAAATTTTTTTTCCTTTTACATTGTTATCCATATATCATCTCTGATGTTGGTCTCCAGTGGTTACTACTGGCATGGAAGATTGTTGCACTACATATATTGGAAGGCGTCCTGATTTTCAGAGTTCCAACATTATAATTTGGAGGTTTGGTTGAATATTGTGAAGCTCGGCCTGTAAGGTTCTGGAAACACAAACTTCTGTTGCCTTATAACTTCCCCAAAATAATTTGAATTTCTCCTATAAATTTTCAAAGCTTTCTTTTTTAGTCCATGATATATATCTTTATCCGTCCGAAGCCGGTGCCATTTATTAGTATAATTAATTAATAAATTGCTAGGGTCCACTTCTGATAATCATTGAGTCACTTGCATGGTTTTGTATTTCTGAATATTTCATGTAATGTGATTATTTATTTATTATATATTTCTTTTTAAAAAATTAATTCATATATATTTTCAGAAAGCAGTGTGCATTCAAACAAATTTTTTATTTATACGTAAGTGTGATTCTGATGTGACTATCTGCACAACACATACAGATTTGTACTATATGTATTATGTGATTGCCGTGCAAGAAAAAAATATACTATGTGGTTTTTGAATAAGAAAAAATAGTTTAGATACCTAGATGTACGCACATCCACACTCAAGTATGGTAAGAAGTTTTTCTCTTGGGATACTTTACCCAGATTTTCAACAAAGAGAACGAATGTAGTTACACAGATCCATGGTATGCACAGAGTATATTTGTTTCTTGCCATGTCACGTGTGCATAGAAAACTGCATTAGTACGTTCCCCCTATTTTTTTCTTGCCGTGTCATGTATGCATAGAAAACTGCATTTGTACGTTTCACCTATTTTTTTTCATTTAGAGTTTGTTTTAGTGTACACATATCCTAGTACAACACGTATGGAATCTCCTGGGCTGTTTCCTAGTGGAACACGTTTTTATTGCTAAACGTTACCGCATATAGTTCTCTGGACAATTTAACCCTAGCCGTATAACTAAGATCTAAAGATCATTAATAGTTAAATTCCAGGATTAACATGGTGGCTCGATTGGTGCCTCCAATTAGTAAATATAAGATGCTATTATTGATGATAGTGATGATGAAAATTCTCCTGAGGGTTATGTTATGAATGAAGAAGCTGCTAGAGCTATCTTTGCTTGCAACAATAGATATGATCTTAAGAAATTATTAGCTAAATGGAAGCAGTTGTCTCTTAATGCTAGAAGGAAACCTGACCCTGCTTTTGCTACTTCACCTATTTGTGTTACTGATAAGGATTATGAATTCTCTGTTGATCCTAAGATTATTACTTTGGTTGAATCTGATCCTTTTTATGGCCTTGAATCCGAAACTGTTGTGGCACATCTTACCAAGTTGAATGATATAGCCACCCTGTTTACTCATGATGATAGATCTCGCTATTTTTATATCCTTAAGTTATTTCCGTTCTCATTAAGGGGTGATGCTAAGACTTGGTATAATTCTCTTGCTCTTGGTTGTGTGTGTAGTCCCCAGGATATGATTTATTACTTCTTTGCTAAATATTTCCCTGTTCATAAGAAACAAGCTGCCTTGCGGGAAATATATAATTTTGTGCAAATCAAAGAAGAGAGTCTCCCACAAGCTTGGCGGAGGCTTCTCCGGTTACTTAATGCTTTGCCTGATCATCCTCTCAAGAAAAATGAAATACTTGATATCTTTTCCTTGACTAACCGATGCTTCCAAGGACTACTTGGATAGTTATGCTGGTTGTGTTTTCAGGGAAAGAACAGTCGATGAAGCAGAATTACTATTGAATAATATGTTGACTAATGAAAATAATTGGACTCTTCCTGAGCCAATTCCTGAGGAAATTCCTGAACCAACTCCTAAGCCAACTCCGAAGAAAAGGGGTATTCTATTTCTTAGTCCTGAAGATATGCAAGAGGCAAAGAAATCTATGAAAGAAAAAGGTATAAAAGCTGAAGATGTAAAGAATTTACCGCCTGTTGAAGAAATATATGGTCTTAATTCATCACCTATTGAAGAAACTCATGGTCTTGATAACCCGACACACGTAGTAAAGGTAAATTCTCTCTATAGATATGATAAAGCTGAAATCCCTCCTACTAAGATTGCTAGCCAATGTTTGGATGAGTTTGATAACTTTATGGTTAAGCAAGAAGATTTTAGTGCTTATGTTGGTAGACAATTGAAACAAAATTCTTATATGATTGAACACTTGAGTGATTATATGTCTAGAGTTAAAGGTGAACTTAAACTCATTAGTAAACATGCTTCTATGGTCACCACTCAAGTATAACAAGTACTTAAAGCTCAGAATGATTTGCTCAACAAATTGAATAATAAGAATAATGACTTTGCTGTTAGAGTTGCAACTAGAGGTGGTAAAGTGACTCGGGAACCTTTGTATCCTAAGGGCCACTGATACGTCTCCAACGTATCTATAATTTTTGATTGCTCCATGCTACTTTCTCTACTGTTTTGGAGTATATTGGGCTTTATTTTCCACTTTTATATTATTTTTGGGACTAACCTATTAACCGGAGGCCCAGCCCAGAATTGCTGTTCTTTGCCTATTTCAGTGTTTCGAAGAAACAGAATATCAAACGGAGTCCAAACAGAATGAAACCTTCGGGAACGTGATTTTCTCACCGAACGTGATCCAGGGGACTTGGACCCTACTCCAAGGAACAAAAGAGGCGGTCACGAGGGTGGGGGCACCCCCCTGGGTGCGCCCCCTTCCTCGTGGGCCCCCTGTTGCTTCACCGACGTACTCCTTCCTCCTATATATACCTACGTACCCCCAAACGATCAGAAGAGGAGCCAAAAACCTAACTCCACCGCCACAACTTCCTGTATCCATGAGATCCCATCTTGGGGCCTGTTCCGGAGCTCCGCCGGAGGGGACATCCATCACGGAGGGCTTCTACATCATCATCAAAGCCTCTCCGATGAAGTGTGAGTAGTTTACTTCAGACCTATGGGTCCATAGTTAGTAGCTAGATGGCTTCTTCTCTCTTTTTGGATCTCAATACAATGTTCTCCCCCTCTCTCGTGGAGATATATTCGATGTAATCTTCTTTTTTCTGTGTGTTTGTCGAGATCCGTTGAATTGTGGGTTTATGATCAAGTTTATCTATGAGAAATATTTGAATCTTCTCTGAATTATTTTATGTATGATTGAGTTATCTTTGCAAGTCTCCTCGAATTATCCGTTTGGTTTGGCCAACTAGATTGGTAGTTCTTGCAATGGGAGAAGTGCTTAGCTTTGGGTTCAATCTTGCGGTGTCCTTTCCCAATGTATAAGGGCAGCAAGGCACGTATTGTATTTTTGCCATCGAGGATAACAAGATGGGGTTTTTATCATATTGCATGAATTTATCCGTCTACATCATGTCATCTTGCTTAAGGCGTTACTCTGTTTTTAACTTAATACTCTAGATGCATGCTGGATAGCGGTCGATGAGTGGAGTAATAGTAGTAGATGCAGAATCGTTTCGGTCTACTTGTCATGGACGTGATGCCTATATACATGATCATACCTAGATATACTCATAACTATGCTCAATTCTGTCCATTTCTCAACAATAATTTGTTCACCCACCGTAGAATACTCATGCTCTTGAGAGAAGCCACTAGTGAAACCTATGGCCCCCAGGTCTATTCTCATCATATCAATCTCCATCACTTTTATACTTGCTTTGTTTTTACTTTGCCTTTTATTTTTACTTTGCATCTATATACCAAAAATATTATCTCTATCAGATCTCACTCTCGTAAGTGACCGTGAAGGGATTGACAACCCCTAATCGCGTTGGTTGCGAGTAGCTATCGTTTTGTGCAGGTACGAGGGACTTGTGCGTGGCCTCCTACTGAATTGATACCTTCGTTCTCAAAAACTGATGGAAATACTTACGCTACTGTGTTTCATCATCCTCTCCACTTCGGGGAAAACCAACGCAAGCTCAAGACGTAGCAAGAAGGATTTCAGCGCCGTTGTCGGGAGTCTCATAAAGTCAACATACCAAGTACCCATCGCAATCCCTATCTCTCGCATTACATTATTTGCCATTTGCCTCTCGTTTTCCTCTTCCCCACTTCACCTTTGCCGTTTTATTCGCCCTCTCTTTCCCAATCTCCTCCTCTCTTTCTGTTGCCTTTTCCTCGTCCGTTTGTTTGCTCGTGTGTTGGATTGCTTGTTGTCGCGATGGCTCAAGATGCTACCAAATTGTGTGACTTCACCAATACCAATAATAATGATTTCCTTAGCACTCCGATTGCTCCTCTTGCCAATACTGAATCTTGTGAAATCAATACTGCTTTGTTGAATCTTGTTATGAAAGATCAATTCGCCGTCCTTCCTAGTGAAGATGCCGCTACTCATCTGAATAGCTTCGTTGATTTATGTGATATGCAAAAGAAAAAGATGTCGATAATGATGTCGTTAAGTTGAAGCTATTTCCTTTTTCGCTTAGAGATCATGCTAAAGCGTGGTTTTCATCTCTGCCTAAAAATAGTATTGATTCTTGGAACAAGTGCAAAGATGCTTTTATCTCTAAGTGTTTTCCTCCCGCTAAGATTATCTCTCTTAGGAACGATATTATGAATTTTAAGCAACTTGATCATGAACATGTTGCACAAGCTTGGGAGAGAATGAAATTAATGATACGTAATTGTCCCACTCATGGGTTGAACTTGTGGATGATTATACAAAAAAATTATGCCGGATTGAATTTTGCTTCTAGAAATCTTTTAGATTTGGCCGCGGGAGCCACTTTTATGGAAATCACTTTAGGAGATGCTACTAAACTCCTAGATAATATTATGGTTAATTATTCTCAATTGCATACCGAAAGATCTACTAATAAAAAAGTGCATGCGGTAGAAGAAATCAATGTTTTGAGTGGGAAGATGGATGAACTTATGAAATTGTTTGCTAGTAAAAGTGTTTCTTCTGATCCTAGTGATATGCCTTTGTCTACTTTGATTGAGAATAATAATGAATCTATGGATGTGAATTTTGTTGGTAGGAATAATTTTGGTAACAACGCGTATAGAGGGAATTTTAATCCTAGGCCTTATCCTAGTAATCCTTCTAATAATTATGGAAATTCCTACAACAACTCTTATGGAAATTTTAATAAGATGCCCTCTGAATTTGAGAATAGTGTTAAAGAGTTTATGAATTCACAAAAGAATTTTAACGCTTTGCTTGAAGAAAAATTGCTTAAAGTTGATGAGTTGGCTAGGAACGTTGATAGGATTTCTCTTGAGGTTGATTCTTTAAAGCTTAGATCTATTACTCCTAAGCATGATATCAATGAGTCTCTCAAAGCCATGAGAATTTCCATTGATGAGTGCAAGGAAAGAACCGCTAGGATGCGTGCTTCCAAAGATGCCTTTATTAAAGCGTGTTCTTCCAATTCCTATGAAAATCAAGATGAAGATCTAAAAGTTATTGATGTGTCACCTATTAAATCTTTGTTTTGCAATATGAATCTTGATGAAACTGAATATGATCTTCTTTACCTAGAAGGCGTTCTAAAAACTCGGAGTATTTAGATCTTGATGATGAAATTGATAAATGTGGGATTGAAAGAAATAAAAACCTAGATGTTGCTAAACCCACTATTTTGGATCTCAAGGAATTTAATTATGAAAATTGCTCTTTAATTGATTGTATTTCCTTGTTGCAATCCGTGCTAAATTCTCCTCATGCTTATAGCCAAAATAAGGCCTTTACCGAACACATTGTTGATGCCTTGATGCAATCTTATGAAGAAAAACTTGAGTTGAAAGTTTCTATCCCTAGAAAACTCTATGATGCGTGGGAACCTACTATCAAAATTAAAATTAAAAATTTTGAGTTTCATGCTTTGTGTGATTTGGGAGCTAGTGTCTCTACTATCCCCAAAACTTTGTGTGATCTGCTAGATTTCCGTGACTTTGATGATTGCTCTCTAAACTTGCATCTTGCGGAAACCACTATTAAAAAGCCTATGGGAAGAATTAATGATGTTCTTGTTGTTGCAAATAGGAATTATGTGCCCGTAGATTTTATCGTTCTTGATATAGATTGCAATCCTTCATGTCCTATTATTCTTGGTAGACCTTTCCTTAGAACGATTGGTGCGATTATTAATATGAAGGAAGGGAATATTAGAGTCCAATTTCCCTTAAGGAAGGGCATGGAAAACTTCCCTAGAAAGAAAATAAAATTACCATATGAATCTATCATGAGAGCCACTTATGGATTGCCTACCAAAGATGGCAATACCTAGATCTATCCTTGCTTTTATGCCTAGCTAGGGGCATTAAACGATAGCGCTTGTTGGGAGGCAACCCAATTTTATTTTTTGTTTTTTTGTTTTTTCTCCTGTTTAGGAATAAATAATCCATCTATCCTCTGTTTAGATGTGGTTTTATCTTTTAATTAGTGTTTGTGCCAAGCTAGACCTATTGGATCTTCTTGGATGATAGTTATTTGATCTCGCTGTAATTTCCCGAAAGTTTGTGCTCAGTGACGGAATTGTTAAAAATCACCAGAAGGTGATAAAATACTGATTCCAATTGTTGCTGATCAATAAACAAATTTTCTAGGACTTCTAATTTTTGTAGAATTTGTTGACTTCCAGAAGTTTGCGTTAGTTACAGATTAGTACAGACTGTTCTATTTTTGACAGATTCTGTTTTGCGTGTGTTGTTTGCTTATTTTGATGAATCTATGGCTAGTAAAATAGTTTATAATCCATAGAGAAGTAGTAATACAGTGGGTTTAACACCAATATAAATAAAGAATTAGTTCATTACAGTACCTTAAAGTAGTCTTTTGTTTTCTTTCTCTAACGGAGCTCACGAGATTTCTATTGAGTTTTGTGTTATGAAGTTTTCAAGTTTTGGGTGAATTCTTTTGATGGATTATGGAACAAGGAGTGGCAAGAGCCTAAGCTTGGGGATGCCCGTGGCACCCCCAAGATAATCCAAGGAAACCAAAAGTCAAAGCTTGGGGATGCCCTGAAGGCATCCCCTCTTTCGCCTACTTCCATCGGTAATTTACTTGGGGCTATATTTTTATTCACCACATGATAAGTGTTTTGCTTGGAGCGTCTTGTATTATTTTATGCGTCTTTTGCTTGTTAGTTTACCACAATCATCCTTGCTATAGACACCTTTTGAGAGAGCCATACATGAATTGGAATTTGATAGAATGCTCATAGTGCTTCACTTATATTTTTTGAGTTTGATAGTTATGCTCATAGTGCTTCACTTATATCTTTTGAGTTTGATAATTTTTGCTCTAGTGCTTCACTTAGATCTTTTAGAGCACGGTGGTGGATTTGTTTCAAAGAAACTATTGATCTCTCATGCTTCACTTAGATTATTTTGAGAGTCGTTAATAGCATGGTAATTTGCTTAAAATTAATATACTTGGTATTCAAGATATGTGAAACTTTCTTTTGAGTGCGTTGAATACTAAGAAAAGTTTGATACTTGATAATGGTTTTGAGATATGGAGGTGGTAATATTAAAGTCATGCTGGTTGGGTGATTATGAATTTAAAGAATGCTTGCGTTGAAGTTAGCAAATCCCGTAGCATGCACGTATGGTTAAAGTTGTGTAACAAATTTGAAACATGAAGTGTACCGGCTTGTGCATCCTTATGAGTGGCGGTCGGGGATGAGCGATGGTCTTTTCCTACCAATCTATCCCCTAGGAGCATGCGCGTAGTACTTGATTTTTGATGACTTCTAAATTTTTGCAATAAGTATATGAGTTCTTTTGACTAATGTTGAGTCCATGGATTATACGCACTTTTACCTTTCCGCCTTTGCTATCCTCTTCGGTACCGTGCATTGCCCTTTCTCACATTGAGAGTTGGTGCAAACTTCGCCGGTGCATCCAAACCCCGTGATATGATACGCTCTATCACACATAAACCTCCTTATATCTTCCTCAAAACAGCCACCATACCTACCTATTATGGCATTTCCATAGCCATTCCGAGATATATTGCCATGCAACTTTCCACTGTTCCGTTCATCATCATGACATACCTTACTTTTTTCATATTGCCATTGCATGATCATGTAGTTGACATCGTATTTGTGGCAAAGCCACCATGCATTATTTTTCATACATGTCACTCTTGATTCATCGCACCATCCCGGTACACCGCTGGAGGCATTCATATAGAGTCATATCTTGTTCTAGTTTCGAGTTGTAATCATTATGTTGTAATCAATAGAAGTGTGATGATCATCATTATTAGAGCATTGCCCAAAAAAAGAGAAAGGCCAAAAAGGAAGAAAAAGAAAGGCCCAAAAAAAGAATTTAAATAAAAAGGGCAATGTTACTATCTCTTTTTTCCACACTTGTGCTTCAAAGTAGCACCTTGTTCTTCATGTAGTGAGTCTCATATATTGTGCTTCAAAGTAGCACCTTGTTCTTCATGTAGTAAGTCTCATATATTGTGCTTCAAAGTAGCACCATGTTTTTCATATAGTGAGTCTCATAAGTTGTCTTTTTCATACTAGTGGGAATTTTTCATTATAGAACTTGTCTTGTATATTCCTCGATGGGCTTCCTCAAATGCCCTAGGTCTTCATGAGCAAGCAAGTTGGATGCACACCCACTAGTTTTCTTGTGTTGAGCATTCATTTATAGCTCTAGTGCATCCGTTGCATGGAAATCCCTACTCCTCATGTTCACATCAATTGATGGGCATCTCCATAGCCCGTTGATTATCCTCGTCAACGTGAGACTTTCTCCTTTTTTGTCTTCTCCACACAATCCCCATCATCATATTCTATTCCACCCATAGTGCTATATCCATGGCTCACGCTCATGTATTGCGTAAAGGTTGAAAAAGTTTGAGATTATTTAAGTATGAAACAATTGCTTGGCTTGTCATCGGGGGTATAGAAGTTGGGAACATCTTTGTGTGACTAAAATGAAGCATAGCCTAACTATATGATTTTGTAGGGATGAACTTTCTTTTGCCATGCTATTTTGAGAAGACATGATTACTTTGATTAGTATGCTTGAAGTATTACTATTTCTTTTATCAATATGAACTTTTATTTTGTATTCATTCGGATCTGAATATTCATACCACAATTAAGAAGATTTACATTGAAATTATGCCAAAGTATCACTCCGCATCAGAAATTCTCTTTTTTATCATTTACATACTCAAGGACGAGCAGGAATTAAGCTTGGGGATGCCTGATACGTCTCCAACGTACCTATAATTTTTTATTGCTCCATGCTACTTTATCTACTGTTTTGGAGTATATTGGGCTTTATTTTCCACTTTTATACTATTTTTGGGACTAATCTATTAACCGGAGGCCCAGCCAGAATTGTCGTTTTTTGCCTATTTCAGTGTTTTGAAAAAACAGAATATCAAACGGAGTCCAAATGGAATGAAACCTTCGGGAACGTGATTTTCTCACCGAACGTGATCCAGGGGACTTGGACCCTACTCCAAGGAACAAAAGAGGCGGTCACGAGGGTGCCCCCCCCCCTCTGGGTGCGCCCCTGCCTCGTGGGCCCCCTGTTGCTCCACCGACGTACTCCTTCCTCCTATATATACCTACGTACCCCCAAACGGTCAGAAGAGGAGCCAAAAACCTAACTCCACCGCCGCAACTTCCTGTATCCACGAGATCCCATCTTGGGGCATGTTAGGAGCTCACGAGGGGCATCCATCACGGAGGGCTTCTACATCATCATCAAAGCCTCTCCGATGAAGTGTGAGTAGTTTACTTCAGACCTACCGGTCCATAGTTAGTAGCTAGATGGCTTCATCTCTCTTTTTGGATCTCAATACAATGTTCTCCCCCTCTCGTGGACATCTATTCGATGTAATCTTCTTTTTTGCGGTGTGTTTGTTCAGACCGATGAATTGTGGGTTTATGATCCAGTTTATCTATGAATAATATTTGAATCTTCTCTGAATTCTTTTATGTATGATTGAGTTATCTTTGCAAGTCTCTTGAATTATCCGTTTGGTTTGGCCAACTAGATTGGTAGTTCTTGCAATGGGAGAAGTTCTTAGCTTTGGGTTCAATCTTGCGGTGTCCTTTCCCGATGTATAGGGGCAGCAAGGCACGTATTGTATTGTTGCCATCGAGGATAACAAGATGGGGTTTTTATCACATTGCATGAATTTATCCCTCTACATCATGTCATCTTGCTTAAGGCGTTACTCTATTTTTAACTTAATACTCTAGATGCATGCTGGATAGCGGTCGATGAGTGGAGTAATAGTAGTAGATGCAGAATCGTTTCGGTCTGTTTGTCTTGGACGTCATGCCTATATACATGATCATACCTAGATATACTCATAACTATGCTCAATTCTGTCAATTGCTCAACAGTAATTTGTTCACCCACCGTAGAATACTTATGCTCTTGAGAGAAGCCACTAGTGAAACCTATGGCCCCGGTCTATTCTCATCATATCAATCTCCATCACTTTTATACTTGCTTTGTTTTTACTTTGCCTTTTATTTTTACTTTGCATCTATATACCAAAAATACCAAAAATATTATCTCTATCAGATCTCACTCTTGTAAGTGACCGTGAAGAGATTGGCAACCCCCAATCGTGTTGGTTGCGAGAAGCTATCGTTTTGTGCAGGTACGAGGGACTTGTGTGTGGCCTCCTACTGGATTGATACCTTGGTTCTTAAAAACTGAGGGAAATACTTACGCTACTGTGCTGCATCATCCTCTCCTCTTCGGGGAAAACCAACGCAAGCTCAAGATGTAGCAGCCACCCTAAGAGAATTGAGCAAGATTCTCAGAGAACTAATGTAGATGCACCTGGTCCTTCTAAGAGGAAGAAAAATAAAAATGATAGGACTTTGCATACTTCTAGTGAACCTGTTGTTGACACACCTGAGAATCCCAATGATATTTCTATTTCTGATGCTGAAACACAATCTAGTAATGAACATGGACCTAATGATAATGTTAATGATGATATTCATATTGATGCTCAACCTAGCAATGATAATGATGTAGAAATTGAACCTGTTGTTGATCTTCATAACCCACAATCAAAGAATCAACGTTATGATAAGAGAGATTTTGTTGCTAGGAAGCACGGTAGAGAAAGAGACCATGGGTTCAGAAACCCAAGCCCTTTCCTCCTAAACCATCCAAGTCAAAGGATGATGAGGATTTTGAGCGCTTTGCTGAAATGATTAGACCTATTTTCTTACGTATGCGCTTAACTGATATGCTTAAAGTAAAATCCTTATGCTAAGTATATGAAGGATATCATTACAAACAAAAGGAAGATACCGGAAGCTGAAATTTCCAACATGCTTGCTAATTACACTTTTAAGGGTGGAATACCAAAGAAACTTGGAGATCCGGGGGTACCAACTATACCATGCTCCATTAAAACAAATTATGTTAGAACTGATTTATGTGATCTTGGAGCCGGTGTTAGTGTTATGCCTCTCTATTTATATCGTAGACTTGAATTGAATAAGTTGACACCTACTGAAATATCTTTGCAAATGGCTGATAAATCAACTGCTATACCTGTCGGTATTTGTGAGGATGTGCCTGTTGTGGTTGCAAATGTCACTATCTTAACGGACTTTGTTATTCTTGATATTCCCATGGACGATAGTATGTCTATTATCCTTGGTAGAACTTTTTTGAATACTGCAGGGGCTGTTATTGATTGCAACAAAGGCAATGACACTTTTCATGTTAATGGTAATGAGCATACGGTACACTTTCCGAGGAAACAATCTCAAGTTCATAGCATCAATTCTATTGGAAAAGTTCCAACTATTATTATTCGAGGTTTTGAATTTCCTCTCCCTACTGTCAAGAAAAAGTATGATATTCTTATTGTTGGGGATTTTCATATCCCCATTGAGGTAACCTAGTGTTATTCAAAATTTCTCCGGTTCCGTGTTATTCGGAATGAGTTTGTTAACAAGACTTGATCAACCTTGTTAGTGGATTCATTTTGATGATCATGAGATGGATGAAACTAGAAGGCGCAACCTTCTGTACCCACTTTTTACTTTCTGTTATTTAGAATAAATAAAACAAAAATAGTATTATCTGTCTGTTTTCTGAATTATCCGTGCAATAAAAACATCCCGAAAATAAAAGTGCTCCAAATGCCCTGCAAATTTAGTATGATTTTTTATGGAATATTTGAGGATTTTAGGCACTGAAAACACTGCAGGAGGGGCAAGCACCAGGCCACGAGAGCGGAGGGGGCGCCCACCCCACCTGGGCGCGCCCCCTGTCTCATGGGCCCCTGGTGGGCCCCCTCCACTTATGCCAGCACCCACACACTTCATCTTCTACCCAAAAAAATCCCCATCCAGCTCAAGCTCGAGTTCTAGCTCATTTTGCTGCGATTTTTGATCTCCTTGCTCAAAGCTCCATTCACAAAACTGCTTTGGGAGATTGTTGCTTGGTATGTGACTCCTCCATTGGTCCAATTAGTTTTTGTTCTAGTGCTTTATTCATTGCAAATTTTTGTTGCATAGGTGACCATGTTCTTGAGCTTGCACGTTAAATTTATGAGGTCCCAAGCAATTCTAATGCATGATATAGGCTCTAGGCACTTGTAGGAGTAGTTGCTATCAATCTTGTTTAGTTCTATTCACTTTTTTTTGAAGTTACTAAAATTTCAGAAATTTTTAGAAAATGTTAAGGAAACTTTTGAGGGGCTCTTCTAGCCAAGGCTCTCAGGAAAAACAAGCTAAAGAGAAGGAAAAAGCCAAGTATAATTTTCCTCGCTTAGCGGAAGTATGGTCGTGCAAATGGCCATGCGATGATTTCTTAAAAGAAGCTGGAATTCATGAAGATTTTTATTCTTTGATCGAGAATGCAGGCCTTCCCGGTTTCATGAACGACCGGATCGATCAGTACTCTTACTCACCAATACTTTCGTGCAAAAATTTTATTATTATCCTAAGAAATCACCGCCTTTAGTATCATTTCATTTATATGATGAGTTCAGAGAAATATCTTTACGTAATTTTTGTGCGGTATGTAGGATACCCTATGAGGGAGAATTAGAGGAACCCCATCGTAAAGATGTGGATGGCTTTGTTAACACTATAGCTGTAGAGGAACCAAAGAAGGTTTCTGAGGCGAAAAACTCTAACATACACTTTCCTGTTTTACGCTACTTTGCCATATTTGCTAGTAGATGCTTGATTGGTCGTAGAAATAGTGGAAACCTTAGTGTTCCTGATATTATCATTCTTCAACATGCCTTGCTTGGAGATAATAGTTTTAGTATGGGTGCCGTCGTTGCTAAACGGCTAAGCCTGAATCGTACAAAAGGCCCCATATTTGGAGGTATCTATGCTTCACGTCTTGCTAGACATTTTCAGATACCTATTAGGCACCATGAGAAAGAGGATACAAAATTGCCTCCTCACATTTTAGATTACAAGAGCATGGTAGCCCACAAGTTTATTGTTGATAACGAAGAAAGGATGCTTTTATATAACCTTAGATTTAATAAGAAACACAATGAGACTATTATTCTGCCTGCGCCTCTATTGTTTGATTTGCTTGCAGAAAATTTTCTTGTCACACCGGAGGCGGTGTATGCTCATCGAGCCCAAGCATCCACTCCAGAACCTGAACCTGAACTGGACCCTTATCGCGCATCATCTGTTCAGTGGGATCCGGAGATGACCAACCAGTGGTATCCTGATTACACCTCCCAGTACACCGGGGAGAGTAGCAGCGGTCCTTGGTACTAGACCAACTTAGGCCAAAAGCCTAATCTTGGGGGAGTACGTATTTCTCACCGACTTTACATTCATGTTCACACACTAGTCGTCGGTGCTCATACTTTTTCATTGTATTATCCTTGCTAGTTTAAATTTCTTTTTCTAGTTTTCTTCTTGTGTGTTTGATAAGCCTTAAGAAAAACCAACAAAAATAGTTAGTTTAATTTCCATGCTTGTAGTAGAAATTAAAATGAAAAACCAAAAAGATTTCTAGTTCTTCTTCTTACTTGTTGGGAGCTTTCCCGTGTAAATAGTTTTATTTTATTTTCTTTCCTTCGAGGGTCGAGAAGACCGTATTGAAAATGTTTAGTGATTCTCATATGCATGATTCTTTATTTAACTTAGAGCCCATATTATCGTGTCTTCTCTTTTGAGTTGAATGCTTGCAGATTCCAGCTTAGTCCAATGCATGTGCACTCTTATTATTATACACATCGTTCGGTCGTGCGAGTGAAGGGCAATAATGATGATATATGATGGACTTATTGAGATGAGAAAAGCTGGTATGAACTCGACCTCTCTTATTTTTGTAAATATGATGAGTTCATCGTTTCTGATTCAGCTTATTATGAAGTAAACATATTTGCAATGACATTTAGGGATTATAGTTGCTTGTGCCATGCTTGATTAGCTATGAGTTATAATGGTTTACCTTGCGTGTCAACATGTTATTAGAATGATTGTGATGTGGTATGATGGGATGGTATCCTCCTTTGAATGAATTGAGTGACTCGACTTGGCACATAGATAATCCCCAAGTGTAGGGAATCATCATAGCAATTTCCAAAGGTGGAAGTGATAAGTATGGAGTGTCGAACCCACAAGGAGCTAAAGGTAAGATCAATATTCTCTCAAGCCCTATCTGCCACTGATACGACTCTACGTACACCGAACGTTTGCTTCCAACTAGAAACGAGAAATAAAACTATGTTGTGGGTATGAAGAGGATAACATTGTATGATATCAGAGAGCTAAAATATAAAAGTAGGTGCTGCTATCATAAAGTTAGAATATATTACTAAATAATATAAATAGCGAGTGTGGAATAATGATGGATCGGTGTGTGGAATTGTCCTAGGCAATTGTTAACAAGACCGGTAATCACTATTGCAGTTTCATATGAGGGAGAGGCATAAGCTAACATATTTTCTCTACTTGGATCATATGCACTTATGATTGGAACTCTAGCAAGCATCCGCAACTACTAAAGATCATTAAGGTAAAACCCAACCATAGCATTAAAGCATCGAGTCCTCTTTATTCCCATACGCAACAATCACTCTTACTCGGGTTTGTGTTTCAGTCACTCAGCAACCCACTATAAGTGAATCATGAACGTATTGCAACACCCTACGGCGGGAATCCCTCACGCTTGCGCGACACGGAGGGCACCATAGGACAGCACCAAAGTAAAACATACAACTCATACCAATCTAGATCATCAACCAACCCAAAGACAAAAGATATCTACTCAAAACATCATAGGATGGAAACACGTCATTGGATCATAATATGTGGCATAAAGCACCATGTTCAAGTAGGGATTACAGCGGGGTGCGGGAGAATGGACCGCGTAAAATATATGAGGATGGTGATGATGATGGTGATGTTGATGAAGACGATCACCGTGGCGATGATTCCCCTCCCGATGGCACTCCGGCGCCACCGGAAGAGAGGAGGAGAGGTTCTTCCCCTTGTGCTTCCTCCTCCATGGCCTCCACCTTCTGGTCCTTGACCTTCATGGTGATGATGGCCCCTCCGGGATACTCCTCCATGGCCACCGGTGATGATGGCCCCCTCCGGCAGGGTGCCAGAGAGGGCCTAGATTGATTTCTCGTGGCTACAGAGGCTTGCGGCTGCTGAACTCCCGATCCAGGTTTCTTTCTGGAAGTTTGGGTATATATAGAAGAGTTTTGCGTTGATTTCACGTCAGGGGGGTCTCCGGGCTATCCACGAGGTAGGGGGGCACGCCCCCACCCTCGTGGGCAGACCGGGACTCTTCTGGCCTGCTTCTGGTACTCCGTGGGCTTCTTCTGGTCCAAAAATGATCTCCGTCAAGTGGCACGTCAATTGGACTGCGTTTAGTTTTCCTTTTCTACGATACTCTAAAACAAGGAGAAAACAGAAACTGGCACTGGGCTCTAGGTTAATAGGTTAGTCCCAAAAATCATATAAAATATCATATAAATGCATATAAAACATCTTAGAAGGATAGTATAATAGCATGAATACTTCATAAATTATAGATAGGTTGGAGACGTATCAGCATCCCCAAGCTTAATTCCTGCTCGTCCTCGAGT
This sequence comes from Aegilops bicornis, assembly GCA_021605145.1. NCBI lineage: Eukaryota > Viridiplantae > Streptophyta > Magnoliopsida > Poales > Poaceae > Aegilops > Aegilops bicornis. The sequence goes on along the minus strand of CM038674.1, from coordinate 23,725,144 downwards.
AGGTAAATGATAAAAGAAATAATTTATGAAGTCTGAATGCTAACAAGTGCATAAGTTTAATCAATGATAATTCCAATCACTTTTCTAGCATCATTATATGTCATAACAATAGCTCATCTCAAAAAACTTTTCATGAACAAGTAACAAGCAAGTGACATGTTAAAGTATAGATCATAAACTTTCTTGAAAACTAACAAAACAATATTCTTAGTCATCAAACAATTGCAATTCATCTTATTTTCAGGAAGAGTCTATGTCAGAGCTTTGATTTAGCAAACTCCACATACTCAACTATCATTTAGTCTTTCACAATTGCTAACACTCACGCAATACTTGTGGTTATGGAGTTTTAATCGGACACAGAGAAAGATAGGGGCTTATAGTTTCGCCTCCCAACCTTTTACCTCAAGGGTAATGTCAACAATAATAGCTCATGCTAACTTACATCCAATTAGATATATATACATATATATATATATATATATATATATATATATATATATATATATATATATATATATATATATCAGGATCTTTGGTACTGTCAAAGACAAGGTTCATAATTTTTCTCACACAATGCCTACTGTACCATATCATTTATACAATTTATATTGAGGAATATAAGCCATATAAACTAGAAATCAAGCAAACTATGCAATGAAAACAGAATCTGTCAGAAACAGAAAAGTCTGTAATGATCTGAACAATAACCATACTTCTGCTACTCCAAAAATTATGAAATAAATTGGTGGACGTGAGGAATTTGTCTATTAATCTTCTGCAAAAAGAATCAACTAAAAATCACTCTTATGTAAAAAATGACAGCTACTCTCGTGAAAGCAAAGTTTCTGTTTTTTACAGCAAGATCACATTAACTTTCACCCAAGTCTTCCCAAAGGTCTTACTTGGCACTTTATAGAAACAAAAGCTATAAAACATGATTACTACAGTACCTTAATCATGTAAACACACAAAAACAGTAATGGTAATTATTGGGTTGTCTCCCAACAAGCGCTTTTCTTTAATGCCTTTTAGCTAGGCATGATGATTTCAATGATGCTCACATAGAAGATAAGAATTGAAACATAAAGGGAGCATCATGAAGAATATGACTAGCACAATTGATTCTAACCAACTTCCTATGCCTAGGGATTTTTTGAGCACACAACTTATAAGAACAACAATCAACTAGCATAGGAAGGCAAAACAAGTATAACTTCAAAACTTTAAGCACATAGAGAGGAAACTTGATATTATTGCAACTCCTACAAGCATGTATTCCTCTCTCATAATAATTTTTAGTAGCATCATGGATAGAAACTTTGTTCTTATACTCAATTGGAACCTCTTCCAAAATAGTGGAGTCATTACTAGCTAAAGTTGACACTCTTCCAAATCCACTTTCATAAATATCATACTAAGATTCAACATCCTCCAAAATAGTGGGATCACTAATTCCTAAAGCTGACACTCTTCCAAACCCACTTTAAATGATAGTATTATTCATACTCCAAAAGATATTAGTGAAGTTCATGGGGCATTCTACAATTAACATAGACTAACCAATATCCAAGCTCAAAATATATAAGTGAAGCACACGTGCGTTCTATAAAACCATACTCAAAAGATTTAAGTGAAGCACATGAAGTAATTCTATAAGATCACACTTAAAAGATTTAAGTGAAGCACATGAAGTATTATATAAATTGATGAAGGTACATCTCATACTAGCATGGTTCTTAAAGAAAAATAAAAACACAAAAGGACACAAATCATGTGAACAAAACAAAAACCGAGGTATACCGATAATTGTTGAAGAAGAAAGATGGGATGCCAACCGGGGCATCCCCAAGCTTAGATGCTTGAGTATCCTTTGAAATATTTACTTGGGGTGCCTTGGTCATCCCCAAGCTTGAACTCTTGCTTCTATTTATTCTTCTCACATTGGTAACTCCTCGTTCTTCGAACACTTCATCCACAAAAACTTAACAAAAACTTTGTGAGATCTGTTAGTGTAATAAAGCAAATCACTACCTTTAGGTACTGTAATGAACTCATTATTTATTTATATTGGTGTTAAACCTACTGTATTCGAACTTCTCTATGGTTTATAAATTATTTTATTAGCCATAGATTCATCAAAATAAGCAAATAACACACAAAAAACAGAATCTGTTAAAAACAGAACAGTCTGTAGTAATCTGGAAGTTTGGTAAACTTCTGTAACTCCTAAAATTATTAACTAAATTTGAAAATTTGAAAAAAAATTACAGAAGTAATGTGCAAAAAATTTTAGACCCCTTTCAGTTTCCAGTAAAAAATTTAAATTCACACACTATAGCCAAAGTTTCTGTTTTCGTTCTGCACATAGTAAACAAGCAATCTAATCATCCTAAAACCAAAGCTTGGCACATTATTTTTATAATACAATGAATATATACAAGGGGATAATTATTTACAGAGAAACTTCCATGAAAAATTCTACATTGTTTCCTTGTGCATGAACACAAGTGCTCAAGGTCGACCCTCACTTCTTCAATGCATAACTTTCCAATCGCTTCTCTTTTTGAAAAACTTTTTAGGCAAGTAATTTTTTTGTTTTTTCATTCTTTTCAAAAAAAATTTATATTTCACCCACAACTAAACAGAAACCAAAAAGGGAAAAACAAAATCTACTTAGTGAAGAGAGCAAACAAGCACACACGAGAATATCAACCCCACGCTATTGCTCCCCGGCAATGGCGCCAGAAAAGAGCTTGATAATCCCCAAGTGTAGGGAATCATCGTAGCAATTTCCAAAGGTGGAAGTGATAAGTATGGAGTGTCAAACCCGCAAGGATCTAAAGGTAAGATCAATATTCTCTCAAGCCCTATCTGCCATCGACTCTTAATTTCACGACAATTCTAACGCTTGCTTCCAACTAGAAAGCGAGAAAGAACACTATGTTGTGGGTATTAAGAGGATAACTTTGTATGATATCAGAGAGCTAAAATATAAAAGTAGGTGTTGTTATCATAAAGTTAGAATATATTACTAAATAATATAAATAGCGAGTGTGGAATAATGATGGATCGGTGTGTGGAATTATCCTAGGCAATTGTTAACAAGACCCGTAATCACTATTGCAGTTTCATATGAGGGAGAGGCATAAGCTAACATACTTTCTCTACTTGGATCATATGCACTTATGATTGGAACTCTAGCAAGCATCCGCAACTACTAAAGATCATTAAGGAAAAACCCAACCATAGCATTAAAGCATCAAGTCCTCTTTATTCCCATACGCAACAATCCCTCTTATTCGGGTTTGTGTTTCAGTCACTCACCAACCCACTATAAGCGAATCATGAACGTATTGCAACACCCTACGGCGGAATCCCTCACGCTATGCCGACACGGAGGGCACCATAGGACAGCACCAAAGTAAAACATACAACTCATACCAATCTAGATCATCAATCAACCCAAAGACAAAATATATCTACTCAAAACATCATAGGATGGCAACACATCATTGGATCATAATATGTGGCATAAAGCACCATGTTCAAGTAGGGATTACAGCGGGGTGCGGGAGAGTGGACCGCGTAAAATAGATGAGGATGGTGATGATGATGGTGATGTTGATGAAGACGGTCACCGTGGTGATGATTCCCCTCCCGGTGGCACTCCGGAGCCATCGGAAGAGAGGAGGAGAGGTTCTCTCCCTTGTGCTTCCTCCTCCATGGCCTCCACCTTCTGGTCCTTGGCCTTCATGGTGATGATGGCCCCTCCGGGATACTCCTCCATGGCCACCGGTGATGATGGCCCCCTCCGGCAGGGTGCCAGAGAGGGCCTAGATTGATTTCTCATGGCTACAGAGGCTTGCGGCGGCCGAACTCCCGATCTAGGTTTCTTTCTGGAAGTTTGGGATCTAGGTTAATAGGTTAGTCCCAAAAATCATATAAAATATAATATAAATGCATATAAAACATCTTAGAAGGATAGTATAATAGCATTAATACTTCATAAATTATAGATACGTTGGAGACGTATCACACATGTTCACGCATGTAGTTGAAACAAATCAACATAGCCTTCATGATATTTATGTTCATGGTGGATTATATCCTACTCATGCTTGTACTCGGTGTAAATTAATTTTAAGGCATGTTTATGACTGTTGTCGCTCTCTCAGTTGGTCGCTTCCCAGTCTTTTGCTAGCCTTCACCTGCATTTAAGCGGGAATACTGCATGTGCATCCAAACTCCTTAAACCCCAAAGTTGTTCCATATGAGTCCACTATACCTTCCTATATGTGGTATTTACCTGCCGTTCCAAGTAAATTTGTATGTGCCAAACTCTAAACCTTCAAATGAAATTCTGTTTTGTATGCTCGAGCAGCTCATGCTACAACTAGGGCTGCCTATATCTTCCATGCTAGGTGGGTTATTCTCAAGAGGAGTGGACTCCGCTCCTCATTCACGAGAAAGGGCCGTTAACCGGGATGCCCAGTCCCATGATCCAAAAAGATCAAAGCAAATCAAAATAATTAAACAAAACTCCTCCAGGGTTGTTGTTAGTTGGAGGCACTCGTTGTTTCGAGCAAGCCATGGATTGATGCTTGTTGGTGGTTGGGGGAGTATAAACCTTTACCATTCTGTTTGGCAACTGCCTATAATGCATGTAGTATGGAAGATACAACCATCTCATAGTTGTTGCGTTGACAGTGAAAGTATGCCGCTCAAAATGTTATTCAATCTCTATTTTAAAACCGAGCTCTGGCACCTCTTCAAATCCCTGCTTCCCTCTGCGAAGGGCCTATCTATTTACTTTTATGTTGAGTCATCACCCCTCTTATTAACAAGCACCCGCTAGAGAGCACACTCTCATTTGCATTCATTATTTTTGGTTTATATTGGGTATGACTTGACTGGATCTGTTTTACCATGAATTACAATGTTTAGTCAGTCCTTGATCTTTAAAGGTGCTCTGCATTTATGTTTTGCGGTCTCAGAAAGGGCTAGTGAGATACCATTTTGTTATATCATGTTATGATTGTTTTGAGAAAGTGTTGTCATCCGAGTTTTTTTATTATGGCTCGTTGGCTGATTATTGTGACGCCCGGATAATCAAGCTACAGTAAACCTCTGCAAATTGTGCCGCGTCACCTCGGTTATTGTTGTTAATCTCGTGTTAGTTCAAAATCGATTCGAAATTCAAACTTAAAATAAAGTCAAACGGTAAAGGTTTTCAAATATTTAAAACTAAAATGTCGAGGTATTGCCAGATAATTCATAAGTAATGTTGGTGGAGGAACCACATTTTAAAAAAGGTCTAAATGCATTTAAATAATTAAAACAGTAGGTAAAACAATTAATTAAATGCCTTTTGTATTATATAAAATACTAAACTGTTTTGTTTAGGGTAAAACTTTTTATGACAGTGGTTTGGGGTGGCAATGCTAAATTTAGGAGTTGAAATTATATTTTTACAAAATTAAAATAAATTGAAAAGTCAAAAGAAAGCAGAAAAGAAAATAAAGAAAAGGGAAAAGATCAAAATACAAAAAAAGGAGAACACCCCCTCATTTGGGCCCACGGCCCAGATGGCCTTGCGGCCAAACAGGCCGGCCCAACCGGCCACTCCCCTCCATAACCTCCCCCCGAACCCTAACCGCCCCACTCTCCTCCCGATCCCCCACTCTCCCCTCGCTCTCCTCTCTCTCCCTCCTCTGCCCGATCTGGATCGGGGCAAACCCCCGATCCCATCGGCCCGACGCCGCGCCGCCGCTTCCCCAGAGGCCGCCACAGCGCCGAGCACCGCCACTCCCGGCTTCCTCCGCCTCTCCTCTCCCTCGCCTCGAAGCCTCGCTCCTGTCTCGTCTGGGTCAGAATCGGGCAGACGCGCCCCGACCCCGCCGACGTAGAAGCCGCACGCCGCCACGCCGCTCCTCGTCGGCGCCCGATGCCCGCTGCCAAGCTTCGTCGCCGGATCCGTGGCCTCCTCATCTCCTCCTCACGCTGCCTCGACCCTGCCGTCGCCGGAACGCCACCTCGACCCCCTCCTCGTCGGACCTCCCCGACCTTCGTCGAGCCTGCTGCCATTCCCCCTACGGCCCCAGTGAGCCCCGCCTCGCTCCCTCCCTCTACCTCAAGGCTCTCGCTCATCGCCATGTCCCGCCGATCTCGCCATGTTTCCACGTCCGGCGCCCCTCCGTCGCGGCCTCGCCCCGCAACCCCCCTGCTCCGTTCGTCGCCGCACCACCCGCCCTCGCCGCGCCCGGGACCACGCCTCCCGGTGCCCCTCGTGCCCATTGCGGCAACCCCGCCGTAGCCACGCCACGCCCAGGCAGGCCTACAGGCGCCCATCGCTGCCTACGCCCACGCCTGTTAAGCCGCACTACTGGTCGGCCCCTAGGACAATGACAGGGGGGCCCCAGCGCCCCAGAACAATTAAAAAAAAGATAATAATAAATATAATTAAATACTAAATAATCAATTAATTAACTAAATAATTAATTTAATTAATTCTATTTAAATTAATTAATTAAATTAGTTAACCTAATTAATTGTAGTTAATAAACCTAATCATTTTAGTTAGACTAACTAAACCTGATTAGTTAGTCTTAGACAATGACAACCGGGACCCACGCGTCAGTTTGACCCAGTCAACCACTGTTGACTGCTGACATCAGCATGACATCATGCTGATGTCATAAATCCAATTTCGAATTAAATTAAATAATTAATTAAATTCCAGAAATTAATAAAATCTTTAGAAAATCATATCTTTTAATCAGTAACTCGGATTAAATTATTTTCAACATGAAAGTTGCTCAGAACGACGAGACGATTCCGGATACGCAACCTGTTCGTCCGCCACACTACCCTAACCTATCGAACTCGCAACTTTCCCCCTTCGGTTCATCTGTCCAAAAACGCGGAACAGCGGGAATACTTTCCCGGATGTTTCCCCCCTTCACCGGTATCACCTCATACCGTGTTAGGGCACGCCTAGCATCACGCTTTGCTTTGTCATGCATCGTCATGCATCTTTTTGCTTAAATATTCATTGTTTCTTCCCCCTCTTCTTTCGCTAGACACCGAGACCGACGCTGCTGCTGCCCAGTACAACTACGGAGTTGACGACCCCTCTCTCTTGCCAGAGCAACCAGGCAAGCCCCCCCCCCCCTGATCACCATATATCGCCTATTCTTCTCTATACTGCTTGCATTAGAGTAGTGTAGCATGTTACGGCTTCGATTAATCCTATTCTTCTGCATAGCCTGTCCTTGCTACTACTGTTGTTACCTTTACCTGCTATCCTACTGCTTAGTATAGGATGCTAGTGTTCCATCAGTGGCCCTACACTCTTGTCCGTCTGCCATGCTATACTATTGGGCTGTGATCACTTCGGGAGGTGATCACGGGCATATACTATATATTTACACTATTACATTACCTGTGATACTGTTCGGAGATGGGGGCTGAAAGGACAGGTGGCTCCATCCCAGTAGAGGTGGGCCTGGGTTCCCACGGCCCCGATCGTTACTTGTGGCGGAGCGACAGGCAGGTTGAGACCGCCTAGGAGAGAGGTGGGCTGGCCCTGGTCGGCATTCGCGGATACTTAACACGCTTAACGAGATCTTGGTATTTGATCCGAAGTCCGCCATTTGGTCTATACGCACTAACCAGCTACGTGAGAACGATTATGGGCACTTTCGACATCGTGGTATCGGTAAAGCACTTCGTGACGTCGGCGAGCGGGCGCGCGGATTGGAACGTAGGCCTGCTCTTGAATTAAGGGGCTAGTTACGCTTCCGGCCGCATAACGTCTTGGTGTGCTAAGGCGATGGGCCCCAGACCCTGTCGCTTAGGTTTGAACCCGGTGTCTTGACCTCTCTGTTGTGCCTAGGTGGGGCTGCGGCGTGTTGATCTTCCGCGGCGGGCATGACCCAGAAAGTGTGTCCGCCAAATGGGATCAAGCGTGTTGGGTTATATGGTGCACCCCTGCAGGAAGTTAATCTATTCAATAGCCGTGATCTTCCGTAATGACGACTTGGAGTTGTACCTTGACCTTATGACAACTAGAACCGGATACTTAATAAAAACACACCCTTCCAAGTGCCAGGTACAACCCGGTGGTCGCTCTCTATCAGGGTTACGATGAGGGGATCGCCGGGTAGGATCTATGCTATGCGATGCTACTTGGAGGACTTGATCTACTCTCTTCTACATGTTGCAAGACGGAGGCTGCCGAGCGTAGTCTTCGACGGTGATTAGATATCCCCTCTTATTACGGCATTCTGCAGTTCACCCACCGATATGGCCCTTTACACATAAATCCATGCATATGTAGTGTAGCTCCTTGCTTGCAGTACTTTGGATGAGTACTCACGGTTGCCTTGCTCCCCCTTTTCCTCCTTTTCTGCATTGCTGCGACTGCATCGATGGAGCCCAAGAGCCAGACGCCACCGTCGATGATTTACTACTACACCGGAGGTGCCTACTACTACGTGCAGCCCACGGCGATGACCAGGAGTAGTTAGGAGGATCCCAGCAGAGGCATGCGCCTCTTCGATCTGTATCCCAGTTTGTGCTAGCCATCTTATGGCAACTTGTTTAACTTATGTCTGTACTCAGATATTGTTGCTTCCGCTCACTCGTCTATGATCGAGCACTTGTATTCGAGCCCTCGAGGCCCCTGCCTTGTATTATGATGCTTGTATGACTTATTTATGTTTAGAGTTGTGTTGTGATATCTTCCCGTGAGTCCCTAATCTTGATCGTACACGTTTGCGTGTATGATTAGTGTACGATTGAATCGGGGGCGTCACAAGTTGGTATCCGAGCCGACTGCTTGTAGGAATCCCCCTTTCCAACTCCTTGGCCGAAGTCGAGTCTAGACATTAAAAAACTTTTACTAACATGGCTGTGTGTCTTACGGGCCCACGTCGCCATTTGGGTGGTATTAGGATCTTTTATTCCTCGACCTATACTCTGGGACACTGATCTCTCTTCTATTCGGGTTAAATGAATTTTGCTAAATCTAACATTAGGATCTCGTTATCACTTTCACCCGGAGAGCCCCTTATTGCTGATGATTGTCTGCTACACGTGAAGACCCTGAATATACTCTTCGCTGTTAACCCGAGAACTTGTGTTCATCGCGTTTGCAATTCCCCTTCCACCGTCAACCCTCATGGATAACTACTTGTAGTTGTTATTCTTACATTAATCCCCGGTTGGTCTTGTTATTACAAGATACCCCGAAACACTCGTCGTTGTTTCGATAATCCTTTGAGCTTGCTGCCTTGCTGTTCTTTGTCACCTGAATACCCCTACGGATAATTCTCGCACTTATCGAGTATCCGCTCATCCCCCAGTTGTTCATGTGTTTCACAATGGTCTTCGAAATACTATTCGATCCTCCAAAAATCCTTAGTAGCTTATTGCTCTGCAATACTGGTCTACTTGCATGATGGATGCTTTCCATACATCCGCAATATTCGTTAGTATCCTTAGGCATCGTCATTTTGATCCTTTTGATTCAACATGAGTGCGAATGCACGCAATCATCAGTTGATCCTTTTAAATTATCTTTCCGGCTCAGATGTCATTTTAAACAAGAGCTGGTTCTCAACCAATCCAAATGCCGTCGATAGTACCCCTAAGGCTATTCAACTTATCAACCCCTAATCGTAACATTGCTTCGCTCCTTGATTTGAAAATCATAATTCCTTTGCATTTGAGCTCTGGATTAGTCATTGTTTCTATAATCCAATGCCCTTGCATTGTTACTTCCTCTGATTGTGTGCCGATGCTCACATCAGCTTTGTTATGGACCGACAGATCCTTCAATGGATTTTATCCGACATTGTCCTTCATATTCAATAACTTGTGAGCCTTCCCTTGGATACATATTGCCTTTGGTAAATTGTATCATCTACTTTCTCAACCTTGCTCTACTTTCGAGCTTGTGATATTTACTCTTGAAACTTGTGGCATATGTTTCTAAGAAGCCCCTATGGGTTGAACCTATGCTTTCCTTAATTTGTGTGAACTTGAAAGTTTTCACGAGTCATACTCTTCTGGTATTTTTCTAGATAAAATTTCAACACTACGACTTCTTCAAAAGTGAGAGGTGAATGGAAGGTTATACATTGAAGAAGTGGGAGTCGACCTTGAACTTTGTGTTCATGCCCATGGACACGATGTAGATCCTACCATAGAAGCTTCTTGCGATAATAACTATTTCGTTGATACAATAGCATCTGGTATCTGTGAATTTATCCGATGCAATCGTGGTTACGACCATATTTTCTCTTTGATCCCATTTCTCGTGCAAGTTTAATCACTTGTCTTCTATGGATCAATACACCAGTCCAACCATTTACTTTGATCTTGTGTCGAGTATTACCCCGGGTATCTCGAGGATATCTTGCCATTGCACTACATCTTATAAACTTTGATGAAACACTACCTTATCTTGTCTTTGTCACTTCATGGGTTCTGGGTTGTTTGTCAACCGAGAACACCGATAAGTGAATTGATTCCGCACTCCGATTCAATAACTCTAAGTAATTTTCATTGCTTATGAGTTTATTAATCCTTCAAGTCCTCGCTAGCCTGATCGGCGATATCCTTATCGTGCAACTTTTAACTGTGCTACCTAGTCCTTCTTTCCGGAGCACAAATTTAGATGGTAAGCTAATCTTACGTCGATCTTCCTCGTCATATCATTTCTCCTTCAACAACAAACTTGATTTCGAGTTTGTGTCGTACCCATGGTGTTGGGGAACGTAGTAATTTCAAAAATTTTCCTACGATCACGCAAGACCATGGTGATGACATAGCAACGAGAGGGAAGAGTGTCCGTCCACGTACCCTCGTAGACCGAAAGCGGAAGCGTTATAACAACGCGGTTGATGTAGTCGTACGTCTTCACGATCCGACCGATCCAAGCACCGAACGTACGGCACCTCCGAGTTCTGCACACGTTCAGCTCGATGTCAATCCCCGGACTCCGATCCAGCAAAGTGTCGGGGATGAGTTCCGTCAGCACGACGGCGTGATGACGATGTTGATGCTCCACCGACGCAGGGCTTCGCCTAAGCTCATGACGATATGACTTCTCCGGCGCAGGGCTTCAGCCTAAGCTCCATGACGATATGACCAAGTGGAATATGGTGGAAGGGGCACCGCTGCACGGCTAAGGAAAGATCCGTAGATCAACTTGTGTGTCATGGGGTGCCCCCTGCCCCGTATATAAAGGAGCAAGGAGGAGGTGGCGGCCTAGGAGGAGGCGCGCAAGGGGAATCCTACTCACCGGAGTAGGACTCCTCCTTTCCTAGTAGGAGTAGGAGAGAAGGAAGGGAAGGGAGGAAGGTGCGGCCCCTCCCTAGTCCAATTCGGACTAGGCCTTGGGCGCGCGGCCTGCCCTAGGCAGCCCTCTCTCTTTCCCAGGGCCCAACAAGGCCCAATACTTCTCCCCGGCGAATTCCCGTAACTCTCCGGTACTCGAAATATACCCGAATGACTCGGAACCTTTCCGAACTCCGAATATAGTCGTCCAATATATCGATCTTTACGTCTCGACCATTTCGAGACTCCTCGTCATGTCCCCGATCTCATCCGGGACTCCGAACTCCTTCGGTACATCAAAACTCATAAACTCATAATAAAATTGTCATCGCAACCTTAAGCGTCACGGACCCTACGGGTTCGAGAACTATGTAGACATGACCTAGAACTATTCTTGGTCAATAACCAATAGCGGAACCTGGATGCCCATATTGGCTCCTACATATTCTCTGAAGATCTTTATCGGTCAAACCGCATAACAACATCGTTGTTCCTTTTGTCATCGGTATGTTACTTGCCCGAGATTCGATCGTCGGTATCCAATACCTAGTTCAATCTCGTTACGGCAAGTCTCTTTACTCGTTCCGTAATACATCATCTCGCAACTAACTTATTAGTTGCAATGCTTGCAAGGCTTATATGATGTGCATTACCGAGAAGGCCCAGAGATACCTCTCCGACAATCGGAGTGACAAAACCTAATCTCGAAATACGCCAACCCAACATGTACCTTTGGAGACACCTGTAGTACTCCTTTGTAATCACCCAGTTACGTTGTGACGTTTGGTAGTACCCAAAGTGTTCCTCCGGTAAACGGGAGTTGCATAATCTCATAGTTATAGGAACATGTATAAGTCATGAAGAAAGCAATAGCAACATACTAAACGATCAAGTGCTAGGCTAACGGAATGGGTCATGTCAATCAGATCATTCTCCTAATGATGTGATCCCGTTAATCAAATGACAACTCATGTCTATGGTTAGGAAACATAACCATCTTCGATTAACGAGCTAGTCAAGTAGAGGCATACTAGTGACACTCTGTTTGTCTATGTATTCACACATGTATTATGTTTCCGGTTAATACAATTCTAGCATGAATAATAAACATTTATCATGAAATAAGGAAATAAATAATAACTTTATTATTGCCTCTAGGGCATATTTCCTTCAGTCTCCCACTTGCACTAGAGTCAATAATCTAGTTCACATCATCATGTGATTCAACACTAATATTCACATCATGCATGATTAACACCCATAGTTCATATCGTCATGTGACCAACACCCAAAGGGTTTACTAGAGTCAATAATCTAGTTCACATCGCTATGTGATTAACACCCAAAAAGTACTAAGGGATGATCATGTTTTGCTCATGAGAGAAGCTTAGTCAACGGGTCTGTCACATTCAGAGCCGTATGTATTTTGCAAATATTCTATGTCTACAATGCTCGCACGGGCTACTCTAGCTAATTGCTCCCACTTACAATATGTATCCAGATTGAGATTTAGAGTTATCTGGATCAGTGTAAAAAGCTTGCATCGATGTAACTCTTTCTGACGGGCTCTTTTATCACCTCCATAATCGAGAAATATTTCCTTAGTCCTCACTAAGGATGTTCTTGACCAATGTCCAAAGGATCTACTCCTAGATCATTATTGTACTCCCTTGCAAAATTCAGAGCAAGGTATACAATAGGTCTGGTACATAGCATAGCATACTTTACGTAACCTATGATCGAGGCATAGGGAATGACTTTCATTCTCTTTTCTATTTTCTGCTGTGGTCGGGATTTGAGTCTTACTCAATTTCACACCTTTGCAATACAGGCAAGAACTTTTCTTTGACTGCTCCATTTTGAACTACTTCAAAATCTTGACAAGGTATGTTCTTATTGAAAAACTCATCAAGCTTCTTTGATCTATCTCAATAGATCTTGATGCTCAATTTGTACGCAGCTTCACCGAGGTCCTTCTTTGAAAAACTCCTTTCAAATACTCCTTTATGCTTTGCAGAATAATTCTACATTTTTTATGATCAACAATATGTCATTCACATATACTTATCGTAAATGCTGTAGTGCTCCCACTCACTTTCTTGTAAATACAGGCTTTTCCAAAAGTCTGCATAAAACCATATGCTTTGATCACACTATCAAAGCGTTTATTCCAACTCCGAGATGCTTGCACCAGTCCATAGATGGATCGCTGGAGCTTGCACATTTTGTTAGCTCCTTTGACAAAACCTTCTGGTTGCATCATATACAACTCTTCTTTAATAAAACCATTAAAGAATGTAGTTTTGACATCCATTAGCCAGATTTCATAAAATGTGGCAATTGCTAACATGATTCGGACAGACTTTAAGCATCGCTACAGTTGAGAAAATCTCATTGTAGTCAACACCTTGAACTTGTCGAAAACCTTTCTGCGACAAGTCGAGCTTTGTAGATAGTAATACTACTATCAGCATTTGTCTTCCTCTTGAAGATCCATTTATATAATATGGCTTGCCGATCATCCCAACTCCATCAAAGTCCACACTTTGTTCTCATACATGGATCCCATCTCAGATTTCATGGTCTCAAACCATTTCGTGGAATCTGGGCTCATCATCGCTTCCTCATAGTTCGTAGGTTCATCATGGTCTAGTAACATGACTTTTAGAATAGGATTACCGTACCACTCTGGTGCGGACTGTACTCTGGAAGACCTACAAGGTTTTGTAGTAACTTGATCTGAAGTTTCATGATCATCATCATTAACTTCCTCACTAATTGGTGTAGGAATCACCGAACTGATTTCTGTGATGAACTACTTTCCAATAAGGGAGAAGGTACAATTACCTCATCAAGTTCTACTTTCCTCCCACTCACTTCTTTCGAGAGAAACTTCTTCTCTAGAAAGGATCCATCTTAGCAACGAAAAACTTGCCTTCGGATCTGTGATAGAAGGTGTACCCAATAGTTACCTTTGGGTATTCTATGAAGACGCACTTCTCCAATTTGGGTTCGAGCTTATCGGTGAAAACTTTTTCACATAAGCATCACAACTCCAAACTTTTAAGAATCGACAGCTTAGGTTTACTGTTAAACCATAGTTCATACGGTGTCGTCTCAACGGATTTAGATGGTGCCCTATTAAACGTGAATGCAGTTGTCTCTAATGCATAACCCCAAAAGCGATATTGGTAAATCGGTAAGAGACATCATTGATCGCACCATATCAAAATAAAGTACGGTTCTGACGTTCGGACACACCATAACATTGTGGTGTTCCGGTGGCGTGAGCTGTGAAACTATTCCACTTTGTTTTAATTGAAGACCAAACTACGCAACTCAAATATTCATCTCCACGATCAGATCGCAGAAACTTTATTTTCTTGTTACGATGATTTTCTACTTCACTCTGAAATTCTTTTGAACTTTTCAACTATTTCAGACTTATGTTTCATCAAGAAGATATACGCATATCTGCTCAAATCATCTGTGAAGGTCAGAAAATAATGATACTTGCCACGAGCATCAACACTCATTGAATCGCATACATCGGTATGTATTATTTCCAATAAGTCAGTAGCTTGTTCCATTGTTCCGGAGAACGGAGTTTTAGTCATCTTGCCCAAAAGGCACGGTTCGCAAGCATCAAATGATTCATAATCAAGTGATTCCAAAAGTCCATCGCATGGATTTTTCTTCATGCGCTTTACACCAATATGACCTAAACGGCGGTGCCACAAAATAGTTTGCACTATCATTATTAACTTTGCATCTTTTGGTTTCAATATTATGAATATGTGTATCACTATGATCGAGATCCAATGAACCATTTTCATTGGGTGTGTAACCATATAAGGTTTTATTCATGTAAACAGAACAACAATTTATTCTCTTACTTAAATGAATAACCGTATTGCAATAAACATGATCAAATCATATTTATGCTCAACACCAAATAACACTTATTTAGGTTCCACACTAATCTCGAAAATATAGGGAGTGTGTGATGATGATCATATCAATCTTGGAACTATTTCCAACACTCATCGTCACTTCCCCTCAACTAGTCTCTGTTTATTCTGTAACTCCTGTTTGAGTTACTAATCTTAGCAACCGAACAAGTATCAAATACTGTGGGCTACTATAAACAGTAGTAAAGCACACATCAATAACCTGTATATCAAATATACTCTTGTTCACTTTGCCATCCTTCTTATCCACCAAATGTTCAGGGCATTTCCGCTTCCAGTGACCATTTCCTTTGCAGTAGAAGCACTTAGTTTCAGGCTTTGGTCCAGCTTTGGGCTTCTTCGGGGAGTGACAACTTGTTTGCCATTCTACTTGAAGTTTCCCTTTCTTTCCCTTTGCCCTTTTTCTTGAAACTAGTGATCTTGTCAATCATCAACACTTGATGCTCTTTCTTGATTTCTACCTTCGTCGATTTCAACATCACGTAAGAGCTCGGGAATCTTTTTCACATCCCTTGCATACTATAGTTCATCACGAAGTTCTAGCAACTTAGTGATGGTGACTAGAGAATTCTGTCAATCACTATCTTATCCGGAAGATTAACTCCCACTTGATTCAAGCGATTGAAGTACCCGGACAATCTGAGAACATGCTCACTAGTTGAGCGATTCCCTTCCATCTTTTAGCTATAGAACTTGTTGGAGACTTCATATCTCTCAACTCGGTATTTGCTTGAAATATTAACTTCAATTCCTGGAACATCTCATATGGTCCATGACGTTCAAAACGCCTTTGAAGTCCCGATTCTAAGCCGTTAAGTATGGTGCACTAAACTATCAAGTAGTCATCATATTGAGCTAGCCAAACGTTCATAACGCCCCGTGCATTTGCTCCTGCAATAGGCCTGTCACCTAGCGGTGCATTAAGGACACAATTCTTCAGGCAGCAATGAGGATAAACCTCAGATCACGGATCCAATCCGCATCATTGCTACTAACATTTTTCAATACAATTTTCTCTAGGAACACATATAAAAACATAGGGAAGCAACAACGCGAGCTATTGATCTACAACATAATTTGCAAAATACTACCAGGACTAAGTTCATGATAAATTAAAGTTCAATTAATCATATTATTTAAGAACTCCCACTTAGATAGACATCTCTCTAGTTATCTAAGTGATTACGTGATCCAAATCAACTAAACCATGTCCGATCATCACGTGAGATGGAGTAGTTTCAATGGTGAACATCACTATGTTGATCATATCTACTATATGATTCACGCCGACCTTTCGGTCTCCGTGTTCCGAGGCCATATCTGTTATATGCTAGGCTCGTCAAGTTTAACCTGAGTATTCCGCGTATGCAACTGTTTTGCACCGTTGTATTTGAACGTAGAGCTTATCACACCCGATCATCACGTGGTGTCTCAGCACGAAGAACTTTCGTGAACGGTGCATACTCGTGGAGAACACTTCTTGATAATTTTAGTGAGAGATCATCTTATAATGCTACCGTCAATCAAAGCAAAATAAGATGCATAAAGGATAAACATCACATGCAATCAATATAAGTGATATGATATGGCCATCATCATCTCGTGCTTGTGATCTCCATCTCAAGCACCGTCGTGATCACCATCGTCACCGGCGCGACACCTTGATCTCCATCGTAGCATCGTTGTCGTTTACGCCATCTATTGCTTCTACGACTATTGCTACCGCTTAGAGATAAAGTAAAGCAATTACAGGGCGTTTGCATTTCATACAATAAAGCGACAACCATATGGCTCCAGCCAGTTGCCGATAACTTCGGTTACAAAACATGATCATCTCATACAATAAAATATAGCATCACGTCTTGACCATATCACATCACAACATGCCCTGCAAAAACAAGTTAGACGACCTCTATTTTGTTGTTGCAAGTTTTACGTGGCTGCTACGGGCTGAGCAAGAACCGTTCTTACCTACGCATCAAAACCACAACGATACTTCGTCAAATAGACTCCGTTTAACCTTCTCAAGGACCGGGCGTAGCCACACTCGGTTCAACTAAAGTGAGAGAGACAGACACCCGCCGGTCACCTTTAAGCAACGAGTGCTCGGAGCGGTGAAACCAGTCTCGCGTAAGCGTACGCGTAATGTCGGTCTGGGCCGCTTCATCTCACAATACCGCTGAACCAAAGTATGACATGCTGGTAGGCAGTATGACTTGTATCGTCCACAACTCACTTGTGTTCTACTCGTGCATATGACATCAACGCATAAAACCAGGCTCGGATGCCATCGTTGGGGAACGTAGTAATTTCAAAAATTTCCTACGATCACGCAAGACCATGGTGATGACATAGCAACGAGAGGGAAGAGTGTCCGCCCACGCACTCGTGAGACCGAAAGCGGGCGTTATAACAACGCGGTTGATGTAGTCGCACGTCTTCACGATCCGACCGATCCAAGCACCGAACGTGGCACCTCCGAGTTCTGCACACGTTCAGCTCGATGACGATCCCGGACTCCGATCCAGCAAAGTGTCGGGATGAGTTCCACAAGACGACGGCGTGGTGACGATGTTGATGCTCCACCGACGCAGGGCTTCGCCTAAGCTCCGCGACGATATGACTTCTCCGGCGCTGGGCTTCGCCTAAGCTCCGCGACGATATGACCGAAGTGGAATATGGTGGAAGGGGGCACCGCACACGGCTAAGGAAAGATCCGTAGATCAACTTGTGTGTCATGGGGTGCCCCCCTGCCCCCGTATATAAAGGAGCAAGGAGGAGGTGGCCGGCCTAGGGAGGAGGCGCACCAAGGGGGGAATCCTACTCCCACCGGGAGTAGGACTCCTCCTTTCCTAGTAGGAGTAGGAGAGAAGGAAGGGAAGGGAGGAAGGTGCGGCCCTCCCCTAGTCCAATTCGGACTAGGCCTTGGGGGCGCGGCCTGCCCTAGGCAGCCCTCTCTCTTCTGCAGGGCCCAACAAGGCCCAATACTTCTCCCGGCGAATTCCGTAACTCTCCGGTACTCCGAAAAATACCGAATGACTCGGAACCTTTCCGAACTCCGAATATAGTCGTCCAATATATCGATCTTTACGTCTCGACCATTTCGAGACTCCTCTTCATGTCCCCGATCTCATCCGGGACTCCGAACTCCTTCGGTACATCAAAACTCATAAACTCATAATAAAATTGTCATCGCAACCTTAAGCGTGCGGACCCTACGGGTTCGAGAACTATGTAGACATGACCTAGAACTATTCTTGGTCAATAACCAATAGCGGAACCTGGATGCCCATATTGGCTCCTACATATTCTACGAAGATCTTTATCGGTCAAACCGCATAACAACATACGTTGTTCCTTTTGTCATCGGTATGTTACTTGCCCGAGATTCGATCGTCGGTATCCAATACCTAGTTCAATCTCGTTATCGGCAAGTCTCTTTACTCGTTCCGTAATACATCATCTCGCAACTAACTTATTAGTTGCAATGCTTGCAAGGCTTATATGATGTGCATTACCGAGAAGGCCAGAGATACCTCTCCGACAATCGGAGTGACAAAACCTAATCTCGAAATCGCCAACCCAACATGTACCTTTGGAGACACCTGTAGTACTCCTTTATAATCACCCAAATTCGTTGTGACGTTTGGTAGTACCAAAGTGTTCCTCCGTAAACGGAGTTGCATAATCTCATAGTTATAGGAACATGTATAAGTCATGAAGAAAGCAATAGCAACATACTAAACGATCAAGTGCTAGGCTAACGGAATGGGTCATGTCAATCAGATCATTCTCCTAATGATGTGATCCCGTTAATCAAATGACAACACATGTCTATGGTTAGGAAACATAACCATCTTCGATTAACGAGCTAGTCAAGTAGAGGCATACTAGTGACACTCTGTTTGTCTATGTATTCACACATGTATTATGTTTCCGGTTAATACAATTCTAGCATGAATAATAAACATTTATCATGAAATAAGGAAATAAATAATAACTTTATTATTGCCTCTAGGGCATATTTCCTTCACATGGTTCCAATAACCTTTCGCTTCATCATTCCTTTAACTTGATGTCATCATCGATCGGTTACACCTTCATGTAATCCCTTACAAATTTGTCGTGGTCATCGTCAACATTTTGACTCCTTCCAGGATACCAATCGAATTCATGATGATGAGTACCACCCTCGTCCCTTGGTAATTTGAGTTACCATCAACAACATCCTTGCCTTCCTTCCATCACAAACTTATTCATGTTATGGATGCAACTTGCAATCTAGCTTGTCTTATGTTCTACCTTGAAGTATCACTGTCTCTAATGTCGAGGATGTTGTGAGAATTTCACCACCTCTTAAGAAATTCTTGTTGCAGCGATGCTTCTCGCCATCACCATTCTTTCTTGGTCCCCGTGTTGGTTCTAACCAGGATACCAACAGATGAACGGTGCTATTTGGATTCTGTCCTTCTAGCAACCCTGTTGCTTTGAAGTTAATGGTCGGCCGTTCATTCTTAGACATTTGATTATTGAATCACCATTCCGACGTTGGTTGTGCAACCCAACCCATATTTTGGGTGCACCTTTCAACCAATGTTTAATTGTGTATGTTTTCCTCGAGCATACATCATTATACCATTTGATCTGACAAATGTTATCTCCTTGTTCACATAATTGTGGAAATCCATCTTTTGTTAACCTTGATGAATTGTCGCTGATTCCATCAGCCACCTCCTCATCCTCTCGTTGGTTTACCGATGAACTCTTGTTTCGGAACTGGCTTCCATAGTTCATCTCTCGAGAATCTTCGATGTCATCTCGTCAATTTGTATCGCACCTTTTCTCCTCAAGCATCGTGAGATTGAGGTATCCTAACACCGATCAGATCTGAATCTCGGTCAGATATGATGATTGGAACATTTTTCCAAGAGTTATAACACTGGTCTTTTATGACCCGGTACGGTGATGGCATGCCCGACACACTGGCCGAATGACCTGCTGTTATAGTTTCCTTATTAGCAAGGTTAGCCATTCTTCCATGAGGAAAATTGTAAGACTTATTCTATAAGTTGTTCTTGATGAATCCTTTGAGTATTCAAAATCCGACCTTTGCTTGAAAACCATGTCAATGCTATCTCGAAGCATGTCTGTGGAATGCCGATTTTTAACAGAAACATTTGAAGCCCAATGCTAAATGATTCTTGCTCAATTATCCAAACACCATTGTATGGGTAATGTCATGAAATTTCTCTCCCCTTACCTAAAGGGTTTTCTACATTATATCTTGTCATGGATATCATGCTCTGTTTGTCCTTGGGAAGGATACACCCTTGAAATACGTGTTTAAGCACATTTTCCTTTCCATTGCCTGTTTAATCTAATAATCACATTTTCCTTTTCCATTGTTTGGTTTAACCTTTCTTGTGATCTATATGATCTAAGCGAAATATTCTCCTGCTTATGTAAACACCTCGGTGTACAATTCTGTCAGCGAGACCCTCTTGCATTTGTCGATAGCATTCCGGCAACCACCGATAGACGAGAACTTTGCCAATTGGTCCGCCTCGTTCAACGAGCAGGAAAATGGTTCTCTTCGTCCCTCGCCCTTGGTACCGACGTTGTTGCCAACAAAACTGACAGGCTACCCTCTGACATGCCTTACTTACATGATCGTGCAAGGCGTCACCGCCCTTCCTACTTTTACCCCACATGGTGGACCCATAACCCACAGTTCCACTGGATCGAAACCTGACTCCTATACTCCCCGGTTTCCAAAGTTATTCCTCGCGCTTGACTTCTTATGTAACTCACGGGCCACCTTCCTAGTGTTCTATTATGGTATCAGACCCAATCCTTACTCTCCTTGCTCTGAACCCCTTTCTCACCCTGGTTCAGACCTCGAGCAACTATCAATCCGCTTGGAACCTCTTATTGTACCTTTGCACCTTACTCTCGATGTATTTTATATGTTCAACTCGAGAGATACTCTTATGCTCATTCTTGGGTTAACCCCCAGATTGTTCCCTCATAAGCCTTTTTGTCGTAGCCGAGTTTCTCCTTATTGATTCGTTAGTACGTTGGAGATCCCGAAGAAAGGATGACGGCTCCATCATGATGACGTGGAGCAGAGAAATGAAGACTTCAACGTAATGGATCCACCTCTTCGAGAAGAGCAACCAAGACCGAGAAGATCCGTTAGAATACCGTAACCAGAACTTTCCCCCTTACTCCCCTCTTAAATCTCGGGACGAGATTTCTTGTAGTGGAGGAGAATTGTGACGCCCGGATAATCAAGCTACAGTAAACCTCTGCTAATGGTGCCACGTCACCTCGGTTACTGTTGTTAATCTCGTGTTAGTTCAAAATCGATTCGAAATTCAAACTTAAAATAAAGTCAAACGGTAAAGGTTTTCAAATATTTAAAACTAAAATGTCGAGGTATTGCCAGATAATTCATAAGTAATGTTGGTGGAGGAACCACATTTTTATAAAAGGTCTAAATGCATTTAAATAATTAAAACAGTAGATAAAACAATTAATTAAATGCCTTTTGTATTATATAAAATACTAAACTGTTTTGTTTAGGGTAAAACTTTTTATGACAATGGTTTGGGGTGGCAATGCTAAATTTAGGAGTTGAAATTATATTTTTACAAAATTAAAATAAATTGAAAAGTCAAAAGAAAGCAGAAAAGAAAATAAAGAAAAGGGAAAAGATCAAAATACAAAAAAAGTAGAACACCCTCCCCTCATTGGGCCCACGGCCCAGATGGCCTTATATCCAAACAGGCCGCCCAACCGCCACTCCCTCCATAACCTCCCCCGAACCCTAACCGCCTTGTCCTCCCGATCCCCCACTCTCCCTTGCTCTCCTCTCTCCCTCCTTCGCTTCGATCTGGATCGGGCAAACCCCGATCCCATCGGCCACGGCCTTGCGCCGCTTCCCCAGAGGCCGCGGCTTCCTCCGCGCCTCTCCTCTCCCTCGCCTCGAAGCCTCGCTCCTGTCTCGTCTGGGTCGGAATCGGGCAGGCGCCAAACCCGCCCGGCTTGAAGCCGCCGCCACCCCGCCGCTCCTCGTCGGCGCCCAGCTCAGCTGCCAAGCTTGTCGCCCGGATCCGTGGCCTCCTCGTCTCCTCCCAGCGCTGCCTCGACCCTGCCGTGGGAGCACCTCGACCCTCCTCGTCGGACCTCCCCGACCTCCGTCGAGCCCGCTACCATTCCCCCTACGGCCCCAGTGAGCCCCGCCTTGCTCCCTCCCTTTCCCTCGCGCGCTCGCGCTCGTCGCCCTTGGTCCCGCCCGATCTACTTCTGGTTGCCACGTCCAAGCGCCCCTCGCATGGACCTCGCCCATAACCCCCTGCTCAGTTCGTCACCGCACCACCGCCCTCGCGCGCCCGGGACCACGCCTCCCGGTGCCCCTCGTGCCCTGCAGCAACCCCACCGTGTACAGCCACGCCCAGCCGGCGCAGGCTACAGGCGCCGTCGCCCGTTCGCCTGCCCAGATTAAGCCGCACCCGCCCCGGTCGGCCCCTAGGACAATGACAGGGGGCCCCAGCGCCCAGAACGATTTAAAAAAAAGATAATAATAAATATAATTAAATAATAAATAATCAATTAATTAACTAAATAATTAACTGAATTAATTATGTTTAAATTAATTAATTAAATTAGTTAACCTAATTAATTGTAGTTAATAAACCTAATCATGTTAGTTAGACTAACTAAACCTGATTAGTTAGTCTTAGACAATGACAACCGCCCACGCCAGTTTGACCCAGTCAACCATCGTTGATCGCTGACATCAACATGACATCATGCTGATGTCATAAATCCAATTTCGAATTAAATTAAATAATTAATTAAATTCCAGAAATTAATAAAATCTTTAGAAAATCATATCTTTTAATCCGTAACTCGGATTAAATTATTTTCAACATGAAAGTTGCTCAGAACGACGAGACGGTTCCGGATACGCAACCCATTTGTCCGCCACACCCCCCTAATCTATCAAACTCGCAACTTTCCCCCTTCGGTTCATCTGTCCGAAAACGCGGAACACCGGGAATACTTTCCCGGATGTTTCCTTCACCCAGTATCACCTCATACCGCGTTAGGGCACGCCTAGCATCACGCTTTGCTTTGTCATGCATCGTCATGCATCTGCTTTTCTTAAATATTCATTGTTTCTTCCCCTCTTCTTCCGCTTAGACACCGAGACCGACGCTGCTGCCCAAGACGACTACGGACTTTGTGACCCTCTCTCTTGCCGAAGCAACCAGACAAGCCCCCCTTGATCACCAGATATCGCCTATTCTTCTCTATACCGCTTGCATTAGAGTAGTGTAGCATGTTATCGCTTTCGCTTAATCCTATCTTTCTTTGCATAGCTTTGTCCTTGCTACTACGGTTGTTACCTTTACCGCTATCCTACCGCTTAGTATAGGATGCTAGTGTTCCATCAAGGCCCTACACTCTTGTCCGTCTGCCATGCTATACTATTGGGCTGTGATCACTTGGGAGGTGATCACGGGCATATACTATATATTTACACTATTACATTACCGTGATATCGTTAGGAGATGGGGGCTAAAAGGACAGGTGGCTCCATCCCGTGAGAGGTGGGCCCGGGTTCCCACGGCCCCACCGTTACTTGTGACGGAGCGACAGGGCAGGTTGAGACCGCCTAGGAGAGAGGTGGGCCTGGCCCTGGTCGGCGTTCGCAGATACTTAACATGCTTAACGAGATCTTGGTATTTGATCTGAGTCTGGCCATTTGGTCTATACGCACTAACCAGCTACGCGGGAACAGTTATGGGCACTCGACGTCGTGGTATCACCAAGCACTTCATGACGTCGGTGGATCGAGCGGGCCTACCGGATTGGAACGTAGGCCTGCTCTGGTATTAAGGGGGCTAGTTCTGCTTCCGGCGGCCCACGCATTGTGCAGGTGTGCAAAGGGCGATGGGCCCAGACCCATGTGCGCTTAGGTTTAGACCGGCGTGCTGACCTCTCTGTTGTGCCTAGGTGGGGCTGCGACGTGTTGATCTTGCGCGGCCGGGCATGACCCAGGAAAGTGTGTCCGCCAAATGGGATCAAGCGTGTTGGGTTATGTGGTGCACCCTGCAGTGAAGTTAATCTATTCGAATAGCCGTGATCTTCGAATGTGACGACTTGGAGTTGTACCTTGACCTTATGACAACTAGAACTGGATACTTAATAAAACACACCCTTCCAAGTGCGGATACAACCCGGTGGTCGCTCTCTATCGTGGTTACGAGGAGGATCGCCGGGTAGGATTTATGCTATGCGATGCTACTTGGAGGACTTGATCTACTCTCTTCTACATGTTGCAAGACGGAGGCTGCCGAGCGTAGTCTTCGACGAGGATTAGATATCCCCTCTTATTACGGCATTCTGCAGCTCACCCACTGATATGGCCCTTTACACATAAATCCATGCATATGTAGTGTAGCTCCTTGCTTGCGAGTACTTTGGATGAGTACTCACGGTTGCCTTGCTCCCCCTTTTCCCCCTTTCTGTACCCGGTTGCTGCGACCAGACGATGGAGCCAAGGAGCCAGACGCCACCGTCGATGACGACTACTACACCGGAGGTGCCTACTACTACGTGCAGCCCGGCGGCGGCGACCGGGGAGTAGTTTAGGAGGATCCCAGGCAGGAGGCATGCGCCTCTTTCGATCTGTATCCCAGTTTGTGATAGCCATCTTATGGCAACTTGTTTAACTTATGTCTGTACTCAGATATTGTTGCTTCCGCTGACTCGTCTATGATCGAGCACTTGTATTCGAGCCCTCGAGGCCCCTGGCTTGTATTATGATGCTTGTATGACTTATTTATGTTTAGAGTTGTGTTGTGATATCTTCCCGTGAGTCCCTGATCTTGATCGTACACGCTTATGCAGTATGATTAGTGTACGATTGAATCGGGGGCGTCACAATTATGCTATTGATATGAGTAATTGTGACACCTAAAGTGTTATTGCGAGTATGGTTAGTTCATAATATTTGCTGAAACCTGAATGCTGACTTTTCATGTTTACAACAACAAGAGCAAACAGAGTTTGTAAAAGTTTTTCTTTATCACTTTCAGTTTATCAACTGAATTGCTTGAGGACAAGCAAAGGTCTAAGCTTGGGGGAGTTGATACGTCTCCAACGTATCTACTTTTCCAAACACTTTTGCCCTTGTTTTGGACTCTAACTTGCATGATTTGAATGAAACTAACCCAGACTGACGCTGTTTTCAGCAGAACTGCCATGATGTTGTTTTATGTGTAGAAAAGAAAAGTTCTCGGAATGTCCTGAAAATCCACGGAGGAACCTTTTGGAAAATATAAAAAATACTTGCGAAAGAATCAAGACCAGGGGGCCCACACCCTGTCCACGAGGGTGGGGGGCGCGCCCCCTCCCCCTGGGCGCACCCCTGTCTCGTGGGCCCTCCGGACCTCCACCGACCTCAACTCCAACTCCATATATTCACGTTCGGGGAGAAAAAATCAGAGAGAAAGTTTCATCGCGTTTTACGATACGGAGCCGCCGCCAAGCCCTAATCTCTCGGGAGGGCTGATCTGGAGTCCGCTCGGGGCTCCGGAGAGGGGATTCGTCGCCGTCGTCATCATCAACCATCCTCCATCACCAATTTCATGATGCTCACCGCGTGTGTGAGTAATTCCATCGTGAGGCTTGCTGGATGGTGATGGGTTGGATGAGATTTACCATGTAATTAAGTTAGTTTTGTTAGGGTTTGATCCCTAGTATCCACTATGTTCTAAGATTGACGTTGCTATGTCTTTGCTATGCTTAATGCTTGTCACTAGGGCCCGAGTGCCATGATTTCAGATCTGAACCTATTATGTTTTCATGAATATATGTGTGTTCTTGATCCTATCTTGCAAGTCTATAGTCACCTATTATGTGTTATGATCCGACAACCCGAAGTGACAATAATCGGGATACTTCTCGGTGATGACCATAGTTTGAGGAGTTCATGTATTCACTATGTGCTAATGCTTTGTTCCGGTTCTCTATTAAAAGGAGGCCTTAATATCCCTTAGTTTCCGCTAGGACTCCGCTGCCACAGGAGGATAGGACAAAATATGTCATGCAAGTTCTTTTCCATAAGCACGTATGACTATTTACGGAATACATGCCTACATTACATTGATGAACTGGAGCTAGTTCTGTGTCACCCTATGTTATAGCTATTACATGAGGAATCGCATCCGGCATAATTATCCATCACTTATCCATTGCCTACGAGCTTTTCACATATTGTTCTTCGCTTATTTACTTTTCCGTTGCTACTATTACAACTACTACAAAACCCAAAAACATTACTTTTGCTACCATTACTTTTATTATCATACTACTTTGCTACTAATACTTTGCTGCAGATACTAAGTTATCCAGGTGTGGTTGAATTGACAACTCAACTGCTAATACTCAAGAATATTCTTTTGCTCCCTTTGTGTCGAATCAATAAATTTGGGTTGAATACTTTACCCTCGAAAGCTGTTGCGATCCCCTACACTTGTGGGTTATCACAACCCTTTCTGTCACTGGGTAAGGACACCGCAAGATTGAACCCAAAGCTAAGCACTTCTCCCATGGCAAGAAAGATCAATCTAGTAGGCCAAACCAAACTGATAATTCGAAGAGACTTGCAAAGATAACTCAATCATACATAAAAGAATTCAGAGAAGATTCAAATATTTCTCATACATAAACTTGATCATAAACACACAATTCATCGGATCTCGACAAACACACAGAAAAAAGAGTTTACATTGAATAGATCTCCACAAGAGAGGGGGAGAACATTGTATTGAGATCCAAAAGGAGAGAAGAAGCCATCTAGCTAATAACAATGGACCCGAAGGTCTATGGTAAACTACTCACAACTCATCGGAGGGGCTATGGTGTTGATGTAGAAGCCCTCCGTGGTCGATTCCCCCTCCGCGGAGCGCGAAGGCTCCAAGATGGGATCTCGCGGATACAGAAGGTTACGGCGGTGGAAATTGTTTTTCGTTGGCTCCCTGGATGTTTTCGGGGTACGTAGGTATATATAGGAGGAAGAAGTACGTCGGTGGCCGCTCATGGGGCCCAGGAGACAGGGGCGCGCCCAGGAGGGGTGGGCGCGCCCTCCTATCTCCTGGCCGCCTCGATTGCTTCTTAACTTGCACTCCAAGTCCTCTGGATCACGTTCGCTCCAAAAATCACACTCCCGAAGGTTTCATTCCGTTTGGACTCCGTTTGATATTTCGAAATACTGAAATAGGCAAAAAACAGCAATACGGGCTGGGCCTCCGATTAGTAGGTTAGTCCCAAAATGATATAAATATGTAAAATAAAGCCTATAAACATCCAAAAGGGGTAATATAATAGCATGGAACAATCAAAAATTATAGATACGTTGGAGACGTATCAATGGCATCCGTTGCCTTTTCTTGATTTCATTTTTTTCTAGTGTCAACATAGAACTACGGGAGGGTTGTGTTAAATTTTAGAATTTTTCGGGGTTCGTTTGGACATCTTTAGACATTAATTGAGTTTTCTATGCATTTATGTGCATAATTCAAATTTGAACTACAGGCACATGCTCCACTACATGTAAATTGGTTGAAAAATAAAATATGTGTCCTTGGTTGCATGCTTAGGTCTCATGCAAGAAAAAGGAATGAATTTCAAACACCTTGCCACCGTCGGGCCGCATAAACATTGAGATACATGGTTTTTAAATTCTAGTAAATCTAAAACTCGTCTAAAATTCATGGAACTTGGCATGCTATCATGGAGCGGCATTAACATGTTGTGGTAAAAAATTTGTCCCATTTGGGACAGGTTTGGGTATAAGCTTCTCGCAAACCAGAGCTTCTCACAACAAGCCTGATGGTTTCGGTAGGGAATGTACCACCTTTGGGGACGAAACGATATCCGTTGCCTCTTCTTGCTTTCAGAAAATTTCTGGTGTCAACATAGAACAACAGGAGTGTTGTCTCAATTTTTGGAATTTTTCGGGGTTCGCTTGGACATTTTTATAAATTAACTAGGTTTTCTAGGCATTTTATGTGCAGAATTCAAATTTGAACTACATGCACATGCGCCAAGGCAGAAAAATTGGTTGACATATCAAATGTGTGTCCTTGGGTGCATGGTTAGGTCCCATGCAAGAAATGGAAATGAATTTCAACACCAGGACACTGTTGATTGCCGGCAAAATGTTGAGATACTTTGTTTCTAAATTCTAGTAAATCCAAAACTCGTCTGAATTTCATGAAACTTGGCATACTATCATGGAATGGCACTTGACATGCTATGGTATTTTTCGTGTCCATTTTGAGAGAAGGCGCACTCGAATAACAGCCACCAAAGGCATTTTGAAACAAATAGCTGCCACTTTAACATCTCAAACGTTTTGTATAATCTAAATCATGTGCGTTCTGTTAACCATTCACGTGACACCACGTGTCACACTTTTCATGGCTAGGAGGTGCCGTGCGGACAGTTGCTTGACTGAACGGGAGGCGGCGAAGCGCCGCTGCGCCAGGCTGACCGAGAGGCGTGGAAGTTGTCCTCCAATGCGTAGGCTCACCGGGAAGCGTGCGAAGTTGTGCGCTGTGCAGGCTCACCGAAGCGAGCCCTTTGACTTCCAAGGTCACCGCCTTGCTCGCATCCTCTCCATGCATGGTGCACGAGCCGGTGTTTAATATGGGCGGCCTTACTGTTCGCCTCCCATTCCGCTACCGTTGACCTCCACCAATTCCACGGTGCAGAAGGATCATCTGCCAGTAGTGTTCCAGTTTGGTGAAGTAGACTCCAAGCCGAAGGACATAGAAAATAAGGAGGAATGGGGCCTCATGGACATGGCCATGAATGAGCTGGCCGCGGCGGTTGCTGCCCCCGCGCCCATCCAAGCTCCCATCCCCGCGCCCGCGTCGGCTCATCCCCATAGCATTGATCGGCTGGTCGCCGAGCACTATCACAGAGCTGGAAGCCGTGGGCGTCAGCGAGGTAACCATGGACCCGCGCAGCTCGTGTACATGCCAGCACCAGCGCCCGTGCCCGTGCGTCGCACTTCGCACCCATCGCGACACCGGTCCCCGTGCATTTGCCTGTACCCGTCGCGCCCGTGCGCATGCAACCCTCAGGAGTATGGGACGACGCTATCGTCTGCTACCTCGCAGCGCAACGAGTTGCCGTCCTCCCGCGCCCCGCCCGTCGATCGTGTGACGATATGATGTTTGATTTCCAAGTGAAGAACATTCTGTGCAGCCTTGAAGACTTCAACAACGGCGTCCCGGAGGACGACAACGACAATGCCGGCGCGGCACGCCGCTTCCGCTGCCGCCGGAATCAGATTTTTTTTTTGGGTTTAATACTGTATCTCGATCATATGAATATAAATTCACAGTGTGACTGAATGAAAGATATGGTTTGAATGAACTTGCATTTTTCTCTCTGGATGTACAGACTTATCAAACGATTTTCTTTAAAAAACGTCAATGGTCTTTAAATATAAAACACTCATCGCAAACGTTTTAGTTAGAACACCCGTACGCAAACTGGCGTCTTCCCCAGGAAGCCAAGGGAAAATGTGCCGAGCAGGATTTGTGCAGCTCTTGATCGCAAACGTTTTAGATAGAACACCCGTATGTAAACCGACAGCTTCCCCAGTAAGCCAAGGGAAAATGTGCCGAGCAGGATTTGTGCAGCTCTTCATCGCAAACGTTTTAGATAGAACACCTGTATGCAAAGTGAGAGCTATGGTCTTCCGCAGTAAGCCAAGGGAAAATTCGCCGCGCATGATTTGTGCATCTCTTCAACGCAAACGGTTCAGATTGAATACGGTATGCAAAGCGAGACTTCGGCGCTAAGCCAAGAGAAAATCTTGTACGAAGGATTTGCACATCCCTTCAACGCAAACGGTTTTTTCGGATGACCCATGTGCAACCACGTACAGAAAATTTGGTAATATTTGCATCTAACATATTGGGTATATTGCCCTTTGTCAAACCGGAAAGATTGACATTTGTTGATCTAGTAACATTGCCATTTGTCAACCTTGTAACACTGCCATTTGTCAAAATATGCAGCTAAAAGATATTAGCATTATCTAATTTTTGCAACTAAAATTTAGTAGTTAAGCATAGATTTCATTCATAGATTAAGCAGTCGTTGTTTATACAAACAGTTCAACTCGACAGCTGAACCGACCAAACTTTTCCCCAATTGTTGCCAATTACGTACTAAAATAGTCAGTTCAACTATATGTACTAGCTAATTTTAAGTACGTTGTACAGTTCCACCACATCTATAATCAGATGAGCCTAATAAAATAGCCCCTAAATACTACTACTACGGAGGGGCTTGTACTACTTCCAGCAGCCTCTCCTCTGCCGAGCGCGCTCAGTAAGAGGCAGAGGAGGAGGAGCCTACCGACGAGCTGGACAACTGCAATACGGTGCCTGCCGCTGCTGCACCTTCAGCGACGCTCACCTCGAACGCCCTCTGCCGCTCCAGACGACCCCTCTCGAAGCGGCAGGACTCCTTGTAGATCTCCCGATTGCTCGCCTCTACGGTGGCGTGTGCAGCTGCGCCACGGAGGTGGTAAGGTTCTTTGCGTGCTCGACGAGGCGCTCCTCCTCCTCCCACAGGAACTCGATGTAGCGCTCAAGATCGATGACGCACATGCGGGCCTCCACCTCCGCCTCCCGCCTTTTGGCGGCGGTGGCGGAGCGGGTGATGACCCCAGCGGTCGACGGTTGGCTGGCGGCCATGGCGACCGACGATGGGGTGGTGGCCACGACCACCACCTCCTGCCTTCTTGCCGCGGTGGAGGAGCGGGTGATGGCCATGGTGGCCGGCAGTTGGGTGGCGGCCACGACGGCCACCTCCCGCCTTCGGACCACAGCGGTGGAGCGGATGATGGCTCTGGCTTTCGACGGTGGTGTGGCGGCCACGACGACAGACGGTGGGGTGGCCGGCAATACCTGCTGACGGGCAACGGTGGCGAAGCGTGTGGTGGGTGTTCCGCGCACACCCAACAGGGACACCACGCGCACTACACTACAACGGGGACTATGCCGCCGCCGCCGCGGTGTAGCCTCCCAGCTGGAGCTGTCCTCTGATGACGGTGGAGTGGCTGAGCGACGACGACGGACCGGTGCCATTGGCGATTGTGGGAGAAGCAGACGAGATAAGCTACAATGAGGGGGGAATGCCACGCAGGACTCGCCGGCCGTGAGAGTTTATATATAGTAGGCCGGTAAGCATTGGGATTTTGGGAGATTTCACCGAGTCTGGCGGGAAGCTTGTGTGTGAACCTCTTGGCGATTAAGGCGAACGTGCTCACCACTGTTTGGCCAAAAAGAACGCCCCAGCTACGCAAGCTTGCGCTCGAAGCCGTCTGCGGCAGCGGGGTGACAAGACGTGCGAGAGGAGGACGAAAGGACACGTACACATATGGTTAATAGAAAAACATTTGCAATTTAATTGCCTACTACCCCCGTCCTGGTTTATAAGTCGTCTATGTAGTTTTGTGCCAAATTTTTACTAGATTTAACTGATAAAATACGAATGCATGTTGCCAAAGATTATATCATTGGATTCGTATTTGAACATAGTTTCCAATTATATAATTTTTAGAACATGCATTAATATTTTGTTGGTTAAATTTAAGGTCAAAATATGGCACAGAATATAAAGGGGACTAATAGACCAAGACGGAGGTAGTAGCACACGGTCGCTCTCTACGCAGCGACGCAATTACCGGCCAGCTTGTAGACGACCATTGCATGCGTGTTCAACTGCTCTGTGTGTGTGGTTTCTTATGGTTGCAGTGGCCGCGGCGCGCTCTGCTCTCGCGTCCCTCCGGGCACGCGCTGCCAGTGTTTGGGGCCGGCGCACGATCATGTACGTTCGTGCTGCCATTATGCATGCGGTTGCACCGGGCGCGGCGCCACGATGCAGTTACCCATTGCAAAAACTGCCATGCGGATGCGCCGAGAATCCAGGTCGCTCGGCCCCCATTTATTCCTGCAGCCATTTACCTTCATCTCTCACGCCACACGACATAATAAGCACTCCCACGACGACACATATAGAGAGGACATCCAGCGGTTCCAATGGCGCTCCCCGTGGCTCCAATGGCGCTCCCAGCGGCCAATGAAGACAACAAGGGGCAGTTCACCATGCATACGTAGTGGACACCACGTGAGGGAGAAGGCCCTCTCGGTGGTGTACACGAACGAGCCGGTCTTGGTGGAGAGCTCCATCCAAACTATGGAGTAGTTGCTTATTGAGGACAAGTACCAAGTGGTTGGCTTCGACCTCGAGTTCACCAGCAGTCGTGCCGGGCACGGTCAGAAGGCTGTCGTAGCCCAGTTGTGCGTGCAACATGACGTCCTCGTCTACCACTACCACCTGGTCACAAGGCCTTGTGAGCTTTTCTCCGGGTTTATCAACAGCTCCGACTGCAATTTCGCTACGGTGGACACCACCAACCATCTAAAAGCGCTCAAGGTTTCGGGCTTGAAATGCCAGAATCTTGTCAACATCCAGGACCACTACAAGGTCTGGGGCAGCAACAACAACAAACAGAACTCCCTAGTTGACCTCGCCTCGGCCATCATCGACACCTACTACACGAAGATGAAGGATGAGAGCAAGAAGGACGAGAACGCCTGACATAGTGTCTGGCATCAGAGACTGGATGAACGACACGTCAAGTACGCGTTCACAAGCTACGAGATGTACAGGCGGATCATTGACATGAGGAAGTGTCTTCTTCCTGCCCCAGACGAGGGATCGAGCCACAGAGCAGTGGCGGGAGCGTCACAAGAAGTAGATGACTAGACGATCGTTTCTCCTAGATTAGAATTCGTGTAATTGTTTATTGAGGTGTGCGTGAATGATCTGTATAGTTACTTATGTAATTGGATATTTATTTCAATTTTATATATATATATATATATATATATATATTATTCTTCTGTAGACAGAGCAAATCACACGGCTTATTAGCAACAATCGTCTGTGTTATTATTGGTCTTCGCACATATTTCTTATTACGGACCTGTTTGCCGCGTATCACACACATCTTGTTCAGGTGAACTATTTCTGTTGTTTTGGCTCATCACAAGCAGTTCATCCGAGTGAACTGTATGCCCTCCATCGCACACACCTTGATCTGGCTGACTGTTTCTATTATGTTGCCTAGTCACACACAGTTCATCCTAGTGAACTGTATGACGTATATCGCACACACCCTGATCAGGCTGCCCGTTTCTATGTTATGCCTCTTCGCAAACAGTTCTTCTGGATTAACCGTTTGCCACGCATCGCACTCTAATCTGAACCGTGTTTGATGTTGCCGTCATCGCAAACGTTTTGTATCTTTTTTGACGGTTTTATTACATCACCGTTTGTGATTAATGCATCACACACAGTTTAAATCAAAGTGTCTCTGATTGGACTGTCGCGTTTGGACCAACCTACAGTAGTGTGCACACCCTATCAAGCTAGAATGTATTGACATCCAGTGAGAAACAACCAGCATCAAGCGATGCGCTTCCACCATGATATAGGAAGAAGTGCCCTTCGTTGAACCCACAAAAGAATATTGAAATCCCAATGAGATGGTCTTCTCCAAGTGCCATTGACCATAACTCTCACCATTATTTCTGCTAATGGTAAGGTCCATTGCACCTTTTCCATACAAAAACACCTTGAGTTTGTCTTCCCTGCCTCCACAAATGGTTGTATCCACTTTGTAAAAGGCTCCAACTTTAGGAGGGAGGTTGGGAATGTAAAACTCCATCCTCTTCGTGTCTAGCACCAATATTTTCTCACACCAACCCAACACGCAGTAGAAGCAGCCAGCCATGTATTAGCCCTAGGTGGACATATAAATCCACATCCGTAACTAGTTACCAACTAGAGTGCTCCATCTTACGGTAGGAATGGCTCGCCATTGTCTAATGCTTGAACTAAACCGAAAAGAAACCATCGTAGTATTACAATGCACCATCAAAATCACTCTAAATGAAGTACCTTTTGCAATCGTTGCCTCCTCATATGTCACTAGGTGGCAAGAGGAATGTCTCATACCAGCTCATCTATTCTTTCCAGGGTGGATCCTCCACTGAAGCGACAAGGTCACCGGAATTGGGGATGAAGAAGATACTACCGGTACAAGGGGTCGCACACCACACTCTCCATAAATGTTCTGTGTTGATTACTAATGCCATCCCGGGAACCTAATGAGGTGGATGCGCCCATCATGGATGTCCTCGGCAGGCATGTCGCGGGTGGGGCCTGGGAGGAAGGAGAAGGAGAAGTCGGCCACACATGTGATGATGCCATCTG
Organism: Aegilops bicornis; assembly: GCA_021605145.1. Classification (NCBI taxonomy): domain Eukaryota; kingdom Viridiplantae; phylum Streptophyta; class Magnoliopsida; order Poales; family Poaceae; genus Aegilops; species Aegilops bicornis. The sequence goes on along the minus strand of CM038674.1, from coordinate 23,690,444 downwards.
CTAGTATGGAGGGGTGAGATGGGATGGTGCGATAGAAGACTCGTACTGTCAAGGAAGCCGAGGAGGGGCAGGGTGTGGATCTTGCGGAAGCGTTGGAGGAAGGAGTGTTCGACAATGATGTTGCAGAAGGAGACACAACCAACGGCCGCACGGATGAGGTCGAACGGGGTAGGTAGGTGGAGGAAGATATCCCCGAGGAGCTCATTGGGGAGTGGGGACAACATAGTTTTCTTGTGTGGGTGCTCGAGGGTGCCTGGTTCTAGGAAAGGATCCATGAGGATCTTGCACTAGCACGCCAAGCTGCACTGGGAGCAGGTGGTCTTATGGACGTGGACGCCATGGAGGCCGCGATGGATGCAAAGCTTATGGGTCTAGTTTCAGCTCCTGCCAAAATATTTCCTCCTATAACGGATGCAAAGCGTATGGTTGTTGGTAAGGCTCATCCGTGGAGTGGTGAGAGAAGTGTAAGGCATAGTACAAATGAGTAGACAAATCTTGTGAGTATATATATATATATATATATATATATATATATATATATATATATATATATATATATATATATATATATATAAGACGAAATAAATTAGATTTCATGTCACTCTAGCTAACACTTACTTCAGCCATGTCTTCCCTTGAGAGGATGGAGGGTTGAAGTCCGAGAACAAATTTTGGTTTCTAGATTTCTGCTCCTGCCGGAGGCAGACACCGGACGGGATCTTCTCGGCTAGCCGTGCATATAAGCTCTTCTTCTTAGGCCGGGAATTCCAACCTGCTGCGGTTGAATTGTGGACATCTTGGGCACCACTCGACATAAAAATCTTTGTCTGGCTTGTGCTACATGATCGATTGTGGACTGCGGATTGCCTAGCTAGGCGGCAACTGGAGCATCCGGACAGTTGTGTTCTATGTGCTCAAGAGGACGAAAATCTGAATCATATGTTGCTTGGTTGCTCTGTTGGAAGGGAAATCGGGTACAATAACCTATTGCCATGGAGATTGCATAGGCGGATGCTGACACCAGACGTCAAGATCAGGAATTGTTTGCCTGCGCTAAGCAATGCAGCTCCCAGTGGAAGCGGTAGTAGGATCAACACCATGGTATGCCTTCTGCTTCACTTCATTTCGCTTGAGCGCAATAAATGTGTGTTTGACAAAGTACCTACCATGCCTCATCTGGTGACTCAGCACATCAAGGAGGAATTTCAAACGTGGACTAGAGCCAAACTAGGTGGGATATCAATAGGAGTGACTTAGTAGCTTTCATTCTGTGGAATCCGCTGTCTATCAGTGCTATTGTAACTCTTTGTAAAATTCCCCTTCTCCTTAATATAAAAAGCACGCAATCCTCTTGCGTGTGCTTGAAAATAAAATGTTCTGCTGCCGCCGGTATAGGTGATCAGGCCGAGCCAGTGGATCACGAGGGATCCGCTGGTATCACGCGTTCCACCTCACGTTCGACAGGTTACGCTGACCACCATAGTTGCCCAGACAAGGATAACGATGGACACCCCCGAAAATCTAGCTTTTCTTCTTTCAAAAACAAAAGAAATTATGTCAGGAAAATTCAGATGTAGCATTGTGCAATTTTGAGAGGTCTGTTGGTTTTGATCCTCGAAACCCTCTGGGAGATACACGTACGTGCAACTAGCTAGCAAGCTAGCTAGCAGGTGGATTGATTTCCAACGCACGTGCCTAAGCGCAGACTCCGTACGTGAAGCTGGCTTGACCGAGCGACCAGTCGATCGATTTCCTTTGGCCGCGTCGACGGAACTTGGCAAACAAAACAGATCAAGAAACTATTTGGTGATGGCCACAGGTGCCTGTCGCACCTGGTGAATACTTTGTATTGCTTTTTCGTTGGTACAGATTACAGGGGGTGGTCATGTATATATACTACCAGGCTAGACCTAAACCCAAACCGACTAGGCTTAGTATTCTACAAGGACACGCATACATACAAGACGGACACGGGATTACTCTAACATTCACCCCTAATCACGATGTCCTTACTTTCTCGACCTGGATCCCAAATGCGACTGCTGCTACTTATAGACGTTATCGGCATTGCTTTCACCGATCCTTGCAGTATTTCAGGGATGGTCCTTAGTTTCATCGGCTTGTGCAATGATTGACGCCAACGCTTCTTCTTGGTTGCGTCCTCAACCTTTACCTGTTCTTGATTGCTTGGTAGATTGTCTTTTGGATGATCAAGGGTCTTTTGAACCCGAGTGAGACTAATCTTTGGTCTAACTTTGAGTCCCAAGCTCTTGGCGCTTGCTTCAGCCCGTAAAGTGTCTTCTTGAGCTTGTAAACTTTCCCTTCCTCAACTTTCTTCTCGTAGTCGAGGGTTGTTCCACGTACACTTCTTCTTTGAGGTCGCCATTGAGGAAAGCGGATTTCACATCCATATGATGAACCTTCCAATCCTCTTGTGCTGCCAAAGCTAAGAGCACTCTCACCGTCTCAATTCGAGCAACCGGTGCAAACACCTCCTCATAGTCAACTCCTTGACGTTGTATGTAGCCCTTTGCGTGAGTCTTGCCTTGTGCTTCACAATGGCACCCTTCGTGTCCTTCTTCGACTTGTAAACCCACTTCAAACCTATGGTCTTTTGGTTCGGAGGTCGGGTTACCAAAGTCCACGTGTCATTGCTCTCTATCGCCTTCATCTCCTCATCCATGGCGTGCATCCAACTTGAACTTTTGCTCGCCTCTCTGAAGTTCGCTGGCTCCTCAACTCCGAGTAAACACAAATCGGAGTACTCGAGTGTAACTGGCTTTGCGTGCCTGTAGACTTTCTTGAGGGGCTTATGGCGACGAGGCCGGAAGAATCCGTCGTGGCTTGCGAAGGGGGCGACACAAATTGTGTCGGCGTCGATGCACTTGAGGAAGACGGTTGAGTCTCGGGCGTGGTAGATGCCAGATCGTTGGCATGCTCGTCGTCGGCGTAGTCGTCGTGATCGTGACCATCATCTTGATTTTCATCATCACTATGCGCCTCGTTGTCGATGTCGTTGCCGAGATCTCTACCAGTGTCTTGCGCATCGTTGTCGCTATCACCTTTGCGACCCATGGGCGTCGTCATCGGTGTCGGCACCATGGTGATCACTGCCATTGCGGTCACCTTGGTTGTGCGTCTTGCCAACCACCTGGATGTCTTCCCCTGCATCATCATCAGCTGGAAATTCAACTGTGAATATATTACCGTTTGGAGCATCGCCGGCTGCAGCGCTCCAATTCCACGCTTGGTTTTCCTCAAACACGACGTCGCGGGAAATCCGTAGACGCTTTGTTCGTGGATCGTAGAAGTGGTATGCCTTGGTGCCGGAACTCCTCTCGTATCCGATGAACACCATCTTGGTGCTACGATCGGCAAGCTTTGAGAGATGCGGCTCCGCTGTCTTCACATGTGCCACACACCCAAACTTTCGTAGATGAGACACATTCGCCTTCCGTCCGTAAATTGCTTCATACGGAGTCTTGCCGATCACCGCCTTCGTTGGAGCCCGATTGAGAAGATAGACCGCCCGTCGAGACAGCTTCTCCCCAAAATGTCCCCGGCAAGTTCTTGCTCTTGAGTAAACTTCTCACCATGTCAACGACGGTTCGATTGCGCCTTTCAACAACCCCGTTCTGTTGTGGCGTATAAGGTGCCGTGAGGAACCTCTTTATGCCAATCTTCTTGCAATAGTCGTTGAACTCGTTTGACGTAAACTCTCCGCCGCGATCTCTGTCCGTGAGAGCGCGAACCTTCAACTTGTGTTCCATCTCCGTTGCAGCCTTCAGCTTCTTAAACGCTTCAAAAGCCTCATCGAGAGATCGTAGGAGAACGACCCACATGTATCTCGAGTAGTCATCTACCACAAGGAAGAAGTACTTCTTTCCTCCGTGAGTTGCTGGGGTGATAGGGCCACATAGATCACCATGGAGCAACTCGAGTGCATCACTTGCACGATAGGTAGACTGAGCAGGGAACGGCCTGCGGTGCTGTTTTCCAACCAAACACCCGTCACATACTCGATCAACATGGTCGATAAACGGCATCCCAGATACCATCTCCATCTTCGACATCTTCTTCAAGGCGTAGAAGTTAACGTGTCCAAAACTAGCATTCCATAAACACGAATCATCATCATACTTGGCGAGCCAACACTCCGGTTGAGATTTATCAAGATTGAGGATATAGAGCCTGTTCAGCGTGCGATACACACGCTTAGCACGCGTTTCGGAGGTTGTCGAAGATCATCATCACTCCGTTCTCAATATCCACCTTGCATCCATTCTCATCAAGTTTCCCGACAGAGATGATGTTGTTCTTGAGCCGTGGGATGTAGTACACTCCGGTGAGTATGCGATGTTCTCCTGTGAGACCCTTGAAGAGAACAGAACCTTGCCCATAAATCTCCACATTTGAACCATCACGAACTTGACCGAGCCTTGAACATCATATTCCAGCTCGAGGAACTTCTCCTTGCACCCCGTCATGTGGTTCGCACCCGTGTCGAGATACCACGACACGTTACGCTCCCGGATAACTTTGGTGTTACCTTTTTCTCATGAAGTAGCACCTTCCGGTTTGGTTTCACCACCGCTGTTTGGGCGAGATCACAAACTTGACCATCAAGACACAGGCGTTCGTCTTCCTGCTTCGCCAATTTTGCCTTGATCTCCATTTTGTTTGGCTCGGTAAATTCCTTCGAAATGTGACCCATCTCGTTGCTTTTATAGCACTTGACCTCGGAAATATCAATGTTTGGTGTCTTTCGCTATTTAGACGGGTCCGCCTTACCACGACCTTGTGGCTTGCCTTTTCCTTTGCCTTCTTGGTTTGTCCGCCGCTTATGCGTTGCTTGAGCCTTCGCCAACGCTATGCCTTCCTTTGCTACTTGGGGACTCTCAATCTGCGCGTGAGTACATGAGTTGGTCATCACCTCCTCCTTTGCCTTTCCGACAACCACGAGCATTCTCTTCCCATGTCCGCAAGCGTCCGATCGCCTCCGTTATGGTCATGTCATCGATGTCATAAAGCTGCTCGAGCGTGCCAATGATGTACGTGAATTTATCAGTCACCGAACGAAAAACTTCTCCACAATTTCGGTCTCCTCGAGCTTTGCACCAAGCGCCATGGACCTCTCCCACCAATGTAGTCAGACGCATGGCATAGTCGTTCACCGATTCAGTTTCCTCCATCCGCAACTTGTGAAATTGGCGCTTGACACTTGTGCCCGAGCCTTGGTGACGCGATCTTCTCCGATCCTCATCTCTTTGAGTGCGGTCCACGCCTCTCTTGCTGTCTCGAACTCACGCCAATGTCATCAGCACGGAATCCGCATGACCGGGCTATGGCGGCCATGGCACCTTCGTCGCACTCCTTGTCGACGCCGTCGTCCGTAATGGCCTCCCACACTCGAAGGGTTCAAGAATAATCTTCATCTTGACCGCCCTGCGCCGTAGTTGGCGTCGGTGAGCATCGGGTACTGGATGGGGATGTTGCGATGCGCTCTGCGTTGGCGCCGCCAAGCCACAAGGTCGTGGTAAGGCGGACCGATCTAAAGAGCGGAAGACACGGAACTTGGATCTGTCCGAGGTCAAGTGCTATAACTGCAACGAGATGGGTCACTTTGCGAAGGATTGTCCGAGCCTAACAAGAAGGGAGATCAAGGCAAATTTGGCGAAGCGGTGAAGACGAACGTCCAGGTCTTCGATGGCGAAGTTTGTGATCTCGTCCAAACAGCGGTGGTGAAACCAAACCGAAGGTGCTACTTCATGAGAAAAAGGTAACACCAAAGTTATCCGGAGCGAGCGTGTCGTCGTATCTCGACACGGGTGCGATAACCACATGACGGGTGCTAGGAGAAGTTCCTCGAGCTGGAATATGATGTTCAAGGCTCGGTCAAGTTCGGTGATGGTTCAAATGTGGAGATTTGCGGGCAAGGTTCTGTCCTCTTCGAGGGTCTCACAGGAGAACATCGCATACTCACCGGAGTGTACTACATCCCACGGCATCGCAACATCCCCATCCAGTACCCGATGCTCACCGACGCCAACTACGGCATGTGGGCGGTCAAGACAAAGATTATTCTTCGAACCCTTCGAAGAATAATCTTCATCTTGACCGCCCACACGCCGTAGTTGGCGTCGGTGAGCATCGGGAAATGATGGGGATGTTGTGATGCGCTCTGCGTTACGCCGCCCGTTCCGCCACCACTGGTTGCTGACTTGCCGCCCTTCTTCACCTTGTCGCTGTTCTTGTTCGCCTTGGAACCGCCATTTGCCGGACTTGACCGACTACGCATCATCCGTCATCGTAGATAGATCGTCAAGGCTCGATACCAATTGTTGGTTTTGATCCTCGAAACCCTCGGGAGATACATGTGCGTGCAACTAGCTAGCAAGCTAGCTAGCAGGTGGATTGATTTCCAACGCCGCGTGCCTAGCGCAGACTCCGTGCGTGAAGTCGGGCTTGACCGAAGCGACGGTCGATCGATTTCCTTTGGCGGCGTCGACGGAACTTGGCAAACAAAACAGATCAAGAAACTATTTGGTGATGGCCACGGTGCCTGTCGCACCGGTGAATACTTTGTATTGCTTTTTCGTTGGTACAGATTACAGGGGGTGGTCATGTATATATACTACCAGGCTAGACCTAAACCCAAACCGACTAGGCTTAGTATTCTACAAGGACACGCATACATACAAGACGGACACGGGATTACTCTAACATTCACCCCCTAATCACGATGTCCTTACTTTCTCGACCTGGATCCCAAATGCGACTGCTGCTACTTATAGACGTCATCGGCATTGCTTTCACCGATCCTTGAAGTATTTCAGGGATGGTCCTTAGTTTCATCGGCTTGTGCAATGCTTGATGCCAACGCTTCTTCTAGGTTGCGTCCTCAACCTTCACCTGTTCTTGATTGCTTGGTAGACTGTCTTTTGGATGATCAAGGGGTCTTTTGAACCCGAGTGAGACTAATCTTTGGTCTAACTTTGAGTCCCAAGCTCTTGGCGCTTGCTTCAGCCCGTAAAGTGTCTTCTTGAGCTTGTAAACTTTCCCTTCCTCAACTTCCTTCTCGTAGTCGAGGGGTTGTTCCACGACACTTCTTCTTTGAGGTCGCCGTTGAGGAAAGCGGATTTCACATCCATATGATGAACCTTCCAATCCTCTTGTGCTGCCAAAGCTAAGAGCACTCTCACCGTCTCAACTCGAGCAACCGTGCAAACACCTCCTCATAGTCAACTCCTTGACGTTGTATGTAGCCCTTTGCGACGAGTCTTTCCTTGTGCTTCACAATGGCACCCTTCGTGTCATTCTTCAACTTCTAAACCCACTTCAAACCTATGGCCTTTTTGGTTCGAGGTCGGGCTACCAAAGTCCACGTGTCATTGCTCTCTATCGCCTTCATCTCCTCATCCATGGCGTGCATCCAACTTGAACTTTTGCTCGCCTCTACGAAGTTCGCTGGCTCCTCAACTCCGAGTAAACACAAATCGGAGTACTCGAGTGTAACTGGCTTTGCGTGCTTGTAGACTTTCTTGAGGGGCTTATGGCGGCGAGGCCGGAAGAATCCGTCGTGGTTTATGAAGGGGCGACACAAATTGTGTCGGCGTCGATGCACTTGAGGAAGACGGTTGAGTCTCGGGCGTGGTAGATGCCGGATCGTTGGCATCCTCGTCGTCGGCGTAGTCGTCGTGATCCTGACCATCATCTTGATTGTCATCATCACTATGCGCCTCGTTGTCGATGTCGTTGCCGAGATCTCTACCAGTGTCTTGCGCATCGTTGTCGCTATCACCTTGCGACCCATGGGCGTCGTCGTCGGTGTCGGCACCATGGTGATCACTGCCATTGCGGTCAACTTGGTTGTGCGTCTTGCCAACCACCTGGATGTCTTCCCCTGCATCATCATCAGCTGGAAATTCAACTGTGAATATATTACTGTTTGGAGCATCGTCGGCTGCTGCGCTCCAATTCCACGCTTGGTTTTCCACAAACACGACGTCGCGGGAAATCCGTAGACGCTTTGTTCGTGGATCGTAGAAGCGGTATGCCTTGGTGCCGGAACTCCTCTCGTATCCGATGAACACCATCTTGGTGCTACGATCGGCAAGCTTTGAGAGATGCGGCTCCGCCGTCTTCACATGTGCCACACACCCAAACGTTAAGTAGATGAGACACATTCGCTTCCGTCCGTAAATTGCTTCATCTGAGTCTTGCCGATCACCGCCTTCGTTGGAGCCCGGTTGAGAAGATAGACCGCCGTCGAGACAGCTTCTCCCAAAATGTCCCCGGCAAGTTCTTGCTCTTGAGTAAACTTCTCACCATGTCAACGACGGTTGATTCGCCTTTCAACAACCCCGTTCTGTTGTGGCGTATAAGGTGCCGTGAGGAACCTCTTTATGCCAATCTTCTTGCAGTAGTCGTTGAACTCGTTTGACGTAAACTCTCCGTCACGATCTGTCCATAGAGCGCGAACCTCCAGCTTGTGTTCCATCTCCGTTGCAGCCTTCAGCTTCTTAACGCTTCAAAAGCCTCATCTATAGATCGTGGGAGAACGACCCACATGTATCTCGAGTAGTCATCTACCACAAGGAAGAAGTACTTCTTTCCTCCGTGAGTTGTCGGGGTGATAGGGCCACATAGATCACCATGGAGCAACTCGAGTGCATCACTTGCACGATAGGTAGACTGAGCAGGAGCGGCTGCGGTGCTGTTTTCAAGCAAACACCCGTCACATACTCGATCAACATGGTCGATAAACGGCATCCCAGATACCATCTCCATCTTCGACATCTTCTTCAAGGCGTAGAAGTTAACGTGTCCAAATCTAGCATGCCATAACCACGAATCATCATCATTCTTGGCGAGCCAACACTCCGGTTGAGATTGATCAAGATTGAGGATATAGAGCCTGTTCCGCGTGCGATTCACACGCGCTAGCACGTTTCGGAGGTTGTCGAAGATCATCATCACTCCGTTCTCAATATCCACCTTGCATCCATTCTCATCAAGTTTCCCGACAGAGATGATGTTGTTGCGAAGCCGTGGGATGTAGTACACTCCGGTGAGTATGCGATGTTCTCTGTGAGACCCTTGAAGAGAACAGAACCTTGCCCGCAAATCTCCACATTTGAACCATCATCGAACTTGACCGAGCCTTGAACATCATATTCCAGCTCGAGGAACTTCTCCTTGCACCCGTCATGTGGTTCACGGCACCCGTGTCGAGATACCACGACACGTTCGCTCCGGATAACTTTGGTGTTACCTTTTTCTCATGAAGTAGCACCTTCGGTTTGGTTTCACCACCGTTGTTTGGGCGAGATCACAAACTTGACCATCAGAAGACCTGGGCGTTCGTCTTCCTGCTTCGCCAAATTTGCCTTGATCTCCCTCTTGTTAGGCTCCGGACAATCCTTCGCAAAGTGACCCATCTCGTTGCAGTTATAGCACTTGACCTCGGACATATCCAAGTTTCGTGTCTTTCGCTCTTTAGACCGGGTCCGCCTTACCACGACCTTGTGGCTTGCCTTTTCCTTTGCCTTCTTCGGTTTGTCCGGCGCTTATGCGTTGCTTGAGCCTTCGCCAACGTTATGCCTTCCTTTGCTACTTGGGGACTCCCAATCTGCGGCGTGAGTACATGAGTTGGTCATCACCTCCTCCTTTGCCTTTCCGACAACCACGAGCATTCTCTTCCCATGTCCGCAAGCGTCCGATCGCCTCCGTTATGGTCATGTCATCGATGTCATAAAGCTGCTCGGCGTGCCAATGATGTACGTGAATTTATCGATCACCGAACCGAAAAACTTCTCCACAATTTCGGTCTCCTCGAGCTTTGCACCAAGCGCCGGACCTCTCCCACCAATGTAGTCGACGCATGGCATAGTCGTTCACCGATTCAGTTTCCTCCATCTGCAACTTGTGAAATTGGCGCTTGACACTTGTGCCCGAGCCTTGGTGACGCGATCTTCTCCGATCCTCATCTCTTTGAGTGCGGTCCACGCCTCTCTTGCTGTCTCGAACTACGCCAATGTCATCAGCACGGAATCCAGCACAGACTGGGCTATGGCGGCCATGGCACCTTCGTCGCACTCCTTGTCGACATCGTCGTCCGTAATGGCCTCCCACACTCGAAGGGTTCGAAGAATAATCTTCATCTTGACCGCCCTGCGCCGTAGTTGGCGTCGGTGAGCATCGGGTACTGGATGGGGATGTTGCGATGCGTCTGCACGTTGGCGCCGCCAAGCCACAAGGTCGTGGTAAGGCGGACCGATCTAAAGAGCGGAAGACACGGAACTTGGATCTGTCCGAGGTCAAGTGCTATAACTGCAACGAGATGGTTTTGATCCCTCGAAACCCTCTGGGAGATACACGTACGTGCAACTAGCTAGCAAGCTAGCTAGCAGGTGGATTGATTTCCAACGCACGTGCCTAGCGCAGACTCCGTACGTGAAGCTGGCTTGACCGAAGCGACCGGTCGATCGATTTCCTTTGGCCGCGTCGACGGAACTTGGCAAACAAAACAGATCAAGAAACTATTTGGTGATGGCCCACAGTGCCTCGCTTTGGTGAATACTTTGTATTGCTTTTTCGTTGGTACAGATTACATGGGGTGGTCATGTATATATACTACCGGGCTAGACCTAAACCCAAACCGACTAGGCTTAGTATTCTACAAGGACACGCATACATACAAGACGGACACGGGATTACTCTAACATTCACCCCTAATCACGATGTCCTTACTTTCTCGACACGGATCCCAAATGCGATTGCTGCTACTTATAGACGTTATCGGCATTGCTTTCACCGATCCTTGCAGTATTTCGTGGATGGTCCTTAGTTTCATCGGCTTGTGCAATGATTGACGCCAACGCTTCTTCTTGGTTGCGTCCTCAACCTTTACCTGTTCTTGATTGCTTGGTAGATTGTCTTTTGGATGATCAAGGGGTCTTTTGAACCCGAGTGAGACTAATCTTTGGTCTAACTTTGAGTCCCAAGCTCTTAGCGCTTGCTTCAGCCCGTAAAGTGTCTTCTTGAGCTTGTAAACTTTCCCTTCCTCAACTTTCTTCTCGTAGTCGAGGGGTTGTTCCACGTACACTTCTTCTTTGAGGTCGCCATTGAGGAAAGCGGATTTCACATCCATATGATGAACCTTCCAATCCTCTTGTGCTGCCAAAGCTAAGAGCACTCTCACCGTCTCAATTCGAGCAACCGGTGCAAACACCTCCTCATAGTCAACTCCTTGACGTTGTATGTAGCCCTTTATGACGTGAGTCTTGCCTTGTGCTTCACAATGGCACCCTTCGTGTCCTTCTTCTTCGACTTGTAAACCCACTTCAAACCTATGGTCTTTTGGTTCGAGGTCGGGTTACCAAAGTCCACGTGTCATTGCTCTCTATCGCCTTCATCTCCTCATCCATGGCGTGCATCCAACTTGAACTTTTGCTCGCCTCTCTGAAGTTCGCTGGCTCCTCAACTCCGAGTAAACACAAATCGGAGTACTCGAGTGTAATCGGCTTTGCGTGCTTGTAGACTTTCTTGAGGGGCTTGTAGCGACGAGGCCCGGAAGAATCCGTCGTGGCTTGCGAAGGGGGCGACACAAATTGTGTCGGCGTCGATGCACTTGAGGAAGACGGTTGAGTCTCGGGCGTGGTAGATGCCAGATCGTTGGCATGCTCGTCGTCGGCGTAGTCGTCGTGATCGTGACCATCATCTTGATTTTCATCATCACTATGCGCCTCGTTGTCGATGTCGTTGCCGAGATCTCTACCGGTGTCTTGCGCGCCGTTGTCGCTATCACCTTGCGACCCATGGGCGTCGTCATCGGTGTCGGCACCATGGTGATCACTGCCATTGCGGTCACCTTGGTTGTGCGTCTTGCCAACCACCTGGATGTCTTCCCTGCATCATCATCAGCTGGAAATTCAACCGTGAATATATTACCGTTTGGAGCATCGCCGCTGCAGCGCTCAATTCCACGCTTGGTTTTCCTCAAACACGACGTCATGGAAATCCGTGAGACGCTTTGTTCGTGGATCGTAGAAGTGGTATGCCTTGGTGCGGAACTCCTCTCAGATCCGATGAACACCATCTTGGTGCTACGATCGGCAAGCTTTGAGAGATGCGGCTCCGCTGTCTTCACATGTGCCACACACCCAAACTTTCGTAGATGAGACACATTCGCCTTCCGTCCGTAAATTGCTTCATACGGAGTCTTGCCGATCACCGCCTTCGTTGGAGCCCGATTGAGAAGATAGACCGCCGTCGAGACAGCTTCTCCCCAAAATGTCCCCGGCAAGTTCTTGCTCTTGAGTAAACTTCTCACCATGTCAACGACGGTTCGATTGCGCCTTTCAACAACCCCGTTCTGTTGTGGCGTATAAGGTGCCGTGAGGAACCTCTTTATGCCAATCTTCTTGCAATAGTCGTTGAACTCGTTTGACGTAAACTCTCCGCCGCGATCTGTCCGTAGAGCGCGAACCTTCAGCTTGTGTTCCATCTCCGTTGCAGCCTTCAGCTTCTTAAACGCTTCAAAAGCCTCATCTATAGATCGTGGGAGAACGACCCACATGTATCTCGGTAGTCATCTACCACAAGGAAGAAGTACTTCTTTCCTCCGTGAGTTGCTGGGGTGATAGGGCCACATAGATCACCATGGAGCAACTCGAGTGCATCACTTGCACGATAGGTAGGTAGAGCGAGGAGCGGCCTGCGGTGCTGTTTTCCAACCAAACACCCGTCACATACTCGATCAACATGGTCGATAAACGGCATCCCAGATACCATCTCCATCTTCGACATCTTCTTCAAGGCGTAGAAGTTAACGTGTCCAAATCTAGCATGCCATAACCACGAATCATCATCATTCTTGGCGAGCCAACACTCCGGTTGAGATTGATCAAGATTGAGGATATAGAGCCTGTTCCGCGCGATTCACACGCAGCGCTTAGCACGCTTCGGAGGTTGTCGAAGATCATCATCACTCCGTTCTCAATATCCACCTTGCATCCATTCTCATCAAGTTTCCCGACAGAGATGATGTTGTTGCGAAGCCGTGGGATGTAGTACACTCCGGTGAGTATGCGATGTTCTCTGTGAGACCCTTGAAGAGAACAGAACCTTGCCCGCAAATCTCCACATTTGAACCATCACCGAACTTGGCCGAGCCTTGAACATCATATTCCAGCTCGAGGAACTTCTCCTTGCACCCGTCATGTGGTTCACGGCACCCGTGTCGAGATACCACGACACGTTCAGCTCCGGATAACTTTGGTGTTACCTTTTTCTCATGAAGTAGCACCTTCGGTTTGGTTTCACCACCGCTGTTTGGACGAGATCACAAACTTCGGCCATCAGAAGACCTGGGCGTTCGTCTTCCTGCTTCGCCAAATTTGCCTTGATCTCCCTCTTGTTAGACTCCGGACAATCCTTCGCAAAGTGACCCATCTCGTTGCAGTTATAGCACTTGACCTCGGACATATCCAAGTTTCGTGTCTTTTCGCTCTTTAGACCGGTCCGCCTTACCACGACCTTGTGGCTTGCCTTTTCCTTTGCCTTCTTCGGTTTGTCCGCGGCGCTTATGCGTTGCTTGAGCCTTCGCCAACGTTGCGCCTTCCTTTGCTACTTGGGGACTCCCAATCTGCGCGTGAGTACATGAGTTGGTCATCACCTCCTCCTTTGCCTTTCCGACAACCACGAGCATTCTCTTCCCATGTCCGCAAGCATCCGATCGCCTCCGTTATGGTCATGTCATCGATGTCATAAAGCTGCTCGAGCGTGCCAATGATGTACGTGAATTTATCAGTCACCGAACCGAAAAACTTCTCCACAATTTCGGTCTCCTCGAGCTTTGCACCAAGCGCGCGGACCTCTCCCACCAATGTAGTCAGACGCATGGCATAGTCGTTCACCGATTCAGTTTCCTCCATCTGCAACTTGTGAAATTGGCGCTTCAGCACTTGTGCCCGAGCCTTGGTGACGCGATCTTCTCCGATCCTCATCTCTTTGAGTGCGGTCCACGCCTCTCTTGCTGTCTCGAACTACGCCAATGTCATCAGCACGGAATCCGGCACAGACTGGGCTATGGCGGCCATGACACCTTCGTCGCACTCCTTGTCGACGTCGTCGTCCGTAATGGCCTCCCACACTCGAAGGGTTCGAAGAATAATCTTCATCTTGACCGCCCTACGCCCGTAGTTGGCGTCGGTGAGCATCGGGTACTGGATGGGGATGTTGCGATGCGTTCGCACGTTGGCGCCGCCAAGCCACAAGGTCGTGGTAAGGCGGACTGATCTAAAGAGCGGAAGACACGGAACTTGGATCTGTCCGAGGTCAAGTGCTATAACTGCAACGAGATGGGTCACTTTGCGAAGGATTGTCCGGAGCCTAACAAGAGGGAGATCAAGGCAAATTTGGCAAAGCAGGAAGACGAACGTCCAGGTCTTCTGATGGCCGAAGTTTGTGATCTCGTCCAAACAGCGGTGGTGAAACCAAACCGAAGGTGCTACTTCATGAGAAAAGGTAACACCAAAGTTATCCGGAGCGAGCGTGTCGTCGTATCTCGACACGGGTGCCGATAACTACATGACGGGTGCAAGGAGAAGTTCCTCGAGCTGGAATATGATGTTCAAGGCTCGGTCAAGTTCGTGATGGTTCAAATGTGGAGATTTGCGGGCAAGGTTCTGTCCTCTTCGAGGGTCTCACAGAGAACATCGCATACTCACCGGAGTGTACTACATCCCGACGGCATCGCAGCATCCCCATCCGATGCCCGATGCTCGACGCCAACACCGGCGTGTGGGCGGTCAATACAAATATTATTCTTCCACCCCTTCCAATAATAATCTTCAACTTGACCGCCCACACGCCGTAGTTGGCGTCGGTGAGCATCGGGTACTGGATGGGGATGGTGTGATGCGTCTGCGCTGGCGCCGCCTGCCCGCCACCACTGGTTGCTGACTTGCCGCCCTTCTTCACCTTGTCGCCGTTCTTGTTCGCCTTGGAACCGCCATTGCGGACTTGACCGACTACTGCATCGCTGTCCGTCATCGTAGATAGATCGTCAAGGCTCACGATACCAATTGTTGGTTTTGATCCTCGAAACCCTGCGGGAGATACATGTGCGTGCAACTAGCTAGCAAGCTAGCTAGCGGTGGATTGATTTCCAACGCCGCGTGCCTAAGCGCGCAAACTCCGTGACGTGAAGTCTGGCTTGACTGAGCGACCGATCGATCGATTTCCTTTGGCGGCGTCGACGAACTTGGCAAACAAAACAGATCAAGAAACTATTTGGTGATGGCCACGGTGCTGTCGCTTTGGTGAATACTTTGTATTGCTTTTTCGTTGGTACAGATTACGGGGGTGGTCATGTATATATACTACCAGGCTAGACCTAAACCCAAACCGACTAGGATTAGTATTCTACAAGGACACGCATACATACAAAGACGGACACGGATTACTCTAACATTCACCCCTAATCACGATGTCCTTACTTTCTCGACCTGGATCCCAAATGCATTGCTGCTACTTATAGACGTTATCGGCATTGCTTTCACCGATCCTTGCAGTATTTCAGGGATGGTCCTTAGTTTCATCGGCTTGTGCAATGCTTGATGCCAACGCTTCTTCTTGGTTGCGTCCTCAACCTTCACCTGTTCTTCGGTGCTTGGTAGACTGTCTTTTGGATGATCAAGGGGTCTTTTGAACCCGAGTGAGACTAATCTTTGGTCTAACTTTGAGTCCCAAGCTCTTGGCGCTTGCTTCAGCCCGTAAAGTGTCTTCTTGAGCTTGTAAACTTTCCCTTCCTCAACTTCCTTCTCGTAGTCGAGGGGTTGTTCCACGTACACTTCTTCTTTGAGGTCGCCGTTGAGGAAAGCGGATTTCACATCCATATGATGAACCTTCCAATCCTCTTGTGCTGCCAAAGCTAAGAGCACTCTCACCGTCTCAATTCGAGCAACCGGTGCAAACACCTCCTCATAGTCAACTCCTTGACGTTGTATGTAGCCCTTTGCGACGAGTCTTGCCTTGTGCTTCACAATGGCACCCTTCGTGTCCTTCTTCAACTTGTAAACCCACTTCAAACCTATGGTCTTTTGGTTCGGAGGTCGGGCTACCAAAGTCCACGTGTCATTGCTCTCTATCGCCTTCATCTCCTCATCCATGGCGTGCATCCAACTTGAACTTTTGCTCGCCTCTACGAAGTTCGCTGGCTCCTCAACTCCGAGTAAACACAAATCGGAGTACTCGAGTGTAACCGGCAGCTGCGTGCTTGTAGACTTTCTTGAGGGGCTTGTGGCGACGAGGCCGGAAGAATCCGTCGTGGCTTGCGAAGAGGCGACACAAATTGTGTCGGCGTCGATGCACTTGAGGAAGACGGTTGAGTCTCTCGGGCGTGGTAGATGCCGGATCGTTGGCATCCTCGTCGTCGGCGTAGTCGTCGTGATCCTGACCATCATCTTGATTGTCATCATCACTATGCGCCTCGTTGTCGATGTCGTTGTCGAGATCTCTACCCGTGTCTTGCGCGTCGTTGTCGCTATCACCTTGCGACCCATGGGCGTCGTCGTCGGTGTCGGCACCATGGTGATCACTGCCATTGCGGTCACCTAGGTTGTGCGTCTTGCCAACCACCTGGATGTCTTACCCTGCATCATCATCAGCTGGAAATTCAACTGTGAATATATTACCGTTTGGAGCATAAATCGGCTGCTGCGCTCCAATTCCACGCTTGGTTTTCCTCAAACACGACGTCGCGGGAAATCCGTAGACGCTTTGTTCGTGGATCGTAGAAGCGGTATGCCTTGGTGCCGAAACTCCTCTCGTATCCGATGAACACCATCTTGGTGCTACGATCGGCAAGCTTTGAGAGATGCGGCTCCGCCGTCTTCACATGTGCCACACACCCAAACGTTAAATAGATGAGACACATTCGGCTTCCGTCCGTAGAATTGCTTCATACGGAGTCTTGCCGATCACCGCCTTCGTTGGAGCCCGATTGAGAAGATAGACCGCCGTCGAGACAGCTTCTCCCCAAAATGTCCCCGGCAAGTTCTTGCTCTTGAGTAAACTTCTCACCATGTCAACGACGGTTCGGTTGCGCCTTTCAACAACCCGTTCTGTTGTGGCGTATAAGGTGCCGTGAGGAACCTCTTTATGCCAATCTTCTTGCAGTAGTCGTTGAACTCGTTTGACGTAAACTCTCCGTCACGATCTGTCCATAGAGCGCGAACCTCCAGCTTGTGTTCCATCTCCGTTGCAGCCTTCAGCTTCTTAAACGCTTCAAAAGCCTCATCTATAGATCGTAGGAGAACGACCCACATGTATCTCGGTAGTCATCTACCACAAGGAAGAAGTACTTCTTTCCTCCGTGAGTTGCTGGGGTGATAGGGCCACATAGATCACCATGGAGCAACTCGAGTGCATCACTTGCACGATAGGTAGATCGAGCAGGGAGCGGCCTGCGGTGCTGTTTTCAAGCAAACACCCGTCACATACTCGATCAACATGGTCGATAAACGGCATCCCAGATACCATCTCCATCTTCGACATCTTCTTCAAGGCGTAGAAGTTAACGTGTCCAAATCTAGCATGCCATAACCACGAATCATCATCATTCTTGGCGAGCCAACACTCCGGTTGAGATTGATCAAGGTTTAGGATATAGAGCCTGTTCTGCGTGCGATTCACACGCTAGCACGTTTCGGAGGTTGTTGAAGATCGTCACCACTCCGTTCTCAATATCCACCTTGCATCCATTCTCATCAAGTTTCCCGACAGAGATGATGTTGTTGCGAAGCCGTGGGATGTAGTACACTCCGGTGAGTATGCGATGTTCTCCTGTGAGACCCTTGAAGAGAACAGAACCTTGCCCGCAAATCTCCACATTTGAACCATCACCGAACTTGACCGAGCCTTGAACATCATATTCCAGCTCGAGGAACTTCTCCTTGCACCCCGTCATGTGGTTACTGGCACCCGTGTCGAGATACCACGACACGTTCTGGCTCCCGGATAACTTTGGTGTTACCTTTTTCTCATGAAGTAGCACCTTCCGGTTTGGTTTCACCACCGTTGTTTGGACGAGATCACAAACTTCGGCCATCGTAAGACACAGGCGTTCGTCTTCCTGCTTCGCCAAATTTGCCTTGATCTCCCTCTTGTTAGGCTCCGGACAATCCTTCGCAAAGTGACCCATCTCGTTGCGGTTATAGCACTTGACCTCGGACATATCCAAGTTTCGTGTCTTTCGCTCTTTAGACCGGGTCCGCCTTACCACGACCTTGTGGCTTGCCTTTTCCTTTGCCTTCTTCGGTTTGTCCGCCGGCGCTTATGCGTTGCTTGAGCCTTCGCCAACGTTGCGCCTTCCTTTGCTACTTGGGGACTCCCAATCTGCGCGCGAGTACATGAGTTGGTCATCACCTCCTCCTTTGCGTTTCCGACAACCACGAGCATTCTCTTCCCATGTCCGCAAGCGTCCGATCGCCTCCGTTATGGTCATGTCATCGATGTCATAAAGCTGCTCGAGCGTGCCAATGATGTCACGTGAATTTATCACCACCGAACCGAAAAACTTCTCCACAATTTCGGTCTCCTCGAGCTTTGCACCAAGCGCGGACCTCTCCCACCAATGTAGTCGGGCGCATGGCATAGTCGTTCACCGATTCAGTTTCCTCCATCTGCAACTTGTGAAATTGGCGCCAAAGACTTGTGCCCGAGCCTTGGTGACGCGATCTTCTCCGATCCTCATCTCTTTGAGTGCGGTCCACGCCTCTCTTGCTGTCTCGAACTACGCCAATGTCATCAGCACGGAATCCGGCACAGACTGGGCTATGGCGGCCATGGCACCTTCGTCGCACTCCTTGTCGACGTCGTCGTCCGTAATGGCCTCCCACACTCGAAGGGTTCGAAGAATAATCTTCATCTTGACCGCCCTACGCCGTGGTTGGCGTCGGTGAGCATCGGGTACTGGATGGGGATGTTGCGATGCGTCTGCACGTTGGCGCCGCCAAGCCACAAGGTCGTGGTAAGGCGGACCGATCTAAAGAGCGGAAGACACGGAACTTGGATCTGTCCGAGGTCAAGTGCTATAACTGCAACGAGATGGGTCACTTTGCGAAGGATTGTCCGGAGCCTAACAAGAGGAGATCAAGGCAAATTTGGCGAAGCGGGAAGACGAACGTCCGAGGTCTTCCGATGGCGAAGTTTGTGATCTCGTCAAACAGCGGTGGTGAAACCAAACCGAAGGTGCTACTTCATGAGAAAAAGGTAACACCAAAGTTATCCGGGAGCCGAGCGTGTCGTGGTATCTCGACACGGGTTCCAGTAACCACATGACGGGGTGCAAGGAGAAGTTCCTCGAGCTGGAATATGATGTTCAAGGCTCGGTCAAGTTCGGTGATGGTTCAAATGTGGAGATTTGCGGGCAAGGTTCTATCCTCTTCGAGGGTCTCACAGGAGAACATCGCGTACTCACCGGAGTGTACTACATCCCACGGCATCGCATATCTTCATCGATACCCGATGCTCGACGCCAACTACGGCATGCGGGCGGTCAAGACAAAGATTATTCTTCGAACCCTTCGAAGAATAATCTTCATCTTGACCGCCCACACGCCGTAGTTGGCGTCGGTGAGCATCGGGTACTGGATGGGGATGTTGTGATGCGTCTGCACGTTGGCGCCGCCCGTTCCGCCACCACTGGTTGCTGACTTGCCGCCCTTCTTCACCTTGTCGCCGTTCTTGTTCGCCTTGGAACCGCCATTGCCGGACTTGACCGACTCTGCATCGCTGTCCGTCATCGTAGATAGATCGTCAAGGCTCTGATACCAATTGTTGGTTTTGATCCCTCGAAACCCTCTGGGAGGTACATGTACGTGCAACTAGCTAGCAAGCTAGCTAGCGGTGGATTGATTTCCAACGCACGTGCCTAAGCGCAGACTCCGTGCGTGAAGTCGGCTTGACGGCGACCGGTCGATCGATTTCCTTTGGCGGCGTCGTGAACTTGGCAAACAAAACAGATCAAGAAACTATTTGGTGATGGCCACGGTGCCTGTCGCTTTGGTGAATACTTTGTATTGCTTTTTCGTTGGTACAGATTACAGGGGGTGGTCATGTATATATACTACCAGGCTAGACCTAAACCCAAACCGACTAGGCTTAGTATTCTACAAGGACACGCATACATACAAGACGGACACGGGATTACTCTAACATTCACCCCTAATCACGATGTCCTTACTTTCTCGACCTGGATCCCAAATACGACCGCGCTACTTATAGACGCCATCGGCATTGCTTTCACCGATCCTTGAAGTATTTCAGGGATGGTCCTTAGTTTCATCGGCTTGTGCAATGCTTGATGCCAACGCTTCTTCTTGGTTGCGTCCTCAACCTTCACCTGTTCTTCGGTGCTTGGTAGACTGTCTTTTGGATGATCAAGGGGTCTTTTGAACCCGAGTGAGACTAATCTTTGGTCTAACTTTGAGTCCCAAGCTCTTGGCGCTTGCTTCAGCCCGTAAAGTGTCTTCTTGAGCTTGTAAACTTTCCCTTCCTCAACTTCCTTCTCGTAGTCGAGGGGTTGTTCCACGTACACTTCTTCTTTGAGGTCGCCGTTGAGGAAAGCGGATTTCACATCCATATGATGAACCTTCCAATCCTCTTGTGCTGCCAAAGCTAAGAGCACTCTCACCGTCTCAATTCGAGCAACCGTGCAAACACCTCCTCATAGTCAACTCCTTGACGTTGTATGTAGCCCTTTACATTTGAGTCTTGCCTTGTGCTTCACAATGGCACCCTTCGTGTCCTTCTTCAACTTGTAAACCCACTTCAAACCTATGGTCTTTTGGTTCGAGGTCGGGTTACCAAAGTCCACGTGTCATTGCTCTCTATCGCCTTCATCTCCTCATCCATGGCGTGCATCCAACTTGAACTTTTGCTCGCCTCTCTGAAGTTCGCTGGCTCCTCAACTCCGAGTAAACACAAATCGGAGTACTCGAGTGTAACCGGCTGCGTGCATTTGTAGACTTTCTTGAGGGGCTTGTAGCGGCGAGGCCGGAAGAATCCGTCGTGGTTTGCGAAGGGGCGACACAAATTGTGTCGGCGTCGATGCACTTGAGGAAGACGGTTGAGTCTCGGCGTGGTAGATGCCGGATCGTTGGCATCCTCGTCGTCGGCGTAGTCGTCGTGATCCTGACCATCATCTTGATTGTCATCATCACTATGCGCCTCGTTAGTCGATGTCGTTGCCGAGATCTCTACCAGTGTCTTGCGCATCGTTGTCGCTATCACCTTGCGACCCATGGGCGTCGTCGTCGGTGTCGACACCATGGTGATCACTGCCATTGCGGTCACCTTGGTTGTGCGTCTTGCCAACCACCTGGATGTCTTCCCTGCATCATCATCAGCTGGAAATTCAACTGTGAATATATTACCGTTTGGAGCATAAATGCCGCTGCCGCTCCAATTCCACGCTTGGTTTTCCTCAAACACGACGTCGCGTGAAATCCGTAGACGCTTTGTTCGTGGATCGTAGAAGCGGTATGCCTTCGTGCCGGAACTCCTCTCGTATCCGATGAACACCATCTTGGTGCTACGATCGGCAAGCTTTGAGAGATGCGGCTCCGCCGTCTTCACATGTGCCACACACCCAAACGTTCGTAGATGAGACACATTCGGCTTCCGTCAGTAAATTGCTTCATACGGAGTCTTGCCGATCACCGCCTTCGTTGGAGCCCGATTGAGAAGATAGACCGCCGTCGAGACAGCTTCTCCCCAAAATGTCCCGGCAAGTTCTTGCTCTTGAGTAAACTTCTCACCATGTCAACGACGGTTCGGTTGCGCCTTTCAACAACCCCGTTCTGTTGTGGCGTATAAGGTGCCGTGAGCAACCTCTTTATGCCAATCTTCTTGCAGTAGTCGTTGAACTCGTTTGACGTAAACTCTCCGCCGCGATCTGTCCGTAGAGCGCGAACCTTCAGCTTGTGTTCCATCTCCGTTGCAGCCTTCAGCTTCTTAAACGCTTCAAAAGCCTCATCTATAGATCGTAGGAGAACGACCCACATGTATCTCGAGTAGTCATCTACCACAAGGAAGAAGTACTTCTTTCCTCCGTGAGTTGCTGGGGTGATAGGGCCACATAGATCACCATGGAGCAACTCGAGTGCATCACTTGCACGATAGGTAGACCGAGCAGGAACGGCCTGCAGTGCTGTTTTCCAACCAAACACCCGTCACATACTCGATCAACATGGTCGATAAACGGCATCCCAGATACCATCTCCATCTTCGACATCTTCTTCAAGGCGTAGAAGTTAACGTGTCCAAATCTAGCATGCCATAACCACGAATCATCATCATTCTTGGCGCCGCCAACACTCCGGTTGAGATTGATCAAGATTGAGGATATAGAGCCTGTTCACGTGCGATTCACACGCCGCTAGCACGCTTTCGAGGTTGTCGAAGATCATCATCACTCCGTTCTCAATATCCACCTTGCATCCATTCTCATCAAGTTTCCCGACAGAGATGATGTTGTTGCGAAGCCGTGGGATGTAGTACACTCCGGTGAGTATGCGATGTTCTCCCTGTGAGACCTCGAAGAGAACAGAACCTTGCCCGCAAATCTCCACATTTGAACCATCACCGAACTTGACCGAGCCTTGAACATCATATTCCAGCTCGAGGAACTTCTCCTTGCACCCGTCATGTGGTTCTTGGCACCCGTGTCGAGATACCACGACACGTTCGCTCCGGATAACTTTGGTGTTACCTTTTTCTCATGAAGTAGCACCTTCCGGTTTGGTTTCACCACCACTGTTTTGGACGAGATCACAAACTTCGCCATCGTAAGACCTGGCGTTCGTCTTCTGCTTCGCCAAATTTGCCTTGATCTCCCTCTTGTTAGGCTCCGGACAATCCTTCGCATAAAGTGACCCATCTCGTTGCAGTTATAGCACTTGACCTCGGACATATCCAAGTTTCGTGTCTTTCGCTCTTTAGACCGGTCCGCCTTACCACGACCTTGTGGCTTGCCTTTTCCTTTGCCTTCTTCGGTTTGTCCGCGCGCTTATGCGTTGCTTGAGCCTTCGCCAACGCTATGCCTTCCTTTGCTACTTGGGGACTCCCAATCTGCGCGTGAGTACATGAGTTGGTCATCACCTCCTCCTTTGCCTTTCCGACAACCACGAGCATTCTCTTCCCATGTCCGCAAGCGTCCGATCGCCTCCGTTATGGTCATGTCATCGATGTCATAAAGCTGCTCGAGCGTGCCAATGATGTACGTGAATTTATCAGTCACCGAACCGAAAAACTTCTCCACAATTTCGGTCTCCTCGAGCTTTGCACCAAGCGCGCGGACCTCTCCCACCAATGTAGTCAGACGCATGGCATAGTCGTTCACCGATTCAGTTTCCTCCATCTGCAACTTGTGAAATTGGCGCTTCAGCACTTGTGCCCGAGCCTTGGTGACGCGATCTTCTCTGATCCTCATCTCTTTGAGTGCGGTCCACGCCTCTCTTGCTGTCTCGAACTACGCCAATGTCATCAGCACGGAATCCGGCACAGACTGGGCTATGGCGGCCATGGCACCTTCGTCGCACTCCTTGTCGGCGTCGTAAATGCTGTAATGGCCTCCCACACTCGAAGGGTTCAAGAATAATCTTCATCTTGACCGCCCTACGCCCGTGGTTGGCGTCGGTGAGCATCGGTACTGGATGGGGATGTTGCGATGCGTCTGCACGTTGGCGCCGCCAAGCCACAAGGTCGTGGTAAGGCGGACCGATCTAAAGAGCGGAAGACACGGAACTTGGATCTGTCCGAGGTCAAGTGCTATAACTGCAACGAGATGGGTCAATTTGCGAAGGATTGTCCGGAGCCTAACAAGAGGGAGATCAAGGCAAATTTGGCGAAGCAGGAAGACGAACGTCCAGGTCTTCTGATGGCCAAAGTTTGTGATCTCGTCAAACAGCGGTGGTGAAACCAAACCGGAAGGTGCTACTTCATGAGAGAAAAGGTAACACCAAAGTTATCCGGGAGCTGTAACGTCGTCAGATCTCGACACGGGTGCCGAACCACATGACGGGGTGCAAGGAGAAGTTCCTCGAGCTGGAATATGATGTTCAAGGCTCGGTCAAGTTCGGTGATGGTTCAAATGTGGAGATTTGCGGGCAAGGTTCTGTCCTCTTCAAGGGTCTCACAGGAGAACATCGCATACTCACCGGAGTGTACTACATCCCACGGCATCGCAACATCCCCATCCAGTACCCGATGCTCACCGATGCCAACTACGGCATGTGGGCGGTCAAGACAAAGATTATTCTTCAACCCTTCAAGAATAATCTTCATCTTGACCGCCCACACGCCGTAGTTGGCGTCGTGAGCATCGGTAATCGGATGGGGATGTTGTGATGCGTCAAGACGTTGGCGCCGCCCGTTCCGCCACCACTGGTTGCTGACTTGCCGCCCTTCTTCACCTTGTCGCCGTTCTTGTTCGCCTTGGAACCGCCATTGCCGGACTTGACCGACTCTGCATCGCTGTCCGTCATCGTAGATAGATCGTCAAGGCTCTGATACCAATTGTTGGTTTTGATCCCTCGAAACCCTCTGGGAGATACATGTACGTGCAACTAGCTAGCAAGCTAGCTAGCAGGTGGATTGATTTCCAACGCACGTGCCTAGCGCAGACTCCGTACGTGAAGCTGGCTTGACCGAGCGACCAGTCGATCGATTTCCTTTGGCGCGTCGACGGAACTTGGCAAACAAAACAGATCAAGAAACTATTTGGTGATGGCCACAGTGCCTGTCGCACCTGGTGAATACTTTGTATTGCTTTTTCGTTGGTACAGATTACAGGGGGTGGTCATGTATATATACTACCAGGCTAGACCTAAACCCAAACCGACTAGGCTTAGTATTCTACAAGGACACGCATACATACAAGACGGACACGGGATTACTCTAACATTCACCCCCTAATCACGATGTCCTTACTTTCTCGACCTGGATCCCAAATGCGACTGCTGCTACTTATAGACGTCATCGGCATTGCTTTCACCGATCCTTGAAGTATTTCAGGGATGGTCCTTAGTTTCATCGGCTTGTGCAATGCTTGATGCCAACGCTTCTTCTTGGTTGCGTCCTCAACCTTCACCTGTTCTTCGGTGCTTGGTAGACTGTCTTTTGGATGATCAAGGGGCTTTTGAACCCGAGTGAGACTAATCTTTGGTCTAACTTTGAGTCCCAAGCTCTTGGCGCTTGCTTCAGCCCGTAAAGTGTCTTCTTGAGCTTGTAAACTTTCCTTCCTCAACTTCCTTCTCGTAGTCGAGGGGTTGTTCCATGTACACTTCTTCTTTGAGGTCGCCGTTGAGGAAAGCGGATTTCACATCCATATGATGAACCTTCCAATCCTCTTGTGCTGCCAAAGCTAAGAGCACTCTCACCGTCTCAATTCGAGCAACCGGTGCAAACACCTCCTCATAGTCAACTCCTTGACGTTGTATGTAGCCCTTTGCGATTTAGTCTTGCCTTGTGCTTCACAATGGCACCCTTCGTGTCCTTCTTCAACTTGTAAACCCACTTCAAACCTATGGTCTTTTGGTTCGGAGGTCGGGTTACCAAAGTCCACGTGTCATTGCTCTCTATCGCCTTCATCTCCTCATCCATGGCGTGCATCCAACTTGAACTTTTGCTCGCCTCTCTGAAGTTCGCTGGCTCCTCAACTCCGAGTAAACACAAATCGGAGTACTCGAGTGTAACTGGCTTTATGCATTTGTAGACTTTCTTGAGGGGCTTGTAGCGACGAGGCCCGGAAGAATCCGTCGTGGCTTATGCGAAGGGGCGACACAAATTGTGTCGGCGTCGATGCACTTGAGGAAGACGGTTGAGTCTCGGGCGTGGTAGATGCCGGATCGTTGGCATCCTCGTCGTCGGCGTAGTCGTCGTGATCCTGACCATCATCTTGATTGTCATCATCACTATGCGCCTCGTTGTCGATGTCGTTGCCGAGATCTCTACCAGTGTCTTGCGCATCGTTGTCGCTATCACCTTGCGACCCATGGGCGTCGTCGTCGGTGTCGGCACCATGGTGATCACTGCCATTGCGGTCACCTTGGTTGTGCGTCTTGCCAACCACCTGGATGTCTTCCCCTGCATCATCATCAGCTGGAAATTCAACTGTGAATATATTACCGTTTGGAGCATAAATCGGCTGCGCGCTCCAATTCCACGCTGGTTTTCCTCAAACACGACGTCGCGGGAAATCCGTAGACGCTTTGTTCGTGGATCGTAGAAGCGGTATGCCTTGGTGCCGGAACTCCTCTCGTATCCGATGAACACCATCTTGGTGCTACGATCGGCAAGCTTTGAGAGATGCGGCTCCGCCGTCTTCACATGTGCCACACACCCAAACGTTCGTAGATGAGACACATTCGGCTTCCGTCCGTAAATTGCTTCATACGGAGTCTTGCCGATCACCGCCTTCGTTGGAGCCCGATTGAGAAGATAGACCGCCGTCGAGACAGCTTCTCCCCAAAATGTCCCCGGCAAGTTCTTGCTCTTGAGTAAACTTCTCACCATGTCAACGACGGTTCGATTGCGCCTTCCAACAACCCCGTTCTGTTGTGGCGTATAAGGTGCCGTGAGGAACCTCTTTATGCCAATCTTCTTGCAGTAGTCGTTGAACTCGTTTGACGTAAACTCTCCGCCGCGATCTGTCCGTAGAGCGCGAACCATCAGCTTGTGTTCCATCTCCGTTGCAGCCTTCAGCTTCTTAAACGCTTCATAAGCCTCATCTATAGATCGTAGGAGAACGACCCACATGTATCTCGAGTAGTCATCTACCACAAGGAAGAAGTACTTCTTTCCTCCGTGAGTTGCTTTGGGGTGATAGGGCCACATAGATCACCATGGAGCAACTCGAGTGCATCACTTGCACGATAGGTAGATCGAGCGAGGAACGGCCTGCGGTGCTGTTTTCCAACCAAACACCCGTCACATACTCGATCAACATGGTGGTCGATAAACGGCATCCCGTATACCATCTCCATCTTCGACATCTTCTTCAAAGGCGTAGAAGTTAACGTGTCCAAATCTAGCATGCCATAACCACGAATCATCATCATTCTTGGCGAGCCAACACTCCGGTTGAGATTGATCAAGATTGAGGATATAGAGCCTGTTCCACGTGCGATTCACACGCGCTAGCACGTTTCGGAGGTTGTCGAAGATCGTCATCACTCCTTTCTCAATATCCACCTTGCATCCATTCTCATCAAGTTTCTCGACAGAGATGATGTTGTTGCGAAGCCGTGGGATGTAGTACACTCCGGTGAGTATGCGATGTTCTCCTGTGAGACCCTCGAAGAGAACAGAACCTTGCCCGCAAATCTCCACATTTGAACCATCACCGAACTTGACCGAGCCTTGAACATCATATTCCAGCTCGAGGAACTTCTCCTTGCACCCGTCATGTGGTTATCGGGCACCCGTGTCGAGATACCACGACACGTTACGCTCCCGGATAACTTTGGTGTTACCTTTTTCTCATGAAGTAGCACCTTCCAGTTTGGTTTCACCACCGCTGTTTGGACGAGATCACAAACTTCGGCCATCAGAAGACCTGGACGTTCGTCTTCCTGGTTCGCCAAATTTGCCTTGATCTCCCTCTTGTTAGGCTCCGGACAATCCTTTGCAAAGTGACCCATCTCGCTGCAGTTATAGCACTTGACCTCGGACATATCCAAGTTTCGTGTCTTCCGCTCTTTAGATCGGTCCGCCTTACCACGACCTTGTGGCTTGCCTTTTCCTTTGCCTTCTTGGTTTGTCCGCCGCTTTGCGTTGCTTGAGCCTTCGCCAACGTTGCACCTTCCTTTGCTACTTGGGGACTCCCAATCTGCGCGTGAGTACATGAGTTGGTCATCACCTCCTCCTTTGCCTTTCCGACAACCATGAGCATTCTCTTCCCATGTCCGCAAGCGTCCGATCGCCTCCTTATGGTCATGTCATCGATGTCATAAAGCTTCTCGAGCGTGCCAATGATGTACGTGAATTTATCAGTCACCGAACCGAAAAACTACTCCACAATCTCGGTCTCCTCGAGCTTTGCACCAAGCGCGCGGATCTCTCCCACCAATGTAGTCAGACGCATGGCATAGTCGTTCACCGATTCTGTTTCCTCCATCTGCAACTTGTGAAATTGGCGCTTCAGCACTTGTGCCCGAGCCTTGGTGACACGATATTCTCCGATCCTCATCTCTTTGAGTGCGGTCCACGCCTCTCTTGCTGTCTCGAACTCCGCCAATGTTATCAGCATGGAATCCGGCACAGACTGGGCTATGGCGGCCATGGCACCTTCGTCGCACTCCTTGTCGACGTAAATGCGTCCGTAATGGCCTCCCACACTCGAAGGGTTCAAGAATAATCTTCATCTTGACCGCCCACACGCCGTGGTTGGCGTCGGTGAGCATCGGGTACTGGATGGGGATGTTGCGATGCGCTCAAGCGTTGGCGCCGCCAAGCCACAAGGTCGTGGTAAGGCGGACCGATCTAAAGAGCGGAAGACACGAAACTTGGATATGTCCGAGGTCAAGTGCTATAACTGCAACGAGATGGGTCACTTTGCGAAGGATTGTCCGGAGCCTAACAAGAGGGAGATCAAGGCAAATTTGGCGAAGCAGAAGACGAACGTCCAGGTCTTCGATGGCGAAGTTTGTGATCTCGTCAAACAGCGGTGGTGAAACCAAACCGAAGGTGCTACTTCATGAGAAAAAGGTAACACCAAAGTTATCCGGAGCGAACGTGTCGTGGTATCTCGACACGGGTGCCAGTAACCACATGACGGGGTGCAAGGAGAAGTTCCTCGAGCTGGAATATGATGTTCAAGGCTCGGTCAAGTTCGGTGATGGTTCAAATGTTGAGATTTGCGGGCAAGGTTCTGTCGTCTTCGAGGACAGGAGAACATCGCATACTCACCGGAGTGTACTACATCCCACGGCATCGCAACATCCCCATCCAGTACCCGATGCTCACCGACGCCAACTCCGGCGTGTGGGCGGTCACACGCCGTAGTTGGCGTCGGTGAGCATCGGGTACTGGATGGGGATGTTGTGATGCGGCTGCACGTTTGCGCCGCCCGTTCCGCCACCACTGGTTGCTGACTTGCCGCCCTTCTTCACCTTGTTGCCGTTCTTGTTCGCCTTGGAACCGCCATTGCCGGACTTGACCGACTCTGCATTGCCGAACTCTAGCTAGTCTGCGCTCTGATACCAATTGTTGGTTTTGATCCCTCGAAACCCTCTGGGAGATACACGTACGTGCAACTAGCTAGCAAGCTAGCTAGCAGGTGAATTGATTTCCAACGCACGTGCCTAGCGCAGACTCCGTACGTGAAGCTGGCTTGACCGAGCGACCACCGATCGATTTCCTTTTGGCGTGGCCGACGGAACTTGGCAAACAAAACAGATCAAGAAACTATTTGGTGATGGCCACAGGTGCCTGTCGCACCTGGTGAATACTTTGTATTGCTTTCTCGTTGGTACAGATTACAGGGGGTGGTCATGTATATATACTACCAGGCTAGACCCAAACCCAAACCGACTAGGCTTAGTATTCTACAAGGACACGCATACATACAAGACGGACACGGGATTACTCTAACAAGGTCCTCTCTCATCATATACTAGTACTCACGTAAGCTTTCTAATTAGTAATGCAGTTGTCACTGCATAGTTGTGTTAATTGTTTATTCTTTGGAGAGAGATCATAGTTGTGTTTTCTTGTTGCGAGAAGAGAACATAGTTATGTTAAGTACTCCTATTAAAGAAGCTTGGTGGGTGTACATGCACAAGGGCTATGTCTCCCCTATTATGAGACGAGCGACCATCTCATCCAGTGGCGGAGCCAAGGGGGGACGAGCGGGGGCCAGCCCCCCCCCCCCCCAACGATCGAGCGATCATGCAGTTGGTACCAGGTAATTAGCGATATAATCTCCTGAACTCACGTGTTGGCCCCCCTTATCTCAACGCGAATTTTGGGAAAAAGAAAAAAGGCCCATGTGAAGCCCACTAGCGGCCACATTAGGCGATTGTATGTAATCTACTGGTCTGGGGTTCTCCCGTAATTAGCGAGTGTGGGGATAACTGCGCAGAGTTTTGTCGCCGCCGCTCCGAGCCCTTTGAAGGAAATATGCCCTAGAGGCAATAATAAAGTTATTATTTATTTCCTCATATCATGATAAATGTTTATTATTCATGCTAGAATTGTATTAAACGGAAACATGATACATGTGTGAATACATAGACAAATATATAGTCACTAGTATGCCTCTACTTGACTAGCTCATTAATCAAAGATGGTTATGTTTCCCAACCATAGACATGTGTTGTCATTTGATTAATGGGATCACATCATTAGAAGAATGATGTGATTGACATGACCCATTCCGTTAGCTTAGCACTTGATCGCTTAGTATGTTGCTATTGCTTTCTTCATGACTTATACATGTTCCTGTAACTATGAGATTATGCAACTCCTGCGTTTACGGAGGAACACTTTGGTGCTACCAAACGTCACAACGTAATCGGGTGATTATAAAGGAGTACTACAGGTGTCTCCAAAGGTACATGTTGGATTGGCGTATTTCGAGATTAGGTTTTGTCACTCCGATTGCCTGGAGAGGTATCTCTGGGCCCACTCGGTAATGCACATCACTATAAGCCTTGCAAGCATTGCAACTAATGAGTTAGTTGCGGGATGATGTATTACAGAACGAGTAAAGAGACTTGCCTGTAACGAGATTGAACTAGGTATTGAGATACCGGCGATCGAATCTCGGGCAAGTAACATACCGATGACAAAGGGAACAACGTATGTTGTTATGCGGTTTGACCGATAAAGATTTTCGTAGAATATGTGGGAGCCAATATGAGCATCCAGGTTCCGCTATTGGTTATTGACCGGAGACGTGTCTCGGCCATGTCTACATTGTTCTCGAACCCGTAGGGTCCGTGACGCTTAAGGTTTCGATGATGCTTATATTATGAGTTTATGAGTTTTGATGTACCGAAGGAGTTCGGAGTCCCGGATGAGATCGGGGACATGACGAGGAGTCTCGAAATGGTCGAGACGTAAAGATCGATATGTTGGACGACTATATTCGGACTTCGGAAAGGTTCCGAGTGATTCGGGTATTTTTTGGAGTACCGGAGAGTTACGGGAATTCGCCGGGGAGTATATGGGCCTTATTGGGCCAGACAGGGAATAGAGGAGAGAGGCCAAAGGAAGGAGGCCTGCGCCCACCTTCTGGTCCGAATTGGACAAGGGGGGCAGCCCACTTTTCCTTCTCCCTCCCCTCCTCTTTCCTTCTCCAACAAGGAAAGGAGGAGTCCTACTCCTCCTCTTTCCTTCTCCTACAATGAAAGGAGGAGTCCTACTCCCGGTGGGAGTAGAACTCCCCCCTTGGCGCGCCTCCTCCATAGGCCGGCCGCCTCCCCCCTTGCTCCTATATATATGGGGGCAGGGGGGGCACCCCAGAGAGACAACAACAATTGATCCTTGAGATCTATTAGCCGTGTGCGGTGCCCCCCTTCACCATAGTCCTCCTCGATAATATTGTAGCGGTGCTTAGGCGAGGCCCTGCGACGGTAGAACATCAAGATCGTCACCACGTCATCGTGCTGACAGAACTCTCCCTCGACACTCGGCTGGATCGGAGTTCGAGGGACGTCATCGAGCTGAACATGTGCTAGAACTAGGAGGTGCCGTAGTTTCGGTGCTTGATCGGTCGGGCCGTGAAGACGTACAACTACATCAACCGCGTTGTGCTAACGTTTCCGCTTTTGGTCTCACGAGGGCGTGGACAACACTCTCCTCTCGTTGCTATGCATCACCATGATCCTTGCGTGTGCGTAGGAAATTTTTGAAATTACTACGTTCCCCAAAAGTGGCATCCGAGCCTGGTTTTATGCGTAGATGTTATATGCACGAGTAGAACACAAGTGAGTTGTGGGCGATACAAGTCATACTGCTTACCAGCATGTCATACTTTGGTTCGGCGGTATTGTTGGATGAAGCGGCCCGGACCGACATTACGCGTACGCTTACGCGAGACTGGTTTTACCGCCGTGCTTTGCACACAGGTGACTAGCGGGTGTCTGTTTCTCCAACTTTAGTTGAACCGAGTGTGGCTACGCCCGGTCCTTGCGAAGGTTAAAACAGCACTAACTTGACGAACTATCGTTGTGGTTTTGATGCGTAGGTAAGAACGGTTCTTGCTCAGCCCGTAGCAGCCACGTAAAATTTGCAACAACAAAGTAGAGCACGACAAACTGGTTTTTGCAGGGCATGTAGTGATGTGATATGGTCAAGACGTGATGCTATATTTTATTGTATGAGATGATCATGTTTTGTAACCGGGTTATCGGCAATCGGCAGGAGCCATATGGTTGTCGCTTTATTGTATGAAATGCAACGCTTCTGTAATTGCTTTACTTTATCACTAAGCGGATAGTCGTAGAAGCAATAGATGGCGTAACAACAACGATGCTACGATGGAGATCAAGGTGTCGCGCCCGGTGGCGATGGTGATCACGACGGTGCTTCGAGATGGAGATCACAAGCACAAGATGATGATGGCCATATCATATCACTTATATTGATTGCATGTGATGTTTATCCTTTATGCATCTTATCTTGCTTTGATTTACGGTAGCATTTTAAGATGATCTCTCACTAAAAATTATCAAGAAGTGTTCTCCCTGAGTATGCACCGTTGCGAAAGTTCTTCGTGCTGAGACACCACGTGATGATCGGGTGTGATAGGCTCTACGTTCAAATACAACGAGTGCAAAACAGTTGCACACGCGGAATACTCAGGTTAAACTTGACGAGCCTAGCATATAACAGATATGGCCTCGGAACACGGAGACCGAAAGGTCGAACGTGAATCATATAGTAGATATGATGTTCACCATTGAAACTACTCCATCTCATGTGATGATCGGACATGGTTTAGTTGATTTGGATCACGTGATCACTTAGATGACTAGAGAGATGTCTGTCTAAGTGGGAGTTCTTAAGTAATATGATTAATTGAACTTAAATTTATCATGAACTTAGTCCTGGTAGTATTAGCATATCTATGTTGTAGATCAATAGCTCGCGTTTAGCTCCCCTGTTTTCTTTTTGATACGTTCCTAGAGAAAAATTATGTTGAAAAATGTTAGTAGCAATGATGCGGATTGGATCCGTGATCTGAGGTTTATCCTCATTGCTGCACGTAAGAATTATGTCCTTGATGCACCGCTAGGTGAAAGACCTATTGCAGGAGCAGATACAGGCGTTATGAACGCTTTGGCTAGCTCAATATGATGACTACTTGATAGTTTAGTGCACCATGCTTAACAGCTTAGAATCGGGACTTCAAAGACGTTTTGAACGTCATGGACCATATGAGATGTTCCAGGAATTGAAGTTAATATTTCAAGCAAATACCCGAGTTGAGAGATATGAAGTCTCCAACAAGTTCTATAGCTAAAAGATGGAGGAGAATCGCTCAACTAGTGAGTATGTGCTCAGATAGTCTGGGTACTACAATCGCTTGAATCAAGTGGGAGTTAATCTTCTAGATAAAATAGTGATTGACAGAATTCTCTAGTCACCATCACCAAGTTAGTAGAATTAAGGGGGCTAGTTCTGCTTCCGGCCGCCCACGCAACGTGCAGGTGTGCTAAGGGCGATGGGCCCAGACCCCTGTGCGCTTAGGTTTAGACCGGCGTGCTGACCTCTCTGTTGTGCCTAGGTGGGGCTGCGACGTGTTGATCTTCCGCGGCCGGGCATGACCCAGAAAAGTGTGTCCGGCCAAATGGGATCAAGCGTGTTGGGTTATGTGGTGCACCCCTGCGGGGAAGTTAATCTATTCGAATAGCCGTGATCTTCGGTAACAGGACGACTTGGAGTTGTACCTTGACCTTATGACAACTAGAACCGGATACTTAATAAAAACACACCCTTCCAAGTGCCAGATACAACCCGGTGGTCGCTCTCTATCAGGGTTACGATGAGGGGATCGCCGGGTAGGATCTATGCTATGCGATGCTACTTGGAGGACTTCAGTCTACTCTCTTCTACATGTTGCAAGACGGAGGCTGCCAGAAGCGTAGTCTTCGACAGGATTAGATATCCCCCTCTTATTCTCGGCATTCTGCAGTTCAGTCCATGATATGGCCCTTTACACATAAATCCATGCATATGTAGTGTAGCTCCTTGCTTGCAGTACTTTGGATGAGTACTCACGGTTGCCTTGCTCCCCTTTTCCCCTTTCTGTACCCGGTTGCTGCGACTGCACGATGGAGCCCAAGAGCGACGCCACCGTCGATGATTTACTACTACACCGGAGGTGCCTACTACTACGCAGCAGCCGACGCATTTACGACCAGGAGTAGTTAGGAGGATCCCAGGCAGGAGGCCTGCCCTCGTTCGATCTGTATCCCAGTTTGTGCTAGCCATCTTAGGGCAACTTGTTTAACTTATGTCTGTTCTCAGATTTTGTTGCTTCCGCTGACTCGTCTATGATCGAGCACTTGTATTCGAGCCCTCGAGGCCCCTGGCTTGTATTATGATGCTTGTATGACTTATTTATGTTTAGAGTTGTGTTGCGATATCTTCCCGTGAGTCCCTGATCTTGATCGTACACGTTTGCGTGTATGATTAGTGTACGATTGAATCAGGGGCGTCACAAGTTGGTATCAGAGCCGACTGCCTGTAGGAATCCCCCTTTCCAACTCCTTGGCCGAAGTCGAGTCTAGACATTACAAAACTTTTACTGACATGGCTGTGTGTCTTACGGGCCCACGTCGCCATTTGGGTGGTATTAGGATCTTTTATTCCTCGACCTATACTCTGGGACACTGATCTCTCTTCTATTCGGGTTAAATGAATTTTGCTAAATCTAACATTAGGATCTCGTTATCACTTTCACCCGGAGAGCCCCTTATTGCTGATGATCGTCTGCTGCACGTGAAGACCCTGGATATACTCTTCACTGTTAACCCGAGAACTTGTGTTCATCGCGTTTGCAATTCCCCTTCCACCGTCAACCCTTATGGATAACTACTTGTAGTTGTTATTCTTACATTAATCCCGGTTGGTCTTGTTATTATAAGATACCCCAAACACTCGCCGTTGTTCCGATAATCCTTTGAGCTTGCTGCCTTGCTGTTCTTTGTCACCGAATACCCCTACGGATAATTCTCGCACTTATCGAGTATCCGCTCATCGCCCAGTTGTTCATGTGTTTCACAATGGTCTTCGAAATACTATTCGATCCTCCAAAAATCCTTAGTAGCTTATTGCTCTGCAATACTGGTCTACTTGCATGATGGATGCTTTCCATACATCCGCAATATTCGTTAGTATCCTTAGGCATCGCTATTTTGATCCTTTTGATTCAACATGAGTGCGAATGCACGCAATCATCAGTTGATCCTTTTAAATTATCTTTCCGGCTCAGATGTCATTTTAAACAAGAGCTGGTTCTCAACCAATCCAAATGTCGTCGATAGTACCCCTAAGGCTATTCAACTTATCCACCCCTAATCAGAACATTGCTTCTGTGCCCGTTTTTTGAACATCATAATTCCATTGCATTTGAGCTCTGGATTAGTCGGTTGTTTCTATAATCCAATGCCCTTGCATTGTTACTTCCTCTCGATTGTGTCTGATGCTCCCATCAGCTTTGTTATGGACCGACAGATCCTTCAATGGATTTTATCCGACATTGTCCTTCACAT
Source organism: Aegilops bicornis (assembly GCA_021605145.1). Classification (NCBI taxonomy): domain Eukaryota; kingdom Viridiplantae; phylum Streptophyta; class Magnoliopsida; order Poales; family Poaceae; genus Aegilops; species Aegilops bicornis. Next base: position 23,654,652 of record CM038674.1, on the reverse strand, counting down.
TCAATAACCTTGTGAGCCTTCCCTTGGATACATATTGCCTTTGGTAAATTGTATCATCTACTTTCTCAACCTTGCTCTACTTTCGAGCTTGTGATATTTACTCTTGAAACTTGTGGCATATGTTTCTAAGAAGCCCCTATGGGTTGAACCTATGCTTTCCTTAATTTGTGTGAACTCGAAAGTTTTCACGAGTCATACTCTTCTGGTATTTTTCTAGATAAAATTCCAACACTACGACTTCTTCAAAAGTGAGAGGTGAATGGAAGGTTATACATTGAAGAAGTGGGAGTCGACCTTGAACTTTGTGTTCATGCCCATGGACACGATGTAGATCCTACCATAGAAGCTTCTTGCGATAATAACTATTTCGTTGATACAATAGCATCTGGTATCTGTGAATTTATCCTATGCAATCGTGGTTCCGACCATATTTTCTCTTTGATCCCATTTCTCGGGCAAGTTTAATCACTTGTCTTCTATGGATCAATACACCAGTACAACCTTTTACTTTGATCTTGTGTCGAGTATTACCACGGGTATCTCGAGGATATCTTGCCATTGCACTACATCTTATAAACTTTGATGAAACACTACCTTACCTTGTCTTTGTCACTTCATGGGTTCTGGGTTGTTTGTCAACCGAGAACACCGATAAGTGAATTGATTCCGCACTCGATTCAATAACTCTAAGTAATTTTCATTGCTTATGAGTTTATTAATCCTTCAAGTCATCGCTAGCCTGATCGGCGATATCCTTATCGTGCAACTTTTAACTGTGCTACCTAGTCCTTCTTTCCGGAGCACAAATTTAGATGGTAAGCTAATCTTATGTCGATCTTCCTCGTCATATCATTTCTCCTTGAACAACAAACTTGATTTCGAAGTTTGTGTCGCACTCCATGGTTCCAATAACCTTTCGCTTCATCATTCCTTTAACTTGATGTCATCGCCGATCGGTTACACCTTCATGTAATCCCTTACAAAGTCGTGGTCATCGTCAACATTTTGACTCCTTCCGTGATACCAATCAATTCATGATGATGAGTACCACCTCGTCCCTTGGTAATTTGAGTTACCATCGACAACATCCTTGCCTTCCTTCCATCACAAACTTATTCATGTTATGGATGCAACTTGCAATCTAGCTTGTCTTATGTTCTACCTTGAAGTATTACTATCTCTAATGTCGAGGATGTTGTGAGAATTTCACCACCTCTTAAGAAATTCTTGTTGCAGCGATGCTTCTCGCCATCACCATTCTTTCTTGGTCCCCGTGTTGGTTCTAACCAGGATACCAACAGATGAACGGTGCTATTTGGATTCTGTCCTTCTAGCAACCCTATTGCTTTGAAGTTAATGGTCGGCCGTTCATTCTTAGACATTTGATTACTGAATCACCATTCCGACGTTGGTTGTGCAACCCAACCCATATTTCGGGTGCACCTTTCAACCAATGTTTAATTGTGTATGTTTTCCTCGAGCATACATCATTATACCATTTGATCTGACAAATGTTATCTCCTTGTTCACATAATGGTGGAAATCCATCTTTTGTTAACCTTGATGAATTGTCACTGATCCCATCAGCCACCTCCTCATCCTCTCGTTGGTTTACCGATGAACTCTTGTTTCGGAACTGGCTTCCATAGTTCATCTCTCGAGAATCTTCGATGTCATCTCGTCAATTTGTATCGCACCTTTTCTCCTCAAGCATCGTGAGATTGAGGTATCCTAACACCGATCAGATCTGAATCTCGGTCAGATATGATGATTGGAACATTTTTCCAAGAGTTATAACACTGGTCTTTTATGACCCGGTAAGGTGATGGCATGTCCAAAGACACCGCCGATGACCTGCTGTTATAGTTTCCTTATTAGCAAGGTTAGCCATTCTTCCATGAGGAAAATTGTAAGACTTATTCTATAAGTTGTTCTTGATGAATCCTTTGAGTATTCAAAATCCGACCTTTGCTTGAAAACCATGTCAATGCTATCTCAAGCATGTCTGTGGAACGCCGATTTTAATGTAAACATTTGAAGCCCAATGCTAAATGATTCTTGCTCAATTATCCAAACACCATTGTATGGGTAATGTCATGAAATTTCTCTCCCCTTACCTAAAGGGTTTTCTACATTATATCTTGTCATGGATATCATGCTCTGTTTGTCCTTGGGAAGGATACACCCTTGAAATACGTGTTTAAGCACATTTTCCTTTCCATTGCCTCGTTTAATCTGATAATCACATTTTCCTTTTCCATTGTTTGGTTTAACCTTTCTTGTGATCTATATGATCTAAGCAGAAATATTCTCCTGCTTATGTAAACACCTCGGTGTACAATTCTGTCAGCGAGACCCTCTTGCATTTGTCGATAGCATTCCGGCAACCACCGATAGACGAGAACTTTGCCAATTGGTCCGCCTCGTTCAACGAGCAGGAAAATGGTTCTCTTCGTCCCTCGCCCTTGGTACCGACGTTGTTGCCAACAAAACCGACAGGCTACCCTCGACATGCCTTACTTACATGATCGTGCAAGGCGCCACCGCCTTCCTACTTTTTACCCACATGGTGGGCCCATAACCCACAGTTCCAATCGATCGAAACCTGACTCTGTACACCCCGGTTTCCAAAGTTATTCCTCGCGCTTGACTTCTTATGTAACTCACGGGCCACCTTCCTAGTGTTCTATTATGGTATCGCACCCAATCCTTACTCTCCTTGCTCAACCCCTTTCTCACCCTGGTTCGCACCTCGAGCAACTATCAATCCGCTTGGAACCTCTTATTGTACCTTTGCACCTTACTCTCGATGTATTTTATATGTTCAACTCGAGAGATACTCTTATGCTCATTCTTGGGTTAACCCCCAGATTGTTCCCTCATAAGCCTTTTTGTCATAGCCGAGTTTCTCCTTATTGATTCGTTAGTACGTTGGAGATCCCGAAGAAAGGATGACGGCTCCATCATGATGACCTGGAGCAGAGAAATGAAGACTTCAACATAATGGATCCACCTCTTCGAGAAGAGCAACCAAGACCGAGAAGATCCGTTAGAATACCGTAACCAGAACTTTCCCCCTTACTCCCCTCTTAAATCTCGGGACGAGATTTCTTGTAGTGGAGGAGAATTGTGACGCCCGGATAATCAAGCTACAGTAAACCTCTGCTAATGGTGCCACGTCACCTCGGTTACTGTTGTTAATCTCGTGTTAGTTCAAAATCGATTCGAAATTCAAACTTAAAATAAAGTCAAACGGTAAAGGTTTTCAAATATTTAAAACTAAAATGTCGAGGTATTGCCGATAATTCATAAGTAATGTTGGTGGAGGAACCACATTTTTATAAAAGGTCTAAATGCATTTAAATAATTAAAACAGTAGATAAAACAATTAATTAAATGCCTTTTGTATTATATAAAATACTAAACTGTTTTGTTTAGGGTAAAACTTTTTATGACAAAGGGTTTGGGGTGGCAATGCTAAATTTAGGAGTTGAAATTATATTTTTACAAAATTAAAATAAATTGAAAAGTCAAAAGAAAGCGTAAAAGAAAATAAAGAAAAGGGAAAAGATCAAAATACAAAAAAGGAGAACACCCCTACCCCTCATTTGGGCCACGGCCCGAGATGGCCTTTATATTCAAACAGGCCGCCCAACCGACCACTCCTCCATAACCTCCCCCGAACCCTAACCGCCCCATCGTCTCCTCCCGATCCCCACTCTCCCTCGCTCTCCTCTCTCTCCTCCTTCGCCGATCTGGATCGGGGCAAACCCCCGATCCCATCGGCCCGACGCCGCGCCGCCGCTTCCCCATAGGCCGCCACCGGCGCCGAGCACCGCCACTCCCGGCTTCCTCCGCGCCTCTCCTCTCCCTCGCCTCGAAGCCTCGCTCCTGTCTCGTCTGGGTCGGAATCGGGCAGACGCGCCCCGACCCCGCCGACGTAGAAGCCGCACGCCGCCACGCCGCTCCTCGTCGGCGCCCGATGCCCGCTGCCAAGCTTCGTCGCCGGATCCGTGGCCTCCTCGTCTCCTCCTCACGCTGCCTCGACCCTGCCGCCGAACGCCACCTCGACCCTCCTCGTCGGACCTCCCCGACCTTCACGAGCCTGCTGCCATTCCCCACGGCCCCAGTGAGCCCCGCCGCTCCCTCCTCTACTCGCGCTCTCGCCATCGCCTTGTCCCACGATCTACTGTGGTTGCCACGTCCGGCGCCTCTGCCGTGGCCTCGCCTCAACCCCCTGCTCCGTTACGCCGCACCACCCGCCTCGCGCCTGGGACCACGCCTCCCGGTGCCCCTCGTGCCCCTGCGGCAACCCCGCCGTGTGCCACGCCACGCCCGCCAGGCAGGCTACGGGCACCGTCGCCTGCTACGCCCATTGCCGTTAAGCCGCACTTCGGTCGGCCCCTAGGACACGACAGGGCCCCAGCGATTTAAAAAAAAGATAATAATAAATATAATTAAATAATAAATAATCAATTAATTAACTAAATTAATTCTGTTTAAATTAATTAATTAAATTGGTTAACCTAATTAATTGTAGTTAATAAACCTAATCATGTTAGTTAGACTAACTAAACCTGATTAGTTAGTCTTAGACAATGACAACCGGGCCCATGCGTCAGTTTGACCCAGTCAACCACTGTTGACTGCTGACATCAGCATGACATCATGCTGATGTCATAAATCCAATTTCAAATTAAATTAAATAATTAATTAAATTCCAGAAATTAATAAAATCTTTAGAAAATCATATCTTTTAATCCGTAACTCGGATTAAATTATTTTCAACATGAAAGTTGCTCAGAACGACGAGACGATTCCGGGTACGCAACCCATTCGTCCACCACACCCCCCTAATCTATCGAACTCGCAACTTTCCCCCTTCGGTTCATCTGTCTGTAACGCGAACACCGGAATACTTTCCGGATGTTTCCTTCACCGGTATCACCTCATACCGCGTTAGGGCACGCCTAGCATCACGCTTTGCTTTGTCATGCATCGTCATGCATCTGTTTGCTTAAATATTCATTGTTTCTTCCCTCTTCTTCCGCTTAGACACCGAGACCGACACGCCGCTGCCCAGTACGACTACGGAGTTGACGACCCCTCTCTCTTGCCAGAGCAACCAGACAAGCCCCCCTCCCTTGATCACCAGATATCGCCTATTCTTCTCTATACTGCTTGCATTAGAGTAGTGTAGCATGTTACTGCTTTCAGTTAATCCTATACTGCTGCATAGCCTGTCCTTGCTACTACGGTTGTTACCTTTACCTGCTATCCTACTGCTTAGTATAGGATGCTAGTGTTCCATCAGTGGCCCTACACTCTTGTCCGTCTGCCATGCTATACTATTGGGTTGTGATCACTTCGGGAGGTGATCACGGGCATATACTATATACTTACACTATTACATTACATGTGATACTGTTCGGAGATGGGGGCTGAAAGGACAGGTGGCTCCATCCCGGTAGAGGTGGGCCTGGGTTCCCGACGGCCCCCGACTGTTACTTGTGGCAGAGCGACAGGGCAGGTTGAGACCGCCTAGGAGAGAGGTGGGCCTGGCCCTGGTCGGCGTCATGATACTTAACATGCTTAACGAGATCTTGGTATTTGATCCGAGTCCGCCATTTGGTCTATACGCACTAACCAGCTACGCTGAACAGTTATGGGCACTCGACGCCGTGGTATCAGCCAAGCACTTCATGACGCTGGATCGAAGCGCGCGCTACCGGATTGGAACGTAGGCCTGCCTGTATTAAGGGGCTAGTTCTGCTTCCGCCGCCCACGCAACGTGCAGGTGTGCAAAGGGCGATGATGGGCCTGCACTGTGCGCTTTAGGTATAGACCGCGTGCTGGCCTCTCTGTTGTGCCTAGGTGGGGCTGCGACGTGTTGATCTTCCGCGGCCGGGCATGACCCAGAAAAGTGTGTCTGGCCAAATGGGATCAAGCGTGTTGGGTTATGTGGTGCACCCCTGCAGGGAAGTTAATCTATTCGAATAGTCGTGATCTTCAAGAATGTGACGACTTGGAGTTGTACCTTGACCTTATGACAACTAGAACCGGATACTTAATAAAACACACCCTTCCAAGTGCCAGATACAACCCGGTGGTCGCTCTCTATTAGGGTTAAGAGGAGGGGATCGCCGGGTAGGATTTATGCTATGCGATGCTACTTGGAGGACTTCAGTCTACTCTCTTCTACATGTTGCAAGACGGAGGCTGCCAGAAGCGTAGTCTTCGACAGGATTAGATGTCCCCCTCTTATTCTGGCATTCTGCAGTTCAGTCCACTGATATGGCCCTTTACACATAAATCCATGCATATGTAGTGTAGCTCCTTGCTTGCGAGTACTTTGGATGAGTACTCACGGTTGCCTTGCTCCCCTTTTCCCCTTTCTCTGCATTCGTGCTGCGACTGCACGATGGAGCCAAGGAGCCGACGCCACCATCGATGACGACTACTACACCGGAGGTGCCTACTACTACGCAGGCAGCCCGACGATTTACCACTGTGAGTAGTTAGGAGGATCCAGTGCAGGAGGCATGCGCCTCTTTTGATCTCAGATCCCGCTTTGTGCTAGCCATCTTATGGCAACTTGTTTAACTTATGTCCTGTACTCGAGATATTGTTGCTTCCGCTGACTCGCCTATGATCAAGCACTTGTATTCGAGCCCTCGAGGCCCCTCGGCTTGTATTATGATGCTTGTATGACTTATTTATGTTTAGAGTTGTGTTGTGATATCTTCCGTGAGTCCTCGATCTTGATCGTATATCGCTTATGCAGTATGATTAGTGTACGATTGAATCGGGGGCGTCACAATTATGCTATTGATATGAGTAATTGTGACACCTAAAGTGTTATTGTGAGTATGGTTAGTTCATAATAATTGCTGAAACCTGAATGCTGACTTTTCATGTTTACAACAACAAGAGCAAACAGAGTTTGTAAAAGTTTTTCTTTATCACTTTCAGTTTATCAACTGAATTGCTTGAGGACAAGCAAAGGTTTAAGCTTGGGGGAGTTGATACGTCTCCAACGTATCTACTTTTCCAAACACTTTTGCCCTTGTTTTGGACTCTAACTTGCATGATTTGAATGAAACTAACCCAGACTGACGCTGTTTTCAGCAGAACTGCCATGATGTTGTTTTATGTGTAGAAAAGAGAAGTTCTCGGAATGTCCTGAAAATCCACGGAGGAACCTTTTGGAAAATATAAAAAATACTTGCGAAAGAATCAAGACCAGGGGGCCCACACCCTGTCCACGAGGGTGGGGGGCGCGCCTCCCCTGGGCGCGCCCCCTATCTCGTGGGCCCCCTGGACCTCCACCGACCTCAACTCCAACTCCATATATTCACGTTAGGGAGGGAAAAAATTAGAGAGAAAGTTTCATCGCGTTTTACGACACGGAGCCGCCGCCAAGCCCTAATCTCTCTCGGGAGGGCTGATCTGGAGTCCGTTCGGGGATCCGAAGAGGGGAATGCGTCGCCGTCGTCATCATCAACCTTACTCCTTAACCAATTTAATGATGCTCTAGACGGTGAGTTTGTAATTACATCGTAGGCTTGCTGGATGGTGATGGGTTGGATTAGATTTACCATGTAATTAAGTTAGTTTTGTTAGGGTTTGATCCCTAGTATCCACTATGTTCTAAGATTGACGTTGCTATGTCTTTGCTATGCTTAATGCTTGTCACTGCATAGTTGTGTTAATTGTTTATTCTTTGGAGAGAGATCATAGTTGTGTTTTCTTGTTGCGAGAAGAGAACATAGTTATGTTAAGTACTCCTATTAAAGAAGCTTGGTGGGTGTACATGCACAAGGGCTATGTCTCCCCTATTATGAGACGAGCGACCATCTCATCCAGTGGCGGAGCCACGGGGGGACGAGCGGGGGCCAGGCCCCCCCAACGATCGAGCGATCATGCAGTTGGTACCAGGTAATTAGCGATATAATCTCCTGAACTCACGTGTTGGCCCCCCTTATCTCAACGCGAATTTTGGGAAAAGAAAAAGGCCCATGTGAAGCCCACTAGCGGCCACATTAGGCGATTGTATGTAATCTACTGGTCTGGGGTTCTCCCGTAATTAGCGAGTGTGGGGATAACTGCGCAGAGTTTTGTCGCCGCCGCTCCGAGCCCTTTGAAGGAAATATGCCCTAGAGGCAATAATAAAGTTATTATTTATTTCCTCGTATCATGATAAATGTTTATTATTCATGCTAGAATTGTATTAAACGGAAACATGATACATGTGTGAATACATAGACAAATATATAGTCACTAGTATGCCTCTACTTGACTAGCTCATTAATCAAAGATGGTTATGTTTCCCAACCATAGACATGTGTTGTCATTTGATTAATGGGATCACATCATTAGAAGAATGATGTGATTGACATGACCCATTCCGTTAGCTTAGCACTTGATCGCTTAATATGTTGCTATTGCTTTCTTCATGACTTATACATGTTCCTGTAACTATGAGATTATGCAACTCCTGCTTACCGGAGGAACACTTTGGTGCTACCAAACGTCACAATGTAACTGGGTGATTATAAAGGAGTACTACAGGTGTCTCCAAAGGTACATGTTGGATTGGCGTATTTCGAGATTAGGTTTTGTCACTCCGATTGTCGGAGAGGTATCTCTGGGCCCACTCGGTAATGCACATCACTATAAGCCTTGCAAGCATTGCAACTAATAAGTTAGTTATGGATGATGTATTACAGAACAAGTAAAGAGACTTGCCGTAACGAGATTGAACTAGGTATTGAGATACCGACGATCGAATCTCGGCAAGTAACATACCGATGACAAAGGGAACAACGTATGTTGTTATGCGGTTTGACCGATAAAGATTTTCGTAGAATATGTGGGAGCCAATATGAGCATCCAGGTTCCGCTATTGGTTATTGACCGGAGACGTGTCTCGGCCATGTCTACATTGTTCTCGAACCCGTAGGGTCCGCACGCTTAAGGTTTCGATGACAGTTATATTATGAGTTTATGAGTTTTGATGTACCGAAGGAGTTCGGAGTCCCGGATGAGATCGGGGACATGACGAGGAGTCTCGAAATGGTCGAGACGTAAAGATCGATATGTTGGACGACTATATTCGGACTTCGGAAAGGTTCCGAGTGATTCGGTATTTTTGGAGTACCGGAGAGTTACGGGAATTCGCCGGGGAGTATATGGGCCTTATTGGGCCATACGGGAATAGAGGAGAGAGGCCAAAAGGAAGGAGGCCTGCACCCACCCTCTGGTCCGAATTGGACAAGGGGGGCAGCCCACTTTTCCTTCTCCCTCCCCTCCTCTTTCCTTCTCCAACAAGGAAAGGAGGAGTCCTACTCCTCCTCTTTCCTTCTCCTACAATGAAAGGAGGAGTCCTACTCCGGTGGGAGTAGAACTCCCCCTTGGCGCCTCCTCCATAGGCCGGCCGCCTCCCCCTTGCTCCTATATATATGGGGGCAGGGGGCACCCAGAGAGACAACAACAATTGATCCTTGAGATCTATTAGCCGTGTCACGGTGCCCCCCTTCACCATAGTCCTCCTCGATAATATTGTAGCGGTGCTTAGGCGAGGCCCTGCGACGGTAGAACATCAAGATCGTCACCACGTCATCGTGCTGACAGAACTCTCCCTCGACACTCGGCTGGATCGGAGTTCGAGGGACGTCATCGAGCTGAACGTGTGCTAGAACTCGGAGGTGCCGTAGTTTCGGTGCTTGATCGGTCGGGCCGTGAAGACGTACGACTACATCAACCGCGTTGTTCTAACGCTTCCGCTTTTGGTCTACGAGGGTACGTGGACAACACTCTCCCCTCTCGTTGCTATGCATCACCATGATCCTTGCGTGTGCGTAGGAAATTTTTGAAATTACTACGTTCCCCAAAAGTGGCATCCGAGCCTGGTTTTATGCGTAGATGTTATATGCACGAGTAGAACACAAGTGAGTTGTGGGCGATATAAGTCATACTGCTTACCAGCATGTCATACTTTGGTTCGGGCGGTATTGTTGGATGAAGCGGCCCGGACCGACATTACGCCAGACGCTTCTGCGAGACTGGTTTTACCGCCGTGCTTTGCACACAGTGACTAGCGGGTGTCTGCTTTCTCCAACTTTAGTTGAACCGAGTGTGGCTACGCCCGGTCCTTGCGAAGGTTAAAACAGCACTAACTTGACGAACTATCGCTGTGGTTTTGATGCGTAGGTAAGAACGGTTCTTGCTCAGCCCGTAGCAGCCACGTAAAATTTGCAACAACAAAGTAGAGGACGTCTAACTTGTTTTTGCAGGGCATGTAGTGATGTGATATGGTCAAGACGTGATGCTATATTTTATTGTATGAGATGATCATGTTTTGTAACCGAAGTTATCGGCAATCGCAGGAGCCATATGGTTGTCGCTTTATTGTATGAAATGCAAACGCCCTGTAATTGCTTTACTTTATCACTAAGCGGATAGTCGTAGAAGCAATAGATGGCGTAACAACAACGATGCTACGATGGAGATCAAGGTGTCGCGCCGGTGACGATGGTGATCACGACGGTGCTTCGGAGATGGAGATCACAAGCACAAGATGATGATGGCCATATCATATCACTTATATTGATTGCATGTGATGTTTATCCTTTATGCATCTTATCTTGCTTTGATTTACGGTAGCATTTTAAGATGATCTCTCACTAAAAATTATCAAGAAGTGTTCTCCCTGAGTATGCACCGTTATGAAAGTTCTTCGGGCTGAGACACCACGTGATGATCGGGTGTGATAGGCTCTATGTTCAAATACAACGGGTGCAAAACAGTTGCACACGCGGAATACTCAGGTTAAACTTGACGAGCCTAGCATATAACAGATATGGCCTCGAACACGGAGACCGAAGGTCGAACGTGAATCATATAGTAGATATGATGTTCACCATTGAAACTACTCCATCTCATGTGATGATCGGACATGGTTTAGTTGATTTGGATCACGTGATCACTTAGATGACTAGAGAGATGTCTGTCTAAGTGGGAGTTCTTAAGTAATATGATTAATTGAACTTAAATTTATCATGAACTTAGTCCTGGTAGTATTAGCATATCTATGTTGTAGATCAATAGCTCGCGTTTAGCTCCCCTGCTTTCTTTTTGATACGTTCCTAGAGAAAAATTATGTTGAAAAATGTTAGTAGCAATGATGCGGATTGGATCCGTGATCTGAGGTTTATCCTCATTGCTGCACGTAAGAATTATGTCCTTGATGCACCGCTAGGTGACGGACCTATTGCAGGAGCAGATACAGACGTTATGAACGTTTGGCTAGCTCAATATGATGACTACTTGATAGTTTAGTGCACCATGCTTAACGGCTTAGAATCAGGACTTCAAAGACGTTTTGAACGTCATGGACCATATGAGATGTTCCAGGAATTGAAGTTAATATTTCAAGCAAATACCCGAGTTGAGAGATATGAAGTCTCCAACAAGTTCTATAGCTAAAAGATGGAGGAGAATCGCTCAACTAGTGAGCATGTGCTCGGATTGTCTGGGTACTACAATCGCTTGAATCAAGTGGGAGTTAATCTTCTAGATAAAATAGTGATTGATGTAATTCTCTAGTCACCATCACCAAGTTAGTAGAATTAAGGGGCTAGTTCTGATTCCGTCCGCCCACTCAACGCGTGTGTGTGCTAAGGGCGATGGGCCTGCACTTTGTGCGCTTAGGTTTAGACCGGCGTGCTGACCTCTCTGTTGTGCCTAGGTGGGGCTGCGACGTGTTGATCTTCCGCGGCCGGGCATGACCCAGGAAAGTGTTTCCGGCCAAATGGGATCAAGCGTGTTGGGTTATGTGGTGCACCCCTGCAGGGAAGTTAATCTATTCGAATAGCCGTGATCTTCGGTAACAGGACGACTTGGAGTTGTACCTTGACCTTATGACAACTAGAACCGGATACTTAATAAAAACACACCCTTCCAAGTGCCAGATACAACCCGATGGTCGCTCTCTATCAGGGTTACGATGAGGGGATCGCCGGGTAGGATCTATGCTATGCGATGCTACTTGGAGGACTTCAGTCTACTCTCTTCTACATGTTGCAAGACGGAGGCTGCCAGAAGCGTAGTCTTCGACAGGATTAGATATCCCCCTCTTATTCTGGCATTCTGCAGTTCAGTCCACCGATATGGCCCTTTACACATATATCCATGCATATGTAGTGTAGCTCCTTGCTTGCGAGTACTTTGGATGAGTACTCACGGTTGCCTTGTTCCCCCTTTTCCCCCTACCTCTGCATTCGGTTGCTGCGACTGCACGATGGAGCCCAAGAGCTGTGACGCCACCGTCGATGATTTACTACTACACCGGAGGTGCCTACTACTACGTGCAGCCCGGCGACGGCGACCAGGAGTAGTTAGGAGGATCCCGTGCAGGAGGCCTGCCCTCTTCGATCTCAGATCCCAGTTTGTGCTAGCCATCTTATGGCAACTTGTTTAACTTATGTCTGTACTCAGATATTGTTGCTTCCGGCTGACTCGCCTATGATCGAGCACTTGTATTCGAGCCCTCGAGGCCCCGGCTTGTATTATGATGCTTGTATGACTTATTTATGTTTAGAGTTGTGTTGTGATATCTTCCGTGAGTCCTCGATCTTGATCGCACACGCTTATGCAGTATGATTAGTGTGTACGATTGAATCAGGGCGCCACAAGTTGGTATCGTAGTCGATCGCCTGTAGGAATCCCCTTCCCAACTCCTTGGCGAAGTCGAGTCTAGACATTACAAAACTTTTACTAACATGGTTGTGTGTCTTACGGGCCCACGTCGCCATTTGGGTGGTATTAGGATCTTTTATTCCTCGACCTATACTCTGGGACACTGATCTCTCTTCTATTTGGGTTAAATGAATTTTGCTAAATCTAACATTAGGATCTCGTTATCACTTTCACCCGGAGAGCCCCTTATTGCTGATGATCGTCTGCTGCACGTGAAGACCCTGGATATACTCTTCACTGTTAACCCGAGAACTTGTGTTCATCGCGTTTGCAATTCCCCTTCCACCGTCAACCCTTATGGATAACTACTTGTAGTTGTTATTCTTACATTAATCCCCGGTTGGTCTTGTTATTACAAGATACCCCGAAACACTCGTCGTTGTTCCGATAATCCTTTGAGCTTGCTGCCTTGCTGTTCTTTGTCACCTGAATACCCCTACGGATAATTCTCGCACTTATCGAGTATCCGCTCATCCCCCAGTTGTTCATGTGTTTCACAATGGTCTTCGAAATACTATTCGATCCTCCAAAGTCCTTAGTAGCTTATTGCTCAGCAATACTGGTCTACTTGCATGATGGATGCTTTCCATACATCCGCAATATTCGTTAGTATCCTTAGGCATCGCTATTTTGATCCTTTTGATTCAACATGAGTGCGAATGCACGCAATCATCGATTGATCCTTTTAAATTATCTTTCCGCTCAGATGTCATTTTAAACAAGAGCTAGTTCTCAACCAATCCAAATGCCGCCGATAGTACCCCTAAGGCTATTCAACTTATCCACCCCTAATCGTAACATTGCTTCGCTCCCTTGATTTGAAAATCATAATTCCTTTGCATTTGAGCTCTGGATTATTCAGTTGTTTATATAATCCAATGCACTTTCATTGTTACTTACTCTGATTGTTTGCAGATGCTCACATCAGCTTTGTTATGGACCGACAGATCCTTCAATGGATTTTATCCGACATTGTCCTTCATATTCAATAACCTTGTGAGCCTTCCCTTGGATACATATTGCCTTTGGTAAATTGTATCATCTACTTTCTCAACCTTGCTCTACTTTCGAGCTTGTGATATTTACTCTTGAAACTTGTGGCATATGTTTCTAAGAAGCCCCTATGGGTTGAACCTATGCTTTCCTTAATTTGTGTGAACTCGAAAGTTTTCACGAGTCATACTCTTCTGGTATTTTTCTAGATAAAATTTCAACACTACGACTTCTTCAAAAGTGAGAGGTGAATGGAAGGTTATACATTGAAGAAGTGGGAGTCGACCTTGAACTTTGTGTTCATGCCCATGGACACGATGTAGATCCTACCATAGAAGCTTCTTGCGATAATAACTATTTCGTTGATACAATAGCATCTGGTATCTGTGAATTTATCCTATGCAATCGTGGTTACGACCATATTTTCTCTTTGATCCCATTTCTCGGGCAAGTTTAATCACTTGTCTTCTATGGATCAATACACCAGTCCAACCTTTTACTTTGATCTTGTGTCGAGTATTACCCGGGTATCTCGAGGATATCTTGCCATTGCACTACATCTTATAAACTTTGATGAAACACTACCTTACCTTGTCTTTGTCACTTCATGGGTTCTGGGTTGTTTGTCAACCGAGAACACCGATAAGTGAATTGATTCCGCACTCCGATTCAATAACTCTAAGTAATTTTCATTGCTTATGAGTTTATTAATCCTTCAAGTCATCGCTAGCCTGATCGGGCGATATCCTTATCGTGCAACTTTTAACTGTGCTACCTAGTCCTTCTTTCCGGAGCACAAATTTAGATGGTAAGCTAATCTTATGTCGATCTTCCTCGTCATATCATTTCTCCTTGAACAACAAACTTGATTTCGAGTTTGTGTCGTACCCATGGTTCCAATAACCTTTCGCTTCATCATTCCTTTAACTTGATGTCATCGTCGATCGGTTACACCTTCATGTAATCCCTTACAAATTTGTCGTGGTCATCGTCAACATTTTGACTCCTTCCAGGATACCAATCGAATTCATGATGATGAGTACCACCCTCGTCCCTTGGTAATTTGAGTTACCATCGACAACATCCTTGCCTTCCTTCAATCACAAACTTATTCATATTATGGATGCAACTTGCAATCTAGCTTGTCTTATGTTCTACCTTGAAGTATTACTATCTCTAATGTCGAGGATGTTGTGAGAATTTCACCACCTCTTAAGAAATTCTTGTTGCAGCGATGCTTCTCGCCATCACCATTCTTTCTTGGTCCCCGTGTTGGTTCTAACCAGGATACCAACAGATGAACGGTGCTATTTGGATTCTGTCCTTCTAGCAACCCTATTGCTTTGAAGTTAATGGTCGGCCGTTCATTCTTAGACATTTGATTATTGAATCACCATTCCGACGTTGGTTGTGCAACCCAACCCATATTTCGGGTGCACCTTTCAACCAATGTTTAATTGTGTATGTTTTCCTCGAGCATACATCATTATACCATTTGATCTGACAAATGTTATCTCCTTGTTCACATAATGGTGGAAATCCATCTTTGTTAACCTTGATGAATTGTCACCGATTCCATCAGCCACCTCCTCATCCTCTCGTTGGTTTACCGATGAACTCTTGTTTCGGAACTGGCTTCCATAGTTCATCTCCCGAGAATCTTTGATGTCATCTCGTCAATTTGTATCGCACCTTTTCTCCTCAAGCATCGTGAGATTGAGGTATCCTAACACCGATCAGATCTGAATCTCGGTCAGATATGATGATTGGAACATTTTTCCAAGAGTTATAACACTGGTCTTTTATGACCCGGTAAGGTGATGGCATGTCCAAAGACACCGCCGATGACCTGCTGTTATAGTTTCCTTATTAGCAAGGTTAGCCATTCTTCCATGAGGAAAATTGTAAGACTTATTCTATAAGTTGTTCTTGATGAATCCTTTGAGTATTCAAAATCCGACCTTTGCTTGAAAACCATGTCAATGCTATCTCAAAGCATGTCTGTGGAACGCCGATTTTTAACAGAAACATTTGAAGCCCAATGCTAAATGATTCTTGCTCAATTATCCAAACACCATTGTATGGGTAATGTCATGAAATTTCTCTCCCTTACCTAAAGGATTTTCTACATTATATCTTGTCATGGATATCATGCTCTGTTTGTCCTTGGGAAGGATACACCCTTGAAATACGTGTTTAAGCACATTTTCCTTTCCATTGCCTGTTTAATCTAATAATCACATTTTCCTTTTCCATTGTTTGGTTTAACCTTTCTTGTGATCTATATGATCTAAGCAGAAATATTCTCCTGCTTATGTAAACACCTCGGTGTACAATTCTGTCAGCGAGACCCTCTTGCATTTGTCGATAGCATTCCGGCAACCACCGATAGACGAGAACTTTGCCAATTGGTCCGCCTCGTTCAACGAGCAGGAAAATGGTTCTCTTCGTCCCTCGCCCTTGGTACCGACGTTGTTGCCAACAAAACTGACAGGCTACCCTCTGACATGCCTTACTTACATGATCGTGCAAGGCGTCACCGCCCTTCCTACTTTTACCCCACATGGTGGGCCCATAACCCACAGTTCCACTGGATCGAAACCTGACTCCTGTACACCCCGGTTTCCAAAGTTATTCCTCGCGCTTGACTTCTTATGTAACTCACGGGCCACCTTCCTAGTGTTCTATTATGGTATCAGATCCAATCCTTACTCTCCTTGCTCAACCCCTTTCTCACCCTGGTTCGCACCTCGAGCAACTATCAATCCGCTTGGAACCTCTTATTGTACCTTTGCACCTTACTCTCGATGTATTTTATATGTTCAACTCGAGAGATACTCTTATGCTCATTCTTGGGTTAACCCCCAGATTGTTCCCTCATAAGCCTTTTTGTCATAGCCGAGTTTCTCCTTATTGATTCGTTAGTACGTTGGAGATCCCGAAGAGAGGATGACGGCTCCATCATGATGACCTGGAGCAGAGAAATGAAGACTTCAACGTAATGGATCCACCTCTTCGAGAAGAGCAACCAAGACCGAGAAGATCCGTTAGAATACCGTAACTGTAACTTTCCCCCTTACTCCCTCTTAAATCTCGGACGAGATTTCTTGTAGTGGAGGAGAATTGTGACGCCCGGATAATCAAGCTACAGTAAACCTCTGCTAATGGTGCCACGTCACCACGATTACTGTTGTTAATCTCGTGTTAGTTCAAAAACGATTCAAATTCAAACTTAAAATAAAGTCAAACGGTAAAGGTTTTCAAATATTTAAAACTAAAATGTCGAGGTATTGCCAGATAATTCATAAGTAATGTTGGTGGAGGAACCACATTTTTATAAAAGGTCTAAATGCATTTAAATAATTAAAACAGTAGATAAAACAATTAATTAAATGCCTTTTGTATTATATAAAATACTAAACTGTTTTGTTTAGCGTAAAACTTTTTATGACAAAGTGGTTTGGGGTGGCAATGCTAAATTTAGGAGTTGAAATTATATTTTTACAAAATTAAAATAAATTGAAAAGTCAAAAGAAAGCGTAAAAGAAAATAAAGAAAAGGAAAAGATCAAAATACAAAAAGGAGAACACCCCCTCATTGGCCACGGCCCAGATGGCCTTGCGTCCAAACAGGCCGGCCCAACCGACCACTCCCCTCCATAACCTCCCCCCGAACCCTAACCGCCCCACTGTCCTCCCGATCCCCCACTCTCCCCTCGCTCTCCTCTCTCTCCCTCCTCTGCCCGATCTGGATCGGGGCAAACCCCCGATCCCATCGGCCCGACGCCGCGCCGCCGCTTCCCCATAGGCCGCCACCTCGCCGAGCACCGCCACTCCTCCGGCTTCCTCCGCGCCTCTCCTCTCCCTCGCCTCAAGCCTCGCTCTGTCTCGTCTGGGTCGGAATCGGGCAGACGCGCCCCGACCCCGCCGACGTAGAAGCCGCACGCCGCCACGCCGCTCCTCGTCGGCGCCCGATGCCCGCTGCCAAGCTTCGTCGCCGGATCCATGGCCTCCTCGTCTCCTCCTCACGCTGCCTCGACCCTGCCGTCGCCGGAACGCCACCTCGACCCCCTCCTCGTCGGACCTCCCCGACCTTCGTCGAGCCTGCTGCCATTCCCCCTACGGCCCCAGTGAGCCCCGCCTCGCTCCCTCCCTCTACCTCGCGCTCTCGCGCTCATCGCCGCGGTCCCCGCCGATCTCGCCTGCGGTTGCCACGTCCGGCGCCCTTCTGCCGCGGCCTCGCCCCGCAACCCCCCTGCTCCGTTAAATACGCCGCACCACCCGCCTCGCCCGCGCCGGGACCACGCCTCCCGGTGCCCTCGTGCCCCCAAGCAACCCCGCCGTGTACAGCCATACCCGCCTCAGGCATCGAGCACCGTCGCCCGTTACGCCCGCTGCCCGTTAAGCCGCACCCGCCCCGGTCGGCCCCTAGGACAATGACAGGGGGGCCCCAGCGCCCCAGAACGATTTAAAAAAAAGATAATAATAAATATAATTAAATAATAAATAATCAATTAATTAACTAAATTAATTCTGTTTAAATTAATTAATTAAATTAGTTAACCTAATTAATTGTAGTTAATAAACCTAATCATGTTAGTTAGACTAACTAAACCTGATTAGTTAGTCTTAGACAATGACAACCGGGCCCATGTGTCAGTTTGACCCAGTCAACCACTGTTGACTGCTGACATCAGCATGACATCATGCTGATGTCATAAATCCAATTTCGAATTAAATTAAATAATTAATTAAATTCCAGAAATTAATAAAATCTTTAGAAAATCATATCTTTTAATCCGTAACTCGGATTAAATTATTTTCAACATGAAAGTTGCTCAGAACGACGAGACGCATTCCGGCACGCAACCCATTCGTCCACCACACCCCCCTAATCTATCGAACTCGCAACTTTCCCCCTTCGGTTCATCTGTCCGAAAACGCGGAACACCGGGAATACTTTCCCGGATGTTTCCCCCCTTCACCGGTATCACCTCATACCGCGTTAGGGCACGCCTAGCATCACGCTTTGCTTTGTCATGCATCGTCATGCATCTGTTTGCTTAAATATTCATTGTTTCTTCCCCCTCTTCTTCCGCTTAGACACCGAGACCGACGCCAAGCTGCTGCTGCCCAGACGACTACGGAGTTGGCGACCCCTCTCTCTTGCCGAGCAACCAGACAAGCCCCCCTTGATCACCAGATATCGCCTATTCTTCTCTATACTGCTTGCATTAGAGTAGTGTAGCATGTTACTGCTTTCAGTTAATCCTATACTGCTGCATAGCCTGTCCTTGCTACTACGGTTGTTACCTTTACCTGCTATCCTACTGCTTAGTATAGGATGCTAGTGTTCCATCAGTGGCCCTACACTCTTGTCCGTCTGCCATGCTATACTATTGGGTTGTGATCACTTCGGGAGGTGATCACGGGCATATACTATATACTTACACTATTACATTACATGTGATACTGTTCGGAGATGAAATTTGAAAGGACGTGTGGCTCCATCCCGGTAGAGGTGGGCCTGGGTTCCCACGGCCCCGACTGTTACTTGTGGCGGAGCGTGGGCAGGTTGAGACCGCCTAGGAGAGAGGTGGGCCTGGCCTGGTCGGCGTTCATGGATACTTAACATGCTTAACGAGATCTTGGTATTTGATCCGAGTCCGCCATTTGGTCTATACGCACTAACCAGCTACGCTGAACAGTTATGGGCACTCGGCGCCGTGGTATCACCAAGCACTTCATGACGCTGGATCGAGCGGCGCTACCGGATTGGAACGTAGGCCTGCTCTGGTATTAAGGGGGCTAGTTCTGCTTCCGGCCGCCCACGCAACATGCAGGTGTGCAAAGGGCGATGGGCCTGCACTTCAGCGCTTAGGTTTAGACCGGCGTCGACCTCTCTGTTGTGCCTAGGTGGGGCTGCGGCGTGTTGATCTTCCGCGGCCGGGCATGACCCAGAAAGTGTGTCCGCCAAATGGGATCAAGCGTGTTGGGTTATGTGGTGCACCCTGCAGGAAGTTAATCTATTCGAATAGCCGTGATCTTCAAGAACAGGGGCGACTTGGAGTTGTACCTTGACCTTATGACAACTAGAACCGGATACTTAATAAAACACACCCTTCCAAGTGCGGATACAACCCGGTGGTCGCTCTCTATCAGGGTTACGAGGAGGGGATCGCCGGGTAGGATTTATGCTATGCGATGCTACTTGGAGGACTTCAGTCTACTCTCTTCTACATGTTGCAAGACGGAGGCTGCTGTGCGTAGTCTTCGGCGTGATTAGATATCCCCTCTTATTCGGCATTCTGCAGCTCACCACCGATATGGCCCTTTACACATAAATCCATGCATATGTAGTGTAGCTCCTTGCTTGCAGTACTTTGGATGAGTACTCACGGTTGCCTTGCTCCCCCTTTTCCCCCTTTCTGCCGGTTGCTGCGACTGCATCGATGGAGCCAAGGAGCGAGACGCCACCGTCGATGATTTACTACTACACCGGAGGTGCCTACTACTACGTGCAGCCCACGACGACGACTGTGGAGTAGTTAGGAGGATCCCTGTGCAGGAGGCATGCGCCTCTTCGATCTCAGTATCCCAGCTTTGTGCTAGCCATCTTGTGGCAACTTGTTTAACTTATGTCCGTACTCAGATATTGTTGCTTCCGCTGACTCGTCTATGATCAAGCACTTGTATTCGAGCCCTCGAGGCCCCCGGCTTGTATTATGATGCTTGTATGACTTATTTATGTTTAGAGTTGTGTTGTGATATCTTCCCGTGAGTCCTCGATCTTGATCGTACACGCTTATGCAGTATGATTAGTGTACGATTGAATCGGGGGCGTCACAATTATGCTATTGATATGTGTAATTGTGACACCTAAAGTGTTATTGTGAGTATGGTTAGTTCATAATAATTGCTGAAACCTGAATGCTGACTTTTCATGTTTACAACAACAAGAGCAAACAGAGTTTGTAAAAGTTTTTCTTTATCACTTTCAGTTTATCAACTGAATTGCTTGAGGACAAGCAAAGGTTTAAGCTTAGGGGAGTTGATACGTCTCCAACGTATCTACTTTTCCAAACACTTTTGCCCTTGTTTTGGACTCTAACTTGCATGATTTGAATGAAACTAACCTGGCGCTGTTTTCAGCAGAACTGCCATGATGTTGTTTTATGTGTAGAAAAGAGAAGTTCTCGGAATGTCCTGAAAATCCACGGAGGAACCTTTTGGAAAATATAAAAAATACTTGCAAAAGAATCAAGACCAGGGGGCCCACACCCTGTCCACGAGGGTGGGGGCGCGCCTCCTCGGGCGCGCCCCCTATCTCGTGGGCCCCCTGGACCTCCACCGACCTCAACTCCAACTCCATATATTCACGTTCGGGGAGGAAAAAAATCAGAGAGAAAGTATCATCGCGTTTTACGACACGGAGCCGCCGCCAAGCCCTAATCTCTCTCGGGAGGGCTGATCTGGAGTCCGTTCGGGGCTCCGGAGAGGGGGATTCGTCGCCGTCGTCATCATCAACCATCCTCCATCACCAATTTCATGATGCTCACCGCGTGTGTGAGTAATTCCATCGTAGGCTTGCTGGATGGTGATGGGTTGGATGAGATTTACCATGTAATTAAGTTAGTTTTGTTAGGGTTTGATCCCTAGTATCCACTATGTTCTAAGATTGACGTTGCTATGTCTTTGCTGTGCTTAATGCTTGTCACTAGGGTCCGAGTGCCATGATTTCAGATCTGAACCTATTATGTTTTCATGAATATATGTGTGTTCTTGATCCTATCTTGCAAGTCTATAGTCACCTATTATGTGTTATGATCCGACAACCCCGAAGTGACAATAATCGGGATACTTCTCGGTGATGACCATAGGTTGAGGAGTTCATGTATTCACTATGTGCTAATGCTTTGTTCCGGTTCTCTGTTAAAAGGAGGCCTTAATATCCCTTAGTTTCCGCTAGGACTCTGCTGCCACGGGAGGATAGGACAAAATATGTCATGCAAGTTCTTTTCCATAAGCACGTATGACTATTTACGGAATACATGCCTACATTACATTGATGAACTGGAGCTAGTTCTGTGTCACCCTATGTTATAGCTATTACATGAGGAATCGCATCCGGCATAATTATCCATCACTTATCCATTGCCTACGAGCTTTTCACATATTGTTCCTCGCTTATTTACTTTTCCGTTTACTCTTGTTACAACTACTACTAAACCCAAAAACATTACTTTTGCTACCCTTACTTTTATTATCATACTACTTTGCTACTAATACTTTGTTGCAGATACTAAGTTATCCAGGTGTGGTTGAATTGACAACTCAACTGCTAATACTCAAGAATATTCTTTGGCTCCCCTTGTGTCGAATCAATAAATTTGGGTTGAATACTTTACCCTTGAAAGCTGTTGCGATCCCCTACACTTGTGGGTTATCACAACCCTTTCTGTCACTGGGTAAGGACACCGCAAGATTGAACCCAAAGCTAAGCACTTCTCCCATGGCAAGAAAGATCAATCTAGTAGGCCAAACCAAACTGATAATTCGAAGAGACTTGCAAAGATAACTCAATCATACATAAAAGAATTCAGAGAAGATTCAAATATTTCTCATACATAAACTTGATCATAAACACACAATTCATCGGATCTCGACAAACACACAGAAAAAGAGTTTACATTGAATAGATCTCCACAAGAGAGGGGAGAACATTGTATTGAGATCCAAAAGAGAGAAGAAGCCATCTAGCTAATAACTATGGACCCAAGGTCTATGGTAAACTACTCACAACTCATCGGAGGGGCTATGATGTTGATGTAGAAGCCCTCCGTGGTCGATTCCCCCTCCACGGAGCGCCGAAGGCTCCAAGATGGGATCTCGCGGATACAAAAGGTTACGACGGTGGAAATTGTTCTTCGTTGGCTCCCTGGATGTTTTCGGGGTACGTAGGTATATATAGGAGGAAGAAGTACATCAGTGGCCGCTCATGGGGCCCAGGAGACAGGGGCGCGCCCAGGAGGGGTGGGTGCGCCCTCCTATCTCCTATCCGCCTCGATTGCTTCTTGACTTGCACTCCAAGTCCTCTGGATCACGTTCGTTCCAAAAATCACACTCCCGAAGGTTTCATTCCGTTTGGACTCCGTTTGATATTTCAAATACTGAAATAGGCAAAAAACAGCAATACGGGCTGGGCCTCCGATTAGTAGGTTAGTCCCAAAAATGATATAAATATGTAAAATAAAGCCCATAAACATCCAAAAGGGGTAATATAATAGCATGGATTAATCAAAAATTATAGATACGTTGGAGACGTATCAATGACATCCGTTGCCTTTTCTTGATTTCATTTTTTTCTAGTGTCAACATAGAACTACGGGAGGGTTGTGTTAAATTTTAGAATTTTTCGGGTTCGCTTTGGACATCTTTAGACATTAATTGAGTTTTCTATGCATTTATGTGCATAATTCAAATTTGAACTACAGGCACATGCTCCACTACATGTAAATTGGTTGAAAAATAAAATATGTGTCCTTGGTTGCATGCTTAGGTCTCATGCAAGAAAAAGGAATGAATTTCAAACACCTTGCCACCGCCGCCTCCGCATAAACATTGAGATACATGGTTTTTAAATTCTAGTAAATCTAAAACTCGTCTAAAATTCATGGAACTTGGCATGCTATCATGGAGCGGCATTAACATGTTGTGGTAAAAAATTTGTCCCATTTGGGACAGGTTTGGGTATAAGCTTCTCTAAACCAGAGCTTCTCACAACAAGCCTGATGGTTTCGGTAGGGAATGTACCACCTTTGGGGACAAAACGATATCCGTTGCCTCTTCTTGCTTTCAGAAAATTTCTGGTGTCAACATAGAACAACAGGAGTGTTGTCTCAATTTTTGGAATTTTTCGGGGTTCGCTTGGACATTTTTATAAATTAACTAGGTTTTCTAGGCATTTTATGTGCAGAATTCAAATTTGAACTACATGCACATGCGCCAGTGCAGAAAAATTGGTTGACATATCAAATGTGTGTCCTTGGGTGCATGGTTAGGTCCCATGCAAGAAATGGAAATGAATTTCAACACCAGGACACTGTTGATTGCCGGTAAAATGTTGAGATACTTTGTTTCTAAATTCTAGTAAATCCAAAACTCGTCTGAATTTCATGAAACTTGGCATACTATCATGGAATGGCACTTGACATGCTATGGTATTTTTCGTGTCCATTTTGAGAGAAGGCGCACTCGAATAACAGCTACCAAAGGCATTTTGAAACAAATAGCTGCCACTTTAACATCTCAAACGTTTTGTATAATCTAAATCATGTGCGTTCTGTTAACCATTCACGTGACACCACGTGTCACACTTTTAATGGCTAGGAGGTGCCGTGCGGACAGTTGCTTGACTGAACGGGAGGCGTGCGAGCGCAGTCCGCTGCGCAGGCTGACCGAGAGGCGTGGAAGTTGTCCTCCAATGCGTAGGCTCACCGGGAAGCGTGCGAGTTGTACGCTGCGCAGGCTCACTGGGAAGCGAGCCCTTTGACTTCCAAGGTCGCCCGCCTTGCTCGCATCCTCTCCATTAATGGTGCACGAGGCGGTGTTTAATATGGGCGGCCTTACTGTTCGCCTCCCATTCCGCTACCGTTGACCTCCACCAATTCCATGGTGCAGAAGGATCATCTGCCAGTAGTGTTCCAGTTTGGTGAAGTAGACTCCGAGCCGAAGGACATAGAAAATAAGGAGGAATGGGGCCTCATGGACATGGCCATGAATGAGCTGGCCGCGGCGGTTGCTGCCCCCGCGCCCATCCAAGCTCCCATCCCCGCGCCCGCGTCAGCGACCATCCCCATAGCATTGATCGGCTGGTTGACGAGCACTATCGCAGAGCTGGAAGCCGTGGGCGTCAGCGAGGTTTCGCGGACCCGTGCGAGCTCGTGTACATGCCAGCACCAGCGCCCGTGCCGTTCGCGTTCGCGCACTTCTGCACCCATCGCGACACCGTCCCCTGCATTTGCCTGTACTGCCGCGCTTCGCGGCGTGCAACCCTCAGCAGCATGGGACGCCGCTATCGTCTGCTACCTCGCAGCGCAACGAGTTGTCGTCCTCCCGCGCCCCGCCCGTCGATCGTGTGACGATATGATGTTTGATTTCCAAGTGAAGAACATTCTGTGCAGCCTTGAAGACTTCAACAACGGCGTCCCGGAGGACGACAACGACAATGCCGGCGCGGCACGCCGCTTCCGCTGCCGCCGGAATCAGATTTTTTTTGGGTTTAATACTGTATCTCGATCATATGAATATAAATTCACAGTGTGACTGAATGAAAGATATGGTTTGAGTGAACTTGCATTTTTCTCTCTGGATGTACAGACTTATCAAACGATTTTCTTTAAAAAACGTCAATGGTCTTTCAATATAAAACACTCATCGCAAATGTTTTAGTTAGAACACCAGACAAGAACTGGCGTCTTCCCCAGGAAGCCAAGGGAAAATGTGCTGAGCAGGATTTGTTCAGCTCTTCATCGCAAACGTTTTAGATAGAACACCCGTGTGTAAACCGACAGCTTCCCCAGTAAGCCAAGGGAAAATGTGCCGAGCAGGATTTGTGGAGCTCTTTCTCGCAAACGTTTTAGATAGAACACCTGTATGCAAAGTGATAGCTATGGTCTTCCCCAGTAAGCCAAGGGAAAATTCGCCGCGCATGATTTGTGCATCTCTTCAACGCATAAGCGGTTCAGATTGAATACGGTATGCAAAGCGAGACTTCGGCGCTAAGCCAAGAGAAAATCTTGTACGAAGGATTTGCACATCCCTTCAACGCATAAGCGGTTTTTTCGGATGACCCATGTGCAACCACGCATAGAAAATTTGGTAATATTTTCATCTAACATATTGGGTATATTGCCCTTTGTCAAACCGGAAAGATTGACATTTGTTGATCTAGTAAAATTGCCATTTGTCAACCTTGTAACACTGCCATTTGTCAAAATATGCAGCTAAAAGATATTAGCATTATCTAATTTTTGCAACTAAAATTTAGTAATTAAGCATAGATTTCATTCATAGATTAAGCAGTCGTTGTTTATACAAACAGTTCAATTCGACAGCTGAACCGACCAAACTTTTCCCCAATTGTTGCCAATTACGTACTAAAATAGTCAGTTCAACTCTATGTACTAGCTAATTTTAAGTACGTTGTACAGTTCCACCACATCTATAATCAGATGAGCCTAATAAAATAGCCCCAAAATACTACTACTACGGAGGGTTTTGTACTACTTCCGGCAGCCTCTCTTCTGCCGAGCGCGCTTAGTAAGAGGCAGAGGAGGAGGAGCCTACCGACGAGCTGGACAACTGCACACGGTACCGGCGCTGCTGCACCTTCAGTGACGCCACCTCTAACGCTCTGCCGCTCCATACGACCCTCTCTAAGCGGCGTGACTCCTTGTAGATCTCCCGATTGCTCGCCTCTCACGGCGGCGTGTGCTGCGCCACGGAGGTGGTAAGGCTCTTTCCGTGCTCGACGAGGCGCTCCTCCTCCTCCCGCAGGAACTCGATGTAGCGCTCAAGATCGATGACGCACATGCGGGCCTCCACCTCCGCCTCCCGCCTTTGGGCGGCGGTGGCGGAGCGGGTGATGACCCCAGCGGTCGACAGTTGGCTGGCGGCCATGGCGACCGATGATGGGGTGGTGGCCACGACCACCACCTCCTGCCTTCTTGCCGCGGTGGCGGAGCGGGTGATGGCCATGGTGGCCGGCAGTGGGGTGGCGGCCACGACGGCCACCTCCCGCCTTCGGACCACAGCGGTGGAGCGGGTGATGGCTCTGGCTTTCGACGGTGGTGTGGCGGCCACGACGACAAACGGTGGGGTGGCCGGCAATAGCTGCTGACGGGCAGCGGTGGCGAAGCGTGTGGTGGGTGTTCCGCGCACACCCAACAGGGACACCACGCGCACTACACTACAACGGGGACTATGCCGCCGCCACGGTGTAGCCTCCCAGCTGGAGCTGTCCTCTGATGACGGTGGAGTGGCTGAGCGACGACGACGGACCGGTGCCATTGGCGATTGTGGGAGAAGCAGACGAGATAAGCTACAATGAGGGGGGAATGCCACGCAGGACTCGCCGGCCGTGAGAGTTTATATATAGTAGGCCGGTAAGCATTGGGATTTTGGGAGATTTCACCGACTCTGGCGGGAAGCTTGTGTGTGAACCTGCGCGATTGCGCGGGAACGTGCTCACCACTGTTTGGCCAAAAGAACGCCCCCGCGCGCTGCTCAAGCTTGCGCTCGAAGCCGTCTCAAGGCAGCGGGGTGAAAAGACGTGCGAGAGGAGGACGAAAGGACATGTACACATATGGTTAATAGAAAAACATTTGCGATTAAATTACCCACTATCCCGTCCTGGTTTATAAGTCCTCTATAGTTTTGTGCCAAATTTTTACTAGATTTAACTGATAAAATACGAATGCATGTCGCCAAAGATTATATCATTGGATTCGTATTTGAACATAGTTTCCAATTATATAATTTTTAGAACATGCATTAATATTTTGTTGGTTAAATTTAAGGTCAAAATATGGCACAGAATATAAAGGGACTAATAGACCAAGACGGAGGTAGTAGCACACGGTCGCTCTCTACGCAGCGACGCAATTACCGGCCAGCTTGTAGACAACCATTGCATGCGTGTTCAACTGCTCTATGCGTGTGGTTTCTTGTGGTTGCAGTGGCCGCGGCGCACTCTGCTCTCGCGTCCCTCCGGGCGCGCGCTGCCAGTGTTTGGGGCCGGCGCACGATCATGTACGTTCATGCTGCCATTATGCATGCGGTTGCACCGGGCGCGGCGCCACGATGCAGTTACCCGCTGCAAAACTGCCATGCAGATGTGCCGAGAATCCAGGTCGGCTAGCCCCCGTTTATTCCCGCGGCCATTTACCTTTGGTCTCTCGCGCCACACGACACAATAAGCACTCCCACGACGACACATATAGAGAGGACATCCAGCGGTTCCAATGGCGCTCCCCGTGGCTCCAACGGCGCTCAGCGGCCAATGAAGACAACAAGGGGCAGTTCACCATGCATACGTAGTGGACACCACGTGAGGGAGAAGGCCCTCTCGGTGGTGTACACGAACGAGCCGGTCTTGGTGGAGAGCTCCATCCAAACTATGGAGTAGTTGCTTGTTGAGGACAAGTACCAAGTGGTTGGCTTCGACCTCGAGTTCACCAGCAGTCGTGCCGGGCACGGTCAGAAGGCTGTCGTAGCCGAGTTGTGCGTGCAACATGACGTCCTCGTCTACCACTACCACCTGGTCACAAGGCCTTGCGAGCTTTTCTCCGGGTTTATCAACAGCTCCGACTACAGTTTCGCTACGGTGGACACCACCAACGATCTAAAAGCGCTCAAGGTTTCGGGCTTGAAATGCCAGAATCTTGTCAACATCCAGGACCACTACAAGGTCTGGGGCAGCGACAACAACAAACAGAACTCCCTGGTTGACCTCGCCTCGGCCATCATCGACCCCTACTACATGAAGATGAAGGATGAGAGCAAGAAGGACGAGAACGCCTGACATAGTGTCTGGCATCAGGGATTGGATGAACGACACGTCAAGTACACGACCCAGGACGCGTTCACAAGCTACGAGATGTACAGGCGGATCATTGACATGAGGAAGTGTCTTCTTCGTGCCCCGCATTTAGGATCGAGCCACAGAGCAGTGACGGGAGCATCACAAGAAGTAGATGACTAGACGATCGTTTCTCCTAGTTTAGAATTCGTGTAATTGTTTATTGAGGTGTGCGTGAATGATCTGTATAGTTACTTATGTAATTGGATATTTATTTCAATTATATATATATATATATATATATATATTATTCTTCTGTAGACAGAGCAAATCACACGGCTTATTAGCAACAATCGTCTGTGTTATTATTGGTCTTCGCACATATTTCTTATTACGGACCTGTTTGCCGCGTATCACACACATCTTGTTCAGGTGAACTATTTCTGTTGTTTTGGCTCATCACAAGCAGTTCATCCGAGTGAACTGTATGCCCTCCATCGCACACACCTTGATCTGGCTGACTGTTTCTATTATGTTGCCTAGTCACACACAGTTCATCCTAGTGAACTGTATGACGATATCCTTTTACACACACCCTGATCAGGCTGCCCGTTTCTATGTTATGCCTCTTCGCAAACAGTTCTTCTGGATTAACCGTTTGCCACGCATCGCACTCTAATCTGAACCGTGTTTGATGTTGCCGTCATCGCAAACGTTTTGTATCTTTTTTGACGGTTTTATTACATCACCGTTTGTGATTAATGCATCACACACAGTTTCGTCAAAGTGTCTCTGATTGGACTGTCGCGTTTGGACCAACCTACAGTAGTGTGCACACCCTATCAAGCTAGAATGTATTGACATCCAGTGAGAAACAACCAGCATCAAGCGATGCGCTTCCACCATGATATAGGAAGAAGTGCCCTTCGTTGAACCCACAAAAGAATATTGAAATCCCAATGAGATGGTCTTCTCCAAGTGCCATTGACCATAACTCTCACCATTATTTCTGCTAATGGTAAGGTCCATTGCACCTTTTCCATACAAAAACACCTTGAGTTTGTCTTCCCTGCCTCCACAAATGGTTGTATCCACTTTGTAAAAGGCTCCAACTTTAGGAGGGAGGTTGGGAATGTAAACTCCATCCTCTTCGTGTCTAGCACCAATATTTTCTCACACCAACCCAACACGCAGTAGAAGCAGCCAGCCATGTATTAGCCCTAGGTGGACATATAAATCCACATCCGTAACTAGTTACCAACTAGAGTGCTCCATCTTACGGTAGGAATGGCTCGCCATTGTCTAATGCTTGAACTAAACCGAAAAGAAACCATCGTAGTATTACAATGCACCATCAAAATCACTCTAAATGAAGTACCTTTTGCAATCGTTGCCTCCTCATATGTCACTAGGTGGCAAGAGGAATGTCTCATACCAGCTCATCTATTCTTTCCAGGGTGGATCCTCCACTGAAGCGACAAGGTCACCGGGAATTGGGGGATGAAGAAGATACTACCGGTACAAGGGGTCGCACACCACACTCTCCATAAATGTTCTGTGTTGATTACTAATGCCATCCCCGGGGAACCTAATGAGGTGGATGCGCCCATCATGGATGTCCTCGACGAGCATGTCGCGGGTGGGGCCTGGGAGGAAGGAGAAGGAGAAGTCGGCCACACATGTGATGATGCCATCTGCTAGTATGGAGGGGTGAGATGGGATGGTGCGATAGAAGACTCGTACTGTCAAGGAAGCCGAGGAGGGGCAGGGTGTGGATCTTGCGGAAGCGTTGGAGGAAGGAGTGTTCGACAATGATGTTGCAGAAGGAGACACAACCAACGGCCGCACGGATGAGGTCGAACGGGGTAGGTAGGTGGAGGAAGATATCCCCGAGGAGCTCATTGGGGAGTGGGGACAACATAGTTTTCTTGTGTGGGTGCTCGAGGGTGCCTGGTTCTAGGAAAGGATCCATGAGGATCTTGCACTAGCACGCCAAGCTGCACTGGGAGCAGGTGGTCTTATGGACGTGGACGCCATGGAGGCCGCGATGGATGCAAAGCTTATGGGTCTAGTTTCAGCTCCTGCCAAAATATTTCCTCCTATAACGGATGCAAAGCGTATGGTTGTTGGTAAGGCTCATCCGTGGAGTGGTGAGAGAAGTGTAAGGCATAGTACAAATGAGTAGACAAATCTTGTGAGTAATTATATATATATATATATAAGACGAAATAAATTAGATTTCATGTCACTCTAGCTAACACTTACTTCAGCCATGTCTTCCCTTGAGAGGATGGAGGGGTTGAAGTCCGAGAACAAATTTTGGTTTCTAGATTTCTGCTCCCGCCGGAGGCAGACACCGGACGGGATCTTCTCGGCTAGCCGTGCATATAAGCTCTTCTTCTTAGGCCGGGAATTCCAACCTGCTGCGGCTGAACTGTGGACATCTTGGGCACCACTGGACATAAAAATCTTTGTCTGGCTTGTGCTACATGATCGATTGTGGACTGCGGATCGCCTAGCTAGGCGGCAACTGGAGCATCCGGACAGTTGTGTTCTATGTGCTCAAGAGGACGAAAATCTGAATCATATGTTGCTTGGTTGCTCTGTTGGAAGGGAAATCGGGTACAATAACCTATTGCCATGGAGATTGCATAGGCGGATGCTGACACCAGACGTCAAGATCAGGGAATTGTTTGCCTGCGCTAAGCAATGCAGCTCCCAGTGGAAGCGGTAGTAGGATCAACACCATGGTATGCCTTCTGCTTCACTTCATTTCGCTTGAGCGCAATAAATGTGTGTTTGACAAAGTACCTACCATGCCTCATCTGGTGACTCAGCACATCAAGGAGGAATTTCAAACGTGGACTAGAGCCAAACTAGGTGGGATATCAATAGGAGTGACTTAGTAGCTTTCATTCTGTGGAATCCGCTGTCTATCAGTGCTATTGTAACTCTTTGTAAAATTCCCCTTCTCCTTAATATAAAAAGCACGCAATCCTCTTGCGGGTGCTTGAAAATAAAATGTTCTGCTGCTGCCGGTATAGGTGATCAGGCCGAGCCAGTGGATCACGAGGGATCCGCTGGTATCACGCGTTCCACCTCACGTTCGACAGGTTACGCTGACCACCATAGTTGCCCAGACAAGGATAACGATGGACACCCCCGAAAATCTAGCTTTTCTTCTTTCAAAAACAAAAGAAATTATGTCAGGAAAATTCAGATGTAGCATTGTGCAATTTTGAGAGGTCTGTTGGTTTTGATCCCTCGAAACCCTCTGGGAGATACACGTACGTGCAACTAGCTAGCAAGCTAGCTAGCAGGTGGATTGATTTCCAACGCACGTGCCTAGCGCAGACTCCGTACGTGAAGCTGGCTTGACCGAGCGACCAGTCGATCGATTTCCTTTGGCGCCGACGGAACTTGGCAAACAAAACAGATCAAGAAACTATTTGGTGATGGCCACAGGTGCCTGTCGCACCTGGTGAATACTTTGTATTGCTTTTTCGTTGGTACAGATTACAGGGGGTGGTCATGTATATATACTACCAGGCTAGACCTAAACCCAAACCGACTAGGCTTAGTATTCTACAAGGACACGCATACATACAAGACGGACACGGGATTACTCTAACATTCACCCCCTAATCACGATGTCCTTACTTTCTCGACCTGGATCCCAAATGCGACTTCTGCTACTTATAGACGTTATCGGCATTGCTTTCACCGATCCTTGCAGTATTTCAGGGATGGTCCTTAGTTTCATCGGCTTGTGCAATGCTTGACGCCAACGCTTCTTCTTGGTTGCGTCCTCAACCTTTACCTGTTCTTCGGTGCTTGGTAGATTGTCTTTTGGATGATCAAGGGGTCTTTTGAACCCGAGTGAGACTAATCTTTGGTCTAACTTTGAGTCCCAAGCTCTTGGCGCTTGCTTCAGCCCGTAAAGTGTCTTCTTGAGCTTGTAAACTTTCCCTTCCTCAACTTTCTTCTCGTAGTCGAGGGGTTGTTCCACGTACACTTCTTCTTTGAGGTCGCCGTTGAGGAAAGCGGATTTCACATCCATATGATGAACCTTCCAATCCTCTTGTGCTGCCAAAGCTAAGAGCACTCTCACCGTCTCAATTCGAGCAACCGGTGCAAACACCTCCTCATAGTCAACTCCTTGACGTTGTATGTAGCCCTTTGCGACGAGTCTTGCCTTGTGCTTCACAATGGCACCCTTCGTGTCCTTCTTCGACTTGTAAACCCACTTCAAACCTATGGTCTTTTGGTTCGGAGGTCGGGTTACCAAAGTCCACGTGTCATTGCTCTCTATCGCCTTCATCTCCTCACCCATGGCGTGCATCCAACTTGAACTTTTGCTCGCCTCTACGAAGTTCGCTGGCTCCTCAACTCCGAGTAAACACAAATCGGAGTACTCGAGTGTAACTGGCTTTGCGTACTTGTAGACTTTCTTGAGGGGCTTGTAGCGACGAGGCCCGGAAGAATTCGTTGTGGCTTATAAGGCGACACAAATTGTGTCGGCGTCGATGCACTTGAGGAAGACGGTTGAGTCTCGGCGTGGTAGATGCCAGATCGTTGGCATGCTCGTCGTCGGCGTAGTCGTCGTGATCGTGACCATCATCTTGATTTTCATCATCACTATGCGCCTCGTTGTCGATGTCGTTGCCGAGATCTCTACCAGTGTCTTGCGCATCGTTGTCGCTATCACCTTGCGACCCATGGGCGTCGTCATCGGTGTCGGCACCATGGTGATCACTGCCATTGCGGTCACCTTGGTTGTGCGTCTTGCCAACCACCTGGATGTCTTCCCCTGCATCATCATCAGCTGGAAATTCAACTGTGAATATATTACCGTTTGGAGCATCGTCGGCTGCTGCGCTCCAATTCCACGCTTGGTTTTCCTCAAACACGACGTCGCGTGAAATCCGTAGACGCTTTGTTCGTGGATCGTAGAAGCGGTATGCCTTGGTGCCGGAACTCCTCTCGTATCCGATGAACACCATCTTGGTGCTACGATCGGCAAGCTTTGAGAGATGCGGCTCCGCTGTCTTCACATGTGCCACACACCCAAACTTTCGTAGATGAGACACATTCGCCTTCCGTTCGTAAATTGCTTCATACGGAGTCTTGCCGATCACCGCCTTCGTTGGAGCCCGATTGAGAAGATAGACCGCCCGTCGAGACAGCTTCTCCCCAAAATGTCCCCGGCAAGTTCTTGCTCTTGAGTAAACTTCTCACCATGTCAACGACGGTTCGATTGCGCCTTTCAACAACCCCGTTCTGTTGTGGCGTATAAGGTGCCGTGAGGAACCTCTTTATGCCAATCTTCTTGCAATAGTCGTTGAACTCGTTTGACGTAAACTCTCCGCCGCGATCTGTCCGTAGAGCGCGAACCTTCAGCTTGTGTTCCATCTCCGTTGCAGCCTTCAGCTTCTTAAACGCTTCAAAAGCCTCATCTATAGATCGTAGGAGAACGACCCACATGTATCTCGAGTAGTCATCTACCACAAGGAAGAAGTACTTCTTTCCTCCGTGAGTTGCTGGGGTGATAGGGCCACATAGATCACCATGGAGCAACTCGAGTGCATCACTTGCACGATAGGTAGACTGAGCAGGGAACGGCCTGCGGTGCTGTTTTCCAACCAAACACCCGTCACATACTCGATCAACATGGTCGATAAACGGCATCCCAGATACCATCTCCATCTTCGACATCTTCTTCAAGGCGTAGAAGTTAACGTGTCCAAATCTAGCATGCCATAACCACGAATCATCATCATTCTTGGCGAGCCAACACTCCGGTTGAGATTGATCAAGATTGAGGATATAGAGCCTGTTCGCGTGCGATTCACACGCTTAGCACGCTTCGGAGGTTGTCGAAGATCATCATCACTCCGTTCTCAATATCCACCTTGCATCCATTCTCATCAAGTTTCCCGACAGAGATGATGTTGTTGCGAAGCCGTGGGATGTAGTACACTCCGGTGAGTATGCGATGTTCTCCTGTGAGACCCTTGAAGAGAACAGAACCTTGCCCGCAAATCTCCACATTTGAACCATCACCGAACTTGACCGAGCCTTGAACATCATATTCCAGCTCGAGGAACTTCTCCTTGCACCCCGTCATGTGGTTACTGGCACCCGTGTCGAGATACCACGACACGTTCTGGCTCCCGGATAACTTTGGTGTTACCTTTTTCTCATGAAGTAGCACCTTCCGGTTTGGTTTCACCACCGCTGTTTGGACGAGATCACAAACTTCGGCCATCAGAAGACCTGGGCGTTCGTCTTCCTGCTTCGCCAAATTTGCCTTGATCTCCCTCTTGTTAGGCTCCGGACAATCCTTCGCATAAGTGACCCATCTCGTTGCAGTTATAGCACTTGACCTCGGACATATCCAAGTTTCGTGTCTTTCGCTCTTTAGACCGGTCCGCCTTACCACGACCTTGTGGCTTGCCTTTTCCTTTGCCTTCTTCGGTTTGTCCGCCGCGCTTTGCGTTGCTTGAGCCTTCGCCAACGTTGCGCCTTCCTTTGCTACTTGGGGACTCCCAATCTGCGCGTGAGTACATGAGTTGGTCATCACCTCCTCCTTTGCCTTTCCGACAACCACGAGCATTCTCTTCCCATGTCCGCAAGCGTCCGATCGCCTCCGTTATGGTCATGTCATCGATGTCATAAAGCTGCTCGAGCGTGCCAATGATGTACGTGAATTTATCACCACCGAACCGAAAAACTTCTCCACAATTTCGGTCTCCTCGAGCTTTGCACCAAGCGCGGACCTCTCCCACCAATGTAGTCGACGCATGGCATAGTCGTTCACCGATTCAGTTTCCTCCATCTGCAACTTGTGAAATTGGCGCTCAAAGACTTGTGCGAGCCTTGGTGACGCGATCTTCTCCGATCCTCATCTCTTTGAGTGCGGTCCACGCCTCTCTTGCTGTCTCGAACTTCGCCAATGTCATCAAGCACGGAATCCGGCCACAGATCGGGCTATGGCGGCCATGGCACCTTCGTCGCACTCCTTGTCGACGTCGTCGTCCGTAATGGCCTCCCACACTCGAAGGGTTCGAAGAATAATCTTCATCTTGACCGCCCACACGCCGTAGTTGGCGTCGGTGAGCATCGGGTACTGGATGGGGATGTTGCGATGCGTCTGCACGTTGGCGCCGCCAAGCCACAAGGTCGTGGTAAGGCGGACCGATCTAAAGAGCGGAAGACACGGAACTTGGATCTGTCCGAGGTCAAGTGCTATAACTGCAACGAGATGGGTCACTTTGCGAAGGATTGTCCGGAGCCTAACAAGAGGGAGATCAAGGCAAATTTGGCGAAGCAGGAAGACGAACGTCCAGGTCTTCTGATGGCCGAAGTTTGTGATCTCGTCCAAACAGCGGTGGTGAAACCAAACCGGAAGGTGCTACTTCATGAGAAAAAGGTAACACCAAAGTTATCCGGGAGCCAGAACGTGTCGTCGTATCTCGACACGGGTGCCAGTAACCACATGACGGGGTGCAAGGAGAAGTTCCTCGAGCTGGAATATGATGTTCAAGGCTCGGTCAAGTTCGGTGATGGTTCAAATGTGGAGATTTGCGGGCAAGGTTCTGTCCTCTTCGAGGGTCTCACAGAGAACATCGCATACTCACCGGAGTGTACTACATCCCACGGCATCATAACATCCCCATCCGATACCCGATGCTCACGGCGCCAACTACGGCATGTGGGCGGTCAAGACAAAGATTATTCTTCGAACCCTTCGAAGAATAATCTTCATCTTGAACGCCCACACGCCGTAGTTGGCGTCGGTGAGCATCGGGTACTGGATGGGGATGTTGTGATGCGTCTGCACGTTGGCGCCGCCCGTTCCGCCACCACTGGTTGCTGACTTGCCGCCCTTCTTCACCTTGTCGCCGTTCTTGTTCGCCTTGGAACCGCCATTGCCGGACTTGACCGACTCTGCATCGCTGTCCGTCATCGTAGATAGATCGTCAAGGCTCTGATACCAATTGTTGGTTTTGATCCCTCGAAACCCTCTGGGAGATACATGTACGTGCAACTAGCTAGCAAGCTAGCTAGCAGGTGGATTGATTTCCAACGCCGCGTTTCAGCGCAGACTCCGTCACGTGAAGCTGGCTTGACCGAAGCGACCGGTCGATCGATTTCCTTTGGCCGTCGTCGGAACTTGGCAAACAAAACAGATCAAGAAACTATTTGGTGATGGCCACGGTGCCTGTCGCTTTTGGTGAATACTTTGTATTGCTTTTTCGTTGGTACAGATTACAGGGTGGTCATGTATATATACTACCGGGCTAGACCTAAACCCAAACCGACTAGGCTTAGTATTCTACAAGGACACGCATACATACAAGACGGACACGGGATTACTCTAACATTCACCCCTAATCACGATGTCCTTACTTTCTCGACCTGGATCCCAAATGCGATCGCTGCTACTTATAGGCGTCATCGGCATTGCTTTCACCGATCCTTGAAGTATTTCAGGGATGGTCCTTAGTTTCATCGGCTTGTGCAATGCTTGATGCCAACGCTTCTTCTTGGTTGCGTCCTCAACCTTCACCTGTTCTTGATTGCTTGGTAGACTGTCTTTTGGATGATCAAGGGGTCTTTTGAACCCGAGTGAGACTAATCTTTGGTCTAACTTTGAGTCCCAAGCTCTTGGCGCTTGCTTCAGCCCGTAAAGTGTCTTCTTGAGCTTGTAAACTTCCCTTCCTCAACTTCCTTCTCGTAGTCGAGGGGTTGTTCCACGTACACTTCTTCTTTGAGGTCGCCATTGAGGAAAGCGGATTTCACATCCATATGATGAACCTTCCAATCCTCTTGTGCTGCCAAAGCTAAGAGCACTCTCACCGTCTCAATTCGAGCAACCGTGCAAACACCTCCTCATAGTCAACTCCTTGGCGTTGTATGTAGCCCTTTGCACGAGTCTTGCCTTGTGCTTCACAATGGCACCCTTCGTGTCCTTCTTCAACTTGTAAACCCACTTCAAACCTATGGTCTTTTGGTTCGGAGGTCGGGTTACCAAAGTCCACGTGTCATTGCTCTCTATCGCCTTCATCTCCTCATCCATGGCGTGCATCCAACTTGAACTTTTGCTCGCCTCTACGAAGTTCGCTGGCTCCTCAACTCCGAGTAAACACAAATCGGAGTACTCGAGTGTAACTGGCTTTGCGTACTTGTAGACTTTCTTGAGGGGCTTATGGCGGCGAGGCCGGAAGAATCCGTCGTGGCTTGCGAAGGGGCGACACAAATTGTGTCGGCGTCGATGCACTTGAGGAAGACGGTTGAGTCTCGGGCGTGGTAGATGCGGATCGTTGGCATCCTCGTCGTCGGCGTAGTCGTCGTGATCCTCGACCATCATCTTGATTGTCATCATCACTATCGCCTCGTTGTCGATGTCGTTGTCGAGATCTCTACCCGTGTCTTGCGCGTCGTTGTCGCTATCACCTTGCGACCCATAGGCGTCGTCGTCGGTGTCGGCACCATGGTGATCACTGCCATTGCGGTCACCTAGGTTGTGCGTCTTGCCAACCACCTGGATGTCTTCCCCTGCATCATCATCAGCTGGAAATTCAACTGTGAATATATTACCGTTTGGAGCATCGTCGGCTGCCGCGCTCCAATTCCACGCTTGGTTTTCCTCAAACACGACGTCGCGGGAAATCCGTAGACGCTTTGTTCGTGGATCGTAGAAGCGGTATGCCTTGGTGCCGGAACTCCTCTCGTTTCCGATGAACACCATCTTGGTGCTACGATCGGCAAGCTTTGAGAGATGCTTGGCTCCTCCGTCTTCACATGTGCCACACACCCCAACGTTAGTAGATGAGACACATTCGGCTTCCGTCCGTAAATTGCTTCATACGGAGTCTTGCCGATCACCGCCTTCGTTGGAGCCCGATTGAGAAGATAGACCGCCGTCGAGACAGCTTCTCCCCAAAATGTCCCCGGCAAGTTCTTGCTCTTGAGTAAACTTCTCACCATGTCAACGACGGTTCGGTTGCGCCTTTCAACAACCCCGTTCTGTTGTGGCGTATAAGGTGCCGTGAGGAACCTCTTTATGCCAATCTTCTTGCAGTAGTCGTTGAACTCGTTTGACGTAAACTCTCCGTCGCGATCTGTCCATAGAGCGCGAACCTCCAGCTTGTGTTCCATCTCCGTTGCAGCCTTCAGCTTCTTAAACGCTTCAAAAGCCTCATCTATAGATCGTAGGAGAACGACCCACATGTATCTCGAGTAGTCATCTACCACAAGGAAGAAGTACTTCTTTCCTCCGTGAGTTGCTGGGATGATAGGGCCACATAGATCACCATGGAGCAACTCGAGTGCATCACTTGCACGATAGGTAGACTGAGCAGGGAACGGCCTGCGGTGCTGTTTTCCAACCAAACACCCGTCACATACTCGATCAACATGGTCGATAAACGGCATCCCAGATACCATCTCCATCTTCGACATCTTCTTCAAGGCGTAGAAGTTAACGTGTCCAAATCTAGCATGCCATAACCACGAATCATCATCATTCTTGGCGAGCCAACACTCCGGTTGAGATTGATCAAGATTGAGGATATAGAGCCTGTTCAGCGTCACGATTCACGCAGCGCTAGCACGTTTCGGAGGTTGTCGAAGATCATCATCACTCCGTTCTCAATATCCACCTTGCATCCATTCTCATCAAGTTTCCCGACAGAGATGATGTTGTTATGAAGCCGTGGGATGTAGTACACTCCGGTGAGTATGCGATGTTCTCTGTGAGACCCTTGAAGAGAACAGAACCTTGCCCGCAAATCTCCACATTTGAACCATCACCGAACTTGACCGAGCCTTGAACATCATATTCCAGCTCGAGGAACTTCTCCTTGCACCCGTCATGTGGTTCACGGCACCCGTGTCGAGATACCACGACACGTTACAGCTCCGGATAACTTTGGTGTTACCTTTTCTCATGAAGTAGCACCTTCCGGTTTGGTTTCACCACCGCTGTTTGGACGAGATCACAAACTTCGGCCATCAGAAGACCTGGGCGTTCGTCTTCCTGCTTCGCCAAATTTGCCTTGATCTCCCTCTTGTTAGGCTCCGGACAATCCTTCGCAAAGTGACCCATCTCGTTGCAGTTATAGCACTTGACCTCGGACATATCCAAGTTTCGTGTCTTCGCTCTTTAGACCGGTCCGCCTTACCACGACCTTGTGGCTTGCCTTTTCCTTTGCCTTCTTCGGTTTGTCCGCGGCGCTTATGCGTTGCTTGAGCCTTCGCCAACGTTATGCCTTCCTTTGCTA
The DNA here is from genome assembly GCA_021605145.1 of Aegilops bicornis. Taxonomy (NCBI): domain Eukaryota; kingdom Viridiplantae; phylum Streptophyta; class Magnoliopsida; order Poales; family Poaceae; genus Aegilops; species Aegilops bicornis. Next base: position 23,615,032 of record CM038674.1, on the reverse strand, counting down.
CTTGGGGACTCCCAATCTGCGGCGTGAGTACATGAGTTGGTCATCACCTCCTCCTTTGCCTTTCCGACAACCATGAGCATTCTCTTCCCATGTCCGCATAGCGTCCGATCGCCTCCTTATGGTCATGTCGCCGATGTCATAAAGCTTCTCGGCGTGCCAATGATGTACGTGAATTTATCGATCACCGAACCGAAAAACTACTCCACAATCTCGGTCTCCTCGAGCTTTGCACCAAGCGCGGATCTCTCCCACCAATGTAGTCGGGGCGCATGGCATAGTCGTTCACCGATTCTGTTTCCTCCATCTGCAACTTGTGAAATTGGCACTTCAGCACTTGTGCCCGAGCCTTGGTGACGCGATCTTCTCTGATCCTCATCTCTTTGAGTGCGGTCCACGCCTCTCTTGATGTCTCGAACTACGCCAATGTCATCAGCACGGAATCCGGCACAGACTGGGCTATGGCGGCCATGGCACCTTCGTCGCACTCCTTGTCGGCGTAAATCGTCCGTAATGGCCTCCCACACTCGAAGGGTTCGAAGAATAATCTTCATCTTGACCGCCCACACGCCGTAGTTGGCGTCGGTGAGCATCGGGTACTGGATGGGGATGTTGCGATGCGTCTGCACGTTGGCGCCGCCAAGCCACAAGGTCGTGGTAAGGCGGACCGATCTAAAGAGCGGAAGACACGAAACTTGGATATGTCCGAGGTCAAGTGCTATAACTGCAACGAGATGGGTCACTTTGCGAAGGATTGTCCGAGCCTAACAAGAGGGAGATCAAGGCAAATTTGGCGAAGCAGGAAGGCGAAACGTCCAGGTCTTCGATGGCGAAGTTTGTGATCTCGTCCAAACAGCGGTGGTGAAACCAAACCGGAAGGTGCTACTTCATGAGAAAAAGGTAACACCAAAGTTATCCGGAGCGAGCGTGTCGTGGTATCTCGACACGGGTGCCGTGATAACCTCATGACGGGGTGCAAGGAGAAGTTCCTCGAGCTGGAATATGATGTTCAAGGCTCGGTCAAGTTCGGTGATGGTTCAAATGTTGAGATTTGCGAGCAAGGTTCTGTCCTCTTCGAGGGTCTCACAGGAGAACATCGCATACTCACCGGAGTGTACTACATCCCACGGCATCGCAACATCCCCATCCAGTACCCGATGCTCACCGACGCCAACTACGGCATGTGGGCGGTCAAGACAAAGATTATTCTTCGAACCCTTCGAAGAATAATCTTCATCTTGAACGCCCACACGCCCGTAGTTGGCGCTCGAGCATCGGGTACTGGATGGGGATGTTGTGATGCGGCTGCACGTTGGCGCCGCCCGTTCCGCCACCACTGGTTGCTGACTTGCCGCCCTTCTTCACCTTGTTGCCGTTCTTGTTCGCCTTGGAACCGCCATTGCCGGACTTGACCGACTCTGCATTGCCGGACTCTAGCTAGTCTGCGCTCTGATACCAATTGTTGGTTTTGATCCCTCGAAACCCTCTGGGAGATACACGTACGTGCAACTAGCTAGCAAGCTAGCTAGCAGGTGAATTGATTTCCAACGCCGCGTGCCTAAGCGCAGACTCCGTGCGTGAAGCTGGCTTGACCGAGCGACGGTCGATCGATTTCCTTTGGCGGCGTCGGCGGAACTTGGCAAACAAAACAGATCAAGAAACTATTTGGTGATGGCCACAGTGCCTGTCGCTTTGGTGAATACTTTCTATTGCTTTCTCGTTGGTACAGATTACGAGGGTGGTCATGTATATATACTACCAGGCTAGACCTAAACCCAAACCGACTAGGCTTAGTATTCTACAAGGACACGCATACATACAAGACGGACACGGGATTACTCTAACAAGGTCCTCTCTCATCATATACTAGTACTCACGTAAGCTTTCTAATTAGTAATGCAGTTGTCACTTTGCATAGTTGTGTTAATTGTTTATTCTTTGGAGAGAGATCATAGTTGTGTTTTCTTGTTGCGAGAAGAGAACATAGTTATGTTAAGTACTCCTATTAAAGAAGCTTGGTGGGTGTACATGCACAAGGGCTATGTCTCCCCTATTATGAGACGGCGACCATCTCATCCGATGGCGGAGCCAAGGGGAGAGCGGGGCCAGCCCCCCAACGATCGGCGATCATGCAGTTGGTACCGAGGTAATTAGCGATATAATCTCCTGAACTCACGTGTTGGCCCCTTATCTCAACGCCAATTTTGGGAAAAAAAAAAGGCCCATGTGAAGCCCACTAGCGGCCACATTAGGCGATTGTATGTAATCTCTTGATGCAGGGTTCTCCGTAATTAGCGAGTGTGGGGATAAGCTACTTGAGAGTTTTGTCGCCACGCTCAAGAGCCCATTGAAGGAAATATGCCCTAGAGGCAATAATAAAGTTATTATTTATTTCCTCATATCATGATAAATGTTTATTATTCATGCTAGAATTGTATTAAACGGAAACATGATACATGTGTGAATACATAGATAAATATATAGTCACTAGTATGCCTCTACTTGACTAGCTCATTAATCAAAGATGGTTATGTTTCCCAACCATAGACATGTGTTGTCATTTGATTAATGGGATCACATCATTAGAAGAATGATGTGATTGACATGACCCATTCCGTTAGCTTAGCACTTGATCGTTTAGTATGTTGCTATTGCTTTCTTCATGACTTATACATGTTCCTGTAACTATGAGATTATGCAACTCCGTTTACCGGAGGAACACTTTGGGTGCTACCAAAGCGTCACAACGTAACTGGGTGATTATAAAGGAGTACTACAGGTGTCTCCAAAGGTACATGTTGGATTGGCGTATTTCGAGATTAGGTTTTGTCACTCCGATTGTGGGAGAGGTATCTCTGGGCCCACTTTCGGTAATGCACATCACTATAAGTCTTGCAAGCATTGCAACTAATGAGTTAGTTGCGGGATGACGTATTACAGAACGAGTAAAGAGACTTGTCGATAACGAGATTGAACTAGGTATTGAGATACCGGCGATCGAATCTCGGGCAAGTAACATACCGATGACAAAGGGAACAACGTATGTTGTTATGCGGTTTGACCGATAAAGATTTTCGTAGAATATGTGGGAGCCAATATGAGCATCCAGGTTCCGCTATTGGTTATTGACCGGAGACGTGTCTCGGCCATGTCTACATTGTTCTCGAACCCGTAGGGTCCGCACGCTTAAGGTTTCGATGGCGGTTATATTATGAGTTTATGAGTTTTGATGTACCGAAGGAGTTGAGTCCCGGATGAGATCGGGGACATGACGAGGAGTCTCGAAATGGTCGAGACGTAAAGATCGATATGTTGGGCGACTATATTCGGACTTCGGAAAGGTTCCGAGTGATTCGGGTATTTTTGGAGTACCGGAGAGTTACGGGAATTCGCCGGGGAGTATATGGGCCTTATTGGGCCATACGGGAATAGAGGAGAGAGGCCAAAAGGAAGGAGGCCTGCGCCCACCCTCTGGTCCGAATTGGACAAGGGGGGCAGCCCACTTTTCCTTCTCCTTCTCCTCCTCTTTCCTTCTCCAACAAGGAAAGGAGGAGTCCTACTCCTCCTCTTTCCTTCTCCTACAATGAAAGGAGGAGTCCTACTCGGTGGGAGTAGAACTCCCCCCCTTGGCGCGCCTCCTCCATAGGCGGCCGCCTCCCCCTTGCTCCCTATATATATGGGGGCAGGGGGCACCCCAGAGACAACAACAATTGATCCTTGAGATCTATTAGCCGTGTCGGTGCCCCCTTCACCATAGTCCTCCTCGATAATATTGTAGCGGTGCTTAGGCGAGGCCCTGCGACGGTAGAACATCAAGATCGTCACCACGCGTCATCGTCTTGACAGAACTCTCCCTCGACACTCGGCTGGATCCAGTTCGAGGGGCGTCATCGAGCTGAGCGTGTGCTAGAACTAGGAGGTGCCGTAGTTTGATTGCTTGATCGGTCGGGCCGTGAAGGCGTGCGACTACATCAACCGCGTTGTTCTAACGCTTCCGCTTTTGGTCTCACGAGTGCGTGGACAACACTCTCCCCTCTCGTTGCTATGCATCACCATGATCCTTGCGTGTGCGTAGGAAATTTTTGAAATTACTACGTTCCCCAAAAGTGGCATCCGAGCCTGGTTTTATGCGTAGATGTTATATGCACGAGTAGAACACAAGTGAGTTGTGGGCGATACAAGTCATACTGCTTACCAGCATGTCATACTTTGGTTGGCGGTATTGTTGGATGAAGCGGCCGGACCGACATTACGCCAGACGCTTCTGGCGAGACTGGTTTTACCGTCGTGCTTTGCACACGGTGACTAAGCGGGTGTCTGTTTCTCCAACTTTAGTTGAACCGAGTGTGGCTACGCCCGGTCCTTGCGAAGGTTAAAACAGCACTAACTTGACGAACTATCGTTGTGGTTCTGATGCGTAGGTAAGAACGGTTCTTGCTCAGCCCGTAGCAGCCACGTAAAATTTGCAACAACAAAGTAGAGGACGTCTAACTTGTTTTTGCAGGGCATGTAGTGATGTGATATGGTCAAGACGTGATGCTATATTTTATTGTATGAGATGATCATGTTTTGTAACCGAAGTTATCGGCAACTGGCAGGAGCCATATGGTTGTCGCTTTATTGTATGAAATGCAAACGCCCTGTAATTGCTTTACTTTATCACTAAGCGGATAGTCAGTAGAAGCAATAGATGGCGTAACAACAACGATGCTACGATGGAGATCAAGGTGTCGCGCCGGTGACGATGGTGATCACGACGGTGCTTCGGAGATGGAGATCACAAGCACAAGATGATGATGGCCATATCATATCACTTATATTGATTGCATGTGATGTTTATCCTTTATGCATCTTATCTTGCTTTGATTTACGGTAGCATTTTAAGATGATCTCTCACTAAAAATTATCAAGAAGTGTTCTCCCTGAGTATGCACCGTTGCGAAAGTTCTTCGTGCTGAGACACCACGTGATGATCGGGTGTGATAGGCTGTGTGTCTTACGGGCCCACGTCGCCATTTGGGTGGTATTAGGATCTTTTATTCCTCGACCTATACTCTGGGACACTGATCTCTCTTCTATTTGGGTTAAATGAATTTTGCTAAATCTAACATTAGGATCTCGTTATCACTTTCACCGGAGAGCCCCTTATTGCGATGATAAATCTGCTTTGCGCGTGAAGACCCTGAATATACTCTTCACTATTAACCCGAGAACTTGTGTTCATCGCGTTTGCAATTCCCTTCCACCGTCAACCCTTATGGATAACTACTTGTAGTTGTTATTCTTACATTAATCCCGGTTGGTCTTGTTATTACAAGATACCCCAAACACTAAATCGTTGTTCCGATAATCCTTTGAGCTTGCTGCCTTGCTGTTCTTTGTCACTGAATACCCCTACGGATAATTCTCGCACTTATCGAGTATCCGCTCATCCCCGATTGTTCATGTGTTTCACAATGGTCTTGAAATACTATTCGATCCTCCAAAAATCCTTAGTAGCTTATTGCTCGCAATCTGGTCTACTTGCATGATGGATGCTTTCCATACATCCGCAATATTCGTTAGTATCCTTAGGCATCGTCATTTTGATCCTTTTGATTCAACATGAGTGCGAATGCACGCAATCATCAGTTGATCCTTTTAAATTATCTTTCCGGCTCAGATGTCATTTTAAACAAGAGCTGGTTCTCAACCAATCCAAATGTAAATCGATAGTACCCTAAGGCTATTCAACTTATCCACCCTAATCGTAACATTGCTTACATTCCCTTGATTTGAAAATCATAATTCCTTTGCATTTGAGCTCTGGATTAGTCAGTTGTTTCTATAATCCAATGCCCTTGCATTGTTACTTCCTCGATTGTGTCTGATGCTCACATCAGCTTTGTTATGGACCCGGATCCTTCAATGGATTTTATCCGACATTGTCCTTCACATTCAATAACCTTGTGAGCCTTCCCTTGGATACATATTGCCTTTGGTAAATTGTATCATCTACTTTCTCAACCTTGCTCTACTTTCGAGCTTGTGATATTTACTCTTGAAACTTGTGGCATATGTTTCTAAGAAGCCCCTATGGGTTGAACCTATGCTTTCCTTAATTTGTGTGAACTCGAAAGTTTTCACGAGTCATACTCTTCTGGTATTTTTCTAGATAAAATTCCAACACTACGACTTCTTCAAAAGTGAGAGGTGAATGGAAGGTTATACATTGAAGAAGTGGGAGTCGACCTTGAACTTTGTGTTCATGCCCATGGACACGATGTAGATCCTACCATAGAAGCTTCTTGCGATAATAACTATTTCGTTGATACAATAGCATCTGGTATCTGTGAATTTATCCTATGCAATCGTGGTTACGACCATATTTTCTCTTCGATCCCATTTCTCGGGCAAGTTTAATCACTTGTCTTCTATGGATCAATACACCAGTCCAACCTTTTACTTTGATCTTGTGTCGAGTATTACCCCGGGTATCTCGAGGATATCTTGCCATTGCACTACATCTTATAAACTTTGATGAAACACTACCTTACCTTGTCTTTGTCACTTCATGGGTTATTGGTTGTTTGTCGACCGAGAACACCGATAAATGAATTGATTCCACTCCGATTCAATAACTCTAAGTAATTTTCATTGCTTATGAGTTTATTAATCCTTCAAGTCATCGCTAGCCTGATCGGCGATATCCTTATCGTGCAACTTTTAACTGTGCTACCTAGTCCTTCTTTCCGGAGCACAAATTTAGATGGTAAGCTAATCTTATGTCGATCTTCCTCGTCATATCATTTCTCCTTGAACAACAAACTTGATTTCGAGTTTGTGTCGTACCCATGGTTCCAATAACCTTTCGCTTCATCATTCCTTTAACTTGATGTCATCGTCGATCGGTTACACCTTCATGTAATCCCTTACAAATTTTTCGTGGTCATCGTCAACATTTTGACTCCTTCCAGGATACCAATCGAATTCATGATGATGAGTACCACCCTCGTCCCTTGGTAATTTGAGTTACCATCGACAACATCCTTGCCTTCCTTCCATCACAAACTTATTCATGTTATGGATGCAACTTGCAATCTAGCTTGTCTTATGTTCTACCTTGAAGTATTACTATCTCTAATGTCGAGGATGTTGTGAGAATTTCACCACCTCTTAAGAAATTCTTGTTGCAGCGATGCTTCTCGCCATCACCATTCTTTCTTGGTCCCGTGTTGGTTCTAACCAGGATACCAACAGATGAGCAGTGCTATTTGGATTCTGTCCTTCTAGCAACCCTATTGCTTTGAAGTTAATGGTCGGCCGTTCATTCTTAGACATTTGATTATTGAATCACCATTCCGGCGTTGGTTGTGCAACCCAACCCATATTTGGTGCACCTTTCAACCAATGTTTAATTGTGTATGTTTTCCTCGAGCATACATCATTATACCATTTGATCTGACAAATGTTATCTCCTTGTTCACATAATGGTGGAAATCCATCTTTTGTTAACCTTGATGAATTGTCACTGATTCCATCAGCCACCTCCTCATCCTCTCGTTGGTTTACCGATGAACTCTTGTTTCGGAACTGGCTTCCATAGTTCATCTCTCGAGAATCTTTGATGTCATCTCGTCAATTTGTATCGCACCTTTTCTCCTCAAGCATCGTGAGATTGAGGTATCCTAACACCGATCAGATCTGAATCTCGGTGGGATATGATGATTGGAACATTTTCCAAGAGTTATAACACTGGTCTTTTATGACCCGGTAAGGTGATGGCATGTCCGGACACAGCCGAATGACCTGCTGTTATAGTTTCCTTATTAGCAAGGTTAGCCATTCTTCCATGAGGAAAATTGTAAGACTTATTCTATAAGTTGTTCTTAATGAATCCTTTGAGTATTCAAAATCCGACCTTTGCTTGAAAACCATGTCAATGCTATCTCGAAGCATGTCTGTGGAACGCCGATTTTAACAGAAACATTTGAAGCCCAATGCTAAATGATTCTTGCTCAATTATCCAAACACCATTGTATGGGTAATGTCATGAAATTTCTCTCCCCTTACCTAAAGGATTTTCTACATTATATCTTGTCATGGATATCATGCTCTGTTTGTCCTTGGGAAGGATACACCCTTGAAATACGTGTTTAAGCACATTTTCCTTTCCATTGCCTGTTTAATCTAATAATCACATTTTCCTTTTCCATTGTTTGGTTTAACCTTTCTTGTGATCTATATGATCTAAGCAGAAATATTCTCCTGCTTATGTAAACACCTCGGTGTACAATTCTGTCAGCGAGACCCTCTTGCATTTGTCGATAGCATTCCGGTAACCACTGATGGACGAGAACTTTGCCAATTGGTCCGCCTCGTTCAACGAGCAGGAAAATGGTTCTCTTCGTCCCTCGCCCTTGGTACCGACGTTGTTGCCAACAAAACTGACAGGCTACCCTCTGACATGCCTTACTTACATGATCGTGCAAGGCGTCACCGCCCTTCCTACTTTTACCCCACATGGTGGGCCCATAACCCACAGTTCCACTGGATCGAAACCTGACTCCTGTACACCCCGGTTTCCAAAGTTATTCCTCGCGCTTGACTTCTTATGTAACTCACGGGCCACCTTCCTAGTGTTCTATTATGGTATCAGACCCAATCCTTACTCTCCTTGCTCAACCCCTTTCTCACCCTGGTTCGGACCTCGAGCAACTATCAATCCGCTTGGAACCTCTTATTGTACCTTTGCACCTTACTCTCGATGTATTTTATATGTTCAACTCGAGAGATACTCTTATGCTCATTCTTGGGTTAACCCCATTGTTCCCTCATAAGCCTTTTGTCATAGCCGAGTTTCTCCTTATTGATTCGTTAGTACGTTGGAGATCCCGAAGAAAGGATGACGGCTCCATCATGATGACTGGAAGCGGAGAAATGAAGACTTCAACGTAATGGATCCACCTCTTCGAGAAGAGCAACCAAGACCGAGAAGATCCGTTAGAATACCGTAACCAGAACTTTCCCCCTTACTCCCCTCTTAAATCTCGGGACGAGATTTCTTGTAGTGGAGGAGAATTGTGGCCTTGGGATAATCAAGCTACAGTAAACCTCTCGCTAATGGTGCCACGTCACCTCGATTCTTGTTGTTAATCTCGTGTTAGTTCAAAATCGATTCGAAATTCAAACTTAAAATAAAGTCAAACGGTAAAGGTTTTCAAATATTTAAAACTAAAATGTCGAGGTATTGCCGGATAATTCATAAGTAATGTTGGTGGAGGAACCACATTTTTATAAAAGGTCTAAATGCATTTAAATAATTAAAACAGTAGATAAAACAATTAATTAAATGCCTTTTGTATTATATAAAATACTAAACTGTTTTGTTTAGGGTAAAACTTTTTATGACAGTGGTTTGGGGTGGCAATGCTAAATTTAGGAGTTGAAATTATATTTTTACAAAATTAAAATAAATTGAAAAGTCAAAAGAAAGCAGAAAAGAAAATAAAGAAAAGGGAAAAGATCAAAATACAAAAAAAAGGAGAACACCCCCCCCCCCTCGCTGGGCCACGGCCCAGATGGCCTTGCGTCCAAACAGGCCGGCCCAACCGACCACTCCCCTCCATAACCTCCCCCCGAACCCTAACCGCCCCACTGTCCTCCCGATCCCCCACTCTCCCCTCGCTCTCCTCTCTCTCCCCCCTCTGCCCGATCTGGATCGGGGCAAACCCCCGATCCCATCGGCCCGACGCGCCGCCGCTTCCCCATAGGCCGCCACCGGCCGAGCACCGCCACTCCGGCTTCCTCCGCGCCTCTCCTCTCCCTCGCCTCGAAGCCTCGCTCCTATCTCGTCTGCAGGTCGAATCGGGCAGACGCCCATTCCCGCCGACATAGAAGCCGCACGCCGCCACGCCGCTCCTCGTCGGCGCCCGATGCCCGCTGCCAAGCTTCGTCGCCGGATCCGTGGCCTCCTCGTCTCCTCCTCACGCTGCCTCGACCCTGCCGTCGCCGGAACGCCACCTCGACCCCCTCCTCGTCGGACCTCCCCGACCTTCGTCGAGCCTGCTGCCATTCCCCCTACGGCCCCAGTGAGCCCCGCCTCGCTCCCTCCCTCTACCTCGCGCTCTCGCGCTCATCGCCGCGGTCCCCGCCGATCTCGCCTGCGGTTGCCACGTCCGGCGCCCCTCCGCCGCGGCCTCGCCCCGCAACCCCCCTGCTCCGTTCGTCGCCGCACCACCCGCCCTCGCCGCGCCCGGGACCACGCCTCCGTGGTGCCCCTCGTGCCCCCATTGCGGCAACCCCGCCGTGTGCAGCCACGCCCGCCAGGCAGGCTACGAGCACCGTCGCCGTTACGCCCAGCCCGATTAAGCACTTTCCGCCCCGGTCGGCCCCTAGGACAATGAGGGGCCCCCGAGCGATTTAAAAAAGATAATAATAAATATAATTAAATAATAAATAATCAATTAATTAACTAAATTAATTCTGTTTAAATTAATTAATTAAATTAGTTAACCTAATTAATTGTAGTTAATAAACCTAATCATGTTAGTTAGACTAACTAAACCTGATTAGTTAGTCTTAGACAATGACAACCGGGCCCATGCGTCAGTTTGACCCAGTCAACCACTGTTGACTGCTGACATCGGCATGACATCATGCTGATGTCATAAATCCAATTTCAAATTAAATTAAATAATTAATTAAATTCCAGAAATTAATAAAATCTTTAGAAAATCATATCTTTTAATCCGTAACTCGGATTAAATTATTTTCAACATGAAAGTTGCTTAGAACGACGAGACGATTCCGGGTACGCAACCCATTCGTCCACCACACCCCCCTAATCTATCGAACTCGCAACTTTCCCCCTTCGGTTCATCTGTCCGAAAACGCGGAACACCGGGAATACTTTCCCGGATGTTTCTTCACCGGTATCACCTCATACCGCGTTAGGGCACGCCTAGCATCACGCTTTGCTTTGTCATGCATCGTCATGCATCTGTTTGCTTAAATATTCATTGTTTCTTCCCCCTCTTCTTCCGCTAGACACCGAGACCGACGCTGCTGCTGCCCAGTACGCCTACGGAGTTGACGACCCCTCTCTCTTGCCAGAGCAACCAGGCAAGCCCCCTCCCTTGATCACCAGATATCGCCTATTCTTCTCTATACTGCTTGCATTAGAGTAGTGTAGCATGTTACTGCTTTCAGTTAATCCTATACTGCTGCATAGCCTGTCCTTGCTACTACTGTTGTTACCTTTACCTGCTATCCTCCTGCTTAGTATAGGATGCTAGTGTTCCAACTGTGGCCCTACACTCTTGTCCGCCCCGCCATGCTATACTATTGGGTTGTGATCACTTGAGGAGGTGATCACGGGCATATACTATATACTTACACTATTACATTACATGTGATACTTTGTTAGGAGATGGGGCTGAAAGGACGGTGGCTCCATCCCGGTAGAGGTGGGCCTGGGTTCCCGGCGGCCCCATCGTTACTTGTGGCAGAGCAGGCAGGTTGAGACCGCCTAGGAGAGAGGTGGGCCTGGCCTGGTCGGCGTCAGCGGATACTTAACATGCTTAACGAGATCTTGGTATTTGATCCGAGTCTGGCCATTTGGTCTATACGCACTAACCAGCTACGCTGAACAGCGATTATGGGCACTTTCGGCGTCGTGGTATCGGCCAAGCACTTCATGGCGTCGATGGCTGGCCGAAGCGGCTGGATTGGAACGTAGGCCTGCTTTGGTATTAAGGGGCTAGATTACGCTTCCGGCCGCCACGCAACATGCAGGTGTGCAAGGGCGATGGGCCTGCACCCATGCGCTTAGGTTTAGACCGGCGTCTTGACCTCTCTGTTGTGCCTAGGTGGGGCTGCGGCGTGTTGATCTTCCGCGGCGGGCATGACCCAGAAAGTGTGTCCGCCAAATGGGATCAAGCGTGTTGGGTTATGTGGTGCACCCTGCAGGAAGTTAATCTATTCGAATAGTCGTGATCTTGATATGGGGCGACTTGGAGTTGTACCTTGACCTTATGACAACTAGAACCGGATACTTAATAAAACACACCTTCCAAGTGCGGATACAACCCGGTGGTCGCTCTCTATTAGGGTTAAGAGGAGGGATGCCGGGTAGGATTTATGCTATGCGATGCTACTTGGAGGACTTGATCTACTCTCTTCTACATGTTGCAAGGCGGAGGCTGCCGAGCGTAGTCTTCGACAGGATTAGATGTCCCCCTCTTATTCTGGCATTCTGCAGTTCAGTCCACTGATATGGCCCTTTACACATAAATCCATGCATATGTAGTGTAGCTCCTTGCTTGCGAGTACTTTGGATGAGTACTCACGGTGCCTTGCTCCCCCTTTTCCCCCTTTCATGCCGGTTGCTGCGACGGGCGATGGAGCCAAGGAGCGAGACGCCACCGTCGATGGCGACTACTACACGGAGGTGCCTACTACTACGTGCAGCCCACGGCGACCAGGAGTAGTTAGGAGGATCCCAGGCGGGAGGCATGCGCCTCTTTCGTCTGTATCCCGGTTGTGCTAGCCATCTTATGGCAACTTGTTTAACTTATGTACGTACTCCGGATATTGTTGCTTCCGCTGACTTCGTCTATGATCAAGCACTTGTATTCGAGCCCTCGAGGCCCTGGCTTGTATTATGATGCTTGTATGACTTATTTATGTTTAGAGTTGTGTTGTGATATCTTCCCGTGAGTCCCTGATCTTGATCGTACACGTTTGCGTGTATGATTAGTGTACGATTGAATCGGGGGCGTCACAATTATGCTATTGATATGAGTAATTGTGACACCTAAAGTGTTATTGTGAGTATGGTTAGTTCATAATAATTGCTGAAACCTGAATGCTGACTTTTCATGTTTACAACAACAAGAGCAAACAGAGTTTGTAAAAGTTTTCTTTATCACTTTCAGTTTATCAACTGAATTGCTTGAGGACAAGCAAAGGTTTAAGCTTAGGGGAGTTGATACGTCTCCAACGTATCTACTTTTCCAAACACTTTTTCCCTTGTTTTGGACTCTAACTTGCATGATTTGAATGAAACTAACCCAGACTGACGTTGTTTTCAGCAGAACTGCCATGATGTTGTTTTATGTGTAGAAAAGAGAAGTTCTCGGAATGTCCTGAAAACCCACGGAGGAACCTTTTGGAAAATATAAAAAATACTTGCGAAAGAATCAAGACCAGGGGCCCACACCCTGTCCACGAGGGTGGGGCGCGCCTCCCGGGCGCCCCTATCTCGTGGGCCCCTGGACCTCCACCGACCTCAACTCCAACTCCATATATTCACGTTAGGGAGGGAAAAATCAGAGAAAGTTTCATCGCGTTTCACGACACGGAGCCGCCAAGCCCTAATCTCTCTCGGGAGGGCTGATCTGGAGTCCGTTCGGGGCTCAGGAGAGAGATTAAATGCGCCGTCGTCATCATCAACCATCCTCCATCACCAATTTCATGATGCTCACCGGCGTGTGTGAGTAATTACATCGTGAGGCTTGCTGGATGGTGATGGGTTGGATTAGATTTACCATGTAATTAAGTTAGTTTTGTTAGGGTTTGATCCTAGTATCCACTATGTTCTAAGATTGACGTTGCTATGTCTTTGCTATGCTTAATGCTTGTCACTTTGCATAGTTGTGTTAATTGTTTATTCTTTGGAGAGAGATCATAGTTGTGTTTTCTTGTTGCGAAGAGAACATAGTTATGTTAAGTACTCCTATTAAAGAAGCTTGGTGGGTGTACATGCACAAGGGCTATGTCTCCCCTATTATGAGACGGCGACCATCTCATCCAGATGGCGGAGCCAAGGGGACGGCGGGGCCAGCCCCCCCAACGATCGGCGATCATGTAGTTGGTACCGGTAATTAGCGATATAATCTCCTGAACTCACGTGTTGGCCCCCTTATCTCAACGCGAATTTTGGGAAAAGAAAAAAGGCCCATGTGAAGCCCACTAGCGGCCACATTAGGCGATTGTATGTAATCTACTGGTGCAGGGTTCTCCCGTAATTAGCGAGTGTGGGGATAAGCTGCTTGAGTTTTGTCGCCGCCGCTCGAGCCCTTTGAAGGAAATATGCCCTAGAGGCAATAATAAAGTTATTATTTATTTCCTCGTATCATGATAAATGTTTATTATTCATGCTAGAATTGTATTAAACGGAAACATGATACATGTGTGAATACATAGACAAATATATAGTCACTAGTATGCCTCTACTTGACTAGCTCATTAATCAAAGATGGTTATGTTTCCCAACCATAGACATGTGTTGTCATTTGATTAATGGGATCACATCATTAGAAGAATGATGTGATTGACATGACCCATTCCGTTAGCTTAGCACTTGATCGTTTAATATGTTGCTATTGCTTTCTTCATGACTTATACATGTTCCTGTAACTATGAGATTATGCAACTCCCGTTTACGGAGGAACACTTTAGGTGCTACCAAACGTCACAACGTAATCGGGTGATTATAAAGGAGTACTACAGGTGTCTCCAAAGGTACATGTTGGATTGGCGTATTTTCGAGATTAGGTTTTGTCACTCCGATTGTCGGAGAGGTATCTCTGGGCCCACTCGGTAATGCACATCACTATAAGCCTTGCAAGCATTGCAACTAATGAGTTAGTTGCGGGATGATGTATTACTGAACGAGTAAAGAGACTTGCAGTAGCAGATTGAACTAGGTATTGAGATACTGATGATCAAATCTCGGGCAAGTAACATACCGATGACAAAGGGGACAACGTATGTTGTTATGCGGTTTGTCCGATAAAGATTTTCGTAGAATATGTGGGAGCCAATATGAGCATCCAGGTTCCGCTATTGGTTATTGACTGGAGACGTGTCTCGGTCATGTCTACATTGTTCTCGAACCCGTAGGGTCCGCACGCTTAAGGTTTCGATGTGATGTTATATTATGAGTTTATGAGTTTTGATGTACCGAAGGAGTTCGAGTCCCGGATGAGATCGGGGACATGACGAGGAGTCTCGAAATGGTCGAGGCGTAAAGATCGATATGTTGGACGACTATATTCGGACTTGAAAAGGTTCCGAGTGATTCGTATTTTTGGAGTACCGGAGAGTTACGAGAATTCGCCGGGGAGTATATGGGCCTTATTGGGCCATACGGGAATAGAGGAGAGAGGCCAAAGGAAGGAGGCCTGCACCCACCCTCTGGTCCGAATTGGACAAGGGGGCAGCCCACTTTTCCTTCTCCTCCCTCCTCTTTCCTTCTCCAACAAGGAAAGGAGGAGTCCTACTCCTCCTCTTTCCTTCTCCTACAATGAAAGGAGGAGTCCTACTCGGTGGGAGTAGAACTCCCCCGTGGCGCGCCGCCTCCATAGGCCGGCCGCCTCCCCCTTGCTCCTCTATAGATGGGGGCAGGGGGGCACCCCATAGACACAACAACAATTGATCCTTGAGATCTATTAGCCGTGTGCGGTGCCCCCCTTCACCATAGTCCTCCTCGATAATATTGTAGCGGTGCTTAGGCGAGGCCCTGCGACGGTAGAACATCAAGATCGTCACCACGTCATCGTGCTGACAGAACTCTCCCTCGACACTCGGCTGGATCGGAGTTCGAGGGGCGTCATCGAGCTGAGCGTGTGCTAGAACTAGGAGGTGCCGTGGTTTGATTGCTTGATCGGTCGGGCCGTGAAGGCGTGCGACTACATCAACCGCGTTGTTCTAACGCTTCCGCTTTTGGTCTCACGAGGTGCGTGGACAACACTCTCCTCTCGTTGCTATGCATCACCATGATCCTTGCGTGTGCGTAGGAAATTTTTGAAATTACTACGTTCCCCAAAAGTGGCATCCGAGCCTGGTTTTATGCGTAGATGTTATATGCACGAGTAGAACACAAGTGAGTTGTGGGCGATACAAGTCATACTGCTTACCAGCATGTCATACTTTGGTTGGCGGTATTGTTGGATGAAGCGGCCGGACCGACATTACGCCAGACGCTTACGCGAGACTGGTTTTACCGCCGTGCTTTGCACACAGGTGACTAAGCGGGTGTCTGTTTCTCCAACTTTAGTTGAACCGAGTGTAGCTATGCCCGGTCCTTGCGAAGGTTAAAACAGCACTAACTTGACGAACTATCGTTGTGGTTTTGATGCGTAGGTAAGAACGGTTCTTGCTCAGCCCGTAGCAGCCACGTAAAATTTGCAACAACAAAGTAGAGGACGTCTAACTTGTTTTTGCAGGGCATGTAGTGATGTGATATGGTCAAGGCGTGATGCTATATTTTATTGTATGAGATGATCATGTTTTGTAACCGAAGTTATCGGCAACTGGCAGGAGCCATATGGTTGTCGCTTTATTGTATGAAATGCAACGCATACTGTAATTGCTTTACTTTATCACTAAGCGGATAGTCGTAGAAGCAATAGATGGCGTAACAACAACGATGCTACGATGGAGATCAAGGTGTCGCGCCCGGTGGCGATGGTGATCACGGCGGTGCTTTGAGATGGAGATCACAAGCACAAGATGATGATGGCCATATCATATCACTTATATTGATTGCATGTGATGTTTATCCTTTATGCATCTTATCTTGCTTTGATTTACGGTAGCATTTTAAGATGATCTCTCACTAAAAATTATCAAGAAGTGTTCTCCCTGAGTATGCACCGTTGCGAAAGTTCTTCGTCTTTGAGACACCACGTGATGATCGGGTGTGATAGGCTCTACGTTCAAATACAGCGGGTGCAAAACAGTTGCACACGCGGAATACTTAGGTTAAACTTGACGAGCCTAGCATATAACAGATATGGCCTCGGAACACGGAGACCGAAGGTCGAGCGTGAATCATATAGTAGATATGATGTTCACCATTGAAACTACTCCATCTCATGTGATGATCGGACATGGTTTAGTTGATTTGGATCACGTGATCACTTAGATGACTAGAGAGATGTCTGTCTAAGTGGGAGTTCTTAAGTAATATGATTAATTGAACTTAAATTTATCATGAACTTAGTCCTGGTAGTATTAGCATATCTATGTTGTAGATCAATAGCTCGCGTTTAGCTCCCTGTTTTCTTTTGATATGTTCCTAGAGAAAAATTATGTTGAAAAATGTTAGTAGCAATGATGCGGATTGGATCCGTGATCTGAGGTTTATCCTCATTGCTGCACTGAAGAATTATGTCCTTGATGCACCGCTAGGTGACAGACCTATTGCAGGAGCAGATCTGAGGCGTTATGAACGTTTGGCTAGCTCAATATGATGACTACTTGATAGTTTAGTGCACCATGCTTAACGGCTTAGAATCGGGACTTCAAAAGGCGTTTTGAGCGTCATGGACCATATGAGATGTTCCAGGAATTGAAGTTAATATTTCAAGCAAATACCCGAGTTGAGAGATATGAAGTCTCCAACAAGTTATATAGCTAAAAGATGGAGGAGAATCGCTCAACTAGTGAGCATGTGCTCAGATAGTCTGGGTACTACAATCGCTTGAATCAAGTGGGAGTTAATCTTCTAGATAAAATAGTGATTGACAGAATTCTCTAGTCACCATCACCAAGTTAGTAGAATTAAGGGGGCTAGTTCTGCTTCCGGCCGCCCACTCAACGTGCAGGTGTGCTAAGGGCGATGGGCCCAGACCCCTGTGCGCTTAGGTTTAGACCGGTGTGCTGACCTCTCTGTTGTGCCTAGGTGGGGCTGCGACGTGTTGATCTTCCGCGGCCGGGCATGACCCAGGAAAGTGTGTCCGGCCAAATGGGATCGAGCGTGTTGGGTAATGTGGTGCACCCCTGCAGGGAAGTTAATCTATTCGAATAGCCGTGATCTTGATAACAGGGCGACTTGGAGTTGTACCTTGACCTTATGACAACTAGAACCGGATACTTAATAAAACACACCCTTCCAAGTGCGAGATACAACCCGATGGTCGCTCTCTATCGGGGTTACGATGAGGGATCGCGGGTAGGATCTATGCTATGCGATGCTACTTGGAGGACTTCATCTACTCTCTTCTACATGTTGCAAGACGGAGGCTGCCGAGCGTAGTCTTGACGAGATTAGATATCCCCTCTTATTACGGCATTACGCGATTCGGTCCTTGATATGGCCCTTTACACATAAATCCATGCATATGTAGTGTAGCTCCTTGCTTGCGAGTACTTTGGATGAGTACTCACGGTTGCCTTGCTCCCCCTTTTCCCCCTTTCTGTACCCGGTTGCTGCGACCAGACGATGGAGCCCAAGAGCCAGACACCACCGTCGATGACGACTACTACACCGGAGGTGCCTACTACTACGTGCAGCCCGCTGACGACGACCAGGAGTAGTTAGGAGGATCCCAGGCAGGAGGCCTGCGCCTCTTTCGATCTGTATCCCAGTTTGTGCTAGCCATCTTATGGCAACTTGTTTAACTTATGCGTACTCAGATATTGTTGCTTCCGCTGACTTCGTCTATGATCGAGCACTTGTATTCGAGCCCTCGAGGCCCTGGCTTGTATTATGATGCTTGTATGACTTATTTATGTTTAGAGTTGTGTTGTGATATCTTCCCGTGAGTCCTCGATCTTGATCGTACTGCGTTTGCGTGTATGATTACTGTCTGATTGAATCGAGGCGTCACAAGTTGGTATCGAGTCATTGCCTGTAGGAATCCCCTTTACAACTCCTTGGCCGAAGTCGAGTCTAGACATTACAAAACTTTTACTAACATGGCTGTGTGTCTTACGGGCCCACGTCGCCATTTGGGTGGTATTAGGATCTTTTATTCCTCGACCTATACTCTGGGACACTGATCTCTCTTCTATTTGGGTTAAATGAATTTTGCTAAATCTAACATTAGGATCTCGTTATCACTTTCACCCGGAGAGCCCCTTATTGCTGATGATCGTCTGCTGCACGTGAAGACCCTGAATATACTCTTCACTATTAACCCGAGAACTTGTGTTCATCGCGTTTGCAATTCCCCTTCCACCGTCAACCCTTATGGATAACTACTTGTAGTTGTTATTCTTACATTAATCCCCGGTTGGTCTTGTTATTACAAGATACCCCGAAACACTCGTCGTTGTTCCGATAATCCTTTGAGCTTGCTGCCTTGCTGTTCTTTGTCACTGAATACCCCTACGGATAATTCTCGCACTTATCGAGTATCCGCTCATCCCCCAGTTGTTCATGTGTTTCACAATGGTCTTCGAAATACTATTCGATCCTCCAAAAATCCTTAGTAGCTTATTGCTCTGCAATACTGGTCTACTTGCATGATGGATGCTTTCCATACATCTGGCAATATTCGTTAGTATCCTTAGGCATCGTCATTTTGATCCTTTTGATTCAACATGAGTGCGAATGCACGCAATCATCAGTTGATCCTTTTAAATTATCTTTCCGGCTCAGATGTCATTTTAAACATGAGCTGGTTCTCAACCAATCCAAATGCCGTCGATAGTACCCCTAAGGCTATTCAACTTATCCACCCCTAATCAGAACATTGCTTCTGTTCCCTTGATTTGAAAATCATAATTCCTTTGCATTTGAGCTCTGGATTAGTCAGTTGTTTCTATAATCCAATGCCCTTGCATTGTTACTTCCTCTGATTGTGTGCCGATGCTCACATCAGCTTTGTTATGGACCGACAGATCCTTCAATGGATTTTATCCGACATTGTCCTTCATATTCAATAACCTTGTGAGCCTTCCCTTGGATACATATTGCCTTTGGTAAATTGTATCATCTACTTTCTCAACCTTGCTCTACTTTCGAGCTTGTGATATTTACTCTTGAAACTTGTGGCATATGTTTCTAAGAAGCCCTATGGGTTGAACCTATGCTTTCCTTAATTTGTGTGAACTTCGAAAGTTTTCACAGTCATACTCTTCTGGTATTTTTCTAGATAAAATTTCAACACTACGACTTCTTCAAAAGTGAGAGGTGAATGGAAGGTTATACATTGAAGAAGTGGGAGTCGACCTTGAACTTTGTGTTCATGCCCATGGACACGATGTAGATCCTACCATAGAAGCTTCTTGCGATAATAACTATTTCGTTGATACAATAGCATCTGGTATCTGTGAATTTATCCTATGCAATCGTGGTTACGACCATATTTTCTCTTTGATCCCATTTCTCGGGCAAGTTTAATCACTTGTCTTCTATGGATCAATACACCAGTCCAACCTTTTACTTTGATCTTGTGTCGAGTATTACCCCGGGTATCTCGAGGATATCTTGCCATTGCACTACATCTTATAAACTTTGATGAAACACTACCTTACCTTGTCTTTGTCACTTCATGGGTTCTGGGTTGTTTGTCAACCGAGAACACCGATAAGTGAATTGATTCCGCACTCCGATTCAATAACTCTAAGTAATTTTCATTGCTTATGAGTTTATTAATCCTTCAAGTCATCGCTAGCCTGATCGGCGATATCCTTATCGATGCAACTTTTAACTGTGCTACCTAGTCCTTCTTTCCGGAGCACAAATTTAGATGGTAAGCTAATCTTATGTCGATCTTCCTCGTCATATCATTTCTCCTTGAACAACAAACTTGATTTCGAGTTTGTGTCGTACCCATGGTTCCAATAACCTTTCGCTTCATCATTCCTTTAACTTGATGTCATCGTCGATCGGTTACACCTTCATGTAATCCCTTACAAATTTGTCGTGGTCATCGTCAACATTTTGACTCCTTCCAGGATACCAATCGAATTCATGATGATGAGTACCACCCTCGTCCCTTGGTAATTTGAGTTACCATCGACAACATCCTTGCCTTCCTTCCATCACAAACTTATTCATGTTATGGATGCAACTTGCAATCTAGCTTGTCTTATGTTCTACCTTGAAGTATTACTATCTCTAATGTCGAGGATGTTGTGAGAATTTCACCACCTCTTAAGAAATTCTTGTTGCAGCGATGCTTCTCGCCATCACCATTCTTTCTTGGTCCCGTGTTGGTTCTAACCAGGATACCAACAGATGAGCGGTGCTATTTGGATTCTGTCCTTCTAGCAACCCTATTGCTTTGAAGTTAATGGTCGGCCGTTCATTCTTAGACATTTGATTATTGAATCACCATTCCGGCGTTGGTTGTGCAACCCAACCCATATTTCGGTGCACCTTTCAACCAATGTTTAATTGTGTATGTTTTCCTCGAGCATACATCATTATACCATTTGATCTGACAAATGTTATCTCCTTGTTCACATAATGGTGGAAATCCATCTTTTGTTAACCTTGATGAATTGTCACTGATTCCATCAGCCACCTCCTCATCCTCTCGTTGGTTTACCGATGAACTCTTGTTTCGGAACTGGCTTCCATAGTTCATCTCTCGAGAATCTTTGATGTCATCTCGTCAATTTGTATCGCACCTTTTCTCCTCAAGCATCGTGAGATTGAGGTATCCTAACACCGATCAGATCTGAATCTCGGTCAGATATGATGATTGGAACATTTTTCCAAGAGTTATAACACTGGTCTTTTATGACCCGGTAAGGTGATGGCATGTCCGGACACCTGGCGAATGACCTGCTGTTATAGTTTCCTTATTAGCAAGGTTAGCCATTCTTCCATGAGGAAAATTGTAAGACTTATTCTATAAGTTGTTCTTAATGAATCCTTTGAGTATTCAAAATCCGACCTTTGCTTGAAAACCATGTCAATGCTATCTCGAAGCATGTCTGTGGAACGCCGATTTTTAACAGAAACATTTGAAGCCCAATGCTAAATGATTCTTGCTCAATTATCCAAACACCATTGTATGGGTAATGTCATGAAATTTCTCTCCCCTTACCTAAAGGATTTTCTACATTATATCTTGTCATGGATATCATGCTCTGTTTGTCCTTGGGAAGGATACACCCTTGAAATACGTGTTTAAGCACATTTTCCTTTCCATTGCCTGTTTAATCTAATAATCACATTTTCCTTTTCCATTGTTTGGTTTAACCTTTCTTGTGATCTATATGATCTAAGCAGAAATATTCTCCTGCTTATGTAAACACCTCGGTGTACAATTACATCGTGAGACCCTCTTGCATTTGTCGATAGCATTCCGGCAACCACCGATAGACGAGAACTTTGCCAATTGGTCCGCCTCGTTCAACGAAAGGTGAAAATGGTTCTCTTCGTCCCTCGCCCTTGGTACCGACGTTGTTGCCAACAAAACTGACAGGCTACCCTCTGACATGCCTTACTTACATGATCGTGCAAGGCGTCACCGCCCTTCCTACTTTTACCCCACATGGTGGGCCCATAACCCACAGTTCCACTGGATCGAAACCTGACTCCTGTACACCCCGGTTTCCAAAGTTATTCCTCGCGCTTGACTTCTTATGTAACTCACGGGCCACCTTCCTAGTGTTCTATTATGGTATCAGACCCAATCCTTACTCTCCTTGCTCTGAACCCCTTTCTCACCCTGGTTCAGACCTCGAGCAACTATCAATCCGCTTGGAACCTCTTATTGTACCTTTGCACCTTACTCTCGATGTATTTTATATGTTCAACTCGAGAGATACTCTTATGCTCATTCTTGGGTTAACCCCCAGATTGTTCCCTCATAAGCCTTTTTGTCATAGCCGAGTTTCTCCTTATTGATTCGTTAGTACGTTGGAGATCCCGAAGAAAGGATGACGGCTCCATCATGATGACCTGGAGCAGAGAAATGAAGACTTCAACGTAATGGATCCACCTCTTCGAGAAGAGCAACCAAGACCGAGAAGATCCGTTAGAATACCGTAACCAGAACTTTCCCCCTTACTCCCCTCTTAAATCTCGGGACGAGATTTCTTGTAATGGAGGAGAATTGTGGCCTTGGGATAATCAAGCTACAGTAAACCTCTGCTAATGGTGCCACGTCACCTCGATTCTTGTTGTTAATCTCGTGTTAGTTCAAAATCGATTGAAATTCAAACTTAAAATAAAGTCAAACGGTAAAGGTTTTCAAATATTTAAAACTAAAATGTCGAGGTATTGCCAGATAATTCATAAGTAATGTTGGTGGAGGAACCACATTTTTATAAAAGGTCTAAATGCATTTAAATAATTAAAACAGTAGATAAAACAATTAATTAAATGCCTTTTGTATTATATAAAATACTAAACTGTTTTGTTTAGGGTAAAACTTTTTATGACAAAGTGGTTTGGGGTGGCAATGCTAAATTTAGGAGTTGAAATTATATTTTTACAAAATTAAAATAAATTGAAAAGTCAAAAGAAAGCGAAAAAGAAAATAAAGAAAAGGGAAAAGATCAAAATACAAAAAGGAGAACACCCCTCATTTGGGCCCACGGCCGAGATGGCCTTATATCCAAACAGGCCGCCCAACCGACCACTCCCTCCATAACCTCCCCCGAACCCTAACCGCCCCTTGTCCTCCCGATCCCCACTCTCCCTCGCTCTCCTCTCTCTCCTCCTTGCCCGATCTGGATCGGGCAAACCCCGATCCCATCGGCCCGACGCCTTGCCGCTTCCCCATAGGCCGCCACCGCGCCGAGCACCGCCACTCCCGGCTTCCTCCGCGCCTCTCCTCTCCCTCGCCTCGAAGCCTCGCTCTGTCTCGTCAGGTGGGAATCGGGCGAGCCAGCGCCCGACCCCCGCCGGCGTAGAAGCCGCCACGCCCGCCACGCCCGCTCCTCGTCGGCGCCCGATGCCCCGCTAAGCTTTCGTCGCGGATCCGTGGCCTCCTCGTCTCCTCCTCACGCTGCCTCGACCTGCCCGTCGCCGGGCATACCTCGACCCCTCCTCGTCGGACCTCCCCGACCTTCGCCGAGCTGCTGCCATTCCCCTCGGCCCCAGTGAGCCCCGCTCGCTCCTCCCTCTACCTCGCGCTCTCGCTCATCGCCCTTGATCCCCGCCGATCTACTTCTTGATTGCCACGTCCGGCGCCCTTCGCATGACCTCGCCCGCAACCCCCCTGCTCCGTTCGTCACCGCACCACCCGCCCTCGCCGCGCCCGGGACCACGCCTCCCGGTGCCCCTCGTGCCCATTCAGCAACCCCGCCGTGTCCACAGCCACGCCCCGCCAGGCAGGCTCAGGCACCGTCGCCCGTTCGCCCATTGCCGTTAAGCACTTTGCCCGGTCGGCCCCTAGGACAATAACGAGGGCCCGGCGCCCGAGCGATTTAAAAAAGATAATAATAAATATAATTAAATAATAAATAATCAATTAATTAACTAAATAATTAACTAAATTAATTCTGTTTAAATTAATAATTAAATTAGTTAACCTAATTAATTGTAGTTAATAAACCTAATCATGTTAGTTAGACTAACTAAACCTGATTAGTTAGTCTTAGACAATGACAACCGGGCCCACGCGCCAGTTTGACCCAGTCAACCACTGTTGACTGCTGACATCAGCATGACATCATGCTGATGTCATAAATCCAATTTCAAATTAAATTAAATAATTAATTAAATTCCAGAAATTAATAAAATCTTTAGAAAATCATATCTTTTAATCCGTAACTCAGATTAAATTATTTTCAACATGAAAGTTGCTCAGAACGACGAGACGATTCCGGGTACGCAACCCATTCGTCCACCACACCCCCCTAATCTATCGAACTGCAACTTTCCCCTTGGTTCATCTGTCCGAAAACGCGGAACACCGGGAATACTTTCCCGGATGTTTCCCCCCTTCACCGGTATCACCTCATACCGTGTTAGGGCACGCCTAGCATCACGCTTTGCTTTGTCATGCATCGTCATGCATCTGTTTGCTTAAATATTCATTGTTTCTTCCCCCTCTTCTTCCACTAGACACCGAGACCGACGCTGCTTTGCGCCCGATGCGACTACGGAGTTGGCGACCCCTCTCTCTTGCCGGAGCAACCACAAGCCCCCCCTTGATCACCAGATATCGCCTATTCTTCTCTATACTGCTTGCATTAGAGTAGTGTAGCATGTTCTTGCTTTCGATTAATCCTATACTTGCATAGCCTTTGTCCTTGCTACTACGGTTGTTACCTTTACCTGCTATCCTACCGCTTAGTATAGGATGCTAGTGTTCCATCGGTGGCCCTACACTCTTGTCCGTCTTCCATGCTATACTATTGGGTTGTGATCACTTGGAGGTGATCACGGGCATATACTATATACTTACACTATTACATTACATGTGATACTGTTAGGAGATGGGGCTGAAAGGATGTGGCTCCATCCGGTAGAGGTGGGCACAGGTTCCCAACGGCCCCGACTGTTACTTGTGGCGGAGGCGGCAGGCAGGTTGAGACCGCCTAGGAGAGAGGTGGGCCTGGCCCTGGTCGGCGTCATGGATACTTAACATGCTTAACGAGATCTTGGTATTTGATCCGAGTCGGCCATTTGGTCTATACGCACTAACCAGCTACGCTGAATGATTATGGGCACTCGGCGTCGTGGTATCACCAAGCACTTCATGGCGTCGGTGGCCCGGCGGCCTTGGATTGGAACGTAGGCCTGCTCTGGTATTAAGGGGCTGGATTACGCTTCCGGCCGCCACGCAACATGCAGGTGTGCAAAGGCGATGGGCCCGAACCCTGTGCGCTTAGGTTTAGACCGGCGTCTTGACCTCTCTGTTGTGCCTAGGTGGGGCTGCGGCGTGTTGATCTTCCGGCCGGGCATGACCCAGAAAGTGTGTCCGCCAAATGGGATCAAGCGTGTTGGGTTATGTGGTGCACCCTGCAGGAAGTTAATCTATTGAATAGCCGTGATCTTGATGAACGGGCGACTTGGAGTTGTACCTTGACCTTATGACAACTAGAACCGGATACTTAATAAAACACACCCTTCCAAGTGCCAGATACAACCCGGTGGTCGCTCTCTATCAGGGTTACGAGGAGGGGATCGCCGGGTAGGATTTATGCTATGCGATGCTACTTGGAGGACTTCAGTCTACTCTCTTCTACATGTTGCAAGACGGAGGCTGCCAGAAGCGTAGTCTTCGACAGGATTAGATATCCCCCTCTTATTCTGGCATTCTGCAGTTCAGTCCACTGATATGGCCCTTTACACATAAATCCATGCATATGTAGTGTAGCTCCTTGCTTGCGAGTACTTTGGATGAGTACTCACGGTTGCCTTGCTCCCCCTTTTCCCCCTTTCTGTACCCGGTTGCTGCGACCAGACGATGGAGCCAAGGAGCGACGCCACCGTCGATGGCGACTACTACACGGAGGTGCCTACTACTACGTGCAGCCCGGCGGCGACCGAGGAGTAGTTAGGAGGATCCCGAGCAGGAGGCCTGCGCCTCTTTCGATCTGTATCCCAGTTGTGCTAGCCATCTGATGGCAACTTGTTTAACTTATGTCTGTACTCAGATATTGTTGCTTCCGCTGACTCGTCTATGATCAAGCACTTGTATTCGAGCCCTCGAGGCCCCTGGCTTGTATTATGATGCTTGTATGACTTATTTATGTTTAGAGTTGTGTTGTGATATCTTCCCGTGAGTCCCTGATCTTGATCGTACACGTTTGCGTGTATGATTAGTGTACGATTGAATCGGGGGCGTCACAATTATGCTATTGATATGAGTAATTGTGACACCTAAAGTGTTATTGTGAGTATGGTTAGTTCATAATAATTGCTGAAACCTGAATGCTGACTTTTCATGTTTACAACAACAAGAGCAAACAGAGTTTGTAAAAGTTTTTCTTTATCACTTTCAGTTTATCAACTGAATTGCTTGAGGACAAGCAAAGGTTTAAGCTTGGGGAGTTGATACGTCTCCAACGTATCTACTTTTCCAAACTCTTTTGCCCTTGTTTTGGACTCTAACTTGCATGATTTGAATGAAACTAACCTGCATCGACGCTGTTTTCGGCAGAACTGCCATGATGTTGTTTTATGTGTAGAAAAGAGAAGTTCTCGGAATGTCCTGAAAATCCACGGAGGAACCTTTTGGAAAATATAAAAAATACTTGCGAAAGAATCAAGACCAGGGGGCCCACACCCTGTCCACGAGGGTGGGGGGCGCGCCCCCTCCCCCTGGGCGCGCCCCCTATCTCGTGGGCCCCCTGGACCTCCACCGACCTCAACTCCAACTCCATATATTCACGTTCGGGGAGGAAAAAAATCAGAGAGAAAGTTTCATCACGTTTTACGATACAGAGCCGCCGCCAAGCCCTAATCTCTCGGGAGGGCTGATCTCGAGTCCGTTCGGGGCTCCGGAGTGGGGGAATCGTCGCCGTCGTCATCATCAACCATCCTCCATCACCAATTTCATGATGCTCACCGCCGTGCGTGAGTAATTGCATCGTAGGCTTGCTGGATGGTGATGGGTTGGATGAGATTTACCATGTAATTAAGTTAGTTTTGTTAGGGTTTGATCCCTAGTATCCACTATGTTCTAAGATTGGCGTTGCTATGTCTTTCTTTGTGCTTAATGCTTGTCACTAGGGTCCGAGTGCCATGATTTCAGATCTGAACCTATAATGTTTTCATTAATATATGTGTGTTCTTGATCCTATCTTGCAAGTATATAGTCACCTATTATGTGTTATGATCCGACAACCCCGAAGTGACAATAATCGGGATACTTCTCGGTGATGACCATAGTTTGAGGAGTTCATGTATTCACTATGTGCTAATTCTTTGTTCCGGTTCTCTGTTAAAAGGAGGCCTTAATATCCCTTAGTTTCCGCTAGGACTCTGCTGCCACGGGAGGATAGGACAAAATATGTCATGCAAGTTCTTTTCCATAAGCACGTATGACTATTTACGGAATACATGCCTACATTACATTGATGAACTGGAGCTAGTTCTGTGTCACCCTATGTTATAGCTATTACATGAGGAATCGCATCCGGCATAATTATCCATCACTTATCCATTGCCTACGAGCTTTTCACATATTGTTCCTCGCTTATTTACTTTTCCGTTGCTACTGTTACAACTACTACAAAACCCAAAAACATTACTTTTGCTACCCTTACTTTTATTATCATACTACTTTGCTACTAATACTTTGCTGCAGATACTAAGTTATCCAGGTGTGGTTGAATTGACAACTCAACTGCTAATACTCAAGAATATTCTTTGGCTCCCCTTGTGTCGAATCAATAAATTTGGGTTGAATACTTTACCCTTGAAAGCTGTTGCGATCCCCTACACTTGTGGGTTATCACAACCCTTTACATCCTTTGGGTAAGGACACCGCAAGATTGAACCCAAAGCTAAGCACTTCTCCCATGGCAAGAAAGATCAATCTAGTAGGCCAAACCAAACTGATAATTCGAAGAGACTTGCAAAGATAACTCAATCATACATAAAAGAATTCAGAGAAGATTCAAATATTTCTCATACATAAACTTGATCATAAACACACAATTCATCGGATCTCGACAAACACACAGAAAAAAGAGTTTACATTGAATAGATCTCCACAAGAGAGGGGGAGAACATTGTATTGAGATCCAAAAAGAGAGAAGAAGCCATCTAGCTAATAACTATGGACCCGAAGGTCTATGGTAAACTACTCACAACTCATCGGAGGGGCTATGATGTTGATGTAGAAGCCCTCCGTGGTCGATTCCCCCTCCGGCGGAGCGCCGGCGAAGGCTCCAAGATGGGATCTCGCGGATACAAAAGGTTACGACGGTGGAAATTGTTCTTCGTTGGCTCCCTGGATGTTTTCGGGGTACGTAGGTATATATAGGAGGAAGAAGTACATCAGTGGCCGCTCATGGGGCCCGAGGCAGGCGCGCCCAGGAGGGGTGGGCGCGCCCTCCTATCTCCTATCCGCCTCGATTGCTTCTTGACTTGCACTCCAAGTCCTCTGGATCACGTTCGTTCCAAAAATCACACTCCCGAAGGTTTCATTCCGTTTGGACTCCGTTTGATATTTCGAAATACTGAAATAGGCAAAAAACAGCAATACGGGCTGGGCCTCCGATTAGTAGGTTAGTCCCAAAAATGATATAAATATGTAAAATAAAGCCCATAAACATCCAAAAGGGGTAATATAATAGCATGGAACAATCAAAAATTATAGATACGTTGGAGACGTATCAATGACATCCGTTGCCTTTTCTTGATTTCATTTTTTTCTAGTGTCAACATAGAACTACGGGAGGGTTGTGTTAAATTTTAGAATTTTTCGGGGTTCGTTTGGACATCTTTAGACATTAATTGAGTTTTCTATGCATTTATGTGCATAATTCAAATTTGAACTACAGGCACATGCTCCACTACATGTAAATTGGTTGAAAAATAAAATATGTGTCCTTGGTTGCATGCTTAGGTCTCATGCAAGAAAAAGGAATGAATTTCAAACACCTTGCCACCGTCGCTCGGCCGCAAACATTGAGATACATGGTTTTTAAATTCTAGTAAATCTAAAACTCGTCTAAAATTCATGGAACTTGGCATGCTATCATGGAGCGGCATTAACATGTTGTGGTAAAAAATTTGTCCCATTTGGGACAGGTTTGGGTATAAGCTTCTCGCAAACCAGAGCTTCTCACAACAAGCCTGATGGTTTCGGTAGGGAATGTACCACCTTTGGGGACAAAACGATATCCGTTGCCTCTTCTTGCTTTCAGAAAATTTCTGGTGTCAACATAGAACGACATGAGTGTTGTGTCAATTATTTGGATTTTTTGGGGTTGGCCTGGACAATTTTATAAATTAACTAGGTTTTCTAGGCATTTTATGTGCAGAATTCAAATTTGAACTACATGCACATGCGCCAGTGCAGAAAAATTGGTTGACATATCAAATGTGTGTCCTTGGATGCATGGTTAGGTCCCATGCAAGAAATGGAAATGAATTTCAACACCAGGACACTGTTGATTGCCGGTAAAATGTTGAGATACTTTGTTTCTAAATTCTAGTAAATCCAAAACTCGTCTGAATTTCATGAAACTTGGCATACTATCATGGAATGGCACTTGACATGCTATGGTATTTTTCGTGTCCATTTTGAGAGAAAGCGCACTTTCGAATAACAGCTACCAAAGGCATTTTGAAACAAATAGCTGCCACTTTAACATCTCAAACGTTTTGTATAATCTAAATCATGTGCGTTCTGTTAACCATTCACGTGACACCACGTGTCACACTTTTAATGGCTAGGAGGTGCCGTGCGGACAGTTGCTTGACTGAGCACGGGAGGCGTCTTGGCCGCAGTCCGCTCTTGCGCAGGCTGACCGAGAGGCGTGGAAGTTGTCCTCCAATGCGTAGGCTCACCGGGAAGCGTGCGAGTTGTACGCTGTGCAGGCTCACTGGGAAGCGAGCCCTTTGACTTCCAAGGCCGCCCGCCTTGCTCGCATCCTCTCCATTAATGGTGCACGAGCCGGTGTTTAATATGGGCGGCCTTACTGTTCGCCTCCCATTCCGCTACCGTTGACCTCCGCCAATTCCATGGTGCAGAAGGATCATCTGCCAGTAGTGTTCCAGTTTGGTGAAGTAGACTCCGAGCCGAAGGACATAGAAAATAAGGAGGAATGGGGCCTCATGGACATGGCCATGAATGAGCTGGCCGCGGCGGTTGCTGCCGCGCCCATCCAAGCTCCCATCCCCGCGCCCGCGTCAGCGACCATCCCCATAGCATTGATCGGCTGGTTGACGAGCACTATCGCAGAGCTGGAAGCCGTGGGCGTCAGCGAGGTTTCGCGGACCCGTGCGAGCTCGTGTACATGCCAGCACAAGCGCCCGTGCCCGTGCCCGTGCGCACCCCTGCACCCACTGCGACACCGGTCCCCGTGCATTTGCCTGTACCCGTCGCGCCCGTGCGCGTGCAACCCTCAGCAGCATGGGACGCCGCTATCGTCTGCTACCTCGCAGCGCAACGAGTTGTCGTCCTCCCGCGCCCCGCCCGTCGATCGTGTGACGATATGATGTTTGATTTCCAAGTGAAGAACATTCTGTGCAGCCTTGAAGACTTCAACAACGGCGTCCCGGAGGGCGACAACGACAATGCCGGCGACACGCCGCTTCCGCTGCCGCCGAATCAGATTTTTTTGGGTTTAATACTGTATCTCGATCATATGAATATAAATTCACAGTGTGACTGAATGAAAGATATGGTTTGAATGAACTTGCATTTTTCTCTCTGGATGTACAGACTTATCAAACGATTTTCTTTAAAAAACGTCAATGGTCTTTCAATATAAAACACTCATCGCAAATGTTTTAGTTAGAACACCCGTACGCAAACTGGCGTCTTCCCCAGGAAGCCAAGGGAAAATGTGCCGAGCAGGATTTGTGCAGCTCTTCATCGCAAACGTTTTAGATAGAACACCCGTGTGTAAACCGACAGCTTCCCCAGTAAGCCAAGGGAAAATGTGCCGAGCAGGATTTGTGGAGCTCTTTCTCGCAAACGTTTTAGATAGAACACCTGTATGCAAAGTGATAGCTATGGTCTTCCCCAGTAAGCCAAGGGAAAATTCGCCGCGCATGATTTGTGCATCTCTTCAACGCAAACGGTTCAGATTGAATACGGTATGCAAAGCGAGACTTCGGCGCTAAGCCAAGAGAAAATCTTGTACGAAGGATTTGCACATCCCTTCAACGCAAACGGTTTTTTTCGGATGACCCATGTGCAACCACGTACAGAAAATTTGGTAATATTTTCATCTAACATATTGGGTATATTGCCCTTTGTCAAACCGGAAAGATTGACATTTGTTGATCTAGTAAAATTGCCATTTGTCAACCTTGTAACACTGCCATTTGTCAAAATATGCAGCTAAAAGATATTAGCATTATCTAATTTTTGCAACTAAAATTTAGTAATTAAGCATAGATTTCATTCATAGATTAAGCAGTCGTTGTTTATACAAACAGTTCAACTCGACAGCTGAACCGACCAAACTTTTCCCCAATTGTTGCCAATTACGTACTAAAATAGTCAGTTCAACTATATGTACTAGCTAATTTTAAGTACGTTGTACAGTTCCACCACATCTATAATCAGATGAGCCTAATAAAATAGCCCCTAAATACTACTACTACGGAGGGTTTTGTACTACTTCCGGCAGCCTCTCTTCTGCCGAGCGCGCTTAGTAAGAGGCAGAGGAGGAGGAGCCTACCGACGAGCTGGACAACTGCAATACGGTACCTGGCGCTGCTGCACCTTCAGTGACGCTCACCTCTAACGCTCTCTGCCGCTCCATACGACCCCTCTCTAAGCGGCGTGACTCCTTGTAGATCTCCCGATTGCTCGCCTCTACGGCGGCGTGTGCTGCGGCCACGGAGGTGGTAAGGTTCTTTGCGTGCTCGACGAGGCGCTCCTCCTCCTCCCGCAGGAACTCGATGTAGCGCTCAAGATCGATGACGCACATGCGGGCCTCCACCTCCGCCTCCCGCCTTTGGGCGGCGGTGGCGGAGCGGGTGATGACCCCAGCGGTCGATGCTGGGCTGGCGGCCATGGCGCCGATGATGGGGTGGTGGCTACGACACCACCTCCCACCTTCGGGTCGCGGTGGCGGAGCGGGTTATGGCCATGGTGGCGGCGGTGGGGTGGCGGCCACGACGGCCACCTCCGCCGCCGGACCACAGCAGTGGAGCGGGTGATGGCTCTGGCTTTCGACGGTGGTGTGGCGGCCACGACGACAAACGGTGGGGTGGCCGACAAGAGCTGCCGACGGGCAGCGGTGGCGGAGCGTGTGGTGGGTGTTCCGCGCACACCCAACAGGGACGCCACGCGCACTACACTACACCGGGGACTGTGCCGCCGCCGCGGTGTAGCCTCCCAGCTGGAGCTGTCCTCTGATGACGGTGGAGTGGCTGAGCGACGACGACGGACCGGTGCCATTGGCGATTGTGGGAGAAGCAGACGAGATAAGCTACAAGGAGGGGAATGCCACGCAGGACTCGCCGCCGTGAGAGTTTATATATAGTAGGCCGGTAAGCATTGGGATTTTGGGAGATTTCACCGACTCTGGCGGGAAGCTTGTGTGTGAACCTGCGCGATTGCGCGGGAACGTGCTCACCACTGTTTGGCCAAAAGAACGCCCCCGCGCGCTGCTCAAGCTTGCGCTCGAAGCCGTCTGCGGCAGCGGGGTGACAAGACGTGCGAGAGGAGGACGAAAGGACACGTACACATATGGTTAATAGAAAAACATTTGCAATTTAATTGCCTACTACCCCCGTCCTGGTTTATAAGTCGTCTATGTAGTTTTGTGCCAAATTTTTACTAGATTTAACTGATAAAATACGAATGCATGTCGCCAAAGATTATATCATTGGATTCGTATTTGAACATAGTTTCCAATTATATAATTTTTAGAACATGCATTAATATTTTGTTGGTTAAATTTAAGGTCAAAATATGGCACAGAATATAAAGGGGACTAATAGACCAAGACGGAGGTAGTAGCACACGGTCGCTCTCTACGCAGCGACGCAATTACCGGCCAGCTTGTAGACAACCATTGCATGCGTGTTCAACTGCTCTATGCGTGTGGTTTCTTGTGGTTGCAGTGGCATGGCGCACTCTGCTCTCGCGTCCCTCCGGGCGCGCGCTGCCAGTGTTTGGGGCCGGCGCACGATCATGTACGTTCATGCTGCCATTATGCATGCGGTTGCACCGGGCGCGGTGCCACAATGCAGTTACCCATTGCAAAAACTGCCATGCGGATGCGCCGAGAATCCAGGTCGCTCGGCCCCCATTTATTCCTGCAGCCATTTACCTTCATCTCTCACGCCACACGACATAATAAGCACTCCCACGACGACACATATAGAGAGGACATCCAGCGGTTCCAATGGCGCTCCCCGTGGCTCCAACGGCGCTCAGCGGCCAATGAAGACAACAAGGGGCAGTTCACCATGCATACGTAGTGGACACCACGTGAGGGAGAAGGCCCTCTCGGTGGTGTACACGAACGAGCCGGTCTTGGTGGAGAGATCCATCCAAACTATGGAGTAGTTGCTTGTTGAGGACAAGTACCAAGTGGTTGGCTTCGACCTCGAGTTCACCAGCAGTCGTGCCGGGCGCGGTCAGAAGGCTGTCGTAGCCCAGTTGTGCGTGCAACATGACGTCCTCGTCTACCACTACCACCTGGTCACAAGGCCTTGCGAGCTTTTCTCCGGGTTTATCAACAGCTACGACTGCAATTTCGCTACGGTGGACACCACCAACCATCTAAAAGCGCTCAAGGTTTCGGGCTTGAAATGCCAGAATCTTGTCAACATCCAGGACCACTACAAGGTCTGGGGCAGCAACAACAACAAACAGAACTCCCTAGTTGACCTCGCCTCGGCCATCATCGACACCTACTACACGAAGATGAAGGATGAGAGCAAGAAGGACAAGAACGCCTGACATAGTGTCTGGCATCAGGGATTGGATGAACGACACGTCAAGTACACGACCCAGGACGCATTCACAAGCTACGAGATGTACAGGCGGATCATTGACATGAG
Source organism: Aegilops bicornis (assembly GCA_021605145.1). Taxonomy (NCBI): domain Eukaryota; kingdom Viridiplantae; phylum Streptophyta; class Magnoliopsida; order Poales; family Poaceae; genus Aegilops; species Aegilops bicornis. The sequence goes on along the minus strand of CM038674.1, from coordinate 23,580,702 downwards.
GAAGTGTCTTCTTCGTGCCCCAGACGAGGGATCGAGCCACAGAGCAGTGACGGGAGCATCACAAGAAGTAGATGACTAGACGATCGTTTCTCCTAGTTTAGAATTCGTGTAATTGTTTATTGAGGTGTGCGTGAATGATCTGTATAGTTACTTATGTAATTGGATATTTATTTCAGTTTTATATATATATATATATATATATATATATATATATATATATATATATATATATATTATTCTTCTGTAGACAGAGCAAATCACACGGCTTATTAGCAGCAATCGTCTGTGTTATTATTGGTCTTCGCACATATTTCTGATTACGGACCTGTTTGCCGCGTATCACACACATCTTGTTCAGGTGAACTGTTTCTGTTGTTTTGGCTCATCACAAACAGTTCATCCGAGTGAACTGTATGCCCTCCATCGCACACACCTTGATCTGGCTGACTGTTTTTATTATGTTGCCTAGTCACACACAGTTCATCCTAGTGAACTGTATGACGATATCGCATACACCCTGATCAGGCTGCCCGCTTTCTATGTTATGCCTCTTCGCAAACAGTTCTTCTGGATTAACCGTTTGCCACGCATCGCACTCTAATCTGAACCGTGTTTGATGTTGCCGTCATCGCAAACGTTTTGTATCTTTTTTGACGGTTTTATTACATCACCGTTTGTGATTAATGCATCACACACAGTTTTAAATCAAAGTGTCTCTGATTGGACTGTCGCGTTTGGACCAACCTACAGTAGTGTGCACACCCTATCAAGCTAGAATGTATTGACATCCAGTGAGAAACAACCAGCATCAAGCGATGCGCTTCCACCATGATATAGGAAGAAGTGCCCCTTCGTTGAACCCACAAAAGAATATTGAAATCCCAATGAGATGGTCTTCTCCAAGTGCCATTGACCATAACTCTCACCATTATTTCTGCTAATGGTAAGGTCCATTGCACCTTTTCCATACAAAAACACCTTGAGTTTGTCTTCCCCTGCCTCCACAAATGGTTGTATCCACTTTGTAAAAGGCTCCAACTTTAGGAGGGAGGTTGGGAATGTAAAACTCCATCCTCTTCGTGTCTAGCACCAATATTTTCTCACACCAACCCAACACGCAGTAGAAGCAGCCAGCCATGTATTAGCCCTAGGTGGACATATAAATCCACATCCGTAACTAGTTACCAACTAGAGTGCTCCATCTTACGGTAGGAATGGCTCGCCATTGTCTAATGCTTGAACTAAACCGAAAAGAAACCATCGTAGTATTACAATGCACCATCAAAATCACTCTAAATGAAGTACCTTTTGCAATCGTTGCCTCCTCATATGTCACTAGGTGGCAAGAGGAATGTCTCATACCAGCTCATCTATTCTTTCCAGGGTGGATCCTCCACTGAAGCGACAAGGTCACCGGAATTGGGGATGAAGAAGATACTACCGGTACAAGGGGTCGCACACCACACTCTCCATAAATGTTCTGTGTTGATTACTAATGCCATCCCCGGGAACCTAATGAGGTGGATGCGCCCATCATGGATGTCCTCGACGAGCCTGTCGCGGGTGGGGCCTGGGAGGAAGGAGAAGGAGAAGTCGGCCACACATGTGATGATGCCATCTGCTAGTATGGAGGGGTGAGATGGGATGGTGCGATAGAAGACTCGGGTACTGTCAAGGAAGCCGAGGAGGGGCAGGGTGTGGATCTTGCGGAAGCGTTCGAGGAAGGAGTGTTCGATGATGATGTTGCGGAAGGAGACGCAACCAACAGCCGCACGGATGAGGTCGAACAGGGTAGGTAGGTGGAGGAAGATATCCTCGAGGAGCTCATTGGGGAGTGGGGACAACATAGTTTTCTTGTGTGGGTGCTCGAGGGTGCCTGGTTCTAGGAAAGGATCCATGAGGATCTTGCACTAGCACGCCAAGCTGCACTGGGAGCAGGTGGTCTTATGGACGTGGACGCCATGGAGGCCGCGATGGATGCAAAGCTTATGGGTCTAGTTTCAGCTCCTGCCAAAATATTTCCTCCTATAACGGATGCAAAACGTATGGTTGTTGGTAAGGCTCATCCGTGGAGTGGTGAGAGAAGTGTAAGGCATAGTACAAATGAGTAGACAAATCTTGTGAGTATATATATATATATATATATAAGACGAAATAAATTAGATTTCATGTCACTCTAGCTAACACTTACTTCAGCCATGCCTTGAGAGGATGGAGGGGTTGAAGTCCGAGAACAAATTTTGGTTTCTAGATTTCTGCTCCCGCCGGAGGCAGACACCGGACGGGATCTTCTCGGCTAGCCGTGCATATAAGCTCTTCTTCTTAGGCCGGGAATTCCAACCTGCTGCGGCTGAACTGTGGACATCTTGGGCACCACTGGACATAAAAATCTTTGTCTGGCTTGTGCTACATGATCGATTGTGGACTGCGGATCGCCTAGCTAGGCGGCAAATGGAGCATCCGGACAGTTGTGTTCTATGTGCTCAAGAGGACGAAAATCTGAATCATATGTTGCTTGGTTGCTCTGTTGGAAGGGAAATCGGGTACAATAACCTATTGCCATGGCGATTGCATAGGCGGATGCTGACACCAGACGTCAAGATCAGGAATTGTTTGCCTGCGCTAAGCAATGCAGCTCCCAGTGGAAGCGGTAGTAGGATCAACACCATGGTATGCCTTCTGCTTCACTTCATTTCGCTTGAGCGCAATAAATGCGTGTTTGACAAAGTAGCTACCATGCCTCATCTGGTGGCTCAGCACATCAAGGAGGAATTTCAAACGTGGACTAGAGCCAAACTAGGTGGGATATCAATAGGAGTGACTTAGTAGCTTTCATTCTGTGGAATCCGCTGTCTATCAGTGCTGTTGTAACTCTTTGTAAAATTCCCCTTCTCCTTAATATAAAAAGCACGCAATCCTCTTGCGTGTGCTTGAAAATAAAATGTTCTGCTGCCGCGGTATAGGTGATCAGGCCGAGCCAGTGGATCACGAGGGATCCGCTGGTATCACGCTGCTCCACCTCACGTTCGACAGGTTACGCTGACCACCATAGTTGCCCAGACAAGGATAACGATGGACACCCCCGAAAATCTAGCTTTTCTTCTTTCAAAAACAAAAGAAATTATGTCAGGAAAATTCAGATGTAGCATTGTGCAATTTTGAGAGGTCCTCTCTCATCATATACTAGTACTCACGTAAGCTTTCTAATTAGTAATGCAGTTGTCACTGCATAGTTGTGTTAATTGTTTATTCTTTTGAGAGAGATCATAGTTGTGTTTTCTTTTTGCGAGAAGAGAACATAGTTGTGTTAAGTACTCCTATTAAAGAAGCTTGGTGGGTGTACATGCACAAGGGCTATGTCTCCCCTATTATGAGACGAGCGACCATCTCATCTCTAGCGTTAGAGTAAACAGGATGTCCAATGTCGCTTTTGTGTATCGATTTTCGAAAGCGACAGGTTTGGACCGGTTTTAGAAGCTTCCACACGTTTGTTTTATTACATTTTTGTTTGTTTCCAGTATCGCTTTTTATTTTTTGTTCTTTTTATATTTCCCTTTCCTTTTTTTGAATAACGTTGACTTTTTTAGTACATGTGTTACATTTTTCATATACACGTGAAACTTTTTTTGATTCAAATTGAATATTTCTCAAATACATGTGAAAGATTTTTCAGATACAGCATGAACAGTTCTGGAAGACATCTTGAACATTTTTCGAATACATGTTAAACATTTTTCATAAAATGCCGTAGGTATTTTTTTAAATAGAGCAAAATATTTGTTTTTCAAATTTTCTAAAAATGTGATGAACATTCGGTTTAATGGTATAAAATCTTATTTAAATTACGTGAACCATTTTTTACATTCTATATATATTTTAAAAAATATCCTCTACATATTTTTGCACAGTAGATCATTTTCTAAATGTCATGAACATGTTTATGAATGCTAAGGACATTTATAAAGTTGTGTGAACACATTTTTTACACTGCACCAATATTCTTTTAATGCATGCTAACCATTTTCTTAAAACGTAGCTAAATTATTTCCAAAAATATTTGTACTCGGAACATTTTTGAATATGAAAAGAAAGAACAACCGTCAGAAAAAACAGAAGAACAAATAAGAAGCAAATGTGAGAAAACGAAGGAAGAAGCAAATTGAGCCCACCCACAGTAGTGACACATCAGGCGAACGATCCTTCTGTCTCGCGGGAATATACGGCTGATAAACAACAGATTCTATTCGGCCCCTTAAGGGCCACTTATAGGCATTTTGTTACAAGTGGCACACCCGCACTATGCGGCAAAATGGCTCGCCTGTGTAGGGCTATTTTCACCGGTATTTGGGAACTTTCCAATGAAGGTTCCGCAGGTTTTTCTGGACGGGTTTCCTTTTGTTTTTCGTGCATGATTTTTGCTTGGTTTTCTCAGGATTTTATTTACTTTTATTTTTTCGTGTTCTTTGCCTTTCCGTTCTTTTCCCTTTTTCTTTTTATCAAATGCATGGAAAATTTCAAATTTCAAAACTTTTTCCAACTTAGAAAACTTTAGACAAATTCATGAACTTTTTAAGTTTTGTGAAGTTTTTTTAAATTCGTAAACTTTATCCATTGCGAACTTTTTAAAATCCATGAACTTTCTCCAAATTTTGTGAACTTTTGTCAAATATACGAACTTTTTCAAATTTTGTGGACGTTTCATATTTCGGTGAGAGGAATGTCTCATAACTACCAACCCTTTATACGCTTGCAACACATTGAGTTTTGGTGAAATGTTATCATTCACCCCACTCACAATGATGTTATGGTGCTTGATTTTGTGCCATAAGAACGAGATAGGTAAGAATTAACAAGCCCTGTAGGTCAAAATTACTGATCACAATAATGAACCAATAAGGCAAGTGTGTGAGATAAGTATGAAAGGAAGGAGATAACTAGGACAAAATAGAGAGTTTAGTACTTGCCACTGTTGGTGAGGACAACAACGATGGTGGAACGTTGCTATGTATGTGCGTGATCTATAGATGCCCGTCTTTGAAGTGCGCATCCTATCAAGCTGGAATGTATTGACATCAATTGAGAAACAACTAGCTTCAAGCGATGTGCTTCCACCATGATATAGGAACAAGTGCCTCTCTGTTGAACCCACAAAAAGATACTGAAATCCCAATCAGATGGACTTCTCCAAGTGCCATTGACCATAACTCTCACCATTATCTTTGCCAAATAATGGTATGAAATTCAAGGGCAGTTGCACCTTTTCCATAGACAAACACCCTGAGTTTGACTTCCCCTGCCTGCACAATGGTTGTGTCCACTTTATAAAAGGCTCCAACTTTAGATGGAAGGTTAGCAATGTAAAACTCCGTCCTCTTCGTGTCAAGCACCGACATTTTCTCTCACCAACCCGACACCCTGTAGAAGCAATATGGAACACCCAACAGCGTAGAGATGATTTTATTGCAAGCATAATACACATTTACCATATGGAACGCCCAACTGCTACACCCCATATGCTCCTAATAGAATCTGAAACCAAGAGTACTTTAGTGGAGGAGGGATAGCTCATGTAAAAATCAGTTTTCCATGGATCAATGATATGTCTGGTTGCAGCAAAATAATTTCTAGATAATATGCTAGAGGAACTCAGAAATTGGGAGGTGCCTCACAAACGAGCATACCCGAAGCTTCTCCTGTGTCGGCGGATGGTAGAACTAGTCGCGGGGTGGTGGAGCCACGTGTGGAGAATGGCGGAGCAGGGTATGACATCAGAGAAAAGTTCCCTGTAGAATTTGTTCAGTAGTGTTAGAGCGCAGCTATTGGGGAGATCCGTCATGGCAGCTCGATTGCCAGAGAGTAGACAACCAGGAACCGTGGGGACGTAGATGTAACATGACCTCCAGTAGCCGTGGTCGCCCAGCTGGGCACGAGATTTAGACCGTCGCCGCCGTCGGCAGGGATACGAGCGGAGGCCTGTTATGCCGCTCGCGTTGAGGATTTTTTGGGCCTGGGCCGCCGCTCGCATTCGGAGTAGATCATAAGAAATGTGACAAGAAACAAGGTACCTTTCTGCAAAGAAGAGCGCACACATCCATCCGCTAGAACCTAGGCCATTCATGTTCCATCTGACAACCCAGGAATAATTTTCTAATTTTTACCCCTGCACCATCAATTCTATTGTGGTCGTTCCCAGTTCTGTTAAGTACTCCTATTGAAAAAGCTTGGTGGGTGTACACACGCAAGGGCTATCTCTCGTCTATTGCGAGACGAAGCTACTTTCTCATCTCTAGCGTTACCCCTAACGGGACGGCCCAATGTACCTTTTCTCGATCGGTTTACGAAAGACAGGTTCGGATCGGTTTTAGAAGCTTCCACGCATTTTTTGTTCTTTCATTTTCGTTTGTTTCATGTATTTCTTTTCATTTTTTTGTTCTTTTTTCTCAATCCCCTTTTCAAATAATGTTGATTTTTTAATACACGTTGTACATTTTTCTATACCCTAGGACCACTTTTTATATACATGCTGAATATTTCTCAAATACATGATGAATTTTTTCTGAATATATGCAAAAGATTTTCAGATACACCTTGAACATTTTTTGAGTACACATTGAACATTTTTTTAATATATGTTAAACATAAATGCAATAGGTACTTTTTAAAGCACAAAACATTTGCTTTTTATAATTTTCAAAAAATGTCAGGAACATTTTTTTAATGGTACACAATGTCTTTTAGGTTACGTAAATCTTTTTTTACATTGTAGAAACATTTGAAAAAATGTTACAAACATATTTTTGGAACACCTAATCATTTTCTAAATATCATGAACATGTTTTTGCATGTTATGGATATTTTCAAAATGGTGTGAACACATTTTTCACACTGCATGAAACTTTTCCAAATGCACACTCAACATTTCCTTAAAAGGCAAGTAAATTAATTTCTAAAATATTTGTATTTAGCATATTTGAAAATAGGAAAAGAAAGAACGACCGTCGGAAAAGATAGACGAACGAAGAAGAAGAAAACGTGTGAAACGAACGAGAAGCAAATTGGGTCGGCCCACTACAGTGATGCATCAGGCGACAGATCCTTCTGTTTCACAAATCCTATCTGTTGTAGAATTAGTAAACTTCCAGTGCACTAACATTATTTTTATTGTAATAAAATTTTCCACTGCAACTTTTGTGCTTCCTTGTTTCTAACTAAATTTTCTATTTATAGACCTTTTGTTGCTCCGACTTGAGGCATGCTTCTTGTTTGCACACAATGCCAAATGAGGCTATTGATGTTGAGTGTGACGCAAACATCACAAACATGATAAGGCACCGCTATTCGCCGCCGACTGTTCTGTTGGTAACAAGGAAGTTGCGACATGTGTAGAGCTTATCCATGATCATCTGTTCAGCACGCGTTGCGACTTTGGCAAGACAGAAGTGAAAATAGTGTCGTTGTAACTGATGCTTTGAAGTATCCACGCTTCTTCAGATTTATGTTTGTTCAGTTCAGATAGTTTACTGCCATAGAACCATGCTTCAAAATATCCATTCTTAAGCATCCAATGTTTCTATATTGTATTTTGAAGCTTCTTTCTAGTGCTAGTTGTTGCTTCCTACCTTCTATTAGGATGCATGATGCCTAAACTTTTTATGCTTCAAAGGTTGCTGGCACTACCCGGGTGACGTGCTGGCCAGGGGGATCGTGGAGTTCAACAACGGGGGGCACTAGTGGCATGCAGACGAGTCACGATGGCAAGCACACGAATCAACAATGGGAACTGGTGGCAAAATTTCCATTGGCGATGGAGACCTTTGGCACCATACAACCTACCTCAAGATGATTGGCATTCTTGCTTCCTAATACTTGGAAATAGCATGCAACACAACTGCATCATTAAGCTTCAAGAAGCAAGTACGAAGCATATGCCGCTTAGAAAACGGAAACGACATGGCCGGATGTCAATGTTTACGACAGCATAGAAGAATCTAGTAGGAAGCATGTGGCAAAATAAATAGGAATATTTTTGATTACTGACCTTACAAAAAATTGTTGTAACTATAATTTGATTTGTTTTCTCTCATATAGAAGCAAACTCACCCTAGGACGAAGCAGAAGGCCGAGAGAGTGCACAAGGCCGCAGCCACCGTCGGCCCCAGTTGACAGCGAGGGACCGCCGAAGCGCAGAGACAACGCCACTCCCTCTTCCTCATGACCCTTCGGCTTTGTTTGGTTGGCAAGGGAAATAGAACCACTAAAATTGGTGGCACAGAAAAAGTCATCAGGCATGATGCAAGTAGGATGAAAAACGAAAAATGGCCAGAGGTTAATAGCTCATGCAAGGAGCATATTGGTGCGAGGCAAACCTGGAATCTGCATCGCTTTTAGAGAAGGGCTGGCCGAGGCTTGGGCCGGTTGGGGCTTCAGCAGAGGGGCGGAGCACTGTAAGGCCCGTGGTTGCCACTTGCAAGTATATTCAGAAAACCAGTCATTTCAAGATGATTAGATCAACTAGTCGAAAACCAGCGCACCCGCACATTAGAAAGTACTTCCTCTGTAAAAGAAGGCTTACATTATGGAACGGAGGGAGTACTAAATTTTGTCATGATAATTGAGCATCATATTCTGAACGTGGCATTCAGGACGTAACGATCCAGCTACAGTTACTCCACTGCCCCTGTTAACTGAACTTGACACTTGAGGGTTCAGCTTCTAAAATAACTTGACACTTGACACTCACGACTCAATACCATGCATAATGCCGAATGATTAACCGGCTTTCTTAGCTCGCACTGCACACACACTTGGGCTTTTGTTCACCAGCATTACCTTGTTCAGCAAGTTCACGGCGATAGGAATAGCTCATACTATACGTATACTATGGTATTGATGTGAATGCTCAGAAAGTTGATCGATTTAACATTTTAAGCAACCGTACAAATTGATGATAAACAAAATGCAACATTTCAAACATTCACTTCTAGCTAGCCCTTTTCCACAACGCACCTAAACATTCTCTAGAGGCGGCGGAGATTCGGGGAGATTAGGAACGGCGACGATCGGGCTCCGCACGACATGCTTCGCCGACACCCAGCTCAAGCTTCCCTCCACATGTCCTTCTCCATGAACGTCCTTGCCACTCACCGACACGGTGAACGTCTTCTTCTCCCCAGCCTTGGAGAACACCAGTTTGTTCGGGGCAACACGTACCATGACCGATTTGGGCATGTCCAACTTCACAGTGTACGTCGATGCTGGCGGCCCTACATTCGTCACTGTCCGGTTCACGACGAAGGTCGTTGACTTCAACGGCACAGTTATGGTCGGGTAGTTGAGTTGCACGTCTTTGACCTTGGGGAGCTTCGCGCAAGTCGATCTCTTGTCACGCACGAAGGTTGCCAGGCCTTCGTCGCCGAGGTGCCAACAAATGTAACCGGCATAGTCGGTGACACCCAGGTCATACACCAGGCCAGGGTCGGCGGCCCTCGCCGGATTCACATGCCCCGCGCCTTTCGCGTACGCGTCGGCTTTCTTGTGATTCTCGTCCAAGATCGAGCCGCCCGTGCTGTTAACAGCGTCCGCCGTCGTCAAGATGGCCGACTTGACGGCGGCCGGGGACCAGTCTGGATGCAAGCTCTTGATAAGCGCGGCGACGCCACTAATGTGTGGTGTTGCCATCGATGTGCCGGACAAGATGTTGAAAGGGCCTAGTATGGAGTCCGTTCCCAGCGGCCATGCGGCAAGGATGTTGAGCCCCGGCGCCAGTATGTCTGGTTTGAGCACGCCGGGGATGTCGATGCTTGGACCTCGGGAAGAGAACGACGCCACCACAGGGGCCGGATGGACACCTAGCAACGTGTTGTGGTACGAGAAAATGGCACCCGCCGAGCTGTTTGTCGATGTCGCGTAAGCTCTGAGGATGGCGCCATCGTTCGTGCTCACCTGCACCACACTGGAGTTGTAATCCTCAAGCTCAATCGTGTATCCGTTGGATTCACCGTTCAATAGCACTACGCCGGCCGCACCGGCGCTCATTATGTTGTCGATGTTCTCCCGGGTAGTATCTGTTTCACAGACGACGATCTTCTCACCGACGACATGGTTATCCATGTAGTCAAGCTTTCCTCGTTCTTCGGAGTAGAGGAGCGGGTACATCTTTGACCTCGGCTTTGCCACCTGGCTAAGCCCTTCTCCATGGATGCACTTGCCATTGCTGAGATTCACGCCGATGTCGAAGCTTCGATCCACCGAGCTAGCACCGACTGTGAGCAACCATGGTGCATCGTTGTTTACTGAATGTGAATCGGGTCCTTCGTTACCACCCGTGCAAACCACGACGATGCCCTTTGATATGGCACTGAATGTGCTGATGGCGATGGGGTCCTTATCGAACCTGAGGCTGCCAAGATGGCCAATGGAGAGTGAGAGCACGTCCACCCCATCCTTGATGGCTGCGTCGAGGCCGGCCACTATGGCGGAATCATTACATTCTCCATCAGCGCACACCTTGTACATGGCGATGTGGGCACCAGGAGCAACTCCTGATGCGGTGCCCGCTCCCATTCCATGATACGACGCGCCGGTGACGAAGTTACCGGCTGCCGTGGATGAGGTGTGCGTCCCATGCCCCTGTTGGTCGCTAGGATCATCATCTTCTTCGAGGAATGACTGTGCACCGATGAGCTTGTTGTTGCACCGTGTCGCCATGCATGATCCCGTCCACCTTGCCGGGGGCGGCGCGATGTTTTCACCATCAAATGAAGGGTGGTCCGCGTAGATGCCGCTATCGAGCAACCCAATGATGACTCCCTTCCCGTAGCTAGTGTCGCTCCAGATCCCGGTGCCGTTCCTGAGCCCAAGGAACTTTGGAGTGTGTGTGGTCATGAGGTACCGTGTTTGGTCCCTAAACGCACGCACGAACCCCGGATTCTTCGTGACTGCATTGAGCTCCCGGGCAGTGAGCTTTGCGGCGAAGCCGCTGAACACCTCGGTGTAGGAGTGCAGAAGAGGTGACTTGCCCGAGTCACCATCGCGTGATTTGGGCAAGAAAGACTCGTACCAATGACGGTACATGTCTTCATCAACATTCGAGGGCGAGGGCGAGGGCGGTGGCTCGACGAGCACAATGTAAGTGTGGTGGACAGACTTATTGTTGGCACCATGTTGTACCCTTACATCTACCTGATTAACATAGCAGCGTATGGGTGCAGGAGAGAAGGTGGCAATCAGTAGAAGTGATACTAACAGGTTGGCCAATGATGCCATTATACAACACCTAGTCGGGGAAGAAGATGATGGTGATTCTTTTCCAGCACCCGGTGTTCTTAATTTATATCCCACCAATGGTATGTTGTAATAGTTTCCTAATAAATGAGATATATGATCTTGCCATATCTTGTTTTAAAATTAATTGCATGTAGGTAATATGCATGCTGGTGGCTTACTATCAATGCGCATATCGAGAAAAAATCGCCAAACTATTAACGTGGCATAGTGTGTAATACTACTAACGCTCATGCTGAGATGAACTCTCCAAGCTATTACTTGCATATCCCATTAATATTAGTAATTACGTTACATGCATTGCACGCTTTTATTGGTAGGATACAAACTGCAGGTTGATATTATGTACTAGGATATTAATTGTACGTTGATATTAGGTAGTAGGATACTAATTGCAGGTTGATATTGGTATGATATTAATTATCTGCTAAACATGTTGAGTGCTCGTCATTGGATCAACGTTGTTGGATTGACATGTATTGATGGCCAAGATTAGTTGGATCTACCCTTTTGTGTCTTCTTATATTGGTACTATACTATACTAGTAATCTTGTAGGTACAATGCAATTTAGTATAGGAAAAAAAATAGGATATATTAGAAAATATATTATTTCCATCACACACCTGTTAGCTATTAGTGTCCCAGGTACACATGTAGAATCAGAAAAAAATTATCTTCAAACGAAAAATAATCATGGTTATGACCAAGGTGTCACTGTGAAAAGTAATCTCTTTAATTGTACTTAGAATACATTTAGAGTCCATAATAGGAACATGAGAAGTTTCAAAAACAGATTGAATTTCTGAACAACTCGTGTTTTGTGAAGCAGGTTAAGTTTCACAATCAGCTACTTCGCATGATAAATTCATGGCAAAAATTAACTGTGTTGTGTCGAGGATGGCAAGGAAAGCCATGAGTTAAGACATTCCACTAGTTCACATAATGATAAGTCAAAATGTAAGTGCTGGTGCACAACATATGTGGTAGTAGTGTTTTTGTGAGCTCGTCTAAACGATCTTATATTCTTTTTTTTTTTGGGGGGAGCCAAACCAATCAAACGTGGGTGTGCTATTTTTCCCTTTGAAAACACTACTTTCATCAAGCTTGGCTCAAATAAATAAATTGGAAGGCAGGTGCTGCCGATACATTAAGGAGTAAACAGATACAAAATCCTTGTGTTACAGGAGGTTGGGGTTAAGATGACCCACACAAAATAAAACAGAGAGGTCCTGGTCAGGCTCTGGTTCAGGCTCGTTCTGGGCATCAGTAATCCAGCGGATGGATACCGTCGGGTGTAAAATATCCTGCTTAATCAGGCAAAAGAGAGCAGCTTCATCCATGAACTTTTGCTCAAGGACTCGCCTGTCACGCTCTTTCCAGAGATGCCATGCGGTGAAAGTTGGAGTCGAAACATGCTTCTTTGGCAGGCTGCGCGTGCGCACATTCCACCACTCAATGATGGTCTCAGTATCTTGGGCATTGGAGGCCAAAGCCGGACAGTCCCTCCATTAATTCCGCAACCTGCTGCCAAACAGTTCTAGCATAGGGGCATTTGAGACTGTTTGAGAATAAGGTGCATATGTAGGTGATTCGTCCTCCTGATCGCATAGGTTGCAAGCATCACTGTGGGGAATGCCATGAATCTCCAGGTTGTCATTAGTTAGGACTCTACCATGAAGCCATAACCGCATGAAAAAACCGGCATTTGGGAGGAACCGATGTTTTTCAAAGTTTGTAAAAACTGATGTGTGAGAAAGAACCAAAGAACTGGCAGTGGTACGATCGAGGAAGCAGCGGTGTATACATTGGATGGAGTCCACACCCAAGTGATGGTGTCCTCGATGTCGGCTTGCAAGAGCTCCTGGCTCAAACGCAACCAAACATGAGTGAGCTGCTGGAGCTCGAACCTCGCTGTGATCCTGTGCAGTGCAGACCGGCCATCCAGCAGCCATGAGCAGTAAGTGCCTGGGCAACCTTGATGTTTCTGCGCCTGGATAGCTTGAAGATGTCTGGAGCCGTGTGCCGCAAAGCCTGGCCATCGAGCCATCGGTCGCTCCAGAAGCGTTGTTACATAAGTAGATGCCGAGAAAAGAGCCAAATCATCCTTGGTCACATGGGGTTGAGGAACCAGACCATGGCTCTTGTCCTTATCAGTCCAATCCAACCACTTCCATCGTAGCCGCAGGGCACGTCCAAATCTTCTTGGATCAAGGACACCTAGACCACCCATATCCTTGGGACGAGACGACACACTGTTTTCCAGTTCACAAGAGCCATGCCACGAGCAGCGTCCGGCTTGGAGCGCCACAAAGAATTCCTTTGGAGCTTGTCAATCTGCTTCAGGGCCCAAATATCCAGCTTGAAGAGGGAGCTTAAGTATACCGGGATCGCCGAGAGTAGGGAGTTTACCAGCCGGAGGCGGGCATCGCTGGAGAGAAGCTTACCACGCCAACGTTGCGGCCTGGATGACAGCTTGTCGAGGATTGGTTGGATGTCAGATCTCGCGATGTTTCTAAAATGGAGAGGCAAGCCCAAGTATTTGCAAGGGAACTGGCTGATGGGCACCGGGAAGCACCGAAGCAGCAGCTGGAGGTTAATGTGGTCACAAGCAATGGGAAGGAAGACACTTTTCTGAACATTGGCTTTTAGCCCAGAGGCGGACCCCATGAGCAGCAGAATTTGCTTAGTAATACGAATGTCTACTGACGTAGGCTGCCCGTGGTTGGGAAGGTATAGTCCACTAAGAGCTCCAACGGAGTAGGCCTTGCTTGTGGCAAAAACGCAGACCAGGCTCTACATTCACCAGGATCCTAGAGGAGGAGGTGGAGGACCATAACAAGGTGGAGGACCATAACAACGCAATCGGGTCACACCAACGTTGGCCGAACCCTAGTCGATCTGGACATGAGACACATTATCAAAAGCGTCGGCAATATCCAATTTCAGCAGCAAGGCCGGCTCTTTGTTCCTGTGCAGCTTTCTGCAGGGCATTTCTGACATAAAGAAAGTTGTCTTGGATCGAGCGGCTCTTGATGAAGGCACTTTGAGAGGGGGGATGATCTTGAGCGGGAGGGGTGCGAGTCTGTTGGACAGCGACTTACATATGATCTTAGCAATGGGGTGCACAAGGCTGATTGGCCAAAAATCCTTGATCTTGGTGGCAGCATCAGATTTTGGCAGAAGAGTTATATGGGCAGAATTGAGCAAGAACCACCACTTTCCCCTGATTGAGGGTGCAGATGAGATCAGACATAACCACATGTAACTTCACTCTGTAAGAAAAAGAGCAGCACAAAGAGATCCTTAGGGTAACAGGCATCACAAGCATGTTCCCTTAACTTTATCATTGCTCATGTTGTAGATCAGTACTCCTTGTTTTCCAAAATGCGTGACTAGTTCTATTTATTTATTCTACATCACATTTGGCATCTCACAGAACTTCAAGTAGCTTCACTGTGTAAGAAAAAGAGCAGCATGAAAGAGATCCTACTCCCATGAAACACAAATAGCACCGCTAAAAGTAACTTCACTGTCCAACGAAAGAGCAACACAAATAGTAGATTATAAGCCAACACTTCTGCTTAGTTGCAAATACCTCACAGACTCAAATTGTTCACTTTTGACTACTCACATAGTCTTTATGCGGCAAACACACCAACCATCATCATATTGAAAGCACACGGGATAAACTTCAAGTCAAATCGAAAGCACACGGGATAAAAATAAACTCCAGGTCAATTATTACGGACCAAACAGAGCCGCCTATTACTGACCCCAACATGTGGTCAGCTGTCTGAGTTGCAGCACAAGCTCAATCAGCGCCATCTCTGGTCCTCAGCATGCCAGGGTGACCTCCAGCATCAACACCATCACCGGTGCTCCCACCATGCTGGCTGTTCACATGTTCTTCAGCTTGCTGCGTTTCCGCGCCTTGTTCCAGCATCTCCTCCTCACCTTCCTGAGTACCTGCCCAACATACACATACTCAGGTTGCAGATATATATTCTGGAGCTTGCGAGCAAAATAAACAACAGGTCTTACTATTCGACAACACTTGGTAAATTTCTTTTGATAAAAACACAGTAAGAAGCATAATAGACGAGGTATCTAAAGGACCACATACAAGTTGGAGAATCAATCTTCATAACTCATCCTTTTTTCGAATTAAATAGCTCCGGTCCCATTTCGTATTGCATGACAAAGATAAAGACAAAGTCGCCTCAGAAAGGTTGTCACAAAGGGACAGCACTCTTTTCTGAACAACAACGACTTGAATCAAAAGTTCAAAACCTAAAGCCCTTGCTCCAGCCAACATTCATACAAAACAAACTAGACAACTTAAGAACTCCCTTAGGAGACCAAACAGAACATAACCACCACAATGTTTGACGCACCCCAATCACAATTTTATTCATGTGCTTGATGAGCGTTGCCACAATCATGGAAAAGGTAACAGCTACCAAACCATGTAAATGAAAATTACCGATCACAATAAGGAGTACCGAGTATCAGACAAGATGTTGGATAACTATACAAGGAAGGAGTTAACTAAGAAAGCTTACCACTTGCTATTGTTGGTGATGCCAAAATTGATGGTGGAAAGTTGCTATATGCAAGCGGATTAGGGATCCATGTCTTTGAAGAACACACCCTTCTAAGCTGGAATGTCTTGATGTCTAGTGAGAAACAAACATAGCTAACCGACGGGATTTCCACATCATATATGAACAAGTGTTTCCCATTTGAACCCGCGGAGTAGTGCAAAAAATGAACTGAGATCGTCTTCTCCAACTTCCACTGCATGTAAGTCCCACCATTGTTTCTCCACATTGTATAGAATTCAAGTCCATTTCTGCCTATTCCTGGCACAAACATCCCAACTCTACCTTCCCCTGCCTCCACAATGGCTATATCCAGAAAAGAAAAAGATATTGCTTGAGGTGGGGGGTTAGCAATGTAGAACTCCATCTTCTGAGTGTCAAGCACCAATATTTTCTTGCAAAAATGTAACATCCAGTAGAAACAGCCATATGCGTATTGGCGTGCGGCGAAGAGACAATACCCTCTCAGTGGCAAGTTAGCAACTAAAGTATCCCGGCCCAGCGATGGAATGGCTCGCCATTGTCTAGTACTAGAAGAGAAGACAAAGGCAACCATCGTAGTTTCACACCATGCCATCAAAACCACTCTAAATGACGTCTCTTCCACAGCTGTTGCCTCCTCATCATTGTCACAGGGAGGCAAAAGGAAGATCTGGTACAAATAAGATACCTCTTCCATAAAGTGTGGCTCCTCCACTGGATTTACTAGATCCTCGGGGATTGGCGGGAGCAGGAAATACCGTCGGTGCAGGGGGTCGCACACCACCATATCCTTGAAGATTCTCCACTTCTGACCGATACCATCCCCCCCATGGATTTTGTTGAGGAGGACACGGCCATCGCGAATGTCCTGGATGGCCCAGTTGTGGCTGGCGCCAGGAAGGAAAGAGAAGGAAAAGTCAGCGGCAACAGCGACGGCACTGGCTGCCGGCGCGGAGGGGTGAGGCGGGCTGGCAGGGTGGAAGACTCGATGATTGTCGAGGAACCCGAGGAGGGGCGGGTTGTGGAGCTTGCGGAAACGGCGGAGGAAGGAGCGGTCGGTGATGATGTTGTTGAAGGAGATGCAGCCGACGGCGGCACGGATGAGGTCGGCTGGTGTGGGCAGGCGAAGGAAGATGTCCGCTAGGAGATCGCCGGGGATTGGCAACGATGCCATTTTCTGGCGTACGTGCTCATCCACTCGGATCTCGCATGGGTACGGCGCGCCGCCGCCGCCGCCCATTCTGTCGCCGCTAGGTTTGGAAACCCTAATTTGGTGGTTTGGACTGAGAGCAATGTGATGACACTTCTTGCTGCATTCTGGACATTTTGCAGGGCCTTCTTAAAAATGTGCCAAGTATACACACCAAGTCCAATCATATCCCTTCCTTGCGGATGCGACGGCCAAGATCTATCGAGCGGGACTAACTTATGGTGCTTTCATGTTTTGTTCTTTTCTTCTCAAAAGTTAACACGAATAATCCTTTACTTTGCCCTTTTCTCTACACGTGTTAAAACAATAAAAATAACAAATCTTAAACAACAAGAGTAACACTCCAACGTGCATACTGCAGAAAAATGTAAATTGCTCGAGCATAAACCCAAGGACAACAAACCTAAGGTGCAAATATGCTCACACCCAAGTCGAGTACTCGAATGACAGGGATGAATTGGTCCAAGGGATTCACAGAATAACCTATTCCTTCACCGGTCTAATCAATGGCCATGACACAAAATCAGTTCAGCTTCTCGTTCCTCGACTCTACCGCATATGGCAGTGAGGACAGGTGTCACATGTCTAAAAAAATCACACCAAACCCAATCACATCCCTTCCTTGCACATGCGACGGCCATAAGAAAAGATTAACTTACAGTGGCTTTCATGGTGTGTTTTTCCTTTGAAAACACAGGTAGTCCTTGCCTTATACCCTTTTCTAAATAGATGTGAAGGTAGTAATTTTTCCCTGTAACAACAAATCACACTCCAACAGTGCATAGCATTGAACAGAAAATTGGTCGAGCATATATCCAAGGACAAACCTGAGGTGCAAATCTGCTCTCGGATGAAATCAACCCAGACGGCAGAATTAGTCCAAGGGAATAATCCTAATCCTTTACCGGTCTATGAAATGCTGGGATGCAAAATCAGCTCACCTTCGCTGTCGTCAATCCGGATGTGCATTAGATTGCCTTCTTGTCCTTTGGAAGACTCCCTTTAACGACTTGACCCGATTGCAGATACAACATGTCACATCAGGGAAACTTCCTTTCATGCACCGTACGTTCGCTGTCTTGACCCTGGGTCAACAAGAACCTTCCTGGCTCAATCACCTACGGCACCCACAAGATTAAGTTTAATCAGCTAGTTTTAGTTACTGGTGATAATACTAAGTACAGCATTTGAACAGGTCATCCATGCATCCAGGATAAAAGAGTCGGTCTCCGGTCTTATATGTGAATTCAGATTCACCTGGAGGCTGGTGCCTACCAATTACCAATTTGTCACTACACTGCTTCCATTTCATAAAAGAAACTTCAGTTGTATAGATAACAGATGTGGCATTCCATCAAAGGGGACAGGGAGGTTAAGCCAAATGGAGTACGGGATAAGAATCTGATGATCAGGTCATCTGGTAGGTGGCAAGATGCTTTCAGGGGAGCCAAGTTGGCCCAAGCAAATATAAATTAATGAAAAGGGGGGGGGGGGAGTTTCACTGTTACAGCCATCATATCGACATCTAAACGCGTGGCCCGGTTTCTCAAGGGCCTGACCCTCCTTTTAGCTTTATGCTAAAGCCGGGCAAAGGTGATCTCCGTCCAGCATTTAAACACGTGCCTAATATAAGAGCAGATTTGCCTTTCCACCTAAACATGGCACTAATTTTAGCGCACTAGTGAGGTGTGATCATGACCAATTGGAAACTTTATTTCGTTAATATGCTACATAGAGGGAAACAATTTACTGGATAGTGGCATACTGCATTAAATATATAATTTCTGCTACAGTTGTTCAGTGTGATCATATCAGATATTTTGAAGATAAAAAGTAGTGTAAAACTGAATGCTCCAATTGGTAGACCAGAATTGCCACACCTAAGAATAGAATCCATATCTCTTGAAAAAAATTTGTAATTTGTTTGATAAAAATACATTATAGGTTAGGTTCACAAAACTGCCAACTGAGACGCGGTCTCACATTTGGTTGCTGAGCGGACAAGCTATCACATACCCCCAAAACCACTTCTGGCCGCCTCTACACCCTGATTGGACAAAAAAGAAATGCCAGTGGGGCCAATTAGTCCACATCTGTTTCGCTATATAAGCATAGCCAAGTTAGAGAAGGAGAGCTGAATCATAGGACAGACAGAAAAGGAGTCAGGACTCAAAGAGATGGCAAGAGCCTTACCATGGCTAATGTTTGCAGCCACCCTGCTGCTGCTAGCAAGCATCAAGAGCAGCACAGCGTCCAGGATGGCGAAGCCTGGATGCCAAGAAACATGCGGCAACCTCACCATCCCATACCCCTTCGGCATCGGTCAAGGTTGCTTCTACGGTCAAGGGTTCGATGTTTCATGCGAGAACAACCGTGTTTTCATGCATAATTCAAGCAGCCGAATGGAGATCTACAACATCAGTCTGGTAGGAGGGCAGGCTCGAGTCAGCACCTTGATTGCATCCAAGTGCTCCTACAAAAATGGCACCGACACAGATTGGGGGGTTTCATCAAATACTGCCGATTTGTTTACAATATCCAGCAAGGCGAACAAGCTAACAGTGGTTGGATGCAACACCCTTGCATTCCTTGGAGGCTTTAATGAGCACAGAGCCGGAGCTGGGTGTTTCTCAATGTGCCCTGACAAGCAAGGAGTGGACGGTAGTGGGCAGTGCTCTGGCATGGGCTGTTGCCAGACATCCATCGCACCAAACCTCAATTCCTTAAACATAGGATTCGATGACAGGTATAACAATTCTGAGGTGCGTGATTTCAACCCCTGCAGCTATGCTTTTGTCGCCGAGCAGGATTGGTTCAGGTTTGAGGCTTCATACCTTGATGATGACAAGTTCAGGGAGAAGTTCAAGGATGAGGTCCCTGCTGTGCTTGACTGGGTTGTTGGACATGAATCCTGTGATGAAGCGGTCAAGAACATGACATCGTATACCTGCATTAGCAAGAATAGCCACTGCATCATGTCAGCAAATGCTACAGGCTATCTCTGCACCTGCAACAATGGTTTCGCAGGCAACCCCTACCTGGAAGAAGGATGCCAAGGTCGGTAACTCCCTGTAACTCACTTCCTTTGAGTTCACCTTGAGTTATATGTGCATTGAGCTTCAGTTATTTCTCTATCGTCCTTGCATACTGCTTGCAGATATCAATGAGTGCCGCTTTCCAGATCAGTATCCTTGCCATGGAATCTGCAGCAACGCCATTGGGGACTACAGTTGTTCATGCAACTCTGGAACTAGCAGCATAGACCCAAAGAGAGAAACCTGCAAACCAATCACAGTTTCAGAAAGATCTAGATTAACAAAATTGTTTATAGGTAATCTTCATATGCTCAGGATATTTCAGTAAGTGTCTCTGTAGTGTGGATAGGTCAAACTGATATAGCACACAGAGGGAGGCATCAGTGACATTCATTCCTAGAAATCTAAACTTAGCTGCATATATGAACAAATAAGAAATGACACTTTTTCACTCATATTTGCAAAATACACATATTAGGACATTCATCCTACCTTGTCTTAAAAGTATGCACTGTAATCGCAATAAAGATAAGGTGCCGCGTGTCGCAGCCAATTGGCATGTAGTCTTGTGCATAATCTAATATACCCTCACGGTAAATCCAAACAAAACCAAGTAGATAAATGATGCCAGAAATTCTTATACCATAGAAATAAAACCAAGTGACTTCTTATATTCATATGCTATTGGTTGCCCATCAAGTTTATTTGAAAAAAAATGTTGATATGTAATCTGCCTAATAATGATTAGATACAAATAATAATTTAGTTGTGAAGAAATAATTAGTCATCTACATGTGGGTTTTTTTACAGCCCATCTCAAGATTTTTCATATAACTTGAAATCCAAACAAAATGATTAGTCATCTACATGCAGGATTTTTTCGCAATTTTTGGAAGAACGAAAATATTTTTTTTCGAAAAGGGAGCAAATGCTTTGAGCACCATTAGGCATTATCTATAAGACTTCCAGTGACTGAAAGAATGTTATTCTTGGCAGGTATTTCAGCATGTGCTGTAATTCTCCTTATCTGCATTTTTGCACTCCTGATTGAATGTCAGAAGAGAAAGCTGGTGAAAGAAAAGCAGCTTTTCTTCCAACAAAATGGTGGCCTGCTATTATATGACCAAATCAGGTCAAAGCAAGTTGATACAGTGAGAATATTCACAAGGGAAGAACTAGAGAACGCAACAAACAATTTCGACTCAAGCAGAGAATTAGGAAGAGGTGGCCATGGAACTGTTTACAAGGGAATTCTCAAAGATGGCAGAGTGGTGGCCATAAAGCGCTCAAAGGTTATGAACATGGACCAGAAAGATGAATTTGCGCAAGAGATGGTTATACTTTCACAGATAAACCACAGGAATGTGGTAAAGCTTCTAGGATGTTGCTTAGAAGTGGAAGTCCCAATGTTGGTCTATGAATGCATCCCAAACGGCACCCTATTCGAGCTGATGCATGGTAAAACAGAAGATTTCCCGTTTCACTGGATACTCGTCTCAGGATAGCTCAGGAATCTGCAGAAGCATTAGCATATCTGCACTCATCAGCATCCCCTCCCATAGTTCATGGAGATGTAAAATCTCCAAACATTCTCCTAGGCGACAACTATACAGCAAAAGTGACTGATTTTGGAGCATCAAGAATGCTTCCTACAGATGAAGTACAATTTATGACAATGGTACAGGGAACTATAGGCTATCTTGACCCTGAATACTTGCAAGAGCGTCAACTAACAGAGAAGAGTGATGTTTATAGTTTCGGAGTTGTGCTCCTAGAGCTGATTACAATGAAGTTCGCGATTTATTCCGACAGTGCTGGAGAAAAGAAAAACCTTGCATCATCCTTCCTTCTAGCAATGAAAGAAAATGGACTTCAATTCATCTTGGACAAGAATATATTGGAATTTGAAATGGAGCTGCTCCAAGAAATTGCTCAACTGGCAAAGTGCTGCTTGAGTATGAGGGGGGAAGAACGGCCGTTAATGAGAGAAGTCGCTGAGAGGTTGAGATCAATACGAAGCACCTGGAGAGAACAACTGATTCAGAATCCTAGCATGGAAACTGAATGTTTGCTTGAGAACTCATCACACTATGACCCTTCTAGCACTGGACAGCATGGAAGTCTGATGGCGCTAGATTTAGAAAGTGGTAGATGATAAATTGCTTATGAAATCATAGATTGTAGCAGAGATTGAATTTAATATTTCCTGCCATAAATATCATGTAAAATTGTGTCATTTTTTTTAATTGTAACAAACCTCCTTACATGAATGTAAACTTCTATGTACCTGGATTTGAAGTATTCCAGTATGTTAACAACAAAAAATTGCTAAATTGTGTAACAGGTTTTTTTACCATCACCTTCCTAACATGTGCTTGTATCCACTGAATATAGTTCCTTCTGTATAGCCTCTGATATGCAACTCCTGTATATATCTTGTATACCTTTTACTCTATTTGACAATATATTACTGTCAGAGCCTCCCCTACAGTTTTCCAGTAAAAAAAACAAATAGATGCTATAGCGTTGCCTATTTTACACCATGGAAGTTGTTGATCATACATTACAGGTATTTTAGAAGTAAATGCAAATCGAACCCCAAAGCACTGAAGGGTGCAAAAACTTGCCAACACTTAAAACTAGGATTGAATTGAAAGTAGAGTAATTATCAGTAACAAATTTTCATATGAGATTCATTGCACCGACAGTGGATAGTACTTACCAATAAGCAGGAAAAAGTAGGGGGAAACTACGTTGATAAATTCAAACTCGAGCCTGTGCGCATTTATTAAGCAGAAACTTACCCGCTTCCACTATCTCACATACCAGTTGCAAACATAGAGGCATTAATTCTTTTTTTAAAATTTGTACCAAGAAGGGAAAAGATATTTTCATTTTGGATTTCCTATGTCTCAAGTAATTAGCACGAACTTACCCGCTTCCACTATTACACTATTCTCCATGAACAAAGATACTACAATATACCGATGACCTCAAGAACACCTCTAACTTACAAAAATTTACACCTCAGGCTAAGCTATATGTATGGTGCACATGAAAGCCAGAATTTCTTGATATTACAGCAAAGAATTTATCACAGATTGGTACAAGTTTATGGACCTGATGAGATACAGCACATGAATTGTGGTGTGTTTTTGCTAATTCCTTAAAAAAACAGGTCTTTCAGCACTGGGTACACCCTCTAAAAATACAGGTATTTCCTTTTCCCTTTTTTTACTTATATATAAACTAATTCAACAGTGACTTGTCAGAGACATGTCACTGCTGAGCTGGTAAGTTCCCCTGTTACAAACTAGTCCACGCCACAATGCATAGCACAGAAGAACACAAGTTTGGTCGAGCGTAATTCAGGGACGAACCTGTGGTGCAAATCTGTTCTCGCGGCGGAGTCGATCAAGACAGCAGAACTGGTCCAAGGTAATTCACAGAGCAAGCTTACCCCCTTTGCCAGTCTCATCTAATGCCGTGATGCGAACGAGTTCACCTTCGCTTTCATGGAGCAGGAAGTGCCTATTTCCTTGTCCCTTTTGAAAGATTCTCTTTAATGACTTGACCCGGGCATGGATTCAAAGGCCACCCTGATCACATCAAGGAACCTTTAACTTCATGTGCTGCTGTCTTGAGTGACCCTGGATCACTTCCAGGTTCAATCACCTGCGGCAAGGCAACATAAGGTTAAGTTTTTAATCAGCTACTACTAATTACTGGTGACAATACTTTACAGTGTTCAAAGGTAAATACATTAATGAAACATTTCATATGAAGAGTCACCCCAGTTTTATATGCGTGTACAACATCACCTGGAGCCTACCAATTGCCCGCTACAGGCTACACAGCGACTGCTTCCATTTGATATAAGTCTAGTTGTACAGATGTGACATTTTTCATCAAAGAAGCACAGTGAGAATGAGCCAAATGGAGTACATTGACGCAGCAAAAATCTGATGGCCCAGTCTTCTATGGTAGGTGGGGAGTTGCTTTCAGAAAAGGCCAATCCGCCAAGCAAGGGATATAGAAGGGGGGAATTGCACTGCTATAACCACCATACCGGTCAATATGTAAATGCATGCCCCAGTTTCACCTGAACCTTCTTTTGGCTTTCTATTAAATCTGGGCAAGGCGCTTTGTGTCTAGCATCTAAACGTCTGCCTCATATAAGAGCAGACTTGCTTTTCTGCCTTAATATTAAAGTAATTTCAGCACTCTTGTAAGCTGTGATCATGATAAGTTGGAAACTTTATTTTGTTAAAAAGTAGTGTGTAAGTTAATACTCCCAACTTGTAGACAAAAGTTTCCATGCATAAGAATAGGATCCATCTGCCAAAAAAAACTTATAATTATTTGATAAAGAAATACAAAAGTAGGTTCATAAAAGTGGCATCTCCAGCAGTCTCTCTCTAGATAAAATAAAACTGCCAATTAATACACTGTCTCATGTTTGGGTTGCAGAGCAGACAAGCAAGCTATTTTTACGACTGAAAGAAGGCTAGTTCAAACCCCAAACCACTTCTGACCTAGTCTACACTCTGATTGAGCAAAAAAAACATGAAAGATCAATTAGTCCACATCCGTTTCATTATATAACCATAGCCAACTTAGAGAAAGGGTGCCGAATCATAGAACAGGCAGAAAAGGAGGCAGAAATACACAAAGAGATGGCAGGAACCCTACCATACCTAATCTTTGCAGATACCCTGATGCTAGCAAGCATCAAGAGCAGCACAGCGTCCAGGATGGCGAAGCCTGGGTGCCAAGAAACATGTGGCAACCTCACCATCCCATACCCCTTCGGCATCGGTGAAGGTTGCTTCCATGAAGGGTTCGATGTTTCATGCGAGAACAATAGCGTTTACAGGCATAACTCAAGCAGCAGAATAAAGATCTACAACATCAGTCTGCTAGGAGGGCAGGCCCGAGTCACCACCTTGATTGCATCCAAGTGCTTCAACGAGACAGGGGGATGGGCCTGGTTAAATACGGGTAAGTTTTTTACAATATCAACCAAGGCAAACAAATTAACAGCGGTTGGATGCAACACCCTTGCATTCCTGGGAGGCTTTAACGAGCACAGAGTGGGAGCTGGGTGTTTCTCGATGTGCGCAGACAAGCGAAGTGTGGATGAAAGTGATCAGTGCTCTGGAATGGGCTGTTGCCAGACATCTATTGCGCCAAACCTCAATTTCTCCAATATAACATTCGATGACAGATTCGACAATTCTGAGGTGAGTGGCTTCAACCCATGCAGCTATGCTTTTGTCGCCGAGCAGGATTGGTTCAGGTTTGAGGCTTCTTATCTTGAGGATAATAAATTCAAAGAGAAGTTCAAGGATGGAGTACCCACTCTGCTTGACTGGGTTGCTGGAAATGAATACTGTGATGAAGCCGTGAAGAACATGTCAACGTATGCCTGCACTAGCAAGAATAGCCGGTGCATCACGTCACCAAATGCTACAGGATATCTCTGCACCTGCAACAATGGTTTTGCAGGCAATCCATACCTGGAAGAAGGATGCCAAGGTTGGTGACTCACTTCCTTCTTTTGGGTTCACCTCAAGTTATCTCTGCATCGATCTCAAGCTATTTCTCTGTTCTTGAATTATGTGTGCAGATATCAATGAGTGCAATTTCCCAGATGAGTATCCTTGCCATGGAATTTGCAGTAATATAATTGGGGACTACGATTGTTCATGCAAATCTGCGACTCAGAGTGCAGATCCAAAGAGAAAAACCTGTGACCCAATTGCAGTTTCAGAAAGAGCTAGATTAACAAAAATGTTTGCAGGTACATGTTCCAAATATCTCAATAGCATGGATAAGTCAAACTGATATAGCGCATTAGTGAAAGTAACATTTATTCTAGAAAGTATAATCTTCTGCATAATTTAAAAGATACTGATGGTAAATTACATACTTAAATAGTAGCCAAGTGCCCGTGTGTGACAATAGATCACACACAAAGTTCATAACATAAAACAATGCGGAGTTTCTTACAATTGGATGTCATTGGTTGCTTGTACTTCACAACAAGAACTCAAATTTTCCCCGCAAAAAAAAACTCAACTTTGCACTAAAAATAACTATTTATATTAAAGCAAAAAAATGAAATATATCGAGCACAAATTTATCATTTAGCAAATAATAGTACCTCTCATTCAAAAATAATTATTTGTAAATATGGAAGCTGTATACAAATTTGCATTGGATCAACAAGCCACAGATAATCATGTCAGAAGCCAGAGTAACACACATATTTGCAGCTAATCTCATCCTCCAAAAAAATTGGACACTTACACATGCATGCATTGTATTAGTTGTAGTAATGACTAGAGCCAATTTTTAGAACATGGTACATATGAACCCAATGTTTCTAACTTTGCAAAAATCGTGATGCATTTATGCACAACAAGTTTCATAACTTGTACCGTACAGCAATTTGTTCCATATCTCAATTTTTTCTTACTTTTGCACAGCTCGTAGATAATCATATTTTTTCCATGATTTTTTTCTGAACGCCATTTTCCTGATAACGACAGCAGAAAACCACTAAAAACACAAAAGGCTGAAGGTTGTCATATACTCCCTCCGTCCCAAAATAAGTGCCTCAACTTTGTACTAACTTTAGTACAAAGTTGTACTAGAGTTGAGACACTTATTTTGGGATGGAGGTAGTAAATAATAGCTGCATATGCTACATTAACTTACATGCAGATCGTATGCCCACTTTTATCATCGCATAAGGAACAAACGCATACCTATTTATGCGCTCAAATGTACTAAATGATAAAACTATTAAGTAGTAACCCGTCCTTATGTTCTAAAGAAAGCAGTAGAATTTCCCATTTTACGTCTGAGCATGTGCCTCAAACTAAATCTTGTTCTAGTAACTGAAAGAAAATTGTCTTCCAGGCTAATTAAACAAGTATGCTTCCAGTGTGCTCAGGGCTTTCTACCCCCTTCCTTTCTTCTTTAATACAAAGATACACAACTCACCCTGCGTTTTCAAGAACCAAAACTGAAAGAATGTTATTCTTGGCAGGTATTTCAGCATGTGCAGTACTTCTCCTTATCTGCATTTTTGCACTCCTGATTGAATGTCAGAAGAGAAAGCTGGTGAAAGAAAAGCAGCTTTTCTTCCAACAAAATGGTGGCCTGCTATTATATGACCAAATCAGGTCAAAGCAAGTTGATACAGTGAGAATATTCACAAGGGAAGAACTAGAGAACGCAACAAACAATTTCGACTCAAGCAGAGAATTAGGAAGAGGTGGCCATGGAACTGTTTACAAGGGAATTCTCAAAGATGGCAGAGTGGTGGCCATAAAGCGCTCAAAGGTTATGAACATGGACCAGAAAGATGAATTTGCGCAAGAGATGGTTATACTTTCACAGATAAACCACAGGAATGTGGTAAAGCTTCTAGGATGTTGCTTAGAAGTGGAAGTCCCAATGTTGGTCTATGAATGCATCCCAAACGGCACCCTATTCGAGCTGATGCATGGTAAAAACAGAAGATTTCCCGTTTCACTGGATACTCGTCTCAGGATAGCTCAGGAATCTGCAGAAGCATTAGCATATCTGCACTCATCAGCATCCCCTCCCATAGTTCATGGAGATGTAAAATCTCCAAACATTCTCCTAGGCGACAACTATACAGCAAAAGTGACTGATTTTGGAGCATCAAGAATGCTTCCTACAGATGAAATACAGTTTATGACAATGGTACAGGGAACTATAGGTTATCTTGACCCTGAATACTTGCAAGAGCGTCAACTAACAGAGAAGAGTGATGTTTATAGTTTTGGAGTTGTGCTCCTAGAGCTCATCACGATGAAGTTTGCAATTTATTCCGACAGTGCTGGAGAAAAGAAAAACCTTGCATCATCCTTCCTTCTGGCAATGAAAGAAAATGGACTTCAATTCATCTTGGACAAGAATATATTAGACTTCGAAGCGGAGCTGCTCCAAGAAATTGCTCAACTGGCAAAGTGTTGCTTGAGTATGAGGGGGGAAGAACGGCCATTAATGAGAGATGTCGCTGAGAGGTTGAGATCAATACGAAGCACCTGGGGAGAACAATTGATTCAGAATCCTAGCAGGGAAACTGAATGTTTGCTTGAGAACTCGTCACACTATGACCCTTCTAGCACTGGACAGCACGGAAGTCTGATGGCGCTAGATTTAGAAAGTGGTAGATGATAAATTGCTTATGAAATCATAGATTGTAGCAGAGATTGAATTTAATATTTCGTGCCTTAAATGTCATGCAAAAATGTGTCATTTTGGTTTTAATTGTAACAAACCTCCTGGCATGAACAGCAAACTTCTATGTACCATGATTTGAAATATTCCAGTATGTCTAAAAAAGCAGAGTTGATATATTTTGTTTTTAATTGTAACACACCTCCTTACATGAACAGCAAATTTCTATGTACCATGATTTGAAGTATTCCAGTATGTTTAAAAAAGCAGAGTTGATATATTATGTAATGTTTTTTGAGCTATCATCTTCCTCTAGGAATCTAGTGAACAGTTCTGTAAAGGCTCAGATATGCACTTCCTGTATATATCCTCAACACCTTCTACTCTTCTACACCAATTTTACTTTACATCATGCAAACTGGTGATAATAGATCAAAGAAATTCTAGTATTTTACAATCACAAAAGTGAATGTGAATCAAACCTCAGAGCAGTACGGAGGGTGCAAGAACTTGTAGGCACTTAAAATTAGGATTGAATCGAAAAAAGAGTATCTACAAGTAACAATATTTCATATGAGACTTATTGCACCAACAGTGGATAGTACAATAGAAAAGGTGAAAGGTTATACAAAAAAATTATTCTTTATTTTCCCCTTTCACTAAGCATAAGCAGCATGCCATTTGTTGCATTAAGATGATGTATTGAACCTTTCAGATAAATAACAAAAATGTGTCTGGAGAAACCAATAAATCAGAGCATAAATGGATAAGATTGTGTGCCTTGTGCACTTATGCTGCCAACAAAAGGCTAGAAACAAAAAATATTGGGGGATTTTTAAATGCCATGTATTTTTTGGATATATTTTGTTAATTGGGTAATGATCACTTTGTGCTAATAAAAAAATAAGTGATGAACAAACCATGCACCTCACTCTTGTTATCAGTCATTGGTTCAAGGAAATACTGCCATTTCTAGCTTTTCATCTTAGAAGTGCATCATGGATATGGAGACTTTCTTATGCATGTTCCATGTTGTTATACAAAATCTGACCCATACAAAAGGATCGGCACAACATGTCGGAGGGTTAAAAACCATAAGAAATTGCCAAGTTCTAGTATCCAATAGTGTTACAGATAATTTCAGAAATAACAAACTAAAACACTGTGAAACACAATCAGAGGTTGTTAGATGGGGTAACAAGCTTTTCTCGGCAAAAGCAATCATAGCACATCCCTCCGTGAATATACAACAACAGACGACTGAAGGTCTCTGTCAATCTTGAAGTGGGAATGGAAAAACCTCTGAACCTGTCAACCATGACACATGTTAATGAGTCCTTATCAAGGAGATAAGAAAGGAAAAAATGGCATTTAGTATAAAACTGAAACTGATCGTGCAATGTAGTACGGCTCATCCATTTCACTGAAAGAGATGTAACAGTAATTGTGATAAACAATTAACTATGAGAATTACAACAAATGATATCCTAATGGTATTAACTGTTAAGAATTTTGGAAACTAAGACTGTTCTCTTTGGTGAAGACAATGCTCACAACGTAGAAGCAATTGGAAACTCAGGTTACATACTTTTATGCTTATTCTCACCATTTCATAAGAAATACTTTCTAGGAAGCCAGAAAATGATGTTCTTAGGAATAGGACTATAGGTGCGTGCTATTCAAATCCACCTGAACCTCACAAGAAAAGGACAAACATTCAAGTATGACCTCTCTTTGTCAATAGTTTTCTTTTTAACTGTGCCAGCTAGATTGTAGCCCTTGTAGAAGAAAAGGGTAGTCAATATCATATTTGTTGAAGCAAGTATATGGTACGGTTCTTTGCCTGCCTTCCTTTCAAGTTGTGCTTGCTATGAGTGTAATTTGACTGCTAATGCATAAACAAAAATGAGCATTTGCTTCTCAAAAAGAAAAGGACATTGTTACTAAGGTGAAATGGCATACTACCTCTTGAAAGGAATCGCGCAGAAGCAACTGAATTACATGTCTTTCTTCAGATTCAAATAACACAATGTGACTGAAGGAAGATAGATTTCCAAAAACCTCACCCACAAAATCAAGTGGGTTCATGAGGAAACGGTCTGATTCATCCAGGGTCCCTTTATTATCACTGAGAACATGAAAAAGTAAGTCAGGGGTCATTGACTATGTCCTTTGGCACAACGTAGTAACATCAAATATCAAATCTACTTGACTAGAAAGAGTAAAAAGACAACCACCTGGGAGTACAGTCCAAAAAGCGCATAGGTAGGCTGCTATGTAAGGTAGAGTAATAAGGCGTCGAATGGCAAGGCATGAGAAAGAGGACACCCTTAACTCTTCCATTATGGGCTTCTTTTGATAGATAAAACATGACATCTTCAGTTCCTCTCTGCCACAACAAAAATTGCAGATAGCTATATAAGAACATATCAACAGGTGAAAAAAGATCTTGGAAAGGAAGACTAATCAGAGGTAACAGCGAAACAAAGTATTCCATAGAACAAGTTTTCCGTACAAAGTAATATGATAAACATCAAAAACAAGGCAATGTTTACACATAAACACAAAGAGAAGGGCTTACTTGATGGAACAGGGACATATATAAGGCCATTGGAACATTGGTTATGATGAGAAGAATAACAGAAAGTTGCAACCTTGAAAAGTGTCTTTTCCCATGCAGATTTTTACCCTTGAATTGCGACATTGCAGCTAAGAAGTAACCCGAGAACATCAACGCTAAAGGTAGCACCGGAAGAACAAACCTGTGGTATTCAATCTATTATATGAGTGTGAATAAAGAAGATATTAGTTGATTCCAAGAACGGTATACACTAATGAGAAGAGGCGAATACCTGAACTCTTTGTGTCCAAGTATGCTATAAACCCCTAATACCCAGGCAATTAGACCTGAAAGCCTCCATTCTCGAGACTTTATGACTCCAAAAACTGAAAGTGGTAAGAACGTCCAAATCATAGATGGAAAACCTTGGGTGAAATACCAGTGGAAGACGTGTGTTCCATAGTAATCTCCTCCTGAAGAAAATAGGTTGAATTTCAAAAAATTAAGTGGCACTATGACCCGGGAACCATACATCCACCAATCAAGGAATGTTGTTGCTGCAAGGACAATGGCCCTGCATAAATATGAAACAACAAGAAATTTCGCATGGAAGTTTTGTCAGTTGTGACAGGAAAAAAAAGGAACCAAAAGAAGAAAGATGCGACTGTTGCCAATAAAGATAATTAATTAATGACAATATAACATTCCAAATTTTTACAACTTCATCTTACAACTCTGACTATAAGCAATCTGTCTTGCTGCTACCCTACGAAAATTGCACCTCCCCACCCACCCAAATCCAGTGAAACAGACCAAGAAACGATACAGGAAAGGCATAATAAAAGAGTCTACCAAATATGACATGAGTTTAATGATGACTTCTTACCCTATAGGAATGACCTCAAGAAACAAAAATCGGCATTTCAATTTTATATAAATGAAGTCCAAAAGACCAACATACAACCATGTTATGGCACTTGTTGGCCGAATTGCACAGGCCAAGGCTGCTATGAGTAGCGCCACTTTTCTTGAATGAGGACTTTGGTAGCTGGCAGCCTTCTGCTTTGAAATAACTGGAATTCCCTTGGAAGACTCGATTGCAATAAACCAATAATAGAGTCCAGCCACAGTCAAAACTGTCTCCAAGCTGTTTGATAGAGTCCGTGTAATGCAGAAAAACATGAACCAGTTCACCAACTGTGAAAATAACTGTAAATTATTTGTTAAGGCCGCCATCCAGCAGGTAACTGCAATAGTTACTCATGAAAGTAAAATTATATCGACACAGATGAGTTCAAGGATACTGTCCACTGGGCAACGTGCTCGTCGAAAATAAGTTTGGAGAGTTTATACAAGTATAGATCTCCAAACGCTGCAAATACTGACTGTAGAAGCCGTGGAGCCATCGCCTACAAAAGAAGCGATTAAATGGATAAGAACATGCTCCCTATATGTGGAAAATGGTAAACCTGCTAAGTTACGATGGAGAGGGTGGGGAAGGGGGTATCTGGGCCGAGGTTTGCTAGCCATATTAAATCCGCTACCCAATTGGCTATAATAATCAATAGAAACAGAAATCACATTCTGGATGTTCTGGACGACATTTGCATCAGAAAACAAAATGAATAATGAATGTAATTACCCTCTTCCGAACATACCACTCACTCTACCGCTAGAATATCAGAACCTATGTTCACTGACAGTTCAAGCTCCACATGACTTGTGACTTAAAAAAATCACATCTCTGCCCTCCAAGTGATATTTCCAAAAATGCCGGAGTAATTACCATGAACCATGGGGTATCGAGGTGGAGAAACCCCAGAAACTTGTAAAGGGCGGCGAAGATCAGCGGGTGGAGGTAACCTCGAAGGCCCCGCTTCCACTCCCAGGTGAGGTGGCCGTACCTGCAAGCGGCAGCCAAAATCATCCAACGCGGCAGCAATTTAGCATCGAAACTTCAGGATGAGCGAGAGGAACGGGACTGTCTCGCGCTGCTGAATGGGGACAGGGTCGTCCGATCCCGATCCGGCTAGCGTGGCTAGCACCCGCGGGATGGGGAGCGTGAGCCGGCGGCGAGCTTACCCAAAGGCGACGCGGTGGGCGACCTCGAGGCACTGCCAGTGCTCGTCGGGGTTGAAGTAGGTGCGCACCAGCAGCGCGTTCACCGCGCGGAACGCCAACGCGAGCGCCAGCACCCGCCGCTCCGGCCACGGCCGGATCCGCGGCGCCTTCCCCGGCGACTGCGGAGAGGGGTCTCCTCCTCCCTCTTCCGGGGGAGGCGGCGGGCCGGGGGCGTGAGGTCGCCTGCGGTGACTCATCGCGGCGGCACTCTCGGTCTCTTGTCCGGCGCGGCTGCGAGCAGAGAAGGGGATTGGTGAGGCTGATGTGTGGGCCGGCACAGAAACGAAGGATGCTGCCGCACCTTGTATGGGCTGTTGAATTGGCCCGTTCTGACTCGCTGAAAGGGCTAGCGAGAAGAGCCGGCCCACCAGCGCGGATGCCAAAGAGTCTTTTTCTGGTTTTTTTTTTACGTTTTCAGTTTTCGTTTTTTGCTATGTTTTGTACTTTTCTTTATACTTTAAAATATTACAGATATATATATTACAAAACAAAATCTACTAAAAAAATTTAAAAAAATGTTGAACAACTATTTGGAAATGTTGAACAAGTATTTGAAAAATATTAATCCGCATTCGGAAAATGTTGAACAAGTATTTGAAAAATGATAATCAGGCATTAGGAAAAATATTGAGTATTTGAAAAATGTTAATCAAGCATTTGAAAAATGTTGAACATATACAGAAAAATAGTGGATCAAGTACTAACAATGATGAATCTTTTATCGTGTATATAAAAAAAGTTAATCAAGCATCCGGAAATGTTAAATATGTATACAAAAAATGTTAAATATGTATTCGAAAGATGTTGAATTAGTATGAAAATGCTATATGTGTATAAAAAACTGTTGACCATGTATTTAAAAAATATTGAACTTGTATTTGAAAATGCTAAATGTTTATAGAAAAAATATTGACCATGTATTCAAAAAAATAAAATTGTAACTTTAAAATGCAAAATGTGCATAGAAAAATGTTGACCTTCTATTAAAAAATGTTAAACTTGTATTTCCAAAATGTTAAATGTGTATAGAAAAAATTGAACATGTATTAAAAAATGTTAAACTTATATTTGAAAAATCTTAATTAAGCATTTGAAAACAAAATGTTAAATATGTATAGAAAAAATGTTGACCATGTATTCAGAAAATGTTAATATGGTATTTAAAAATGTTTAAAAAATGTGTATACAAGAAATGTTGACCATGTATTAAAAATAAACTTGTATTTAAAAAATATTAAACATTTATTAGAAAAATGTATTAGATATATAACAATAATGTGTATTGGAAAAGAGTGAAATAATGGAGAAAATCAAAAGGAAAAATATATGAAAACAAGAAAGAAAGAAACAAAACTCAAGAGAAATGAAGGAAAACAAATAAAACCGAAGAAGATCAAAGAAAAAGAAAAAAC
The DNA here is from genome assembly GCA_021605145.1 of Aegilops bicornis. NCBI lineage: Eukaryota > Viridiplantae > Streptophyta > Magnoliopsida > Poales > Poaceae > Aegilops > Aegilops bicornis. Next base: position 23,546,277 of record CM038674.1, on the reverse strand, counting down.
CAGTAAAAACGGAGAAAGAAACAAAGAAAAACTAGTGGAAAACAAGAGAAAAAATTTAAAAAAAAAGGAAAGAAAGTGGAAACCCGACGTATTTCCTTCAAATAGTTTCTGCTAAACTAACGTAAGTGGAAACTCCATTCTGTCTTAGTGCCTACCAGCGCTTGGAAGGAATCACGAGATCTGAGGTTTGAATGTTGCATGCGCTAAGACGTTCGCGTGCGCTGATGGATGTGTTTGGTTGCAGTCAAACACTGGAATGGCACGGGTCCAACCCGTTCCTAAGCCTCGTTCTCACGTGACATATGGAACGGTCACCCGCTCGTTCCCGCGGACCGAATATTTGGCCCAAATGCGGAATGTCGTGAGACCACGAAACTGGATGGACGACGCGGAACCGCTCACCCCACGCACTCTCGCAACCCTAGCACCTCACACTCCATGGTGCGCCGCCTCCCGCGGACCGGTCACCCACTCGTGCTCATGAACAAATATGTCTCGCATCCCACGACATGAGCGGAAGTCTCGTTGAAGGTTCGCGCGAGTTGGGCTGGCCCAGGCGCGCTAATATGTCTCTTTTTTGCTTTATTTTTTCTTTTGTTTGCGGGAACAAAATCAATCTACATAAAACATTTAAAAAATGTTGAGCGGGCATTTGAAAAATGTTAAATGTATCTAGAGAAAATGTTTATCACGTATTTTAAAAAATGTATACAAAACAATAAAAATTGCGTGAAACAACTTGATCTTGTATTTAAAAATGTTAATCAAGCATTTGGAAAAATAATTTAAATGTGTATAGAGAAAATGTTAATCATATATTAAAAAATGATGAATTGTTTTCATCATGTACAAAAAACTGTTAATCAAGCATTTAAAAAAATAATTAAATAAGTTTTTGGAAAATGTTGATGTAGCATTTGTGTTATGTTAAAAGTGTATAGGAAAAAACTTGACCATGTATTAGAAAAATAAAGAAATATGTCGATTATTTTATATAACAAAATTAATCAAGCATTGAAAAATATTGAACAAGTATTTGAAAATTTGTTAATCAAGCATTTGACAAAATGCTAAATGTGTATAGAAAAATTGTTGACCGTATATTAAAAATAATGAAAAAATTTGCTCATGTATATAAAAATGTTAATCAAGAATTTAAAAAATGTTGAACAAGTGTTGAAAATTTTAATCCAGCATTTGGAAAATGTTAATTTCCATAAAAAAATGTTGACTATGTATTCAAAAAATGTTACTATCATTTGAAACTGTTAATCAAGCATTAAAAATGTTGAAAATGTATAGAAAAATGATGACTACATATTAAAAAAATTAATCTTGTATTTGAAAAATGGTAAAATTATGTATAGAGAAAATATTGACATATACAAAAACATATAATTTGTGTTGGAAAAATGTTAGACATGTAATAGAAAAACGTTGTTGACATGTACAAAAAAAAGAATAATAACCAAAAGAACAAAGAAAAACCAAAAAAAGAAACAGAAAATTAAAAAAGGAATATAAAAAACGAAGAAAGAAATGCAAAAAAGATTAAAAATGAAGCAACAAAATCCAAATATTCAAAATAAATATATTAAAAAATCAATCTATGTAAAAAACAAAAATGTTAAATGTGTATAGAGAAAATACTTATCACATATAAGGAAAATGTATGCAAAAATATAATAAACAAAGAAAACCGTAAAAGAAACAAAATAAAACAAAGAAACAAAATGCAAGAAAAGAATGAAAAAGGAAAAGAAACAAAATAAAACAAAGAAAAGGAAAAAATGCAGAAAAGATCGAATAGCATGCGCTCCTATTTCTTACCTGGGACTTGGGGGGAGTGGCTAGCTGATGACCCACAATTATAGGGAATTAACTAGAGTTTTTTTCGATATAAAAGTGTTGAACCCAACAAGAATCAAAAGAAAATGATAAGTGGTTTTCAGCAAGGTATTCTCTGCAAGTACTCAAAACAGTGTTAACAAATAGTTTTGTAATAAAATAATTCGCAACAAAAGTGTGGCAAGGTGGCCCAATCATTTTTATAGTAAAGAACAAGCCAGAACGTTCTCTTATAATAAGGAAAGCGTTCTCGAGCACACATGGGAATTATCGTCTAGTCATTTTCATTATGTTTAGTTGATTCACGTTCAATACTTTGATAATTTGATATGTGGGTGGATCCGTGCTTGGGTGTTGTTCTTACTGTTGGGGAACGTACTAATTTCAAAAAAATTCCTACGCACACACAGGATCATATGGTGATGCATAGCAACGAGAGGGGAGAGTGTTGTCCACGTACCCTCGTAGACCGAAAGCGGAAGCATTAGCACAACGCGGTTGATGTAGTCGTACGTCTTCACGATCCGACCGATCCAAGTACCGAACGCACGGCACCTTCGAGTTCAGCACACGTTCAGCTCGATGACGTCCCGCGAGCTTCGATCCAGCAAAGCTTCGTCGGAGAGTTGCGTCAGCACGACGACGTGATGACGGTGATGATGTTACTATCGACGCAGGCCGGGCTTCGCCTAAGCACCACTACGATATGACCGAGGTGGATTATGGTGGACGGGGCACCGCACACGGCTGGGAGAGATCAACAGATCAACTTGTGTGTTCTAGGGTGCCCCCTAGCCCACGTATATAAAGGAGCAAGGGGGGAGGCCGGCCGGCCCCTATAGGGCGCGCCAGGAGGAGGAGTCCTCCTCCTAGTAGGAGTAGGACTCCCCTTTCCTACTCCTACTAGGAGGAGGAAAGGAAGGAGGAGAAGGAGAAGGAGAAGGAAATAGAGGGAGGAAAAGGAGGAAAGGGGGTCGGCCCCCTAGTCCAATTCGGTTTGGGCTAGGGGAGGCGCGCGCCCTGCCTCCTCTCTTCCACCACTTGGCCCATGAGGCCCATTACTTCTTCCTCGTATTCCTGTAACTCCCTGGTACCCCCGAAAATAACCGAATCGCTCGGAACCTTTCCGATGTCCGAATATAGTCGTCCAATATATCGATCTTTACGTCTCGACCATTTTGAGACTCCTCGTAATGTCCCCGATCTCATCTGGGACTCCGAACTACCTTCGGTACATCAAATCACATACATTCATAATACCGATCGTCACAGAACTTTAACCGTGCGGACCCTACGGGTTCGAGAACTATGTAGACATGACCGAGACACGTTTCCGGTCAATAACCAATAGCGGAACCTGGATGCTCATATTGGTTCCTACATATTCTACGAAGATCTTTATCGGTCAAACCGCATAACAACATACATTGTTCCCTTTGTCATCGGTATGTTACTTGCCCGAGATTCGATCGTCGGTATCTTAATACCTAGTTCAATCCCATTACCGGCAAGTCTCTTTACTCGTTCTGTAATACATCATCCTGCAACTAACTCATTAGTTGCATTGCTTGCAAGGCTTATAGTGATATGCATTACCGAGAGGGCCCAGAGATACCTCTCCGACAATTGGAGTTACAAATCCTAATCTCGATCTATGCCAACTCAACAAGTACCATCGGAGACACCTGTAGAGCACTTTTATAATCACCCAGTTATGTTGTGACGTTTGGTAGCACACAAAGTGTTCCTCCGGTATTCGGGATTTGCATAATCTCATAATCATAGGAACATGTACAAGTCATGAAGAAAGCAATAGCAACATACTAAACGATCATGTGCTAAGCTAACGAAATGGGTCAAGTCAATCACATCTGAAAGGATCGATATGGTTGACTAGAGGGGGGTGAATAGGCAACTAACAATTTTTAGCTTTTCTTTACCAAATTAAACTTTGCAACAAAGTAGGTTCTCTAGATATGCAACTAGGTGGACAACCTATATGATGCAGCAACCATAAGCACACAACCAAGCAATGGATATAATGCAAATAAGCTTGCACGAGTAAAGGGATGAGATAACCAAGAGTGGAGCCGGTGGAGACGAGGATGTGTTACCGAAGTTCCTTCCTTTTGAGGGGAAGTACGTCTCCGTTAGAGCGGTGTGGAGGCACAATGCTCCCAAGAAGCCACTAGGGCCATCAGATTCTCCTCACGCCCTCACACAATGCGAGATGCCGTGATTCCACTATTGGTGCCCTTGAAGGCGGCGCCCGAACCTTTACAAACAAGGTTGGGGCAATCTCCACAACTTAATTGGAGGCTCCCAACGACACCACGAAGCTTCACCACAATGGACTACGGCTTCACGGTGACCTCAACCGTCTAGGGTGCTCAAACACCCAAGAGTAACAAGATCCGCTAGGGGTTAGTGGGGGGAATCAAATTTCTCTTGGTGGAAGTGTAGATCGGGGCCTTCTCAACCAATCCCGAGCAAATCAACAAGTTTGATTGGCTAGGGAGAGAGAGATCGGGCGAAAATGGAGCTTGGAGCAACAATGGCGCTTAGGGCTGGAAGAGATGGTCAACTAAAGGTAGGAGACGACCCTTTTATAGTAGTGGACGAAATCCAACCGTTATCCACTTAACCAGCCCGCGACACGCGGTACTACCGCTCCAGAGGCGCGGTACTACCAAGAAGGCCACGCAGTACTACCGTGGCGACCACAGTACTACCGCCAAGAGCAGCGGGGGCTAGAGCGAGCGACGAGGCGATTACTATGAAGCGCGGTACTACCGATCCCCCTTGCGGTACTACCGCAAGGCAGGAAAGCCCTAGTCTGGGAAGGGCGCGGATGAATAAAATTGAAGGAAATATGCCCTAGAGGCAATAATAAAGTTATTATTTATTTCTTTATTTCATGATAAATGTTTATTATTCATGCTAGAATTGTATTAACCGGAAACATAATACATGTGTGAATACATAGACAAACATAGTGTCACTAGTGTGCCTCTACTTGACTAGCTCGTTGAATCAAAGATGGTTAAGTTTCCTAGCCATAGACATGAGTTGTCATTTGATTAACGGGATCACATCATTAGGAGAATGATGTGATTGACATGACCCATTCCGTTAGCCTAGCACTTGATCGTTTAGTATGTTGCTATTGCTTTCTTCATGACTTATACATGTTCCTGTAACTATGAGATTATGCAACTCCTGCCACGGAGGAACACTTTGGGTACTACCAAACGTCACAACGTAATCGGGTGATTATAAAGGAGTACTACAGGTGTCTCCAAAGGTACTTGTTGGGTTGGCGTATTTGAGATTAGGTTTTGTCACTCCGATTGTCGGAGAGGTATCTCTGGGCCTTCTCGGTAATACACATCACATAAGCCTTGCAAGCATTACAACTAATGAGTTAGTTGTGAGATGATGTATTACGGAACGAGTAAAGAGACTTACCAAGAACGAGATTGAACTAGGTATTGGATACCGACGATCGAATCTCGGGTAAGTAACATACCGATGACAAAGGGAACAACGATATCGTTATGCGGTTTGACCGATAAAGATCTTCGTAGAATATGTAGGAACCAATATGGGCATCCAGGTTCCGCTATTGGTTATTGACCGAGAATGGTTCTAGGTCATGTCTACATAGTTCTCGAACCCGTAGGGTCCGCACGCTTAAGGTTTCGGCGATGCTTATATTATGAGTTTATGAGTTTTGATGTACCGAAGGAGTTCGGAGTCCCGGATGAGATCGGGGACATGACGAGGAGTCTCGAAATGGTCGAGACGTAAAGATCGATATATTGGACGACTATATTCGGAGTTCGGAAAGGTTCGAATGATTCGAGTATTTTTCGGAGTACCGGGTAGTTACGGGAGAAGCAATGGGCCTTGATGGGCTTTAGTGGAAAGAGGAGAAAGGGCCAAGGGCTGCTGCGCCCTCCCTCTAGTCCGAATTGGACTAGGGAAAAGGGGCCGCCACCTCTCCTTCTCCTCCACTTCCTTCTCCCTTCCTCCTCTTGGTGGACTCCTACTAGGACTTGGAATCCTAGTAGGACTCCACATCTTAGTGCGCCTCCTCCCTTGGCCGGCCACCTCCTCCTTGCTCCTTTATATACGGGGCAGGGGCACCCCAGACACACAAGTTGATCTACGGATCGTTCCTTAGCCGTGCGGTGCCCCCTCCACCATATTCCACTTCGGTCATATCGTCATGAGCTTAGGCGAAGCCTGCGCCCGGAGAAGTCATATCGTCAGCGGAGCTTAGGCGAAGCCCTGCGTCGGTGGAGCATCATCATCGCCACCACGCCGTCGTCTTGACGGAACTCATCCCCGACGCTTTGCTGGATCGGAGCCGGGGATCGTCATCGAGCTGAGCGTGTGCAGAACTCGGAGGTGCCGTCGTTCGGTGCTTGGATCGGTCGGATCGTGAAGACGTGCGACTACATCAACCGCGTTGTTATAACGCTTCCGCTTTCGGGTTCACGAGTGCGTGGGCGGACACTCTTCCCTCTCGTTGCTATGCCATCACCATGGTCTTGCGTGATCGTAGGAAATTTTTGAAATTACTACGTTCCCCAACAAAGGGCATCCGAGCCTGGTTTTATGCGTTGATGTCATATGCACGAGTAGAACACAAGTGAGTTGTGGACGATACAAGTCATACTGCCTACCTGCATGTCATACTTTGGTTCAGCGGTATTGTTGGGCGAGACGATCCGGACCAACCTTACGCTGCGTACTCTTCTGTGAGACCGGTTCCCTCGGCGTGCTTTGCACATAGATGGCTTGCGGAAGACCTGTCTCTCCAACTTTAGTTGAACCGAGTGGCTACGCCCGGTCCTTGAGAAGGTTAAAACGGAGTCTATTTGACAAACTATCGTTGTGGTTTTGATGCGTAGGTAAGAACGGTTCTTGCTCAGCCCGTAGCAGCCACGTAAAACTTGCAACAACAAAGTAGAGGACGTCTAACTTGTTTTTGCGGGGCATGTTGTGATGTGATGTGGTCAAGACGTGATGCTATATTTTACTGTATGAGATGATCATGTTTTGTAACCGAAGTTATCGTACATGGCAGGAGCCATATGGTTGTCGCTTTATTGTATGAAATGCAACGCCATGTAATTGCTTTACTTTATCACTAAGCGATGGCGATAGTCGTAGAAGCAATAGTTGGCGAGGCGACAACGATGCTGCGATGGAGATCAAGGTGTCGCGCCGGTGGCGATGGTGATCATGACGGTGCTTGGCGATGGAGATCACAAGCACAAGATGATGATGACCATATCATATCACTTATATTGATTGCATGTGATGTTTATCCTTTATGCATCTTATCTTGCTTTGATTGACGGTAGCATTATAAGATGATCTCTCACTAAAAATTATCAAGAAGTGTTCTCCCCGAGTAGGCACCGTTGCCAAAGTTCGTAGTACCCAGACACCCCGTGATGATCGGGTGTGATAAGTTCTACGTCCATCTACAACGGGTGCAAACCAGTTGCACACGCGGAATACTCAGGTTAAACTTGACGAGCCTAGCATATAAAGATATGGCCTCGGAACACGGAGACCGAAAGGTCGAGCGTGAATCATATAGTAGATATGATCAACATAGTGATGTTCACCATTGAAACTACTCCATCTCACGTGATGATCGGACATGGTTTAGTTGATTTGGATCACGTAATCACTTAGATAACTAGAGAGATGTCTGTCTGAGTGGGAGTTTTAACATGATTAATTAAACTTAAATTTATCATGAACTTAGTCCTGGTAGTATTTTGCAAATTATGTTGTAGATCAATAGCTCGCGTTGTTGCTTCCCTATGTTTTTATATGTGTTCCTAGAGAAAATTGTATTGAAAAATGTTAGTAGCAATGATGCGGATTGGATCCATGATCTGAGGTTTATCCTCATTGCTGCACATAAGAATTATGTCCTTAATGCACCGCTAGGTGATGGACCTATTGCGAGGAGCAAATGCAGGCGTTATGAGCGTTTGGCTAGCTCAATATGATGACTACTTGATAGTTTAGTGCACCATACTTAACGGCTTAGAATCGGGACTTCAAAGGCGTTTTGAGCGTCATGGAACATATGAGATGTTCCAGGAATTGAAGTTAATATTTCAAGCAAATACCGAGTTGAGAGATATGAAGTCTCCAACAAGTTCTATAGCTAAAAGATGGAGGAGAATCGCTCAACTAGTGAGCATGTGCTCAGATTGTCTGGGTACTTCAATCGCTTTGAATCAAGTGGGAGTTAATCTTCCGGATAAGATAGCGATTGATGTAATTCTCTAGTCACCATCACTAAGTTACTAGAACTTCGTGATGAACTATAGTATGCAAGGGATGACGAAAACGATTCCCGAGCTCTTCATGATGTTGAAATCAACGAAGGTAGAAATCAAGAAAGAGCATCAAGTGTTGATGATTGACAAGACCACTAGTCTCAAGGAAAAAGGCAAAGGGAAGAAGGGGAACTTCAAGAAGAACGGCAAGCAAGTTGCTGCTCGAGTGAAGAAGCCCAAGTCTGGACCTAAGCACGAGACTAAGTGCTTTTGCTGCAATAGAACTGGTCACTAGAAGCGGAACTACCCCAAGTATTTGGCGGATAAGAAGGATGGCAAAGTGAACAAGGGTATATTTGATATACAGGTTATTGATGTGTGCTTTACTAATGTTTATAGTAGCCCACAGTATTTGATACTTGTTAGGTTGCTAAGATTAGTAACTCGAAACAGGAGTTCTGAGAATAAAAACTAGTTGAAGGGGAAGTGACGATGAGTGTTGGAAGTAGTTCCAATATTGATATGATCATCATCGCACACTCCCTATACTTTCGGGATTAGTGTGGAACCTAAATAAGTGTTATTTGGTGTTGAGCATAAATATGATTTGATCATGTTTATTGCAATACTGTCTGATTATTCATTTAAGTAAGAGAATAAATTGTTGTTACTGTTTACATGAATAAAACCTTATATGGTTACACACCCAATGAAAATGGTTCATTGGATCTCGATCATAATGATACACATATTCATAATATTGAAACCAAAAGATGCAAAGTTAATAATGATAGTGCAACTTATTTGTGGCACTGCCATTTAGGTCATATTGGTGTAAAGCGCATGAAGGAAAATCCATGCTGATGGACTTTTGGAATCACTTGATTTTGAATCATTTGATGCTTGCGAACCGTGCCTTTTGGGCAAGATGACTAAAACTCCGTTCTCGGAACAATGGAACAAACTCTTGACTTATTGGAAATAATACATACCGATGTATGCGATTCAATGAGTGTTGATGCTCGTGGCAAGTATCATTATTTTCGACCTTCACAGATGATTTGAGCAGATATGCGTATATCTTCTTGATGAAACATAAGTCTGAAATAGTTGAAAAGTTCAAAGAATTTCAGAGTGAAGTAGAAAATCATCGTAACAAGAAAATAAAGTTTCTGCGATCTGATCGTGGAGATGAATATTTGAGTTACGAGTTTGGTCTTCAATTAAAACAAAGTGGAATAGTTTCACAGCTCACGCCACTGGAACACCACAACGTTATGGTGTGTCCGAACATCGTAACCGTACTTTATTTTGATATGGTGCGATCAATGATGTCTCTTACCGATTTACCAATATCGTTTTGGGGTTATGCATTAGAGACAGCTGCATTCACGTTTAATAGGGCACCATCTAAATCCGTTGAGGCGACACCGTATGAACTATGGTTTAACGATGAAACCTAAGCTGTCGTTTCTTAAAATTTGGAGTTGTGATGCTTATGTGAAAAAGTTTTCACCTGATAAGCTCGAACCCAAATCGGAGAAGTGCGTCTTCATAGAATACCCAAAGGTAACTATTGGGTACACCTTCTATCACAAGATCCGAAGGCAAGTTATTCGTTGCTAAGGTGGATCCTTTCTAGAGAAGAAGTTTCTCTCGAAAGAAGTGAGTGGGAGGAAAGTAGAACTTGATGAGGTAATTGTACCTTCTCCCTTATTGGAAAGTAGTTCATCACAGAAATCAGTTCGATGATTCCTACACCAATTAGTGAGGAAGTTAATGATGATGATCATAAAACTTGAGATCAAGTTGCTACCAAACCTCGTAGGTCTTCCAGAGCAAAATCCGCACTGTGAGTGGTACGGTAATCGTGTTCGGAAGTCATGTTACTAGACCATGATGAACCTCTGAACTATGAGGAAGCGATGATGAGCCCAGATTCATAAATGGCTTGAGGCCATAAAATCTGAGAAAGGATCCATATATGAGAACAAAGTGTGGACTTTGGTTGACTTGCTCGATGATCAGCAAGTCAAGTTAAATAAATGGATCTTCAAGAGGAAGACAGATGATGATAGTAGTGTTACTATCTACAAAGCTCGACTTGTCGCATAAAAGGTTTTCGACAAATTCAAAGTGTTGACTACAATGAGATTTTCTCAAACTGTAGCGATTCTTAAGTCTGTCCGAATCATGTTAGCAATTGTCACATTTTATGAGATCTGGCAAATGGATGTCAAAACTACATTCTTTAATGGATTTATTAAAGAAGAGTTGTATATGATGCAACCAGAAGGTTTTGTCAATCCTAAAGGAGCTAACAAAATGTGCAAGCTCCAGCGATCCATCTATGGACTGGTGCAAGCATCTCGGAGTTGGAATAAACGCTTTGATAGTGTGATCAAAGCATATGGTTTTATCTGAGACTTTTGGAGAAGCCTGTATTTACAAGAAAGTGAGTGGGAGCACTACAACATTTTACGATAAGTATATGTGAATAACATATTGTTGATCGGAAATAATGTAGAATTATTCTGCAAAGCATAAAGGAGTATTTGAAAGGAGTTTTTCAAAGAAGGACCTCGGTGAAGCTGCTTACATATTGAGCATCAAGATCTATAGAGATGGATCAAGGCGGCTTGATAAGTTTTTCAATAAATACATACCTTGTCAAGATTTTGAAGTAGTTCAAAATGGAACAGTCAAAGAAAAGTTCTTGCCTGTGTTACAAAGGTGTAAAATTGAGTAAGACTCAAAGCCCGACCACGGCAGAAGATAGAAAGAGAATGAAAGTCATTCCCTATGCCTCAGCCATAGGTTCTATAAAGTATGCTATGTTATGTACCAGACCTATTGTATACCTTGCTCTGAATTTGGCAAGGAGTACAATAGTGATCTAGGAGTAGATCATGGACATTGGTCAAGAACATCCTTAGTGAGGACTAAGGAAATATTTCTCGATTATGGAGGTGATAAAAGAGCCCGTCGTAAAGAGTTACATCGATGCAAGCTTTTTATACTGATCCGGATGACTCTAAGTCTCAATCTGGATACATATAAATAAGTGGGAGCAATTAGCTAGAGTAGCCCCGTCTTTGAGCATTGTAGACATAGAATATTTGCAAAATACATACGGCTCTGAATGTGATGACCCGTTGACTAAGCTTCTCTCACGAGCAAAACATGATCATCCCTTAGTACTCTTTGGGTGTTAATCACATAGCGATGTGAACTAGATTATTGACTCTAGTAAACCCTTTGGGTGTTGGTGCATGACGATGTGAACTATGGGTGTTAATCACATACAGATGTGAATATCAGTGTTGAATCACATGATGATGTGAACTAGATTATTGACTCTAGTGCAAGTGGGAGACTGAAGGAAATATGCCCTAGAGGCAATAATAAAGTTATTATTTATTTCTTTATTTCATGATAAATGTTTATTATTCATGCTAGAATTGTATAAACGGAAACATAATACATGTGTGAATACATAGACAAACATAGTGTCACTAGTGTGCCTCTACTTGACTAGCTCGTTGAATCAAAGATGGTTAAGTTTCCTAGCCATAGACATGAGTTGTCATTTGATTAACGGGATCACATCATTAGGAGAATGATGTGATTGACATGACCCATTCCGTTAGCCTAGCACTTGATCGTTTAGTATGTTGCTATTGCTTTCTTCATGACTTATACATGTTCCTGTAACTATGAGATTATGCAACTCCGTTTACGGAGGAACACTTTGGGTACTACCAAGCGTCACAACGTAATCGGGTGATTATAAAGGAGTACTACAGGTGTCTCCAAAGGTACTTGTTGGGTTGGCGTATTTCGAGATTAGGTTTTGTCACTCCGATTGTCGGAGAGGTATCTCTGGGCCTTCTCGGTAATACACATCACATAAGCCTTGCAAGCATTACAACTAATGAGTTAGTTGTGAGATGATGTATTACGGAGCGAGTAAAGAGACTTACCGATGCGAGATTGAACTAGGTATTGGATACCGACGATCGAATCTCGGGTAAATATACCGATGACAAAGGGAACAACGTATATCGTTATGCGGTTTGACCGATAAAGATCTTCGTAGAATATGTAGGAACCAATATGGGCATCCAGGTTCCGCTATTGGTTATTGACCGAGAATGGTTCTAGGTCATGTCTACATAGTTCTCGAACCCGTAGGGTCCGCAACAAGGTTTCGATGGCGGTTATATTATGAGTTTATGAGTTTTGATGTACCGAAGGAGTTCGGAGTCCCGGATGAGATCGGGGACATGACGAGGAGTCTCGAAATGGTCGAGGCGTAAAGATCGATATATTGGGCGACTATATTCGGAGTTCGGAAAGGTTCGAATGATTCGAGTATTTTTAGTACCGGGTAGTTACAGGAGAAGCAATGGGCCTTGATGGGCTTTAGTGGAAAGAGGAGAAAGGGCCAAGGGCTGCTGCGCCCCCTCCTCTAGTCCGGGTGGACTAGGGAAAGGGGCGACCACCTCTCCTTCTCCTCCACTTCCTTCTCCCTTCCTCCCTCTTGGTGGACTCCTACTAGGACTTGGAATCCTAGTAGGACTCCACATCTTAGTCGCCTCCTCCCTTGGCGGCCACCTCCTCCTTGCTCCTTTATATCTGAGGGCAGGGGCACCCAGGACACACAAGTTGATCTCTGGATCGTTCCTTAGCCGTGTCGGTGCCCCCCTCCACCATATTCCACTTGGTCATATCGTCATGAGCTTAAGCGAAGCCTGCGCGGAGAAGTCATATCGTCGCGGAGCTTAAGCGAAGCCCTGCGTCGGTGGAGCATCATCGCCGTCACCACGCCGTCGTCTTGTGGAACTCATCCCCGGCGCTTTGCTGGATCGGAGCCAGGATCGTCATCGAGCTGAGCGTGTGCGAGAACTTCGGAGGTGCCGTCGTTCGGTGCTTGGATCGGTCGGATCGTGAAGACGTCTGACTACATCAACCAGCGTTGTTATAACGCTTCCGCTTTCGGTCTACGAGGGTACGTGGACGGACACTCTTCCCTCTCGTTGCTATGCCATCACCATGGTCTTGCGTGATCGTAGGAAATTTTTTGAAATTACTACGTTCCCCAACAAAAATTACATCCGTGCCTACTTCCGCTGGAAAATAAACAGTGCGAAAATCCGACACGGTACTACCGCTGGAGAGCAGTACTACCGCGTGGCTGCTGGATCAGGCCGCGCACGGTACTACCACGCACGGTAGCGGTACTACATGAGGCGCGGATGTAAAAAATTACATCCGCCCCTACTACCGCAACCCAGCGGTACTTGGCCTGGGGGCCACAGTAGTACGACTCTAGAGGAGCGGTACTACCGTGGGCTCCCGCGGTACTACCGTGCCTATGACACGGTACTACCGCAGATGCCTGCGGTACTACCGCAAGCATAGCAACAGCAGCCAAGACAATCGCAAAGAGGATAAACGGGGAAGCTCCAAAGAACAAGGGAAAGGTGGAGACAAGGAAGGGAACATGTACGTGATGATTCCACCCAAACCTTTCCGACGCGGACCCCCTCTTAATAGTACGGCTTTCCTACGACTCAAATCCACCAAAAAGAAAGCGTGAAAGCGCCGTCTTCAATAGACTTCGAGGGGCACCAAACCGTCTTGTGACTAGTGAAGAAGTGTCTGAGAAACTCAAGGCACAAGATTAGTAATCAAAATCAATGTCATCAATCACCAAAACACCTTAGGGATAAATATGCACTTACAATCTCCCCCTTTTTGGTGGATTGATGACAATACGGGATTTGATCAAAAGGGAAATAAACTAGAGTATAGGCAAACCCCTCCTCTCTAAAATATCGACGGGCTCCCCCTAGATATCTGCAATCTAGATGGATGCATTGGACTGCACAGCACACAACTAGGATCAACACTCCCCTATATTTTAGAGACAAGGCATATCTGGCAATGATAAGGCTAAAGAACTAATCAAGAGCATAAAACATAGGTAGCACAATATAACATAAGCTCGCTAAGATAGGATAAAGTGCATATGTCTTACACCATATGAAGGATAAGTCTCAAACCAAACCAAAGCAAAGCGAAGCGAGGTTCAAGCGAGACAGCAAACACACCAAACACAATGACACACGAGCAAATCCTACACTCTCTCCCCTTTGGCATCGAGGGCGCCAAAAGGCAGAGAAGACACCTACACACTCGGGGTGGCTCAAGCGGAGAAATCATCCCGTTGCTCCTCCTCAGACTCGGCGGCGGGGATGTCCTCCTCGAAGTCCTCGTCAGAATCAGTCCACTTGAAGCCACCTTGCGCCATCCACTCGGCCTCTGGAGTGATGTTCCTCTCGACCAGCTGGAATGAGCCTCACCAAAGACCTTTAGGATGTGCAGAGTCACGGCGGCGAGCCTCCTTGGAGGCAACGTGAGTCTGTCTTGCCCTTAGCTTGCATGCAGAAGAGAGACTTCATCTTGTCCTTCAGCTTCTTGGCCCATGAGGGCTCAGAGGAACTCTGGGAAGACCTAGCAGCATGGTCCTCATCAACATTCTCTGCTCCAGTCTCCTCCTCACCAACAACCCTCCTAGCAGCAGGCGCCTCAACACGAGTAGTGGTGTTGGCCCAGTTGGGCTTGACACGGAGACTGATGGGATCATGCCTAATCCAGTCTGGTGCAAGGAACTCATCCCCAGGGTACAGCTTCTCCAAGATTGGAGATCAGCAGAAACAGGTATGTCCTGTAGATAGGCACCTTGCGGTTGAACACCGCAAACCGAAGCTCATGCCACATGATGTGTGAGACATCAAGAGGCTGAGTCTGAGACACCCGGGACTGCTCGCACATGAGCATCATATCCACCATAAATGCATGAACCTTATCCTTGCCGCCAATGCGCGGGAACAGAGAGTTGCGGAAGATGCGATACATGATATCCAGAAAGGTGTTCAGCACCCAAGCTGACTTACCATTGGGGAGCACCTTCTAACCATAGTACTGCTGGAGCTTGTTCTTGTTAGCAGACTCAGAATTGGCATGGGGACGAACACCAACAGGAGTGTTGAGTCCGTCATCTGGAACATGCAACAGATCCATGAACTCCTTCCAGGTAGCGGTCAACTGACGGCCGTTGGTAATCCACGTCATCCACCGCTCCTCCCTAGGGTGAAAGTATACAAAGGCAAAGAACTGACAAACAAGCTCAGGGTCAAAGTCCAGATGGAAGGAGATCACATGCTCAATACCAAACTGCTCCACCAAGTCCAGAGCCTCTCCAAGTACTCACGAAACTTTTCCTTCCTCATGTGATGCATGTCAATCCACTTGACCTCTACGTAGGTATTCTGCTTGTTCTTGATGACATCCAGATAAATGAGAGTCTGCTACTTGGTCCAGAACAACTCACAGCCTCTGATGTAGCACGAGGATTCACATATGGGTTCATCTGCCTGAGACGAACGTACTCAGAGGAGGGTATCTCGTCCATGCTCTTAGCGGGTTCCTTGTATCTGCCGGTTGGTCTTGACATGACGCTTGGGGGCATTGGGGCCCTCTGATGCTTCACCTTGATTGCGCAAACGCTTGGATCCAGTGTCGCGACTGGGATTGGAACAGCGAGAGCCACCACCTGAGACACAAAGCGCAAAACACGCACGACAACCAAGAAGGATCAAAGAAAAGACCTCGGCAATGAAAAAGAACCACTTAGGAAACATACATGCTAAATGCCATGAGAAAGATTTGATCCACGGAAGTACTGCCAAGTGCTGCGATACTAAAAATCTAGTACCGCTCTAAGTCGCGGAAGTACCGTGCGAATTCACGGTAGTACCGGGTCTGGGAGCGGTAGTAGTTTTTTAGTGCCGCAGCTAGCGCGGTAGTACCGCACCTGACGGGCGGTAGTACCGCACATGAGAGGCGCGGTAGTACCGCACCGCGTCAGATCCGAACCTAGTTCAAATCTGAGAAAAACCGCGAAACCTCGGCGGTACTTCGGTTGATCAAATCTATCACAGGACAACAAATCAAGTATAAATCCTACGCAACCCGACTCTCCTACATCCTACTCTTGCACAGATTTGGCCTAAAATCTCAAGAACAACATGCATCTCCCCAAGAACCTAGAAGCTAAAGAACAACCAAGAAAGAGAGGGATTTGGGGAAAAACCTTGTTCCATGGCAAGAGGAAGTGTTGGGGAACGATCCCACCGGTCGGAATCCGAGGAGAGTGGCCGGAGATGGAGATCCGGCGAGGACCTCTGGCGTCGTTCGTGAGCGAGAGAGAGAGAGAGAGAGAGAGAGACGTGGGGAGAGAGATAAGTGAATGGGTATGGGGAGTTGGAACTCCCCTGCCTGAATCATAACCCCCACACTCTCTCGCGGAGCGGTAGTACCGTGGATCATCGCGGTAGTACCGCTCGGCGGAAGTACCGCACATGAGCGGTAGTACCGCTCTCCTGGGCGGCAGTAAAAAATTACTGCCGCGGTATGTATTACCGTGCCCTCTCAACGTGGTAGTACCGTGGCTAGCCGCGGTAGTACCATGGACTCAGGAAGTCGCACGATTCAAGCACACGAAAAAGAGGTCTTTGCACAAAACAAACTTCGAGGCAACACGACACCACAAGAACACGCGACACACGAAGACAGAAAGGCAACGACAACACGAAAACAACCACGAGACACCACCTCTCCAAAGAGAGGGCGGTGGCCGGAGCCACCTATGTTTGAGTCACTTGGTATGGCACCGCGAAGAATTGTCCTTGGGCCCATGACCAAAACTCGTCTTTGAAGCACAAGTACCATAAAAAGTGGCGAATGTGAAAGAGTTGATCGATTTATGCATAATGGGGGGAGGAAGAGTTCATTGAGAGAACAACACTCCCCTATGTCCATGCCTACACCTAAACAAGATAACAAGTTGAGTATGGTGGGGTGTGCAAGGGTTCAAGCAACATTGCTCGAGTCAATGATATTTAGCTCATGCCTTAACTCGCGAAATCTTGCTTCATCCAAAGGCTTCGTGAAGATATCTGCAAGATTATCATGAGTGTTGACGTAGTTGAGCTCGATCTCCCCTCGCCTAATGTGATCCCGGATGAAGTGATATCGAATCTCAATATGCTTCGTCTTGAAGTGTTGCACCGGTTTGAGAGAAATCTTGATGGCACTTTCATTGTCACACCAAAGAGGCACTTTGTCACAAATGACACCGTAATCCTTTAAAGTTTGCTGCATCCATATGAGTTGAGCACAACAACTACCGGCCGCTACATACTCCGCTTCGGTGGACGAGAGAGACACACAACTTTGCTTTTTGGAAGACCAACTTACCAAAGAGCAACCAAGGAATTAGCACCCTCCGGAAGTGGACTTCCTATCCACTTTGTCTCCCGCCCAATCAGAATCCGAATATCCTACAAGCTTGAAGTTTGCTCCTCTCGGGTACCATAGGACAAAGTTTGGGGTATGAGCCAAATATCGAAAGATTAAACGGCCGCCACAAAGTGGCTTTCCTTAGTCTTGACTTGAAACCGTGCACAAATTCCCACACTCAACATGATATCCGATCTAGATGCACAAAGGTAAAGCAAGGATCCAATCATGGAGCGATATACCTTTTGATCCACCGCTTTACCATTGGGATCGATGTCAAGTTGGCACTTAGTAGGCATTGGAGTGGAAGCCGGCTTGACATCGCTTAGCTTGAATCTCTTGAGCATGTCTTGAGTGTATTTGGCTTGGTTGATGAAGGTACCTTCTCGTCTTTGCTTCACTTCGAAACCTAGAAAGAACTTCAACTCTCCCATGGATGACATCTTGAACTTTGAGGTCATTAGTGCGGCAAATTCATCATTGAAAGCTTTGTTAGGGGAACCAAAGATAATGTCATCAACATATAGTTGGCACACAAACAACTCCTTTGACCTTCTTAGTAAAAAGAGTGGGATCGATTAGCCCAACTTCAAACCCGCGATCTTGTAGCAACTCGGTAAGGTGGTCATACCACGCACGTGGGGCTTGTTCAAGGCCATAGAGTGCCTTATCGAGTTGATACACATGATCGGGAAAGTAGGGATCCTCGAACCCGGGGGGTTGTTTGACGTAAACCAACTCATTAATACGACCATTAAGAAAAGCACTCTTCACATACATTTGTTGCAACTTAAAGTTGTGATGAGAAGCATAAGAAATCAACAAACGAATGGATTCAAGACGAGCAATGGGAGCAAAGGTTCCACCGTAGTCGATACCCTCGACTTGGGAGTAACCTTGTGCCACCAATCTTGCCTTGTTGCGAATGATGGTTCCATGAGCATCTTGTTTGTTCTTGAAAATCCACTTGGTCCCAATGACATTGTGGTTCCCCGTTGGCCTTGGCACCAACCTCCACACCTTGTTGTACTCGAAGTTGTTGAGTTCTTCATGCATGGCATTAAGCCAATCCGGATCTTCGGGTGCTTCATATACCTTTTGGGTTCAACACAAGAAACAAACACGTGATGTTCACAATAGTTTGCCAATTGTCTACGAGTGCTTACCCCCTTTCGAATGCTTCCAAGTACATCCTTCATGAGATTACCCTTGGTGGAGAGCTTGGAAGCAATCTTGGCGGCACGACGCTCTAATTCCTCCTCGGTGGTGAGTTGAGGAGCGGTCACTTGATCATGTTGAGCGCCATCTTGAGCATGTTCTTGCCCTTGAACTTGCTCGGGGGAGAGAACTTGACCTTGGGCATCACTTGGTGTGTCAACATCGTCTTGAGCATGATCTTGCCCTTGGTCTTGTTCATGAGGTTGAGGGCCTTCACTTTGTTCTTCGGAAGTGTGTGGGCCTTGGGTTGGTGATGGCTCCACTTGAGTGGAGCATTGTCCTTCTCCTTCGGCCACAAGGGGTTCCTCAACGGGTAGGATAAAACCAACACCCATTCTTCTTATGGCTTGAGGAGGAATTTCATCACCTACATCACAAGTGCCACTTTGCTCCACTTGGGAGCCGTTATTCTCATCAAACTCCACGTTACACGTCTCCTCAATAAGTCCCGTGGATTTATTGAGGACACGATAAGCATGAGAGTTTGTAGCATAGCCAACAAATATGCCCTCGTAAGCTCTAGCCTCAAACTTAGACAATCGAACACCTTTCTTGAGAATGAAACCCTTACACCAAACACCCGAAAGTACTTGAGGTTGGGCTTGTTACCGGTGAGTATCTCATATGGAGTCTTGTTCAAGCCCTTGCGGAGGTAGAGCCGATTGGATGCATGACATGCGGTGTTGATGGCTTCGGCCCAAAAGTTGTATGGAGACTTGAACTCCACCATCATGGTCCTTACGCATCCATCAACGTCCGGTTCTTCCTCTCCGCGACCTTTGTTTTGTTGAGGGGTGTAGGGTGCAGTATTGATGCTTGAATCCCTCATCACTAAGAAACTCATCCAAGGTGTAGTTCTTGAACTCGGTGCCGTTGTCACTTCTTATTGTCAAGATCTTTGCATTGTGTTGACGTTGTGCTTCATTTGCAAAGTCAATGACGGTTTGTTGGGTCTCGCTCTTCCTCTTGAACAAATACACCCAAGTATTTCTTGAGTAGTCATCCACAATCACCAAGCAATACTTCCTACCCCCAAGACTATCAAAGGATGGAGGCCCAAAGAGATCCAAGTGAAGGAGCTCCAAAGGCCTCTTCGAGTAAATGATAGTCATGGGAGAGTGAGCCTTCTCATGAAGCTTTCCTTCGATACAAGCACTACAAGCATGCTCTTTAGCAAAACTAACATTCGTTAGTCCACGGACATGGTCCCCCTTGAGAAGACTTTGCAAAGATCTCATATTGACATGGCTAAACAGCGATGCCAAAGCCATCCCACATCAACTTTAGCCACTAGGCATGTCGCGGCCTGATAACCCACAAGTATAGGGGATCGCAACAGTTTTCGAGGGTAGAGTATTCAACCCAAATTTATTGATTCGACACAAGGGGAGCCAAAGAATATTCTCAAGTATTTGCAGCTGAATTGTCAATTCAACCACACCTGGAAACTTAGTATCTGCAGCAAAGTGTTTATTAGCAAAGTAATATGATAGTGGCGGTAACGGTAACAAAAGTAAAGACAACAAAAGTAATGTTTTTGGTATTTTGTAGTGATCGTAACAATAGCAACGGAAAAGTAAATAAGCGAGAACCAGTATATGGAAAGCTCGTAGGCACCGGATCAGTGATGGATGATTATGCCGGATGCGGTTCGTCATGTAACAGTTATAACATAGGGTGACACAGAACTAGCTCCAATTCATCAATGTAATGTAGGCATGTATTTCGAATATAGTCATACGTGCTTATGGAAAAGAACTTACATGACATCTTTTGTCCTACCCTCCCATGGCAGCGGGGTCCTATTGGAAACTAAGGGATATTAATGTTGTAAATATGCCCTAGAGGCAATAATAAAAGGATTATTATTGTATTTCCTTGTTCGTGATAATTGTCTTTTATTCATGCTATAATTTTATTATCCGGAAATCGTAATACACGTGTGAATACATAGACCACAATATGTCCCTAGTGAGCCTCTAGTTGACTAGCTCGTTGATCAGCAGGATAGTCATGGTTTCTGACTATGGACATTGGATGTCATTGATAACGGGATCACATCATTAGGAGAATGATGTGATGGACAAGACCCAATCCTAAGCATAGCACAAGATCGTGTAGTTCGTTTTGCTAGAGCTTTTCCAATGTCAAGTATCTTTTCCTTAGACCATGAGATCGTGTAACTCCCGGATACCGTAGGAGTACTTTGGGTGTACCAAAGCGTCACAACGTAATCGGGTGACTATAAAGGTGCACTACAGGTATCTCCGAAAGTGTCATTGGGTTGACACGGATCGAGACTGGATTTGTCACTCCGTATGATGGAGAGGTATCTACGGGCCACTTTCGGTAATGCATCATCATAATGAGCTCAAAGTGACCAAGTGTCTGGTCACGGGATCATGCATTATAGTGCGAGTAAAGTGACTTGCCGATAACGAGATTGATCGAGGTATTGGGATACCGACGATCGAATCTCGGGCAAGTAACATACCGATTGACAAAGGGAATTGTATACGGGGTTGCTTGAATCCTCGACATCGTGGTTCATCCGATGAGATCATCGAGGAGCATGTAGAATAACATGGGTATCCAGATCCAGCTGTTGGTTATTGACCGGAGAGCCGTCTCGGTCATGTCTCGTGTCTCCCGAACCCGCAGGTCTACACATAAGGTTCGGTGGCGCTAGGGTTGTAGAGATATGAGTATGCAGCAAACCGAAAGTTGTTGAGTCCGGATGAGATCCCGGATGTCATGAGGAGTTCGGAATGGTCCGGAGGTAAAAATTATATATAGGAAGTGCAGTTTGACCATCGAGGAGAGTTTGAGGTCACCGGTATTGTACCGGGACCACCGGAAGAATCCTGAGGTCCACGGGTGGGGCCACCCATCCCGGAGGGCCCCATGGGCTGAAGTGGGAGGAACCAGCCTGGTGGGCTGGTGCGCCCCTTAGGCCCCCTGCGCCTAGGGTTGGAAACCCTAGGGGTGGGGCGCCCACTGCCTTGGGGGCAAGCCTCCCCTTGGCCGCCGCCCCCCCATATATATCGGATCTAGTGGGGCCGGCGCCCCCAGGGGGCCTATATAAAGGGGGGGAGGGAGGGCAGCCGTACCCCAAGTCTTGGCGCCTCCCTCTCCCCTGCTACACCTCTCTCTCTCGCAGAAGCTCGACGAAGCTCTGCCGGAACCCTGCTGCATCCACCACCATGCCGTCGTGCTGCTGGATCTTCTTCAACCTCTCTCTACTCCTTGTTGGATCAAGGTGCGGGAGACGTCATCAGCTCTGTACGTGTGTTGAACGCGGAGGTGCTGTCCGTTCAGCACTTGGTCATCGGTGATTTGGATCACGACGAGTACGACTCCCTCAACCGCGTACTCTTGAACACTTCCGCTAGCGATCTACAAAGGTATGTAGATGCACTCCTATCACTCGTTGCTAGATGAACTCATAGATGGATCTTGGTGAAACCGTAGGAAAAATTTTATTTTCTGCAACGTTCCCCAACAAAGGCATCATGAGCTAGGTCTGCGTAGTTCTCTATTGCACGCAGTAGAACACAAATCTGTTGTGGGCGTAGATGTTGTCAACTTTCTTGCCGCTACTAGTCTTTTCTTGCTTCAGCGGTATTGTGGGATGAAGCGGCCCGGACCGACCTTACACGCGTGCGCTTACGTGAGACAGGTTCCACCGGTGACATGCACTAGTTGCATAAGGTGGCTTATGGGTGTCTGTCTCTCCCACTTTAGTTGGGGCGGATTCGATGAAAAGGGTCCTTATTAAGGGTAAATAGAAGTTGACAAATCACGTTGTGGTTTTTAAATAGGTAAGAAAACGTTCTTGCTAGAACCCTATTGCAGCCATCGTAAAAGATGCAACAACAATTAGAGGACGTCTAACTTGTTTTTGCAGCAATTGTCATGTGATGTGATATGGCCAGAAGTTGTGATGAATGATGAATGATATATTGTGATGTATGAGATCATGTTTTTGTAATAGGAATCACGACTTGTATGTCGATGAGTATGACAACCGGCAGGATCCATAGGAGTTGTCTTAATTATTGTATGACCTGCGTGTCATTGATTCAACGCCATGTAATTACTTTACTTTATTGCTAAACCGTTAGCTATAGTAGTAGAAGTAATAGTTGGGGAGCAACTTCATGGAGACACGATGATCGAGATCATGATGATGGAGATCATGGTGTCATGCCGGTGACAAGATGATCATGGAGCCCCGAAGATGGAGATCAAAGGAGCTATATGATATTGGCCATATCATGTCACTACTATATAATTGCATGTGATGTTTATTATGTTTATGCATCTTGTTTACTTAGAACGACGGTAGTAAATAAGATGTTCCCTCATAATAATTTCAAGAAGGTGTTCCCCCTAATTGTGCGTCGTTGCTAAAGTTCGTCGTTTCGAAGCACCACGTGATGATCGGGTGTGATAGATTCCTACGTTCACATACAACGGGTGTAAGACAGTTTTACACATGCAAAACACTTAGGTTAACTTGACGGGCCTAGAATGTACAGACATGGCCTCGGAACACAGAGACCGAAAGGTCGAACATGAGTCGTATGGAAGATACGATCAACATGGAGATGTTCACCGACGATGACTAGTCCGTCTCACGTGATGATCGGACACGGCCTAGTCGACTCGGATCATGTAACACTTAGATGACTAGAGGGATGTCAAATCTGAGTGGGAGTTCATTAAATAATTTGATTAGATGAACTTAATTATCATGAACATTAGTCTAAAATCTTTGCAAAAATGTCTTGTAGATCAAATGGCCAACGCTCATGTCAACATGAACTTCAACGCATTCCTAGAGAAAACCAAGCTGAAAGATGATGGCAGCAACTATTGACTGGGTCCGAACTGAGGATCATCCTCATAGCTGCCAAGAAACAATATGTCCTAGAAGCACCGCTAGGTGAAGCACCCATCCAGTGAACCAAGGCGTTATGAGCGGCTTGGCGGTCTCGTCTTGATGATTACTCCCTCGTTCGATGCGGCATGCTTTACAGCTTAGAACCGGGGCTCCAAAAGCGTTTTGAGCAACACGGAGCATATGAGATGTTCGAGGAGCTAAAAATGGTTTTCCAAGCTCATGCCGGGTCGAGATATGAAGTCTCCGACAAGTTCTATAGTTGTAAGATGGAGGAAATAGTTACATCGGTGAGCACATACTCAAAATGTCTGGGTTACACAACCGCATGTCCCAGCTGGACATTAACCTCCCGGACGAGGCGGTCATTGCCAGAATCCTTCAGTTGCTCCCACCGAGCTACAAGAGCTTTGTGATGAACTACAATATGCAGGGGATGGTGAAAACTATTCCTGAAGTATTTTCAATCTTTGAAGTCGTGAGGTAGAAATCAAGAAGGAACATCAAGTGTTGATGGTCAATAAAACCACTAAGTTCAAGAAGGGCAAGGGTAAGAAGAACTTCAAGAAGGACGGCAAAGATGTTGCCGCCCGGTAAGCCGATTCTTGCGGGAAGAAGTCATAGAATGGACCCAAGCACGAGGGTGAGTGCTTTTATTGCAAAGGGAAGGGTCACTGGAAGCAGAACTGCCCCAATTACTTAGCGGACAAGAAGGCCGGCAACACTAAAGGTATATGTGATATACATGTAATTGATGTGTACCTTACCAGTACTCGTAGTAACTCTTGGGTATTTGATACCGGTGTCGTTGCTCATATTTGTAACTCACAGCAGGAGCTGCGGAAAAAGCGGAGACTGGCGAAGGACGAGGTGACGATGCGCATCGGAAACAGTTCCAAGGTCGATGTGATCGCCGTCAGCACGCTACCTCTACATTTACCTACGGGATTAGTTTTAAACCTCAATAATTGTTATTTAGTGCCAAGTTTGAGCATGAACATTGTATCAGGATCTCGTTTATCTGAGATGGCTACTCATTTAAATCCGAGAATAATGGTTGTTCTATTTATATGAGAGATATGTTTTATGGTCATGCTCCGATGGTCAATGGTTTATTCTTAATGAATCTCGAACGTGATGTTACACATATTCATAGTGTGAATACAAAAAAATATAAAGTTTATAACGATAGTCCCACATACTTGTGGCACTGCCGCCTTGGTCACATTGGTGTCAAGCGCATGAAGAAGCTCCATGCTGATGGACTTTTAGAGTCTCTCGATTATGAATCATTTGACACATGCGAACCATGCCTCATGGGCAAAATGACCAAGACTCCGTTCTCCGGAGCAATGGAGCGAGCAACCAACTTATTGGGAATCATACATACTGATGTGTGCGGTCCAATGAGCGTTGAGGCTCGCGGAGGATATCGTTATGTTCTCACTCTCACAGACGACTTAAGTAGGGTATGTCTACTTGATGAAACACAAGTCTGAGACCTTTGAAAAGTTCAAGGAATTTCAGAATGAGATAGAAAATCAACGTGACCGAAAAATAAAGTTCTTACGATCAGATCGTGGAGGAGAATATTTAAGTCACAAATTTGGTACACACTTAAGGAAATGTGGAATCGTTTCACAACTCACGGCGCACGGAACACCTCGGTATAGCGGTGTGTCCGAGCGTCGTAATCACACTCTATTGGATATGGTGCGATCTACGATGTCTCTTACTGATTTACCGCTATCATTTTGGGGATCGCTCTAGAGACAGCTACATTCACTTTAAATAGGGCACCGTCTAAATCCGTTGAGACAACACCGTATGAATTATGGTTTGGGAAGAAACCTAAGCTGTCGTTTCTAAAAGTTTGGGGATACGATGCTTATGTCAAGAAACTTCAAGCTGAAAAGCTCGAACCCAAGTCGGAAAAATGCGTCTTCATAGGATACCCTAAGGAAACCATTGGGTATACCTTCTACCTTAGATCCGAAGGCAAGATCTTTGTTGCCAGAACGGATCCTTTCGGAAAAAGAGTTTCTCTCGAAAGGAGTAAGTGGGAGGAAAGTAGAACTCGATGAAGTACTACCTCTTGAACCGGAAAGTAGTGCAGCTCGGAAAATGTTCCTGTGGTGCCTACACCGGCGGAGAGGAAATTAATGATGATGATCAAGGTACTTCGGATCAAGTTACTCTTGAACCCGTGGGTCCACAAGGACACGTTCCACACCCAGTGGTATGGCAACCCTATCCGGGAAATCATGTTGTTAGACAACGGTGAATCTTGAACTATGAAGAAGCGATGGCGGGCCAGATTCCAACAAATGGCTTGAAGCCATGCAATCCGAGATAGGATCCATGTATGGAAACAAAGTATGGACTTTGACAGACTTGCCCGATGATCGTGACGATAGAAAACAAATGGATATTTGAGAAGAAGGCAGACAGCGGATGGTAATGTTACCATCTATAAAGCTCGACTTGTCGCTAAGGGTTATCGGCAAGTTCAAGGGGTTGACTACGATGAGACTTTCTCTCCCGTAGCGAAGCTGAAGTCCGTCCAAATCATGTTAGCAATTGCCGCATACTATGATTATGAGATATGGCAAATGGACGTCAAAACGGCATTCCTTAAAGTTTATCTTAAGGAAGAACTGTATATGATGCAGCCGGAAGGTTTTGTCGACCCTAAGAATGCTAACAAGGTATGCAAGCTCCAGCGATCCATTTATGGGCTGGTACAAGCATCTCGGAGTTGGAACATTCGTTTTGATGAGATGATCAAAGCGTTTGGGTTTATGCAGACTTATGGAGAAGTCTGCGTTTACAAGAAAGTGAGTGGGAGCTGTGTAGCATTTCTCATATTATATGTAGATGACATACTTTTGATGGGAAATGATATAGAACTTTTGGACAGCATTAAGGCCTACTTGAATAAGAGTTTTTCAATGAAGGACCTTGGAGAAGCTGCTTATATATTAGGCATCAAGATCTCTAGGGATAGATCGAGACGCCTCATAGGTCTTTCACAAAGCACATACCTTGATAAGATATTAAAGAAGTTCAAAATGGATCAGTCCAAGAAAGGGTTCTTGCCTGTATTGCAAGGTGTGAAATTGAGCTCGGCTCAATGTCCGACCACGGCAGAAGATATAGAAGAGATGAGTGTCATCCCCTATGCCTCAGCCATAGGGTCTATTATGTATGCCATGTTGTGTACCAGACCTGATGTAAACCTTGCCATAAGTTTGGTAGGAAGGTACCAAAGTAATCCCGACAAGGAACACTGGACAACGGTCAAGAATATCCTGAAGTACCTGAAAAGGACTAAGGACATGTTTCTCGTTTATGGAGGTGACGAAGAGCTCGTCGTAAATGGTTACGTCGGCGCTAAGCTTACACAGATCTGGATGACTCTAAGTCACAAACCGGATACGTGTATATGTTGAATCTTTGGAAGCGATGGTGGTGCAGCTACAAGCGAGCGTCGTGGCGGGATCTACATGTGAAGCGGAGTACATGGCAGCCTCGAAGGCAGCGCGCATGAAGCAATTTCGGTGAAGGAGTTCATCACCGACCTAGGAGTCATACCCAATGCTTGGGGCCGATCAAACTCTTACGTGACAACACTTTGGAGCTATTGCACTTGCCAAGGAGCCCAGGTTTCACAAGAAGACCGAGCACATCAAGCGTCGCTTCAACTCCATTCGTGAAAATGTTCAAGATGGAGACACAGAAATTTGCAAAGTGCATACGGATCTGAATGTCGCAGATCTGTTGACTAAACCTCTTCCATGGGCAAAACATGATCAACACGAACTCTATGGGTGTTCGATTCATCACAATGTAACTAGATTATTGACTCTAGTGCAAGTGGGAGACAGTTGGAAATATGCCCTAGAGGCAATAATAAAAGGATTATTATTATATTTCCTTATTCGTGATAATTGTCTTTTATTCATGCTATAATTGTGTTATCCGGAAATCGTAATACACGTGTGAATACATAGACCACAATATGTCCCTAGTGAGCCTCTAGTTGACTAGCTCGTTGATCAACCGATAGTCATGGTTTCCTGACTATGGACATTGGATGTCATTTAGCAGGATCACATCATTAGGAGAATGATGTGATGGACAAGACAATCCTAAGCATAGCACAAGATCGTGTAGTTCGTTTTGCTAGAGCTTTTCCAATGTCAAGTATCTTTTCCTTAGACCATGAGATTGTGTAACTCCCGGATACCGTAGGAGTACTTTGGGTGTACCAAACATCACAACGTAACTGGGTGACTATAAAGGTGCACTACAGGTATCTCCGAAAGTGTCTGTTGGGTTGACACGGATCGAGACTGGGATTTGTCACTCCGTATGACGGAGAGGTATCTCTGGGCCCACTAGATAATGCATCATCATAATGAGCTCAAAGTGACCAAGTGTCTAGTCACGGGATCATGCATTACGGTACGAGTAAATTGACTTGCCGGTAAGGAGATTGAACGAGGTATTAGGATACCGACGATCGAATCTCGGGCAAGTAATGTACCGATTGACAAAGGGAATTGTATACGGGGTTGCTTGAATCCTCGACATCGTGGTTCATCCGATGAGATCATTGAGGAGCATGTGGGAGCCAACATGGGTATCCAGATCCATTGTTGGTTATTGACGGAGAGCCATCTCGGTCATGTCTACGTGTCTCCGAACCCGTAGGGTCTACACACTTAAGGTTCGGTGGCGCTAGGGTTGTAGAGATATGAGTATGCAGCAAACCGAAAGTTGTTGAGTCCGGATGAGATCCCGGACGTCACGAGGAGTTCGGAATGGTCCAGAGGTAAAGAATTATATATAGGAAGTGTAGTTTTGACCGCCGGGAGAGTTTGGGGTCACGGTATTGTCTGGGACCACCGGAAGAATCCCGAGGGTCCATCAGTGGGGCCACCCATCCCGCAGGGCCCCATGGGCTGAAGTGGGAGGGGAACCAGCCCCTGGTGGGCTGGTGCGCCCCCCCCCCTTGGCCCCCCCTGCGCCTAGGGTTGGAAACCCTAGGGGTGGGGGCGCCCCACTTGCCTTGGGGGGCAAGCCTCCCCCCTTGGCCGCCCCCCCCATCTAGATAGGATCTAGAGGGGCCGGCGCCCCCCCCCCAAGGGGGCCTATATAAAGGGGGGGAGGGAGGGCAGCCGTACCCCAAGTCTTGGCGCCTCCCTCTCCCCTGCTACACCTCTCCCTCTCGCAGAACCTCGGCGAAGCTCTGCCGGAACCTTGCTGCATCCACCACCATGCCGTCGTGCTACTGGATCTTCTTCAACCTCTCCCTCCTCCTTGCTGGATCAAGGTGTGGGAGACGTCATCCGCTCCGTACGTGTGTTGAACATGGAGGTGCTGTCCGTTCGGCACTTGGTCATCGGTGATTTGGATCACGGCAGTACGACTCCTGCAACACCGTTCTCTTGAGCGCTTCCGCTCGCGATCTACAAAGGTATGTAGATGCACTCCTATCACTCGTTGCTAGATGAACTCATAGATGGATCTTGGTGAAACCGTAGGAAAAATTTTATTTTCTGCAACGTTCCCCAACAATTAAGGCCTCCTTTTAATAGAGAACCGGAACAAAGCATTAGCACATAGTGAATACATGAACTCCTCAAACTATGGTCATCACCGAGAAGTATCCCGATTATTGTCACTTGAGGTTGTGGGATCATAACTCATAATAGGTGACTATAGACTTGCAAGATAGGATCAAGAACACACATATGTTCATGAAAACATAATAGGTTCAGATCTGAATTCATGGCACTCGGGCCCTAGTGACAAGCATTAAGCATAGCAAAGTCATAGCAACATCAATCTGAGAACATAGTGGTTACTAGGGATCAAACCCTAACAAAACTAACTCGATTACATGATAAATCTCATCCAACCCATCATCGTCCAGCAAGCCTACGATGGAATTACTCATGCTGCGGCGGTGAGCATCATGAAATTGGTGATGGAGGATGGTTGATGATGACGACGGTGACGAATCCCCCTCTCCGGAGCCCCGAACGGACTCCAGATCAGCCCTCCCGAGAGAGATTAGGGCTTGGCGGCGGCTCCGTATCATAAAACACGATGATTTCTTCTCTCTGATTTTTTTTTCTCCCCGAAAGCCAATATATGGAGTTGGAGTTGGCGATGGAGGGTCTCTAGGGGCCCCATGAGGTAGGGGGGCGCCCCCCCACCCTCGTGGACAGGGTGTGGGCCCCTGGTCTTCATCTTTGGTGAGGATTTTTTATTATTTTTTCTAAGATGTTCCGTGGAGTTTCAGGTCATTCCAAGAACTTTTGTTTTCTACACATAAAACAACACCATGGCAATTCTGCTCAAAACAGCGTCAGTATGGGTTAGTTCCATTCAAATCATACAAGTTAGAGTCCAAAACAAGGGCAAAAGTGTTTCGAAAAGTAGATACGACGGAGACGTATCAACTCCCCCAAGCTTAAACCCTTGCTTCTCCTCAGGCAATTCAGTTGACAAACTGAAAGAGAAAAATAAAAACTTTTACAAACTCTGTTTGCTCTCATTGTTGTACCTATGTCAAGCCAGCATTCAGGTTTTCAGCAAAGATCATAACTAACCACATTTGCAATAATTCTCAGGTCTCATGTTTACTCATATCAATAACATAATCAGCTAGCAAGCCATAATAATAAATCTCGGATGACAACACTTTCTCAAAATAATCATAATATGATATAACAAGATGGTATCTCTCTAGCCCTTTCTAGGACCGCAAAACATAAATGCAGAGCACCTTCAAAGATCAAGGACTGACTAGACATTGTAATTCATGGTAAAAGAGATCCAGTCATAGTCATACCCGATATAAATTAACAGTAATGAATGCAAATGACAGTTGTGCTCTCCAGCTAGTCCTTTTTAATAAGAGGGTGATGACTCAACATAAAAATAAATAGATAGGCCCTTCGCAGAGGGAAGGTGTATTTGTAGAGGTGCCAGAGCTCGATTTTGAAATAGAGATAAATTATATTTTGAGCGGCATACTTTCATTGTCAACAGAACAACTAAGAGATGATGATATCTTCCATGCTAAACAAATTATAGGCGGTTCCCAAACAGAATGGTAAAGTTTGTACTCCCCCTCCTCCACAAGCATCAATCCATGGCTTGCTCGAAACACCGAGTGCCTCCAACATTCAACGGGTCTCATGGGGAGTTTTGTTTGCAATTATTTTGATTTAGTTTGCATAAAGCATGGGACTGGGCATCCCGGTGACCAGCCATTTTCTCGTGAGTGAGGAGCGGAGTCCACTCCTCTTGAGAATAACCCGCCTAACACGGAAGATAAGGGCAGCCCTAGTTGATATATGAGCTATTCGAGCATGCAAAACAGAATGTTTATTTGAAGATTTAGAGTTTGGCACATACAAATTTACTTGGAACGGCAGGTAGATACCGCATATAGGAAGATATGGTGGACTCATATGTAACAACTTTGTGGTTTAAGGGAGTGGATGCACAAGCAGTATTCCGCTTAGTACAAGTGAAGGCTAGCAAAATCTTTGAGGCGACCAACTAGAGGCGACAACAGTCATGAACATGCATTAAAATTAATAAACATTGAATACAAGCATGAGTAGGATATAATCCACCATGAACATAAATATCGTGAAGGCTATGTTGATTTGTTTCAACTACATGCGTGAACATGTGCCAAGTCAAGTCATTTAAATCATTCAAAGGAGGATACCACCCCATCATACCACATCATAATCACCTCAATAGCATGTTGGCATGCAAGGTAAACCATTATAACTCATAGCTAATCAAGCATGGCACAAGCAACTATGATCTCTAATTGTCATTGCAAACATGTTTATTCATAATCAGCTGAATCAGGAACGATGGACTCATCATATTTACAAAAACAAAAGAGGTCGAGTTCATACCAGTTTTTTCCATCTCAGTCAGTCCATCATATATCATCATGATTGCCTTTCACTTGCACGACCGAATGATGTGAATAATAATAAGAGTGCACGTGCATTGGACTAAGCTGGAATCTGCAAGCATTCAATAAACAGGAGAAGACGAGGCAATATGGGCTCTTGGTTAAATCAACAATGATGCATATAAGAGCCACTACAACAATTTAATCATCGTCTTCTCCTACTAACCCCCAAAGAAAAGAAAAGAAATAAAACTATTTACATGGGAAAGTTCCCAACAAGCAAAAGAAGAACGGGAAATATTTTTGGGTTTTCTTTTTAATTACTACTACTACAACAGGAAAAATAAGCTACTACTATTTTTTTTTGTTTTTTTCTTAAGGTTTATTAAACACACAAGAAGAAAGTAGGAAAAAGAAAATAAACTGGCATGGATATTACAGTGAAAGAGTATGAGCACCGACATCTAGCAATGAGTGTGTGTGAACATAAATGTAATGTCGGTGAGAGATACGTACTCCCCCAAGCTTAGGCTTTTGGCCTAAGTTGGTCTATTGCCAGCGATAGCCTGGCGGATACCCGTAGGTGTAGCTGGGGTCGTACTGCGATGCAGCTGCTATCGCCTCCCGAGCTACACCGTGGCGTCAAGACGCCTCCGCTCTCCTCTCGTACTCATCTGCCTCCTCTCTGGTAATAATATATCTTCCTCTCGTCTGAAAATCAAAGAAGGCAGGAGCGGGAAGAGTAACATGGACAACATGCCGTTTGTTAAAGATTAGTCGATACTGGAGAGGTGGTTCAGTCCTCTCAACAAACTGGTGGGAAACCATAGAATCAAAATCTAAATAAGTAGGGGGTAACTCCATATCACCCTCACGAATGTCTATCTCCAGAAAATTAGCTAAGGGGGTTGCATAAATTCCTCCAAAGAAATCTCCGTTATGTCTATCATGATGCAACCTACGACCTACAATGGCTCCCATATGATAAGATTGGTCCCCTAACACATCACTTCTGAGAATGCTGAGATCAGGGGCACACATGTGACATGCTTCATCCTTAGCATTTATGCATCTACCTATGAAGAGAGCAAAATAATGTATAGCAGGAAAGTGAATGCTCCCTATAGTGGCTTGTGTTATATCTCTAGATTTCCCCACAGTTATTCTAGCAAGAAAGTCTCTATATTCAGATTTAGGGGGATCCCTGATACTACCCCAAGATGGAAGCTTGCACGCAAAAGTGAAATCCTCTAAGTCCATGGTATAAGATTTGTCATAAAGATCAAACATGACTGAAGGAGAATTACGCGAAGATGAAAACTCAAACCTCCCCACAAATGAACTTGTGAGATCATGATACTGGGGGCATTTGTCAGCCTCAAAGTCCTCAAGACCGGAATTACACAAATATGCGTTAAACTCTTCTTTGATTCCCGTTTGATCCATAAAATTTTCTGAAGGCCATTCACAAGGCCTCACAAGAGCGTCTCTTGGTGGTTCCTCGTCAGCATCACGCATTGCAAGCCTAGGACCTTGCTTCCTTGAAGAACCACCTTGGAACATCTTCCTAAACATATTGTTTTCTCCGAAAAAATTCTGAAAATTTTAGTAACTTCAAACAAAAGTGAACCAACTTCAATAAAACTGATAGCAACTACTCCTACAAGTGCCTAGAGCCTATATCAAGCATTAGAACTACTTGGAACCATATAAATTTGACATGCAAGCTCAAGAACATGGTCACCTATGCAGCACAAATTTGAAAATAATAAAGCACTAGAACAAAAACTAATTGGACCAATGGAGGAGTCACATACCAAGGGACAATCTCCCCAAGCAGTTTTGCGAGAGGTGCTTTGAGCAAGGAGATCAAAAATCACAGCAAAAGTGGCTGGAACACGAGCTTGAGTTGGTTTTCGGGTTTGTGTGAGGCAGAGGAAGAAGATGGGTGCAGGATAAGTGGAGGAGGGCCACCGTGGGCCCCACGAGGCAGGCGCGCCCTCCACCTCGTGGCAGTGGTAGCTCCCCCGCGGTAATTTTTGCACTGTAAATCCTCAAATATTCCCAAAAAATCATATTAAATTGGCATGGCATTCTGAGGACTTTTATTTTCGGGATATTTTTATATTGCACGGATAAATCAGGAAACAGACAGAAAAATGCTATTTTACTTTATTTCTACTAAAGAACAGAAAATATAAAGAGGGTACAGAAGGTTGCGTTTCTAGTTTCATCCGTCTCATGCTCATCAAAAAGAATCCACTAACAAGGTTGATCAAGTCTTGTTAACAAACTCATTCCGATTAACATGGAACCGGAGAAATTTCGAATAACACTATGTTACCTCAACGGGGATATGGACATCCCCAATAATAAGTATATCATATTTCTTCTGGACAGTAGGTATAGGAAATTCAAAACCTCCAAATATAATCGATGGAATTTTTCCAATAGAGTTGATACTATGAACTTGAGGTTGTTTCCTCGGAAAGTGTACCGTATGCTCATTACCATTAACATGAAAAGTGACAATGCCTTTGTTGCAATCAATAACAGCCCCTGCAGTATTAAGGAAAGGTCTTCCAAGAATAATAGACATACTATCATCCTCGGGAATATCAAGAATAACAAAGTCCGTTAAAATAGTAACGTTTGCAACCACAACAGGCACATCCTCACAAATACCGACAGGTATAGCAGTTGATTTATCAACCATTTGCAAAGATATTTCAGTAGGTGTCAACTTATTCAAGTCAAGTCTATGACATAAAGAGAGAGGCATAACACTAACACCGGCTCCAAGATCACATAAAGCAGTTTTAACATAATTTCTCTTAATGGAGCATGGTATAGTAGGTACTCTTGGATCTCCAAGTTTCTTGGGTATTCCACCCTTAAAAGTATAATTAGCAAGCATGGTGGAAATTTCAGCTTCCGGTATCTTTCTTTTATTTGTAACAATATCTTTCATATATTTAGCATAAGGATTCATTTTGAGCATATCGATCAATCGTGACACGCAAAAGATAGGTCTAATCATTTCGACCAAAGCGCTCAAAATCCTCATCATCCTTTTTCTTGGATGGTTTGGGAGGAAAAGGCATGGGTTTCTGAACCCATGGTTCTCTTTCTTTACCATGTTTCCTAGCAACAAAGTCTCTTTTATCATAACGTTGATTCTTTGATTGTGGGTTATCAAGATGAACAGCAGGTTCAACTTCTACATCATTATTATTACTAGGTTGAGCATCATCATGAACATCATCATTAACATTTTCACTAGGTTCATGTTCATTACCAGATTGTGTTTCAGCATCAGACATAGAGATATCATTTGGATTATCGGTGATTCAGCAATAGGTTCACTAGAAGTTTGCAAAGTCCTATCATTTTTCTTTTCTTCCTTTTAGAAGAACTAGGCATATCAATATTATCTCTCTGAGAATCTTGCTCGATTCTCTTAGGGTGGCCTTCGAGGATACAAAGGTTCTGAGTCATTCTACCAGTTCTAGTAGCCACTCTAACAACATAATCATTTTCTTACTATTCATTTCATCAAGCACTTCTTTCTGAGCTTTAAGTACTTGCTCTACTTGAGTGGTAACCATAGAAGCATGTTTGCTAACAAGTTTAAGTTCACCTCTAATATTAGCCATATAATCACCCAAGCGTTTAATCATAAAGGTATTCTGTTTTAATTGTCTACCAAAATAGGCATTAAAGTCATCTTGCTTAAACATAAAGTTATCAAACTCATCCAAGCACTGACTAGCAATTTTAGTAGGAGGGACTTCAGCTTTATCATATCTGTAGAGAGAATTTACCTTTACTACCTGTGTTGGAATATCGGGATCAGGAGGTTCTTCAGTGAATAAAGAATTGAGATCATACACTTCTTCAACAGGCGGTAAATTAAGACCATGTATTTCTTCAATAGGAGGTAAATTCTTAACATCTTCAGCTTTAATACATTTTTCTTTCATAGATTTCTTTTCCTCTTGCATATCTTCAGATCGAGAAATAGAACACCTCTCTTCTTCGGAGTTGGTTTAGGAATAGGCTCGATGGTGGCTCAGGAGCTGGCTCGGGAGTTGGCTCGAGAGGTGCCCAATTATTTTCATTTGTCAACATATTATTCAATAAAATTTCAGCTTCATCCGTGTTCTTTCCTGAAAAGAGAACCAGCACAACTATCCGTAATCTCTGGAAGCATCGGTTAGTCCATTATAAAAGATATCAAGTATTTCAGGTTTCTTAAGAGGATGATCAGGCAAAGCATTAAGTAACTTGAGAAGCCTCCTCATTGGGAGTTGTATATTTCCCTCAAAGCAGCTTATTTCTTATGAGCAGGGAAATATTTAGCAGAGAAGTAATAAATCATTTCCTAGGGACTACACACACAACCAGGATCAAGAGAATTAAACCATATCTTAGCATCACCCTTTAATGAGAACGGAAATATTTTGAGTATATAAAAGTAGCGCGATCTCTCATCATTAGTAAACAGGGCAGCTATATCATTTAACTTAGTAAGATGTGCCACAACAGTTTCAGATTCATAGCCATAAAAAGGATCAGATTCAACCAAAGTAATTATATCAGGATCAACAGAGAATTAATAATCTTTATCAGGAACACAGATAGGTGAAGTAGCAAAAGCAGGGTCAGGTCTCATCCTATCTCTAAGAGATTCTTTACTCCATTTAACTAGCAGCCTCTTAAGTTCATATCTATCCTGGCAGGCAAAAATAGGTGCAGAAGATACCGCATCAAAAAGATAACCCTCAGGAATAGCAGGCATATCCTCATCATCACTTTCATCATTGTATTCAGTTTCAATAGTTTCTCTTTTTCTAGACCTAGAAATTTGTTCATATAGAAATTCACCAAGGGGCACAGTAGTATCAAGCATAGAAGTAGTTTCATCATAAGTATCATGCATAGCAGAAGTGTCATCATCAATAAAATGCGACATATCGGAATGAAAAGCAGAAGCAGGTTTAGGTGTCGCAAGCTTACTCATAACAGAAGGTGAATCAAGTGCAGAGCTAGATGGCAGTTCCTTACCTCCCCTCGTAGTTGAGGGATAAATTGTTGTCTTAGCGTCTTTCAAGTTCTTCATAGTGTCCAGCAGGTATAAATCGCAAGTGATTCAAAGAATAGAGCTATGCTCCACGGCAACGGCGCCAGAAAAAGGTCTTGATAACCCACAAGTATAGGGGATCGCAACAGTTTTCGAGGGTATAGTATTCAACCCAAATTTATTGATTCGACACAAGGGGAGCCAAAGAATATTCTCAAGTATTTGCAGCTGAATTGTCAATTCAACCACACCTGGAAACTTAGTATCTGCAGCAAAGTGTTTAGTAG
This sequence comes from Aegilops bicornis, assembly GCA_021605145.1. Classification (NCBI taxonomy): domain Eukaryota; kingdom Viridiplantae; phylum Streptophyta; class Magnoliopsida; order Poales; family Poaceae; genus Aegilops; species Aegilops bicornis. The sequence goes on along the minus strand of CM038674.1, from coordinate 23,509,298 downwards.
CAAAGTAATATGATAGCGGCGGTAACGGTAACAAAAGTAAAGACAGCAAAAGTAATGTTTTTGGTATTTTGTAGTGATCATAACAGTAGCAATGGAAAAGTAAATAAGCGAGAACCAGTATATGGAAAGCTCGTAGGCACCGGATCAGTGATGGATAATTATGCCGGATGCGGTTCGTCATGTAACATTTATAACATAGGGTGACACAGAACTAGCTCCAGTTCATCAATGTAATGTAGGCATGTATTCCGAATATAGTCATACGTGCTTATGGAAAAGAACTTGCATGACATCTTTTGTCCTACCCTCCCATGGCAGCGGGGTCCTATTGGAAACTAAGGGATATTAAGGCCTCCTTTTAATAGAGAACGGAACAAAGCATTAGCACATAGTGAATACATGAACTCCTCAAACTATGGTCAGCACCGAGAAGTATCCCGATTATTGTCACTTGGGGTTGTCGGATCATAACACATAATAGGTGACTATAGACTTGCAAGATAGGATCAAGAACACACATATATTCATGAAAACATAATAGGTTCAGATCTGAATTCATGGCACTTTCGGGCCCTAGTGACAAGCATTAAGCATAGCAAAGTCATAGCAACATCAATCTCAGAACATAGTGGATACTAGGGATCAAACCCTAACAAAACTAACTCGATTACATGATAAATCTCATCCAACCCATCACCGTCTAGCAAGCCTACGATGGAATTACTCACGCACGGTGGTGAGCATCATGAAATTGGTGATGGAGGATCGTTGATGATGACGACGGCGATGAATCCCCCTCTCCGGAGCCCCGAATGGACTCCAGATCAGCCCTCCCGAGAGAGATTAGGGCTTGGCAGCGGCTCCGTATCGTAAAACGCGATGATTTCTTCTCTCTGATTTTTTCTCCCCGGAAGCCAATATATGGAGTTGGAGTTGGCGTCGGAGGGTCTCCAGGGGGCCCATGAGGTAGGGAGGCGCACCCAGGAGGGGGGCGCGCCCCCACCCTTGTGGACAGGGTGTGGGCCCCCTGGTCTTCATCTTTGGCGAGGATTATTTATTATTTTTTCTAAGATGTTCCATGGAGTTTCAGGTCATTCCGAGAACTTTTGTTTTCTTCACATAAAACAACACCATGGCAATTCTGCTGAAAACAGCGTCAGTCCGGGTTAGTTCCATTCAAATCATACAAGTTAGAGTCCAAAACAAGGGCAAAAGTGTTTGGAAAAGTAGATACGACGGAGACGTATCACGGTCTTAGTGGGTACCTCCGAAAAGTTAATCACATATAGACCGTTCTCGACATGCCCAACAAACGCTACTTTAAGAGTCTTGCTCCACAAGAGGGCCACGGTATCAATATCAAAGAAAGTGGCAAAGCCCATGATTGCAAGTTGACGAACGGAAAGTAAATTGTATGCAAGGGACTCTACAAGCATGACCTTCTCGATCGTGAGATCATGAGAAATGACAACCTTGCCGAGTCCCAATACCTTAGAAGACGAGGCATCACCCCACTCGACATTGGTGGGCATAGAAGGAATCTTGTGCACGTCCACCACCAAGTCCTTGCTTCCGGTCATATGATTTGTAGCTCCACTATCGAGCAACCATGATCCCCCACCGGAAGCAAACACCTACAAGAGATCAATGCATGGTTTTAGGTACCCATTTTGTAATGGGTCCTTTGATGTTAGTAACAAGGGTCGTAGGAACCCAAATAGACCATTCAATGTATTCATGAGGAGAACCAACAAATTTGGCATAAACTGCCCATCACTAGCACGGCATAACACATAAGAGGGATTAAAATCGCCGGCTTTGTTGGGAGGGGTGGCATTGCCCTTCTTGACATCGCCACCCTTTGCATTGTTCTTCTTCTCCTTGGAAGCACCCTCTCCCTCCTTCACAAAAGTTTGCTTGAGAGGAGGAGGTCGTTTGGTCTTGTCATTCTTCTTCTTGTTCTTGGGCTTGGTGCGAACCCAATCCCCTCCTTGGCCACAACTTCCTTTTGATTACTCAAAAGGTCGTTGAGGTTCTTCTCACCTTGTATGCATGTAACAAGGCCTTTCTCAAGTTGCTCCTTCAACTTAGCATTCTCCTCAACAATATGTACATGCTCACAACACGGGTTAGTAGCATTTGCATTATCAATTAAAACCATATGAGGAAAGGTGGCTTTCTCCTTGGTTAGCTTTACTTGGAGTTGATCATGAGACTCTTTGAGGCTAGCATGAACGCCCTTCAAGACTTTGTGAGCCTTGTCGAGAATGTCAAACTCCTATTTGAGTCTAGCAAGATCAACCACAAGCTTTGCCTTCTCGGAGTTTAGCACACGAGAAACAATAAGAGCATGATCAAGACCTTTCTTTAATTTAGCATGATCATTGGTGTATGACTCCTCAAGAGCCAAACGAAAACCACGCTCTTCCTCAAGAGCATTGGAAAGATTCGAAATCTCATCGGCATAGTCACGACTATGCCCCTCCATCTTAGAGATGGTATCTTCGTGAGCTTCGATCATGTCATTGGCTTCACCAAGTTGTTCCAAGAGAGCAACGAAGTGCTTCTTGGATTTTCCCTTGACTTTACCCATAAAGGCCTCAAACTCATTCTCCTCCACAATAGTTCCCTCATGTTCATCAATGCTATCCGTCAAAGAAGAATGATTGATGATGGTAGTTTTGATGTTGGGGGGTTACCTTGTTGGTGGCTTTAGCCATGAGGCACTTGGCGGTGATGCTCTCATTGGGTGAGTCGAAGAGAGACACCCGAGGAGTCGTCGGAATGGCAACAGAGGCCATGGCAACCGACTCACCATCTTCATCATCATCATCATCCTCATTGTACTCTTCTTGTACCACCAAAGCCTTGTGAGGAGTCTTCTTGGTGAAGTTGCTCTTGTTGGGAAAATACTTGGCCTTGTCCTTACGGATGAGCTTGCCACCATTGTCTTCCCTCTTCTCATACGGGCACTAAAATGACTCACATTGCCACAATTGAAGCAAGTCCTCACTCGTTGCTTGCCCTTTGCGCCACTTGAGCTGCTCTTGTTGAAGTTGGGCCTTGAGTTCTTCTTGCTCCAAAATTGCCTTGAAGCAAGGGCCATGTGTTCATGATAGGCATACTTCGTATCTTCGAGGTTGCTCTCATCTTCTTCCTCCTCTTCTTCTTCTTCGACACAAACCTTGTCCTTCAATGCAAGGTTGGGCTTCTTTGCTCTTTGGGAGCGAAGCACCGCATTGTCGGTGGTCTTGTCCAATATGCTCATAGCCACAAACTCATCCAACACATCACTTGAGGACAAGGTGTGAAAGTCCGGCCTTTGACGGATGACGGAGGAAATGGCTTTGTGGTAGGGCATCATTGCCTTGAGGAATTTGCGCTTGATCCAATTTTAATCCGTGTCCTTACTTCCATGATCCCGGAGAGAGACCGCAAGCTTGGTAACTCTCCGATAGAGCTCACGAGGTTCTTCATCTTCTTTCATTGCAAACTAATCGGCTTCATCTTGTACTGTTGGGGAACGTTGCAGAAAATTAAAAATTTTCCTACGGTTTCACCAAGATCCATCTATGAGTTCATCTAAGCAACGAGTCATGGGAGAGAGATTGCATCTACATACCACTTGTAGATCGCGTGCAGGCGTTCACTAGAACGTGGATGATGGAGTCGTACTCGCCGTGATCCAAATCACCGATGACCGAGTGCCGAGCAGACGGCACCTCCGCGTTCAACACACGTCTGGAGGCGGATGACGTCTCCTCCTTCTTGATCCAGCAAGGGAAGGAGAGGTTGAAGAAGATGGCTCCGGCAGCACAACGGGCGTGGTGGTGGTGGAGCAGCAGATTCCGGCGGGCTTCGCCAAGCTTCGTGGCCGGAGGAGGAAGAGGTGTAGCAGGGGAGGGAGGCGCCAGAACTTCAGGTGCGGCTGCCCCTCCCCCTCCTTTATATAGGCCCCAGGCGGCGCGGCCCTTGGAGATCCCATCTCCCAAGGGCGGCGGCCAAGGGGGTGGAGTGCCCCCAAAGGCAAGTGGGCGCCCCCCCTAGGGTTTCAACCCTAGGCGCAGGAGTGGGCCAAGGGGCGCACCAGCCCACTATGGGCTGGTTCGCCTCCCCACTTCAGCCCATGGGGCCCTCCGGGATGGGTGGCCCCACCCAGTGGACCCCCGGGACCCTTCCGGTGGTCCCGGTACAATACCGAGTGACCCCGAAACTTTCCCGATGGCCGAAACAATACTTCCTATATATAATTCTTTACCTCCGGACCATTCCGGAACTCCTCGTGACGTCTGGGATCTCATCCGGGACTCCGAACTACATTCGGTTTACTGCATACTCATATTCATACAACCCTAAGCGTCACCGAACCTTAAGTGTGTAGACCCTACGGGTTCGGGAGACACGTAGACATGACCGAGACGGCTCTCGGGCAATAACCAACAGCGGGATCTGGATACCCATGTTGGCTCCCACATGCTCCTCGATGATCTCATCGGATGAACCACGATGTCGAGGATTCAAACAATCCCGTATACAATTCCCTTTGTCATTCGGTATGTTACTTGCCCGAGATTCGATCGTCGGTATCCCAATACCTCGTTCAATCTCTTTACCGGCAAGTCACTTTACTCGTACCGTAATGCATGATCTCGTGACCAGACACTTGGTCACTTTGAGCTCATTATGATGATGCACTACCGAGTGGGCCCAGTGATACCTCTCCGTAACACGGAGTGACAAATCCGATCTCGATCCGTGTCAACCCAATGTACACTTTCGGAGATACCTGTAGTGCACCTTTATAGTCACCCAGTTACGTTATGACGTTTGGTACACCCAAAGTACTCCTACGGTATCCGGGAGTTACACGATCTCATGGTCTAAGGAATAGATACTTGACATTGGAAAAGCTCTAGCAAAACGAACTACACGATCTTGTGCTATGCTTAGGATTGGGTCTTGTCCATCACATCATTCTCCTCATGATGTGATCCCGTTATCATTGACATCTGTAAGTGCATCTAGTGCCCCTTAGTGATTTTGGTGTATTGAAGACTTATAGGTTAAGTAACTAATGCGTTTGTGAGTGTACACAGGTCTATAAGTCTATGAGGAGTTTGATATTCTGAGAGAAAGTCGACCCTAAAAATGAAGTTCTTCAATGAAGACTTTGATATTCTCAAGACTTTCAAGACTTTGAAAGTGAAGAAATTGGTGTGATCCTCAAGACTTGGTATTCGCTTGAGGAACATGAAGCGTGAAGACTTTTGTTTTCGTAGTTTCATTTTCTCTTTCTTGAGTCATAGGAAACACCGTCTTTGTTAAAGGGGTCGAGGAAATACTAAGGAAAATTTTCCATTTGATGCTCAACTCAAAATCCTACACCTACCAAACCCTTCGAGTGAAGCCTTTGGAAATCTCATACAGTTCGATCAATTTCTTCAAAGGATGTAGACGAAGCTCTTTGGTCACCGAGAATTTGTTCGACCGAGGAGTTAGGAATTCGCCAGGCGAATTGCCTACCAAAGGAGGAACATGATAGCCCCGAGGAATTTGAGAGTCAAATTTCCGACCGTTCTTTGTATTCTTGGCATTTGTCCCAAAATATCTTATCCACCTAACGGTCATATCATTGAAGGGCATTTATGTCTTATCATGTTGGGCTGCTCCCTAGGCTATAAATAGCCGCCCCCTACAACCACTAGTTGGTTGGCTGCTCCGAGAGAACTTGACACTTGTCATTTGAGAGCAACCCATCCTCTGAAGACTTTGAGAGAAAATCATCAAGTGAGGAAAAACCCAAAAGTGAGGAAAAACCCAAAAACCAAACCCCAACACACCCAAAGTGATTGAGCATCATCAAGAAATTGATCCTGCGTGGATCCGACGCTTTTATCTTTGAAGACTGTGCTTCTTCCAGACGGTTAGGCGTCAAGGTCTAGAGCATCCAAGAGGAATTGTGGATTGCCGGGTGACCAAGTATGTGAAGGTTTGGAAGTCGCTGAAGACTTACCACGAGTGATTGGACGAGGTCCATGTGACCTTAGTTCAAGGAGAATCTGAGTGAGGACTTGGTGTCCTGAGCTGCGTGCTTTCGATGTTGGGTGTCCGGACTGTGTGTCCTCGAGTTTAAATACTCAACCGCTCCAACCAGACGTACAACTGAGACAGCAGTTGGAACTGGTCTACCAAATCATTGTCTTCACCAACCTAACTGGTTCTATTTCCTCAACCCTTTCATTTCCTCATAACTGTGTTGAGTGTTTGTTCATATTCTGTGTTTGAAGACTTATTTGAAGACTTTCTCAATTTCCTCAGTTCAATTTCTTGATCTGTTTGTCTTCATCTTGTGTTATCCTGTGATTACGCTTTACGTACTCTGTGATTGTCTTCATTTCATCATGATGACTATGCTTGTAATCTGTTATGCTTACTTCGAGTACTTATTCCGCTGCAAGTATTTCTTCGCTAAGGAATTTCCTCACCAGAAATTCCTCGATGAAGAATTCATAAAAATCGCCTATTCACCCCCTCTATTCGATATAACGCACTTTCAATTGGTATCATAGCAAGGTACTCCCTTGTTCTGTGTGATTTTGGTTTAACCACCTGGAGTTTTAGTTATTTCGACCGCATGTATGATCAAGGTCTCAGCAGGGTGTCCTACCTTCGATGGGACGGACTACCCCTACTGGAAGAACAAAATGCGAATGCATCTTGAAGCAATTGACAACGATCTACGGTATGTTGTGACAAAAGGTGTTTCCTCACCACACTTTCTCCGAATGATGCCGATGTGAAGAGATTCAAGCAACTCGATTCTCAAGCGAAGAATATCATATGTGGCCATCTGAGCAAAGGTCAGTATGGAAGAGTGAGTGCTTTGGAATCTGCCAAACTCATCTGGGACCGGCTGTCCAAAGTAAATGAAGGTGTTTCAACTCAGCGTGACTCTCGAGTTGATGTTCTTCGGAATCTCTTCAACCGCTTCAAAAGACTCGACAACGAAAATGTTCAACAAACCTTGATCGCCTCACCGACATCTCAAATGAGCTTCAAGCACTTTGGGTGCCATGACATCACCGACCATGAGGTGGTGAAGAAATTGCTAAGATCGCTTGATTCCTCATTTGACACTCGCACTGATTGCAAGAACGAGCTGACTACAAGTCTCTTGATCCTGGCGATATCCTCGAAAGGCTAAATACTCACGAGTTCCAGCTTGCTGAAAAGAGAGATCTCTATGGTTAAGCTATGGAAAAACACGTGCCACGAAGGCCAAGGCTGAATCTGAATCGAGAGTGAAGACTCGGTAGTAGCCTTGGAGATCCTGAAGAATTTGGCGAGAGCTAGCATTTGCCGTGAAGAAATTCCAGAAATTCTCAAGGCGTGGTCGCTTTGGAAAATCCTCAAGAAGCGGTGATTCCTCATCTAGTGACTATAAGCGAAGACTTTGCCACAAATGCAAGAAACCTGGTCACTATATCCAAGATTGTCCTCGATGGGAAAAGGAATTAAGAAAGAAGAAACACAAGGATTACAGTTACGATGGCGTGAAGAAGAAGAAGAAATCATCAAAATCTTCATCATCAAAATCCTCAAAACCTTCTTCTCACAAGAAGAGCAGCTCCAAAAGGGCTCGGGCATTCATTGGCAAGGAAATGGACTCGAAGCTGAATCGAGGAAAATGAGGAAGAGGAGGAGTCCGAAGAATCCGAATCTGGTGTGGCTAGTCCGGCTCTTGCTACGCTTATGTTAGCAAGTCCATCTTCAACTTTGAAGAAACCGGCTCCACCGACAAACCCGATGAGGAAAACGATGACTACGCTCCCACCTATTGCTTCATGGCAAAAGGTGCCAAGGTACTCAATTTCACCTCCTCTGAATCCGGTGAAAATGAATCGATGAGGATCTCAAGCCCAGCTACTCTAAACTTGCTAAGATTGCTATAAAACAACAAAGGGCTTTTGAAAAGGTTCAAAACATGCTAGATAAGAGTGATGATATGTTAGGTGAAGAAATGGATCGCACTCAAGCCCTGATCGAAAATCTTCAGAGACTTGATCTAAGCTTGATAACCTTCAAGGTCATCATAACACTCTCTTATCGATCATGAGAAACTTTCTTATGAATTTCTTCAAAGAAAGCAAGATCTTGAGAAGCTAAGAGCGAGTTATGAAGATCTTCGAAGGAGCGCGATTCATTACTTGCTCAACAAATCAGCGCTTCTCAAGAAGAATTTGTTCCTCCATGCTTAAAGTGCATTGAGCGTGAATCGCTAATTCTTCACCTGAATGTTCAAATGCTTCAACTGTTACAAATTCTTCACCTGCCTCTTGCTATCACTAATTCCTCATCGAGGACATTGCTAGTATCCTTGACGATGCAGATCGAAGGAATTGTACATGACAGGCATGTACAAAAGCCTCAAAGGGCATCGACTCTTTGTGATGTGCTTAAAAGCAGATCCTAAATAGGAACCCTAGGAAAGAGGGGATTGCCTTTGAGAGGAAACTCAATGCCGATGGAACATATTGGAAGCTTTGGCGGTATCCCAAAACCTCATGGGTTGCTGCAAAGGGACCTCCGATTGATCCATCTACCTTATCTGGTTTTTTTAAATGCGAATTTCCTCATTCTGGCGATGAGTCATTTGACTCCAACTATAAACTGTTCAAAAATCAGAATGGTGAAGTATTTGCTAGATATGTTGGTACTAACTGCAGGAACGGTTCCCCTATGAAGAAAATCTGGATTCCCAAGAAATGCCTTGAAAGTCTTCAGGAAAATGTCCTCATGACACCACCTGTGAAGAAAAGGAACCCCAGATCAAATTCTTCATATGGACAAAATTCTTCATATGGATCCAAGTCCTCATATGGACCAAATTCCTCACATGGATCAAATTCCTCAAAAGGATCAAAGTCCTCATATGATTATTATCATGCTAACAACTCTGTTTCGCAGGGTAGAGCTAAGGGCTATGAATATGTGCACTATTCTTCAAATCATTATGTTCATAAGTCCTCGAAGAATTTCTCTGCTTATTCATATGCTTACCCTAACCCCTCTTATGTGAAACGAAATGGTTTGGCCTCTATGCCACCATTCTCATATGGTGCTCATAATGATGAACTCTTTGCCACCACTTGAGATGTGGGTGGTAAAGAAAAGAACTAATATCTTCTGCAGGTCAGGTCTCCAGACGTGCCTTAACGTCTGAAGAATTTCTTTGGGGGCCCGACAAATTGCACGAAAGGGCCTTGAGCTAATCATGATGAAATAAACTTTCATTTCACACGTCCTCATACCGCTTATACGTATCTTGGTGATGAAATTCATCGATGAACTTGATATCATATTCTTCACCGATGAAGTATATGAGATCGTAAGTTGTACTAATTCATCTGCAGGATGATCATCCCAAAGCCACAGTGGGTTCTCGATAGTGGATGTACAAATCACATGGTGGTGACAAGAATCTATTGATGGATGCTGCCTTATCACCGTCACATAAAAGCATATCATCTTTCTTGACAAAGGCAAAAGTCGGTATTGGGACTTGGTAAGGTTGCTATCTCTAAGGACATGCACATGGACAAAGTCATGCTTGTTGAGTCTTTAGGATATAACCTCATGTCAGTCTCAATGCTTTGTGATCTTGATATGGTTTTTATCTTTGGCAAATGTCGGTGTGTTGTGATTATGGGCGACAATTCCAAAGTCTTGAAGGCTTTAGGAGAGGAGACTTGTATATTGTTGATTTTTCCACGGGACCACAACCAGCCGTGTGTCTACTTGCAAAAGCTTCGTATAAGGCTGGCTATGGCATCGACGACTTGGTCATGCGGGCATGAGGAATTTACTGCACGCTTGCGAAGAAGAAGCATGTCATTGGCATTGAGAATGTCAAATTCCTCAAGGATCACTTATGAGAACTGTGAAGCTGGAAAAATGACCAAGGCCAAGCATCCAGTGAAGACTATCATGACCTCTACTCGCCCCTTGAATTGCTTCACATGGACCTCTTTGGTCCCAATCATTATTCAGCTATCGTTAATGAAGCATCACTATATGGCTTTGTTATTGTTGATGATTACTCTCGTTACACTTGGGTACACATTGTTACTTACAAAAATCAAGTGCAGGAAATCTTCAAAGCGATTTTCCTCGAGGGCTTCAACCAACTTTGGTGTGAAGATCAAGCACATCAGAGTGACAATGGAACCAAGTTCAAGAATTCGGTCTTGATGACTATCTTGATGAACTTGGTATTACTCATGAGTTATCTGCTCCCTACACTCCATGACAAAATGGCGTCGTGGGCGCAAGAACAGAACTCTTGTTGAGATGGCTCGCACTATGCTTGATGAATACAAAACGCCTAGTCGTTTACGGATTGAAGCAATTGACACTGCGTGCCACATCATCAACAGTATATCTTCACAAATTCTTCAAGAAGACTGCCTATGAACTCCTCAACGACAAGAAACCTAATGTAAGTTATTTCAAAGTCTTGGTGCTAAATGCTGGATTAGAGATCCTCACCACACCTCTAAATTTGCACCAAAAGCACATTAAGGTTTTATGCTTGGTTACGGAAAGGACTCGCACACCTACAAAGTCTTCAACATCGTCCTTCACAAGGTGGTTGAAACTGTAGATGTGCGGTTCGATGAAACTAATGGCTCGCAAAGAGAGCACCTACCTTCTGTGTTAGACGAACCAGCACCGAGGATTCTATCAGGTTCAAGGCAACTGAGGATGTCATTCCTCTTGAAGAAACTGCTTTGAAGAATTCATTCTGTCTGCGAAGAACGTCGAGCTGATGCACACGAAGATAATCTTTGAAGAAAATGGTGCTGAGGAAAATGGTCAAATTCCTCAAGACAACCAGCTCATCCTCGCGTTGCAAAAGAAGTGCAAGTTGACAAGATCATCGATGACATTGAAGCGCGGAGTCCTCTCACACGCTCAAAAGCTTCACATTTATCTAACTTTTGTGGGCACTATGCTTTTGTCTCTATCACAGAGCCCACTAAGGTAGATGAAGCATTTACGGAGCCGGAGTGGATTCAGGCCATGCAAGAAGAATTACATCGATTCGAGCTCAACAATGTCTCGAACTGGTCAAACGTCCAGATCCTCATAAGCATAATATCATTGGCACAAAGTGGATCTATCGCAACAAGCAAGATGAAAATGGTCTTGTGGTGAGGAATAAGGCACGACTAGTAGCTCAAGGCTACACGCAGGTTGAAGGAATTGACTTGATGAAACTTTTGCACTGTCGCTAGACTTGAGACTAATCGCATATTACACCCCAATGCTAACCATCACAATATCACTTTATATCAAATGGATGTGAAAAGTGCATTCCTCAATGGTAAGCTTGAGGAAGAAGTATATGTTGCTCAACCACCAGGTTTTGAAGATCCAAAGAATCCTGACAAAGTCTTCAGACTAAATAAGGCTCTCTATGGTCTCAAGCAAGCCCCTCGGGCGTGGTATGATACATTGAAGGAATTCTTCGTGAAGAATGGCTTCACACCTGGTTCACTCGATCCTACTCTCTTTACTAAATCTTATGATGGTGAACTTTTGTGTGCCAAATATATGTTGATGATATTATCTTTGGCTGTCTTGACCAACGTTATAGTGATGAATTTGCCTATATGATGAGTGAAGAATATCAAATGTCTATGATGGGAGAGTTGAAACTCTTCTTAGGTCTTCAAATTAAATCAACAACACAATGGCATATTCATATCTCAGAGAAATACCTCAAAGATGTCCTGAAGAAATTAGGCATGCAAGGCGCAAAGGTGTCAAAATTCCTATGCCCACAAATGGCCATCTATGCCTTGATGAAAATGGAATTGACTTGATCACAAGGTATACCGCTCCATGATTGGTTCCTTATTGTACTTATGTGCATCTAGGCCAGATATAATGCTTAGTGTTTGCATGTGTGCCCGATTTCAAGCTACACCAAGGAATCACACCATAAAGGTCATGAAGCATATTCTTGATATCTAGCTCACACACCAACACTAGGATTATGGTACCCCAAAGGGTTCTACCTTTGATCTCATTGGATATTCTGACTCGACTATGCTTTGGTGATCGTGTGGACCGCAAGTCAACATCTGGTACTTGTCATTTCCTCGGACGATCTTTGGTCCATTGGTCCTCGAAGAAAGCAGAACTGCGTATCACTATCCATCGCGGAAGCTGAATACATTCTTGCTGGCTCGTGTTGTGCTCAATTACTATGGATGAAGCAAACCCTCAAGGACTATGGCATCAACGTGAAGAATGTGCCTCTCTACTGTGACAATGAGAGTGCCATCAAAATTGCTCGCAACCCAGTTCAGCACTCGAAGACAAAGCACATTCAAATTCGTCATCATTTTCTTCGTGATCATGTGTTGAAGGGCAACATCTCCATCGAGCACATGAAGACTGAAGAACAGCTAGCTGATATCTTCACTAAGCCCTTGGATGAGAAGAGATTTAGCAAGTTGCGGTGTGAGCTAAATATCTTAGAATCTTCGAATGTTCTTTGAAAAGGACACACATCCTAACACTTATGCAAATTTGATGACTTAGATGTGCAACACATGAAGAAAGCGTTTTCTTCAATCAATGAAGAATAACACTCTAAGTGTGAAGAAATTAATGAAGAATTTGATTCTCGAGAACCCTCGACAATTATGCATGCGGTGTCTGAAATCATCATTCTTATCTGATTGAGTCACGCCACCACCAAAGTTGAAAATCTTCAATTTGAGTTTTTCCTCAAATTTTTGAAATTCTTCAGTTTTCAAATTCTTCAACTTTGCAAAATCTTCACTGTTCCCGTCGTCTTTATTCAGTGGCTATATATATATATATATATATATATATATATATATATATATATATATATATATATATTTGTTTATGTCCTCTCAGCATTCACTTATGGCTATTTCCTCAAATCGCGTTTTACGCTAAGTGAATGTGATCGGACCCTTCCCTCTATGCTATACTCAACCCAATCCATTCACAAATTCTTCATGTGCGTTCTACTTTGAAACTCGTTCAAAATCTTCACTTTGTGTCCTTGACAGCTTAAGAAATTGCGAACGGAACTTTAAAACGAATCTTTTTCAAACCTTCGCTTTTACCGCTCAAACCGTTCCGCATCCCACGATGCATTATTATATTCACCCACGATCGTACACGATCTCCACTACATAGTACGTGGGTGACACATGTCGTGAGAAGGGAAGTGGTCAGGGGCATGTTCGTCCTAAATCTTCGGACGATCCGTTTTTCACTGTGCCTATAAATACCTCTCTCTCCCTTCCTCACTCTTTTTACTCCGCTCGACCTCTCTCTCCCGCTCGAGTTCCTCAAACCCTAGCGCCGCCGCTACTCCATCATCGCCGGTGAGGAAAAGCTTCACTGCCTTGACCTCTTCGCCGACGTACTCGCGCCGACCGTGGAATATCTTCACTCCGCCGTCGCCGTAGCTGATTTCCTCTGCCAAGTTAGGGCGTGGAAGATCTGAACGGACGAACTTCCAAACTGTTCATCTCAGTTAAATGTGTTCTTCACTTCGGGTAATTAAGAGTACTTTTATTACTCGCTTTGATTCTGAAATTTTCTTCAAAATCTTCAAAGGTGTTTATTCCTCAAATCTTCACACATATGAACACCTCAAATCTCTTGACTCGTTTCTCTAAGCTATGATTTTCTTCAAGATTCCTCAATTGTGTGGATCTTGATCTATACAACTCTGGAACCTAAGACAAAGAACGCTTATTGAAATTCTTCAAGGTTCATCTGGTCAAAATCCTCAAAACTTGTTCTTTTGAAAAACCTTACGAGAACGCATATGACCTCTCCAAATTCCTCGCACCTATACTCTGTTCCACGGTACAAATGTCCATTCTTTGAATCCCTAGGTTCTCATCAACTTAACTCATTTGCAGCGTTCCTCGAAGAAAAACTGCACACTTCTTCAGAGAACTCAATTGTTCAATTTCCTCAACTGAAGAAAATGGCAGACGGTAAGAAGCCGCAGAAGGGAGGAAAGAAACCAGAGGTTATGACAGCATTTGAAATCCCTGAGGAAATCTATGCTGACTACTGCACACCAGATGAAGAAAACAAAAATCAACGCAAGGTGCGTATTCAGAAGATTGAACGAAGATGGGCACGGGAATGGAGGGAATATAGATATGTAACTCCTAAGTACATGAAGAAATTCGCTCTTAACCCTCCATGCCCAAGAGCTCCTTTGGCACCTGGCCAAATAGCTGATCCCACTAGCATCAAACGCGGTGAGGACTTTCCTGAGGAATGGGCTAAACGCCAAGCAAAATTGGCAAAGCAAGCAAAGGAAGCAAAGAAGAAATTCAATGAGGATTACTGCTACTCATCGCCACGTAGATCTCGGTCAAACCGAGGAAATCAATGCAAAAGAAGCCTGCTCATAAGCCAAGTGCTTCATCATCTGCGCCCTCACGGCCAAGTCCCTCAGCAGCACCTTCCAAGCAAATTCCTCAAACTGTCGCTGCTCCACCAAAGTCCTCAACAGCTCCGTCAAAACCTTCAGTTCCTGTGCACCTAGCTACATGTCAACGGACTGCTGGATTTTCAATTGCCTCAGGCATCTCTGCAAGTTCCTCAGCCGCTCCCATTTCTTCAATCGTCCGACTCAATTTGAAGACCAAAGCAACAGTGGTCGAGGTCCTCGGCCCTAGCCCGACGAAGAAAATGGTTGCATTCCATGTGCCATCGAGGATGAGGCATCTGATGAAGAACTTCATGAAATCATCGAGACCGTCAAGCAAGGGCCGCTAGAGCCAAAGGTACATCTGTGCCCTTTGCTATTGGACCGAAGATAGTCCTCGACTTTATTGATCTCTGGCACAATGATCCCAATACCCCTCACTTTGATCTTCACTTGACACACTGGTCAAAGTCATATGTTGACTCACTTCATAGCTGAAGAAAATGGAAGTATGAAAAGGCGAGGGAAATCAAAAGGCTCAATACAGGAAGGAGAAGTTCACGAAGAAAAACATTGTCAAAATGACACCGAGGAGCTTCTCCAAGTATGCAGACGAAATTCAAAACCTCGGCAAAAACTTCGATTCATTCAATGCCGATTGGCAAGGAGCCAAGGACAGATTAAATCAACTGACGAAGAATCTCACAAATGTTGTTGTCCCAATGCAACATGAAATTCCTCGGTCAGTAGCCTCGGCTCAGCCCTCTTGAAGAAAATGCCAAGATCGGCGATGACGTTCAACTGCTGATGACAACATCGATTCGGGGCTGATGATCCCATTCCGGCCCATTGAAGAAATTGCTGTGGCACCCACTAGTGGTGCACTGAAGAAACTACTCAAGTCGTGGAAACTGCATCGATACCTTTGAAGAAATTGCTCAAGGCAGAGGAACTGCATCGATTTGCTCCTCAAGAAAATGAACCAATTTCCTCGGCTCCTCCTGCGTCAACTCCAACTCCAATTCTTCCATCTGCTTTTGATGTGAAGAAAACCAAAGGCTGCAGAGCGAGCTCTTTGTGAAGAAAAGGAAAGCATCAACGCATCGATTCTTCTGTGAAGAAAATGAAGCCAATGACCAGCTCATTGAAAAACCAATTGATGCTGTTCCAATTTCCTCCATACCATCAAAGGAAGTTGTTCCTTTTGGAGAAGAATACGAGATCCCAACGGATCGATGAAGAACATCAATCGGTGCTTCATCGGAGAAAATGGATGAAGAAATTGAAGTGGATGCCATCCCTTCAACCCCAGTTATTCCTCATCGGACTATGAAATTCCTCGGTGGTCTTTGAGGAAATTGAAGATGAAGATGTGGATATTGGATGCACCACACATGTTCAATGATGATTTTGGGAAAATCAGCATCCCAATACTCCTTTCTTCACTCCGCTCCAACAAGTTCCTCACTCCCTGCACAAACTGTCCAAATAGACTCTGGAGAAAATCAACCAACTGGTTACATGCATGAAGAAATTCCAGCCACTAGTGCCGATGAAAGCTGCTTCTTCTTGCTATTCCTCGGGCTGCACAAGTTGAGGAGCAAGTAATTCCTCGAGTGAAGAAACTGAACTTGTGATTCCCGAGGTGGTGATGCAAATCATCGACACCCCTCTCGCCCCAAGCGAAGAATCCGTTCTCAACCAAGCAAAAGTTCAAGGCTGAAGATTTCTTTGCCGAGCACGTGTTCTTCATGAATATAATCCTTATGATTACGCTCGAATTAGGAAGAGGCGCTTACGGACTGCCAGTCAAGCCAACTTCTATTCCTCGGTGCTTTTCAACAAGGATAAAATCTTGATCATGCTCATATTCCTCATGTGGATATGGAGACTCTGCCGAGCTTTGAGCCAGTCCTCTGTGTTCTTCACGACGCAGGACTTCTAAACTTCTGCACTGATATTTGTGACTGGAACGAAGAGCTAATTCTTCAGTTCTATGCAACCCTGCATATCACCGGAGACGCTGAAGATGTCAATTCATGGGTCTTAGATTGGATGACTGAAAACACTCACTACAAGGCACCTGCAATTGAATTGCTTCGTGCTCTACCACTCAGTCCTCCGCTTGATGGTGCACGTCGTATCTATGAAGAAAAGAACTTTCAAATCACTATATGCAAGTCTTGATGAAGCCATTGAAGCCAAAGCGGGCACCAAGAACCAAATTCCTCGTCAAGGAATTATTATATGTGCCTCGGACCGTCTATCGAATCTTGGCGAAGACTATGAGTCCTATCAAAGGCCACGACTCGAATGATGAAGAAGTCGTTGGCATCATGAAGAATATGCTTTTCAACATCATCCATGGCGTTCCGTCAATTTCCATGATTTCTTCATGAGGACTCGGCTAACATTGCCATGTCACCATTTGAGCTGAAGCCTTATGCGCCTTGGATTATGAGATTCATCGGGACAAGGTCTTCACTCAATTACAAAGGCGATACTTTGAACCACTGCAGCTACACGCCCCGATTGAAGTCCTCAAGCGGCCAATTGCCTCGGTGATGAAAAGGGCAAGGCTACTGCTGTGATAGATGAAGGTATTCGTCCATTGGATGGACAGTTTCGCAAAGCAGCATCTTACTCCACCAATGATGACTCTGCCACACATGACTCAGAAACAAATACCTCAGTAAAGCAAAATCCTCAAGGAACTGCACCCAGGGTGATGACTGATCGTGAATTACTCCTCAGTCTTCATCAGAAGGTTGATCGCAATCATAAGTGGGTCAAACGTCGGTTTGGTACTCTTCTTTACAATATAGCGTCTACTCATAATGCGGTGAAGAAAAACCACTACTACCTTCATGAAACCTTCAAGCGCTTTTGGGCTGTTCTTTCACATGTCTATAATGAAGAAGAATCGACATCAATGGGTCTCAAGGAAGATTTTGACTGGTCTGCACCTCCTCAGAAGAAATTCAAGAAGGTCAAAGTTCCTTCCTTGGTGGCCAGCTCCTATTCTTCATCTCGCGACACCGATGAAAATGAAGATTTGGAAGACAACTGCTGCTGGTCCTACTTCAACAAACAACCCCGACAACCGCGCTCCGTCTTCAACTTGATATTCCTCAAGAGTGTTAGTCCTCGGTTTGATCCTTTTGGTCATTCGATGACAAAGGGGAGAAATTTGAGTTAGTCTTCAAGCGGGTCTAGTTTTTGTCTATATACAGTATTTTATTAAGTTACAACTCTCGTTCTTCTGAAACCTTTTATTGGATCGAGTTGTAATCTTAAACCCTATGGTGCTTTGATACTTTTGATGCATTATGATTTTGCACTATGCTTCATAGCAAATCTACTTGTGCTCTGATACTTTATGTCCTATGATTCCTCATGGTGAATTTCATCAAGCACCATATTTCATCATGCATTTCAAATTCTTCATATTATATGTCAAATGCGTGTATGAATTACAAGATATAGGGGGAGATCTCCATGATTCAATTCTTCAAATGTGCATTGCCTCAAAAGCAAATTCCTCACTATGCACATCTTCAGGGGAAGTTCTTCTATATCTTGCAATAAAATTCCTCATTATCGGTATTTACAATTCATATGTTTTTCCCGTTGAAAACTTAACCCATATTGTCATCAATCACCAAAAGGGGAGATTGTAAGTGCATCTAGTGCCCTTAGTGATTTTGGTGTATTGAAGACTTATAGGTTAAGTAACTAATGCGTTGTGAGTGTACACAGGTCTATAAGTCTATGAGGAGTTTGATATTTACAAGAGAAAGTCGACCCTAAAAATGAAGTTCTTCAATCAAGACTTTGATATTCAAGACTTTACGAAGACTTTGAAAGTGAAGAAATTGGTGTGATCACGAAGACTTGGTATTCGCTGAGGAACATGAAGCGTGAAGACTTTTGTTTTCGTAGTTTCATTTTCTCTTTCTTGAGTCATAGGAAACACCGTCTTTGTTAAAGGGGTCGAGGAAATACTAAGGAAAATTTTCCATTTGATGCTCAACTCAAAATCCTACACATACCAAACCCTTGAGTGAAGCCTTTGGAAATCTCATACGATTCGAGTCAATTTCTTGATGTGAGACGAAGCTCTTTCCGTCAATCGAGGAATTTGTTCTCGATCGAGGAGTTAGGAATTCGCCAAAGGCGAATTGCCTACACAAAGGAGGAACATGATAGCCCCGAGGAATTTGAGAGTCAAATTTCCGACCGTTCTTTGTCTTCTTGGCCGGCTGTCCCAAAATATCTTATCCACCTAACGGTCATATCATTGAAGGGCATTTATGTCTTATCATGTCGGGCTGCTCCCTAGGCTATAAATAGCCGCCCCTACAACCACTAGTTGGTTGGCTGCTCGAGAGATCTTGACACTTGTCATTTGAGAGCAACCCATCCTCTGAGGACTTTGAGAGAAAATCATCAAGTGAGGAAAAACCCAAAAGTGAGGAAAAACCCCAAAAACCAAACCCCAACAAACCCAAAGTGATTGAGCATCACTGAAGAAATTGATCCTGCGTGGATCCGACGCTTTTTACCTTTGAAGACTGTGCTTCTTCCAGACGGTTAGGCGTCAAGGTCTAGAGCATCCAAGAGGAATTGTGGATTGCCGGGTGACCAAGTATGTGAAGGTTTGGAAGTCGCTCAAGACTTACCACGAGTGATTGGACGAGGTCTGTGTGACCTTAGTTCAAGGAGAATACAGTGAGGACTTGGTGTCTGAGCTGCGTGCTCGATGGATCGGGTGTCCGGGGCTGTGTCCTCGAGTTTAAATACTCAGCCGCTCCAACCAGACGTACAACTGAGACAGCAGTTGGAACTGGTCTACCAAATCATTGTCTTCACCAACCTAACTAGTTCTATTTCCTCAACCCTTTCATTTCCTCATAACTGTGTGTCCTCAAACAATCCCGTATACAATTCCCTTTGTCATTCGGTATGTTACTTGCCCGAGATTCGATCGTCGGTATCCCAATACCTCGTTCAATCTCTTTACCGGCAAGTCACTTTACTCGTACCGTAATGCATGATCCCGTGACCAGACACTTGATCACTTTGAGCTCATTATGATGATGCATTACCGAGTGGACCCAGTGATACCTCTCCGTAACACGGAGTGACAAATCCCAGTCTCGATCCGCGTCAACCCAGCAGACACTTTCGGAGATACCTATAGTGCACCTTTATAGTCACCCAGTTACGTTGTGACGTTTGGTACACCCAAAGTATTCCTACGGTATCCGGGAGTTACACGATCTCATGGTCTAAGGAAGAGATACTTGACATTGGAAAAGCTCTAGCAAAAAGCGAACTACGATCTTGTGCTATGCTTAGGATTGGGTCTTGTCCATCACATCATTCTCCTAATGATGTGATCCCGTTATCATTGACATCCAATGTCCATAGTCAGGAAACCATGACTATCTATTGATCAACGAGCAAGTCAACTAGAGGCTCACTAGGGACATATTGTGGTCTATGTATTCAGTATTCACACGTGTATTACGATTTCCGGATAATACAATTATAGCATGAATAAAAGACAATTATCATGAACAAGGAAATATAATAATAATCCTTTTATTATTGCCTCTAGGGCATATTTCCAACAGTCTCCCACTTGCACTAGAGTCAATAATCTAGTTACATTGTGATGAATCGAACACCCATAGAGTTACGATGTTGATCATGTTTTGCTTTCATGGAAGAGGTTTAGTCAGCGGATCTGCGACATTCGAGATCTGTATGCACTTTGCAAATTTCTATGTCCCCATCTCGAACATTTTCACGGATGGAGTTGAAGCGGCGCTTGATGTGCCTGGTCTTCTTGTGAAACCTGGGCTCCTTGGCAAGTGCAATAGCTCCGGTGTTGTCACAGAAGAGTTTGATCGGCCCGACGCATTGGGTATGACTCCTAGGTCGGTGATGAACTCCTTCACCCAAATTGCTTCATCTGCGCTGCCTTGAGGCTGCCATGTACTCCGCTTCACATGTAGATCCCGCCACGGCGCTTTCGCTTGCGGCTGCACCAGCTTCTTGCTCCACCATTCAACATATACGTGTCTGGTTTGTGACTTAGAGTCATCGGATGCGTGTCGGCTTAAGCGTCGACGTAACCCCTTTCTGACGAGCTCTTCGTCACCTCCATAAGCGAGAAACATGTCCTTTGTCCTTTTCAGTACTTCAGGATATTCTTGACCGCTGTCCGGTGTTCCTTGCGGGATTACTTTGGTACCTTCCTACCAAACTTACGGCAAGGTTTACATCAGTGCAGTACCACAAGATGGCATACATAATAGAACCTATGGCCGAGGCATAGGGGATGACGCTCATCTCTTCTTTATCTTTTGCCGTGGTCGGGCATTGAGCCGAGCTCAATCTCACACCTTGTAGTACAGGCAAGAACCCTTTCTAGGACTGGTCCATTTTGAACTTCTTCAAAATCTTATCAAGGTATGTGCTTTGTGAAAGACCTATGAGGCGTCTTGATCTATCTCTATAGATCTTGATGCCTAATATATAAGCAGCTTCTCCAAGGTCCTTCATTGAAAAACTTTTATTCAAGTAGGCCTTAATGCTGTCCAAGAGTTCTATATCATTTCCCATCAAAAGTATGTCATCTACATATAATATGAGAAATGCTACAGAGCTCCCACTCACTTTCTTATGTATGAGGCTTCTCCATAAGTCTGCATAAACTAACGCTTTGATCATCTCATCAAAGCGAATGTTCCAACTCCGAGATGCTTGCACCAGCCCATAAATGGATCGCTGGAGCTTTCATACCTTGTTAGCATTCTTAGGGTCGACAAAACCTTTCGGCTGCATCATATACAACTCTTCCTTAAGATAACCGTTAAGGAACGCTGTTTTGACGTCCATCTGCCATATCTCATAATCATAGTATGCGGCAATTGCTAACATGATTCGGACGGACTTAAGCTTCGCTACGGAGAGAAAGTCTCATCGTAGTCAATTCCTTGAACTTGCCGATAACCCTTAGCAACAAGTCGAGCTTTATAGATGGTGACATTACCATCCGCGTCCGTCTTCTTCTTAAAGATCCATTTATTTTCTATCGCTGCGCCGATCATCGGGCAAGTCTGTCAAAGTCCATACTTTGTTTTCATACGTGGATCCTATCTCGGATTGCATGGCTTCAAGCCATTTGTTGGAATCTGGGCCCGCCATCGCTTCTTCATAGTTCGAAGGTTCACCGTTGTCTAACAACATGATTTCCGGGACAGGGTTGCGTACCACTTTCACAGTGCGAGCGTGTCCTAGTGGACCCTCTGAAGTTCAAGAGCAACTTGATCCGAAGTACCTTGATCATCATCATTAATTTCCTCTCCGGTTGGTGTAGGCACCACAGAACATTTTTCCTGAGCTGCACTACTTTCCGGTTCAAGAGGTAGTACTTCATCGAAGTTCTACTTTCCTCCCACTTACTCCTTTCGAGAGAAACTCTTTTCCGTAAAGGATCCGTTCTTGGCAACTAAGATCTTGCCTTTGGATCTAAGGTAGAAGGTATACCCAATGGTTTCCTTAGGGTATCCTATGAAGACGCATTTTCCGACTTGGGTTCGAGCTTTTCAAGGTTGAAGTTTCTTGACATAAGCATCGCATCCCCAAACTTTTAGAAGCGACAGCTTAGGTTTCTTCCCAAACCATAATTCATACGGTGTCGTCTCAACGGATTTAAACGGTGCCCTATTTAAAGTGAATGTAGCTGTCTCTAGAGCGTATCCCCAAAATGATAGCGGTAAATCAAGAAGAGACATCATAGATCGCACCATATCCAATAGAGTGCGATTCGATGTTCGGACACACCATTACGCTGAGGTGTTCGGTAGGCGTGAGTTGTGAAACGATTCCACATTTCCTTAAGTGTGTACCAAATTTGTGACTTAAGTATTCTCCTCCACGATCTGATCGTAAGAACTTTATTTTTCGGTCACGTTGATTCTCTACCTCATTCTGAAATTCCTTGAACTTTTCAAAGGTCTCAGACTTGTGTTTCATCAAGTAGACATACCCATATCTACTCAAGTCATCGGTGAGAGTGAGAACATAACGATATCCTCCATGAGCCTCAACGCTCATTGGACCGCACACATCGGTATGTATGATTTCCAATAAGTTGGTTGCTCGCTCCATTGTCCCGGAGAATGGAGTCTTGGTCATTTTGCCCATGAGGCATGGTTCGCATGTGTCAAATGATTCATAATCGAGAGACTCTAAAAGTCCATCGAATGGAGCTTCTTCATGCTTGACACCAATGTGACCAAAGGCGGCGATTGCCACAAGTATGTGGGACTATCGTTATCAACTTTACATCTTTTGGTATTCACACTATGAATATGTGTAATATTACGTTCGAGATTCATTAAGAATAAACCATTGACCATCGGAGCATGACCATAAAACATATCTCTCATATAAATAGAACAACCATTATTCTCGGATTTAAATGAGTAGCCATCTCGCATTAAACGAGATCCTGATACAATGTTCATGCTCAAACTTGGCACTAAATAACAATTATTGAGGTTTAAAACTAATCTCGTAGGTAAATGTAGAGGTAGCGTGTCGACGGCGATCACATTGACCTTGGAACCATTCCCGACGCGCGCCGTCACCTCGTCCTTCGCCATCTCCGTTTATTCCGCAGCTCCTGCTGTGAGTTACAAATATGAGCAACGGCACGGTATCAAATACCGGGAGTTACTACGAGTCTTGGTAAGGTACACATCAATTACATGTTTATCAAATATACCTTTAGTGTTGCCGGCCTTCTTGTCCGCTAAGTATTTGGGGCAGTTCCGCTTCGGTGGCCCTTCCCTTTGCAATAAAAGCACTCTGTCTCGTGCTTGGGTCCATTCTTTGACTTCTTCCGGCAACTTGCTTATCGGGCGCGGCAACATCCTTGCCGTCCTTCTTGAAGTTCTTCTTACCCTTGCCCTTCTTGAACTTAGTGGTTTTATTGACCATCAACACTTGATGTTCTTTCTTGATTTCAACCTCTGCTGACTTGACATTGAGAATACTTCAGGAATGGTCTTCACCATCCCTTGCATATTGTAGTTCATCACAAAGCTCTTGTAGCTTGGTGGGAGCGATCAAGGATTCTGTCAATGACCGCCTACTTGGGAGGTTTATGTCCAATTTGGGACAAAGCGGTTGTGCAACCCGGACATTTTGAGTATGTGCTCCTTGTAACTGTTTTCCTCCATCTTACAACTATAGAACTTGTCGGAGACTTCATATCTCTCGACCCAGGCATGAGCTTGGAAAACTAGTTTCAGCTCCTCGAACATCTCATATGCTCCGTGTTGCTCAAAACGCTTTTGGAGCCCCGGTTCTAAGCTGTAAAGCATGCCGCACTGAACGAGGGAGTAATCATCAGCACGAGACTGCCAAGCATTCATAATGTCTTGGTTCTCTGGGACGGGTGCATCGCCTAGCGGTCCTTCTAGGACATATTGTTTCCTGGCAGTTATGAGGATGATCCTCAGGTTCCGGACCCAGTACGAATTGTTGCTGCCATCATCTTTCAGCTTGGTTTTCTCTAGGAACGCGCTGAAGTTCATGTTGACATGAGCGTTGGCCATTTGATCTACAAGACATATTTTGCAAAAGTTTTAGACTAAGTTCATGATAATTAAGTTCATCTAATCAAATTATTTTAATGAACTCCCACTCAGATTAGACATCCCTCTAGTCATCTAAGTGTTACACGATCCGAGTCGACTAGGCCGTGTCCGATCATCACGTGAGACGGACTAGTCATCATCGGTGAACATCTCCATGTTGATCGTATCTTCCATACGACTCGTGTTCGACCTTTCGGTCTCCGTGTTCCGAGGCCATGTCTGTACATGCTAGGCTCGTCAAGTTAACCCTAAGTGTTTTGCATGTGTAAACTGTCTTACACCCGTTGAATGTGAACGTAAGGATCTATCACACCCGATCATCACATGGTGCTTGAAGCCAAACGAACTTTAACTTTAGCGGTGCACGCAGTTAGGGAGAACACTTCTTGATATTGTTGTAAGGGATCATCTTATTTACTACCGTCGTTCTAAGTAAACAAGATGCATAAACATAATAAACATCACATGCAATTATATAGTAGTGACATGATATGGCCAATATCATATAGCTCCATTGATCTCCATCTTGGGGCTCCATGATCATCTTGTCACCGGCATGACACCATGATCTCCATCATCATGATCTCCATCATCGTGTCTTCATGAAGTTGTCACGCCAACGACTACTTCTACTTCTATGGCTAACGCGTTTAGCAATAAAGTAAAGTAATTTACATGGCGTTCTTCAATGACACGCAGTCATACAAAAAATAAAGACAACTCCTATGGCTCCTGCCGGTTGTCATACTCATCGACATGCAAGTCGTGATTCCTATTACAAGAACATGATCTCATACATCACAATATGTCATTCATCATTCATCACAACTTCCGGCCATATCACATCACATGACAATTGCTGCAAAAACAAGTTAGACGTCCTCTAATTGTTGTTGCATCTTTTACGTGGCTGCAATTGGGTTCTAGCTAGAACGTTTTCTTACCTACGAATAACCACAACGTGATTTTGTCAACTTCTATTTACCCTTCATAAGGACCCTTTTCGTCGAATCCGCTCCAACTAAAGTGGGAGACAGACACCCGCCACCACCTTATGCAACTAGTGCATGTCGATTCGGTGGAACCGGTCTCACGTAAAGCGTCACGTGTAAGGTTGGTCCGGGCCGCTTCATCCCACAATACCGCTGAAGCAAGATAAGACTAGTAGCGGCAAGCAAGTTGACAAGATCTACACCCACAACAAGATTGTGTTCTACTGCGTGCAATAGAGAACTACGCATAGACCTAGCTCATGATGCCACCTGTTGGGGAACGTTGCGGAAAATTAAAATTTTTCCCTACAGTTTCACCAAGATCCATCTATGAGTTCATCTAAGCAATGAGTCATGGGAGAGAGATTGCATCTACATACCACTTGTAGATCACGTGCGGAAGCGTTCACTAGAACGTGGATGATGGAGTCGTACTCGCCGTGATCCAAATCACCGATGGCCGGGTGCCGAGCGGACGGCACCTCCTCCGCGTTCAACACACGTCACGGAGCGGATGACGTCTCCTCCTTCTTGATCCAGCAAGGGGAAGGAGAGGTTGAAGAAGATGGCTCGACAGCAGCACTGTGGCGTGGTGGTGGTGGAGCAAAAGATTCGGCGGGGCTTCGCCAAGCTTCGTGACGGAGGAGGAAGAGGTGTAGCAGGGAGGGAGGCGCGGAACTTCAGGTGCGGCTGCCTCCCCCTCCCTTTATATAGGCCCCGAGGCGCCGCCCTGGAGATCCCATCTCCCAAGGGGCGGCGACCAAGAGGTGGAGTGCCCCAAGGCAAGTGGGCGCCCCCCTACCCTAGGGTTTCAACCCTAGGCGCGGGGAGTGGGCCAAGAGGCGCACCAGCCCACTATGGGCTGGTTCCCCTCCCCACTTCAGCCCATGGGGCCCTCCGGGATAGGTCGCCCCACCCGGTGGACCCCCGGGACCCTTCCGGTGGTCCCGGTACAATACCGGGTGACCCCGAAACTTTCCCGATGGCCGAAACAGTACTTCCTATATATAATTCTTTACCTCCGGACCATTCCGGAACTCCTCGTGACGTCCGGGATCTCATCCGGGACTCCGAACAACATTCGGTTTACTACATACTCATATTCATACAACCCTAGCGTCACCGAACCTTAAGTGTGTAGACCCTACGGGTTCGAGAGACACGTAGACATGACCGAGACGGCTCTCGGGCAATAACCAACAGCGGGATCTGGATACCCATGTTGGCTCCCACATGCGCCTCGATGATCTCATCGGATGAACCACGATGTCGAGGATTCAAACAATCCCATATACAATTCCCTTTGTCAATCGGTATGTTACTTGCCCGAGATTCGATCGTCGGTATCCCAATACCTCGTTCAATCTCTTTACCGCAAGTCACTTTACTCGTCTTGTAATGCATGATCCCGTGACCGGACACTTGGTCACTTTGAGCTCATTATGATGATGCACTACCGAGTGGGCCCGGTGATACCTCTCCGTAACACGGAGTGACAAATCCGATCTCGATCCGTGTCAACCCAACAGACACTTTCGGAGATACCTGTAGTGCACCTTTATAGTCACCCGATTCGTTGTGACGTTTGGTACACCCAAAGCACTCCCTACGGTATCCGGAGTTACACGATCTCATGGTCTAAGGAAGAGATACTTGACATTGGAAAAGCTCTAGCAAAAGCGAACTACACGATCTTGTGCTATGCTTAGGATTGGGTCTTGTCCATCACATCATTCTCCTAATGATGTGATCCCGTTATCATTGACATCCAATGTCCATAGTCAGGAAACCATGACTATCTATTGATCAACGAGCTAGTCAACTAGAGGCTCACTAGGGACATATTGTGGTCTATGTATTCAGTATTCACACGTGTATTACGATTTCCGGATAATACAATTATAGCATGAATAAAAGACAATTATCATGAACAAGGAAATATAATAATAATCCTTTTATTATTGCCTCTAGGGCATATTTCCAACATGTACCACTTCATAATTGGAACGTTGAATGCTTGCGCTTCCCCGATAGAGGGAAACCACTTTGTGCCAAGCTTCTTTGGCCAATGAGTAGGGCCGAAGATGCGGGAGGTCTTCGGGAAGGATTGATTCTTGGATGATGAAGAGAGAAATCTCATTGAATTGATCATCCACAGCTTCTCTAGGAGTGAAGCTGCTCCGGTCATGCGGATAAAAACCTTCTTCAATGATTCTCCAAAGGTTAGTGTTCACATGATTTAAATGACGCTTAAAACGATAGACCCAAGAATCAAAGTCCTCCTTTTTATCAATCTTGGGGGGAGGACCGGCATGATTCAAATGAGTAGAAGGAATCGGCCCACCATAAACGGCTGGAGGTTGCACATGCGCAAAGATGTCGGTGCCATTCTTACCACTAGACAAAGGAGCTTTCTCACTAGTAGCTTCTGTTGGGGAACGTAGTAATTTCAAAAAATTTCCTACGCACACACAGGACCATGGTGATGGCATAGCAACGAGAGGGGAGAGTATTGTCTACGTACCCTCGTAGACCAAAGCGGAAGCGATCACAACGTAGAGGAAGTAGTCGTCGTTCTCCTCGCGATCCGGCCGATCCAGCACCGTTACTCCGGCGCCTCGAGTCGATCCTGGCGTAGAGGAAGTAGTCGTCGTTCTCCTCGCGATCCAGCCGATCCAGCGCCCGTTACTCCGGCGCCTCCGAGTTCTTGGCACACGTTCAGCTCGATGGCGCTCCTCGGGCTCCGATCCAGCAAAGCTCGGGGAGAGGAGTTCTACCGACGAGGCTTCGCCTAAGCACCTTTGTGATATGACCGAGGTGGAATATGGTGGAAGGGGCACCGCTGCAGCTGAGAGCGATCTCAAGGATCAACTTGTGTGTTCTAGGGTGCCCCCTACCCCCCGTATATAAAGGAGGGAGGGAGGAGGTGGCCGGCCTCAAGGGGCGCACCATAGGGAGGAAACCTACTCCAAGTAGGTTTCCCTCTCCTTCCTTATCTTATTTGGAGGGAAGGAAGGAGTACTAGTATTAGGAAGTAGTACTAGTAGTAGGAATAGGAAGAGGGGAAGGAGAAAGGAAGGGGGCGGCCCCCTCCCCAGTCGGATTGGGCTTGAAGGCGCCCCCTCCTTATTCCTTCTCCCTTCCTCCTACATGGGCCCAATAAGGCCCATATACCTCCCGGGGGTTCCGGTAACCTCCGGAGCTCCAAACTTCTCCGGAACCTTTCCGGTGTCCAAATATATCCGTCCAATATATTAATCTTTATGTCTCGACCATTTCGAGACTCCTCGTCATGTCCGTGATCATATCCGGACTCGAACAACCTTGGTACATCAAAATACATAAACTCATAATATAAGCATCATCGAAACCTTAAGCATGCGGACCCTACGGTTCGAGAATAATGTAGACATGACCGAGACATGTCTCGGTCAATAACCAATAAGCGGGACCTGGATGCCCATATTGGTTCCTACATTTTCTCTGAAGATCTTTATCGGTCGGACCGCATAACAAAATCGTTGTTCCCTTTGTCATCGGTATGTTACTTACCCGAGATTCGATCGTCGGTATCCAATACCTAGTTCAATCTCGTTCTTGGTAAGTCTCTTTACTCGTTCCGTAATACATCATCTCACAACTAACTCATTAGTTGTAATGCTTGCAAGGCTTATGTGATGTGTATTACCGAGAAGGCCGAAGATACCTCTTCGACAATCGGAGTGACAAAACCTAATCTCGAAATCGCCAACCCAACAAGTACCTTTGGAGACACCTGTAGTACTCCTTTATAATCACCCGATTACGTTGTGACGTTTGGTAGTACCAAAGTGTTCCTCCGGTAACCGGGAGTTGCATAATCTCATAGTTATAGGAACATGTATAAGTCATGAAGAAAGCAATAGCAATATACTAAACGATCAAGTGCTAAGCTAACGGAATGGGTCATGTCAATCACATCATTCTTCTAATGAGGTGATCCCATTAATCAAATGACAACACATGTCTATGGTTAGGAAACATAACCATCTTTGATTAACGAGCTAGTCTAGTAGAGGCTTACTAGTGACTATCTGCTTGTCTATGTATTCACACATGTATTATGTTTCCGGTTAATACAATTCTAGCATGAATAATAAACATTTATCATGATATAAGGAAATAAATAATAACTTTATTATTGCCTCTAGGGCATATTTCCTTCAGTCTCCCACTTGCACTAGAGTCAATAATCTAGATCACATCACCATGTGATTAACATCGATAGTTCACATCATCATGTGATTAACACCCATAGTTCACATCGCCATGTGACCAACACCCAAAGGGTTTACTAGATTCAGTAATCTAGTTCACATCGCTATGTGATTAACACCCAAAGAGTACTAAGGCGTGATCATGTTTTGCTTGTGAGAGAATCTTAGTCAACGGGTCTTTCACATTCGAGAGCCGTATGTATTTTGCAAATATTCTATGTCTACAATGCTCTTGCGGGGCTACTCTAGCTAATTGCTCCCACTTACAATATGTATCCAGATTGAGACTTAGAGTCATCTGGATCAGTGTAAAAAGCTTGCATCGATGTAACTCTTTACGGTGGCTCTTTTATCACCTCCATAATCGAGAAATATTTCCTTAGTCCTCACTAAGGATGTTCTTGACCAATGTCGAGTGATCTACTCCTAGATCACTATTGTACTCCTTGCAAAATTCAGAGCAAGGTATACAATAGGTGCAGTACATAGCATAGCATACTTTATAGAACCTATGGTGAGGCATAGGGAATGACTTTCATTCTCTTTTCTATTTTACTGCTGTGGTCGGGATTTGAGTCTTACTCAATTTCACACCTTTGCAACACAGGCAAGAACTTTCCTTTATTTGTTCCATTTTGAACTACTTCAAAAACTTGACAAGGTATGTTCTTATTGAAAAACTCATCAAGCGTTTTTGATCTATCTCAATAGATCTTGATGCTCAATTTGTACGCAGCTTCACCGAGGTCCTTCTTTGAAAAACTCCTTTCAAATACTCCTTTATGCTTTGCAGAATAATTCTACATTATTTCCGATCGACAATATGTCATTCACATATACTTATCAGAAATGTTGTAGTGCTCCCACTCACTTTCTTGTAAATATAGGCTTTTCCAAAAGTCTGCATAAAACCATATGCTTTGATCACACTATCAAAGCGTTTATTCCAACTCGAGATGCTTGCACCAGTCCATAGACGGATCATTTGGAGCTTGCACATTTTGTTAGCTCCTTTAGGATTGACAAAACCTTCTGGTTGCATCATATACAACTCTTCTTTAATAAAACCATTAAAGAATGTAGCTTTGACATCCATTTGCCAGATTTCATAAAATGTGGCAATTGCTAACATGATTCGGACAGACTTTAAGCATCGCTACTGATTGAGAAAATCTCATTGTAGTCAACACCTTGAACTTGTCGAAAACCTTTCTGCGACAAGTCGAGCTTTGTAGATAGTAATACTACTATCAGCATTTGTCTTCCTCTTGAAGATCCATTTATATAATATGGCTTGCCGATCATCGGGCAACTCCATCAAAGTCCACACTTTGTTCTCATACATGGATCCCATCTCAGATTTCATGGTCTCAAACCATTTCGCGGAATCTGGGCTCATCATCGCTTCCTCATAGTTCATAGGTTCATCATGGTCTAGTAACATGACTTCCAGAATAGGATTACCGTACCACTCTGGTGCGGATTGTACTTTGGAAGACCTACAAGGTTTTGTAGTAACTTGATCTGAAGTTTCATGATCATCATCATTAGCTTCCTCACTAATTGGTGTAGGAATCACTGGAACTGATTTATGTGATGAACTACTTTCCAATTCGGGAGAAGGTACAAATTACCTTATCAAGCTCTTACTTTCCTCCCACTCACTTCTTTCGAGAGAAACTTCTTCTCTAGAAAGGATCCACCTTAGCAACGAATAACTTGCCTTGAATCTGTGATAGAAGGTGTACCCGATAGTTGCCTTTGGGTATTCTATGAAGATGCACTCCTCCGATTTGGGTTCGAGCTTATCAGTGAAACCTTTTTCACAAAAGCATCACAACTCCAAATTTTAAGAAAGCAATGACTTAGGTTTCTTGTTAAACCATAGTTCATACGGTGTCACCTCAACGGATTTAGATGGTGCCCTATTAAACGTGAATGCATTTGTCTCTAATGCATGACCCCAAAGCGATAGTGGTAAATCGGTAAGAGACATCATTGATCGCACCATATCAAAATAAAGTACGGTTATGACGTTCGGACACACCATAACGTTGTGGTGTTCCAGGTGGCGTGAGCTGTGAAACTATTCCACTTTGTTTTAATTGAAGACCAAACTCGTACCTCAAATATTTATCTCCACGATCAGATCGCAGAAACTTTATTTTCTTGTCACGATGATTTTCTACTTCACTCTGAAATTCTTTGAACTTTTCAACTATTTCAGACTTATGTTTCATCAAGAAGATATACGCATATCTGCTCACATCATCTGTGAAGGTCGAGAAAATAATGATACTTGCCACGAGCATCAACACTCATTGAATCGCATACATTGGTATGTATTATTTCCAATAAGTCGGTAGCTTGTTCCATTGTTCCGAGAACGGAGTTTTAGTCATCTTGCCCAAACGGCACGGTTCGCAAGCATCAAATGATTCATAATCAAGTGATTCCAAAAGTCCATCGACATGGAGTTTTTTCATGCGCTTTACACCAATATGACCTAAACGGCAGTGCCACAAATAAGTTGCACTATCATTATTAGCTTTGTATCTTTTGGTTTCAATATTATGAATATGTGTATCACTATGATCGAGATCCAACAAACCATTTTCATTGGGTGTTTAACCATCGAAGGTTTTATTCATGTAAACAGAATAACAATTATTCTTTAACTTTAAATGAATAACCGTTTTGCAATAAACATGATCAAATCATATTCATGCTCAACATAAGCGCCAAATAACATTTATTTAGGTTCAACACTAATCCCGATAGTATAGGGAGTGTGCGATGATGATCATATCAATCTTGGAACTACTTCCAACACTCATCGTCACTTCCCTTCAACTAGTTTACGCTCATTACGCAACTCCCGTTTCAAGTTACTACTCTTAGCAACTGAACCAGTATCAAATACCGAGGGGTTGCTATGAACACTAGTAAAATACACATCAATAATCTGTATATCAAATATACCTTTGTTCACTTTGCCATCCTTCTTATCCACCAAATATTCAGGGGTAGTTCCGCTTCCAGTGACCAGTTCCATTGCAGCAAAAGTACTTAATCTCAGGCTTAGGTCCAGACTTGGGCTTCTTCACTCGGCAGCAACTTGCTTGCCGTTCCTTTTGAAGTTCCCCTTCTTCCCTTTGCCCTTTTCCTTGAGACTAGTGGTCTTGTCAATCATCAACACTTGATGCTCTTTCTTGATTTCTTCCTTCGTTGATTTCAACATCACGAAGAGCTCGGGAATCGTTTCGTCATCCCTGCATACTATAGTTCATCACGAAGTTCTAGTAACTTAGTGATGGTGACTAGAGAATTCTGTCAATCACTATCTTATCTGGAAGATTAACTCCCACTTGATTCAAGCGATTGAAGTATTCGGACAATCTGAGCACATGCTCACTAGTTGAGCGATTCTCCTCCATCTTTTAGCTATAGAACTTGTTGGAGACTTCATATCTCTCAACTCGGTATTTGCTTGAAATATTAACTTCAATTCCTGGAACATCTCATATGGTCCATGACGTTCAAAACGTCTTTGAAGTCCTGATTCTAAGCCGTTAAGTATGGTGCACTAAACTATCAAGTAGTCATCATATTGAGCTAGCCAAACATTCATAACGTCTGCATCTGCTCCTGCAATAGGTCTGTCACCTAGCGGTGCATTAAGGACATAATTCTTACATGCAGCATTGAGGATAAACCTCAGATCACGGATCCAATCCGCATCATTGCTACTAACATTTTTCAACACAATTTTCTCTAGGAACATATGAAAATAAACATATGAAAGCAACAACGTGAGCTATTGATCTACAACATAATTTGCAAAATACTACCAGGACTAAGTTCATGATAAATTAAAGTTTAATTAATCATATTAAAACCTCCCACTTAGACAGACATCTCTCTAGTCATCCAAGTGATTACGTGATCCAAATCAACTAAACCATGTCCGATCATCACGTGAGATGGAGTAGTTTCAATGGTGAACATCACTATGTTGATCATATCTACTATATGATTCACGCCGACCTTTCGGTCTCCGTGTTCCGAGGCCATATCTGTTATATGCTAGGCTCGTCAAGTTTAACTGAGTATTCGGCGTGTGCAACTGTTTTGCACCCGTTGTAGATGGACGTAGAACTTATCACACCCGATCATCACGTGGTATGCGGGTACTACGAACTTTGGCAACGGTGCATACTCGAGGAGAACACTTCTTGATAATTTTAGTGAGAGATCATCTTATAATGCTACCGTCAATCAAAGCAAGATAAGATGCATAAAGGATAAACATCACATGCAATCAATATAAGTGATATGATATGGCCATCATCATCTTGTGCTTGTGATCTCCATCTCGAAGCACCGTCGTGATCACCATCGCCACCGGTAGCGACACCTTGATCTCCATCGTAGCATCGTTGTCGTCTCGCCAACTGTTGCTTCTCGACTATCGCTACCGCTTAGTGATAAAGTAAAGCAATTACATGGCGTTTGCATTTCATACAATAAAGCGACAACCATATGGCTCCTGCCGATTGCCGATAACTCGGTTACAAAACATGATCATCTCATACAATAAAATATAGCATCACGTCTTGACCATATCACATCACAACATGCCCTGCAAAAACAAGTTAGGCGTCCTCTACTTTGTTGTTGCAAGTTTTACGTGGCTGCTACGGGCTGAGCAAGAACCGTTCTTACCTACGCATCAAAACCACAACGATACTTCGTCAAATAGACTCCGTTTTAACCTTCTCAAGGACGGGCGTAGCCTTTTCAGTTCAACTAAAGTGAGAGAGGCAGACACCCGCCAGCCACCTTTAAGCACGAGTGCTCGTAGCAGTGAAACCAGTCTCGCGTAAGCGTCTGGCGTAATGTCGGTCCGGCCGCTTCATCTCACAATACCGCTGAACCAAAGTATGACATGCTGGTAGGCAGTATGACTTGTATCGCCCACAATTCACTTGTGTTCTACTCGTGCATATGACATCAACGCATAAAACCAGGCTCGGATGCCCTTTGTTGGGGAACGTAGTAATTTCAAAAAATTCCCTCGCACACGGGACCATGGTGATGGCATAGCAACGAGAGGAGAGTATTGTCTACGTACCCTCGTGAGACCAAAGCGAAGCGATCTGGCGTAGAGGAAGTAGTCGTGCGTTCTCCTCGCGATCCAGCCGATCCCAAAGACGTTACTCCGGCACCTCCGAGTCGATCTGGCGTAGTGGAAGTAGTCGTACGTTCTCCTCGCGATCCAGCAGATCCCAGCGCCGTTACTCCGGCGCCTCCGAGTTCTTGGCACACGTTCAGCTCGATGACGCTCCTCGGGCTCCGATCCAGCAAAGCTCCGGGGAGAGGGAGTTCTACCGACGCAGGGCTTCGCCTAAGCACTGCTGTGATATGACCGAGGTGGAATATGGTGGAAGGGGGCACCGCACACGGCTAAGGAACGATCTCAAGGATCAACTTGTGTGTTCTAGGGTGCCCCCCTACCCCCGTATATAAAGGAGGGAGGGAGGAGGTGGCCGGCCTCAAGGGGGCGCACCATGGGGAGGGAAACCTACTCCAAGTAGGTTTCCCTCTCCTTCCTTATCTTATTTGGAGGGAAGGAAGGAGTACTAGTATTAGGAAGTAGTACTAGTAGTAGGAATAGGAAGAGGGGAAGGAGAAAGGAAGGGGGCCCCCCTCCCAATTCGGATTGGGCTTGGGGCGCCCCCTCCCTTGTTCCTTCTCCTTCCTCCTACATGGGCCCAATAAGGCCCATATACCTCCGGGGGTTCGGTAACCTCCCGGAGCTCCTAACTTCTCCGGAACCTTTCCGGTGTCCAAATATATCCGTCCAATATATTAATCTTTATGTCTCGACCATTTCGAGACTCCTCGTCATGTACGTGATCATATCCGGACTCGAACAACCTTGGTACATCAAAATACATAAACTCATAATATAAGCATCATGAAACCTTAAGCGTCACGGACCCTACGGTTCGAGAATAATGTAGACATGACCGAGACATGTCTCGGTCAATAACCAATAGCGGGACCTGGATGCCCATATTGGTTCCTACATTTTCTACGAAGATCTTTATCGGTCAGACCGCATAACAAAATACGTTGGTCCCTTTGTCATCGGTATGTTACTTACCCGAGATTCGATCGTCGGTATCCAATACCTAGTTCAATCTCGTTACCGGTAAGTCTCTTTACTCGTTCCGTAATACATCATCTCACAACTAACTCATTAGTTGTAATGCTTGCAAGGCTTATGTGATGTGTATTACCGAGAAGGCCAGAGATACCTCTCCAGAGCAATCGGAGTGACAAAACCTAATCTCAAAATACGCCAACCCAACAAGTACCTTTGGAGACACCTGTAGTACTCCTTTATAATCACCCGATTACGTTGTGGCGTTTGGTAGTACCAAAGTGTTCCTCCGGTAAACGGAGTTGCATAATCTCATAGTTATAGGAACATGTATAAGTCATGAAGAAAGCAATAGCAATATACTAAGCGATCAAGTGCTAAGCTAACGGAATGGGTCATGTCAATCACATCATTCTTCTAATGAGGTGATCCCATTAATCAAATGACAACACATGTCTATGGTTAGGAAACATAACCATCTTTGATTAACGAGCTAGTCTAGTAGAGGCTTACTAGTGACTATCTGTTTGTCTATGTATTCACACATGTATTATGTTTCCGGTTAATACAATTCTAGCATGAATAATAAACATTTATCATGATATAAGGAAATAAATAATAACTTTATTATTGCCTCTAGGGCATATTTCCTTCAGCTTCACACTTGTCGGGGTTAGCAACTGTAACCGAGTTTGTGGGATCGCCCACTTTCACTGGTGCGGTGGAAAGTTTAAGCCCGTCTAAGAATTCCTTAAACATGTCTTTGACCTCGGTGCGTCATGGAGGTTTTCAATTTGTCCAACGCCACATTGAATTCCTCACGTGAGATCGAGTTACCCCATCTCCCGTGAGCGATATCGGATTCGCACCGAGTGCTCTCCACATCGTCTTCGACGTCAACCATACTCTTGGACGGTAAAGTCCTTAAAAAGAGACGAGGCTCTGATACCAATTGAAAGGATCAATATGGTTGACTAGAGGGGGGGTGAATAGGCAACTAACAATTTTTAGCTTTTCTTTACCAAATTAAACTTTGCAACAAAGTAGGTTCTCTAGATATGCAACTAGGTGGACAACCTATATGATGCAACAACCATAAGCACACAAGCAAGCAATGGATATAATGAAAATAAGCTTGCACAAGTAAAGGGATGAGATAACCAAGAGTGGAGCCGGTGGAGACGAGGATGTGTTACCGAAGTTCCTTCCTTTTGAGGGGAAGTACGTCTCCGTTAGAGCGGTGTGGAGGCACAATGCTCCCCAAGAAGCCACTAGGGCCACCGTATTCACCTCACGCCCTCACCCAATGCGAGATGCCGTGATTCCACTATTGGTGCCCTTTAAGGCGGCGACCGAACCTTTACAAACAAGGTTGGGGCAATCTCCACAACTTAATTGGAGGCTCCCAACGACACCACGAAGCTTCACCTTAATGGACTATGGCTTCACGGTGACCTCAACCGTCTAGGGTGCTCAAACACCCTAGAGTAACAAGATTCTCTAGGGATTAGTGGGGGGGGAATCAAATTTCTCTTGGTGGAAGTGTATATCGGGGCCTTCTCAACCAATCCCGAGCAAATCAACAAGTTTTATTGGCTAGGGCGAGAGAGATCGGGCGAAAATGGAGCTTGGAGCAACAATGGAGCTTAGGGTTGGAATAGGTGGTCAACTAAAGGTAGGAGACGACCCTTTTATAGTAGTGGACGAAATCCAACTGTTATCCACTTAACCAGCCCGCGACACGCGGTACTACCGCTCTAGAGGCGCGGTACTACCGCAAGGCCACGCGGTACTACCGTGGGCGACCACAGTACTACCGCTGCAGCAGCGGGGGCTAGAGCGAGCATGACGAGGCAAGATTACTACGCTGCAGTACTACCGCTCCCCTTGCGGTACTACCGCAAGACAGAAACCCTAAGTCTCGGAAGGGCGCGGATGAATAAAATTACATCCGTGCCTACTTCATTGGAAAATAAACGGTGCAAAAATCCGACACCGCGGTACTACCGGAGAGGAGTACTACAGTGGCTCTTTGGATCAGGTCGCGCGGTACTACTCAAGACGAGGCGCCGGTACTATGGAGGCGCGGATGTAAAAAATTACATCCGCCCCTACTACCGCAACCCAGCGGTACTTGGCCTGGGGGCCACAGTAGTACGACTCTAGAGGAGCGGTACTACCGTGGGCTCAGCACTACGCCTATGACCGCAGTACTACAAGATGCATGCGATACTACCGCTCCAAGGAGCAGTACTACCGCAAGCACAGCAACAGCAGCCAAGACAATCGCAAAGAGGATAAACAGGGAAGCTCCAAAGAACAAGGGAAAGGTGGAGACAAGGAAGGGAACGTGTACATGATGATTCCACCCAAACCTTTCCGACGCGGACCCCTTCTTAATAGTACGGCTTTCCTACGACTCAAATCCACCAAAAAGAAACGTAGAGAAACGCCGTCTTCAATAGTCTTCGAGGGGCACCAAACCGTCTTGTGCCTAGTGAAGAAGTGTCTGAGAAACTCAAGGCACACGATTAGTCCGCAAAAGCATTGTCATCAATCATCAAAACACCTTAGGGATAAATATGCACTTACAACATCATTCTCCTAATGATGTGATCCCGTTAATCAAATGACAACTCATGTCTATGGCTAGGAAACTTAACCATCTTTGATTCAACGAGCTAGTCAAGTAGAGGCATACTAGTAACATTCTGTTTGTCTATGTATTCACACATGTATCAAGTTTCCGGTTAATACAATTTTAGCATGAATAAAAAACATTTATCATGTAATAAGGAAATAAATAATAACTTTATTATTGCCTCTAGGGCATATTTCCTTCACTTACTTGAACAAGCATCCCATTTATGATTACCCCCTCTCGCAAGCATCCGCAACTACGAAAGAAGAATTAAAATAAATCTCCAGGGGGGACCCACCAGTGAGCCACAAGCTCAGGGGCGTCCCCGATGAGCTTGTGGGACCACCAGCAGGCCTCCAAGGCCCACCTTCTCCTATATGAAGCCATTTTCCCAATAAAAAAATCAAAAGAAGACTTTCGAGATGAAGCGCTGCCGTCTTGAGGCAGAACTTGGGCAGGAGCACTTCTGCTCTCCCGCGGAGCGATTTTGCCAGGGATACTTCCCACCGGAAGGGGGAAATCGAAGCCATTGTCATCATCAATGTTCCTCTCATCATGGGAGGACTCGTCTCTATCAACATCTTTACCAGCACCATATCATCTCCAAACCCTGGTTCATCTCTTGTATTCAATCTTTGTCCCAAAATATCAGATTAGTACTTGTGGGTTGCTAGTAGTGTTGATTACATTTTGTAGTTGATGCTAGTTGGTTTATTTGATGGAATATCGTATGTTCAGATTGTTAATCATATATTTATCTCCTGTGATCATGAATATGAATATGATTTGCGAGTAGTTACGTTTGTTCTTGAGGACACGGGAGAAGTCTTATTATAAGTAATCATGTGAAGTTGGTTTTCGCTCAATGTTATGATGATGTCTTGTGTTGTTCTTTGTCTAGTGGTGTCGTGTGACTGTCAACTACTTGACACATTACCATGCTTGGGCATAGAGGAAGGCATTGTGGGATTTCATAAGTAGATGATGATCTGCGAGAGTGATAGAAGTTTAAAACTTAGTTTATGCGCTATTCCGTAAGGGGCTGATTTGGATCCATACTATATAAAGGGGGTCCTCTTCACAAGAAGACCTACCTCTTCTCCATTGCTCCATTGTTGCCTTAAAGTTCAAAGTCGCCTGATCTCCCTTTCCTTAGCCATCAAAACTTGTTGATACTCTACGGTTTGGACGAGAAGGCCCCGATCTACACTTCCATCAAGAGAAATTTGATTCCCCGCTAATCTCTTGCGGATCTTGTTACTCTTGGGTATTTGGGCACCCTAGACAGAAGAGGTCACCTCGGAACCACGTTCCGTTGCGATTAATCTTTATGGTCGTGTTGGTAGCCTCCAATTAAGTTGTGGAGAGAGTCCCAAACTTGTTTGTAAAGGTTTTGTTGCCGCCTTCAAGTGCACCACTTGTGAAATCACGACATCTTGCACTGTGCGATGGCGTGAGGAGATTATGGTGGCCTAGTGGCTTCTTGGAGAGCATTGTGCGTCGACACCGCTCTAATGGATACATACCTCCCCTTAAATGGTGGGAACTTCG
Organism: Aegilops bicornis; assembly: GCA_021605145.1. Taxonomy (NCBI): domain Eukaryota; kingdom Viridiplantae; phylum Streptophyta; class Magnoliopsida; order Poales; family Poaceae; genus Aegilops; species Aegilops bicornis. The sequence goes on along the minus strand of CM038674.1, from coordinate 23,469,503 downwards.
GGAACACATCGTTATCTCCACCGGTTCTGTCGTGGAATTGTCACGGCAGATTCCTTAGTGTCAGGACTTAGTCGCGAGGCCAACGCATCTATGTGGTAGCTTGAGAGGGGTTGAGCGGAATCGAGAGACGCAACACAAGACAGGGATTTAGACAGCTTCGGGCCCCGGGAAACATCATCCGGTAAAAACCCTACATGTTGTTTGAGGCTAGGTCTCATTATCATCACGAGGGAGTTGCCGTAAACCGGCTCTCCTCTAATTGTGTCTAGCCCTAAGACTGTTTCTTCTTGCTTGTCACCTCCCCCCCTTTGGGGAGCCCTGCCCCTCCTTATATATGTTGAAGGGGCGGGTTACATGTGGCGTCCTATTAGGATTAGGACTAGTCTATCTCTAATGCAAACCGGATACAAGTCCTGGTCTTAACTCCTTGTAAGGTAAATATTCCTCATGCCTTTCCTCTTAAACCGGCCCACAATAGTTGAATCGGCCTTCATGAACCACCAGACGGGCCACTGGGTCTTGTCGCTCCTCTGACCCGTCCATGGGTCACCAGTGAGTTACAACGTCTGGCGGGTTCTTTGGTAAATTGCCGTGCAGGTGGGTCACCAGATGAATTTCGCCAAGTGCCGGCGGGACCTCAAATAAACCGCCAAGTCCGTAGGGTTAACTTCCCTATTGGTTTACACTGCGGGGTATATCCCGACATTAGCCCCAAGTTTAGCTTGGATTTATCCATGGTAAACTTATGCTTTAAAATAAACACCGTAACAAATTTGGCAGGTTGTGCTCCGGGTTAAGAATTCTTGTAGACCGGCACCTGATCGTCCTTAAGTCCTTTGTCATTTTCTCCTTCTAGAAAATCCGGGTCAATAACCAGCTTCCTACTCAAATTGCTGATGTTGGCTTCTTATAGAAAAAATATTGTGAAGAATAATCCACTTGAGTCGGCTTCCAAAGCGCCGGTTTAAGAAATATTGGTCTTGAAATACTCATCTGATATTCAACCGGTTTGAAGATGCGAGAACTTGCTTTTTTATCATTGCCAAAGACCGTCGGGTTATAAAAACTTGATAATTTCGAGTCATGATTGTTGCGGACACGGTTCATGATTGTTGCCAACGCCGGTTCATGATTATTAATGATGCCGGGTTGCAGCCACAGGTCATAATGATTGGTGACGCCTTGGTCAACCTAGTTTGCTCAATCGGAGAATTTGAAAATATTTCTTCGATAATAATATAATACCTGTAGCCCCCAAGTCTTTGAGCGAGAACAAAGTGGTGGCTTAAGACTTTGCTTCAATATAAATACTGCCACTTTCAAAAAATCCATGTTGTTCATCCCAAAGGACTAGTAAAAACTGAATACTCCATACTATGCAGCCCCCAAGTGTCGGGTTGTCATGCTTGCGACAACACAGGACTAGTAAGTGTCTTATACTCATAAAAACTTCAACCAGTGTAACCCCCAAGGGCCGGGTCATTATGCAATCATGAGCAGGGACTTTGTAGGTATAATCATGTAGATTGGAGCAATGATGAGTAGCCCCCAAGGGCCGCTCAAGAAGATAATATTGAGCTGGGACTTAATATATACTTCAATGAAAATAACATCATATGATGTAACCCCATCATGGGACTTGAATCCACGTCCACAAGGTTAAGAGCCTTGTGCCTTACCAAGCGATGGACCCTTCAATATAATGAAAAAAACTTTGTACCTTCAACTGTTGGCGGGAGCAATTGGTAGCCCCCAAGGGCCATCTCATTATGATGTAATGAGTCGGGTCTTCAATAAGGCCAATAAAAATGACTTTGCATTAGCCCCCAAGTGTCATCGTGCATGCTTGCAGCAACATGAGACTTGCATATTTGATGTAATCTCAATTTGAATAATGTAGCCCCCAAGTGCCGGGTCGTAAGCCTGCAGCGACTCGGGACTATTCCTTCAATTGTAGAATAAATCATATCCATTAATAATATGATAACCATTGCGCTAAAAGCGACTTTGAAAACCTCAATTATAATATTGGTTATTGATAACCATAATAAAAATCTAGCCGTGTTGGCTATTAAAGATAACATAATCTGGTATGAAAAACCTTATTCATTCAATATCATAATGAAAATTCAGCCAAGTTTGGCTATTTGAATAATATAACCCAATGATTTATAAGCGCATGATTCCAATGGCGCCAATCCAAATATGTCTTGGCGACTTATAGTCCAAAGCCGGGCGGGTTAACAAACACCGGATAATTTCTCATCATATCTTGGTGACTTATCATCTTAAAGCCGAGCCGGTTTAATAAACACCGTATAATTTATCATCATGCTTTATTCAACCTGTCTCTGCATACAACAGGTTTAAAGTGTCTGGCGGTTTATCACGGACGGGTCATAATGCCCAACATATAACCCAGGTTTATAACCAAGGCTGCACTTAAGAATAATCAATGAAATATATCATACCTGTGACATTAAATCACATCATTGGTTTACCAACTTTTTGTAGTAAGGGTGATAACCCCAATCTTGAGTAATGATAACTCCTTTCATACTGTGCCAGTTTATGATAAAACCGTACCGGGTTGTGATAAACACCGGTTTAACTATATATAATACTGGCGACTCGTAGTCAAACCAGACTGGGCGGATAGTCTCCGGATTATGAATTGATCATGTACTGACAACTTGTAATTGAAAGTCAAGCCGGGTTAATGAACACCGGTTTACTCCATAATAAGATGGTAACATAAAATCAAACCGGGCAGATAGTCTCGGATTAGGATTTGACCGTGTTCCGCCAATTTGTAATTGACCGTCTGAACGGATTAACAATGTCGGTTTAAAACGCATAGAAGTAAAAGTTCTTTAGCAAAAAGAACAGAATTCAAGCAAAGGCAAAATAAAACCATTGCAAATGAGGCTTTCTTGAGCCGATCGGATGGTGTTACCATGGTCGGACACGACCAAGCTCCCAATAAGGTGTAGCTATGGTTCAAGTCAGCCAGGTCCCCAATCAAACCGTGGCATTATGCCGATCAAGTGGTGTGGCAATGGTTCGGGTTCGACCAAGCCCCCAAGTGACTCTATGGCCTTAGGCCGATCAAGAGGCGTGGATCGTTCGAGACTTGACCATGTCCCCAAGTGATCTGGTGGCTTTCGCCTATCAAAAGGTGTTGCATTGGTTCGGACACGACCAAGCCCCCAAGTGATGTTGTGGCACTAGGCCGATCAAGAGGCGTGGCTATGGTTCGGATACGACCAAGCCCCCAAGTGATCAATAATATGATAAGCCAATAAGGCATGATACCCATGTTTGAATCGCGCATCATGGCAGCAGGTCCTCTTTGGCACCTTTTTAACTTATTGTAAGAGATAAATCCTTCTTGAACCGGGATTTTGAACCGGATATCGAGAGCTTCAAAGCTTTGTGGGAGACATCTTTTTCTTGAACCGGTTTTTAAACCAGAATCTTTATTTTCAGCCGGAAATTTTCTGACGGCCTTTAAACTCGAACTTGCGAAGCTAATTCCTTTTGAACCGGACATTTTTAAACAGGATTTTTAGAGCTTGAGCTTTGCGGAGAACAGATTTCCCTTGAACCGGATTGTAACCCGGATATTTGAGAGCTTCAGTGAGACTGACTTTCCTTGAGCCGGATTTTAAGCCGGAATCCTTTCTGATGACCCGGGACCTCTTCATTGAGTCCGGATTTTGTAACTACCATATACTTTCCAAGCCGGAAATTTTCTGACAGCCTTCAATTAACAGTAGCCTCCGGGACCGGGTTATCTTTCCCTCCATCGTCCTGGGGTTCTTAAATTTCTTTGGCCGGCAAGATTTGCTTTGAGTCATGTCATCGTAGCCCCCGAGTCTCAAAGGTGACTCGAGGAGTTGGCTTGAGACTCTCCATATTTGACCGTGATATAAACCGGCATAACTTGTATATCATTGATGTTGATAGCACGATGTGAGTCCACAGAAGGTTGAGATGACTGCGACGGGTTGTAAATGATCCCGTATGAGCCGTGTCAGAAACTCGACCAATGGTTCCTTCCAACTGGCTAATTGAAGTTACCCAAACTGTAGTGGCGGTGACTTGTGTGCCTGCCCATTGAGCCATCCAGTGCAGACGGCGGTCGATGGTATATGATAATTTCCCTCCATTTTGTTGAAAGAAAACCGGGCTACCCAACTGCATGACTTGCTCATGCGCATAAAAGCGGCCCGGTATGTTGATGTAGACCAGCCGCGAGAGCGGACGGCAAAGACGACCGCAACATCGAGGCGACTTTGATAGATGAGTCGGCCGCGACATTGTAAACCGGTGCGAACGGGAAAATCGGCACCGATGTCATACACCCGGCCGCAGACGGGCGAGTTAATCGCAGACGTGGTCCCGGCAAATTGATGTAAACCGGGCCACAGGGACGACAACTTGCTCACGTTCATTCATCAGGTGGCATGACACGGACGAAACGCCAGTGCAGAACGTTGCTAGCACATGCTCCGTGCCCGTAATATAATACCTCATTTGTAATGAACAATTGTCCTGCGTCAAGAAATATCACATGCCAAAGTAATTGTTCCTTGACAAAAATAATATGCGCTAATAAAATAGGCCTTAGATGGATATCACCTGATATGTTAGGTCGGAATTATCCACCACAGAGTTGATGATCACCACGATGAAGCTGAAATCAATCATGGACAAGTCGGCCAGAAGAGCAGACGGATGATCTGGCCGCGGTGTTGTTAACCGGTGCGGACGAGCAAGTTGTCCTCCGTGTTGTAAACCGGCGCGGATGCATGAACCGGTGGCCAGGGCGGACGGGCGAGTCATCCGTGGTGTTGTAAGGTGGCACGGACGGGCGAGTTGGCCAGCGCGTTGATGTAAACCGGACCGCGGGGGCGGCGGTTTGTGTTCCGATTTATCAGTGTGATATACGCAGATGCCGTTGTAGAGCAGCTAGCGTGCGCGCCGTCCGCGGTAGGGCATCACTTTTATAGTGAGCACTTGTCCTGTATAAAAAGATAGAGGCCAGAGTAATTGTTTCTTTGACGAAAATAATATTGTGCTAATGAAATAGATTTAGACCGATATCACCTGATTTTTTGTCGGGTGAACGTGCATACTGGCGTTCAATAATGCTGAATCAGTTCGTCTCCTCTGGTTGCCTCTTTTTTTTATCTAGGAAACCACGCCATGCAATGCTGGATAATTGTTGAGCGCTTGCTGACACTATCTCCTTGGATGTACGACCAACACTCCCGGTTAGAGATTGAACCGTGTGTGAAGGTACTGGAAGTGCATGGAAGGTGAATAGTATATGCATGTGATTAGCACTTTGGCCGCATAATCCATGCATGTAGCAGTTTTCTCCTTATCCCTTATTTCCTTCTGCCTTCCCTTCTCTGAAAAAATAACAAGGCCCAACGGTGCTGTGTGTCACGGCGGCTCGTCGGCGCAGGCTGACGCAGCAAATCCCGCTCACTTGACAGTCTTGCTTTCCATATTTCTATCTTCCTCAATCCGTACATAAGTCAAACTTGTCGTACTAGCCGCTCAATGAACCAGGCAATTGGATCAGAGCATAAAGGCGATGTAATACTCATCCGTACTAATCTTCATTATATACTGGTGGAAGTACTTTTGGATTGATTTGTCCTCCACGCCCAAAGTAACAGGAGCCATAATAAATTCCTTCGGGACTTCACAATCGAAGGGGCCAGGTGGAGGCGTTCTGAAACGACTCGGAGTCGAGATTAGGACGGCTCTGTCACGGGCGCTCGGAGGTGCAAGGCAGTACAGGGCGTGCGGGGCGGAACCTGGCCTGGTGGTGCAACGGCAACGCAGAGGCTGGGCCACTGCGGGCCACTGCATGCGGAGACCGACGCGAGGCGACAGGTTGATTTTCTTCCATTCCTTGCTTTCCAACCGTAGACCACCCGGACGAGCAATGACTTTAGGCGATTTTAATTTCCGAAACGCACATGGACTGGGATCCCATCGGGACAGCGATTGATCCTCCTGGTAGGTTTTCTCCTGCGTGTCTAGTAGCGACCGGATCCATGAGAAAATAGCAGCAGAAATCACGCCTGATCTCCTCGGGAGTAGACGACGATTTTATCAAAACAGCTCCACCTGATTTTCTTCGCAGGTATAACAACAGTCATGCATATGGAAGGTACTGGATTTGCCTCAGAACGGATCGTGCCGCGTGGTAATCTAGATGTATATATTTTTTTAGTCGGACTTGGCGACTTGCTGCGGTGCAAACTGACGCAACCCTAGTTTCTCATGAATTCATCAATCGCGAGCTTCTCAATCCTGGAAAGAAATTCCTCCAAGAACTCAACACCATCGTGCGCGGGCCCCACAGTGGGCGTCAACTGTCGTGGAATTGTCACGGCAGATGTCCTTAGTGTCAGGACTTAGTCGCGAGGCCAACGCATCTATGTGGTAGCTTGAGAGGGGTTGAGCGGAATCGAGAGACGCAACACAAGACAGGGATTTAGACAGCTTCGGGCCCCGACAGGTTCCACTCGTGGTTACGTCTAACCTTTACTTTGTGCAAGCTTATATCATGTTTTATATTGTGCTTGCTTGTGTTGTTGTTTTTGTTGTGCTTGTTGATACGTCTCCAACGTATCTATAATTTATGAAGCATTCATGCTATTTTATTATCTGTTTTGAATGATTACGGGCTTTATTATACACTTATATTACTTTTGGGACTAACCTATTAACCGGAGGCCCAGCCCATATTGTCGCTTTTTATTGCCCTGCTTCAAAGATTTCGAGGAAAATGAATATCAAAGCGGAGTCCAAACGGAATGAAACCTTTGGTAGCGTGATTTTACGGAAGAATATGATCCTGGAGACTTGGAGTTCACGTCAGAAGATCCTCGAGGACGCCAGGAGATAGGAGGGCGCGCCCCCCTGTCTCGTGGGCCCCTCGAGCACCTCCCGACCGACTTCTTTCGCCTATATAAGCCTACGTACCCTAAAAACATCGAATATCAAGATAGATCGGGAGTTCCGCCGCCGCAAGCCTCTGTAGCCACCAGAAACCTCTCGGGAGCCCGTTAGGCACCTAGGGAGGAACCCATCACCGGTGGCCATCTTCATCATCCGGCGCTCTCCATGATGAGGAGGAGTAGTTCACCCTCGGGTGAGAGTATGTACCAAGTAGCTATGTGTTTTATCTCTCTCTCTCTCTCTCTCTCTCTCTCTCTCTCTCTCTCTCTCTCTCTCTCTCTCTCTCTCGTGTTCTCTCTATGGCACGATCTTGATGTATCGCGAGCTTTGTTATTATAGTTGGATCTTATGATGTTTCTCCCCCTCTGCTCTCTTGCGATGAATTGAGTTTCCCTCTTGAAGTTATCTTATCGGATTGAGTCTTTATTTGAGAACACTTGATGTATGTCTTGCCGTGTTTATCTGTGGTGACAATGGGATATCACGTGCCACTTGATGTATGTTTTTGTGACCAACTTGAGGGTTCCGCCCATGAACCTATGCATATGGGTTGGCACACGTTTTCTTGACTCTCCGGTAGAAACTTTGGTGCACTCTTTGAAGTACTTTGTGTTGGTTGGATGAATCTGAGATTGTGTGATGCATATCGTATAATCATGCCCACAGATACTTGAGGTGACAATGGAGTATCTAGGTGACATTAGGGTTTTGGTTGATTTGTGTCTTAAGGTGTTATTCTAGTACGAACTCTTGAATAGATTGATATGAAAGAATAACTTTGAGGTGGTTTCGTACCCTACCATAATCTCTACGTTTGTTCTCCGCTATTAGTGGCTTTGGAGTGACTCTTTGTTGCATGTTGAGGGATTGTTATATGATCTATCTATGTTATTATTGTTGAGAGAACTTGCACTAGTGAAAGTATGAACCCTAGGCCTTGTTTCCTATCATTGCAATACCGTTTACGCTCACTTTTATCATTAGTTACCTTGCTGTTTTTACAGTTTCAGATTACAAATACCTTTATCTACTGTCCATATTGCACTTGTATCACCACCATCTCTTCGCCGAACTAGTGCACCTATACAATTTACCATTGTATTGGGTGTGTTGGGGACACAAGAGACTCTTTGTTATTTGGTTGCAGGGTTGCTTGAGAGAGACCATCTTCATCCTACGCCTCCCACGGATTGATAAACCTTAGGTCATCCATTTGAGGGAAATTTGTGTTGGAAATATGCCCTAGAGGCAATAATAAATTAGTTATTATTATTATATTTCCTTGTTCATGATAATCTTTTATTATCCATGCTATAATTGTATTGATAGGAAACTCAGATACATGTGTGGATACATAGACAACACCATGTACCTAGTAAGCCTCTAGTTGACTAGCTCGTTGATCAATAGATGGTTACGGTTTCACGACCATGGACATTGGATGTCGTTGATAACGGGATCACATCATTAGGAGAATGATGTGATGGACAAGACCCAATCCTAAGCCTAGCACAAAGATCGTGTAGTTCAGATGCTAAAGCTTTTCTAATGTCAAGTATCATTTCCTTAGACCATGAGATTGTGCAACTCCCGGATACCGTAGGAATGCTTTGGGTGTACCAAACGTCCACAACGTAAATCGGGTGGCTATAAAGGTACACTACGGGTATCTCCGAAAGTGTCTATTGGGTTGGTACGAATCGAGATCGGATTTGTCACTCCGTGTGACGGAGAGGTATCTCTGGGCCCACTCGGTAGGACATCATCATATGCGCAATGCGACCAAGGAGTTGATCACGAAATGATGTGTTACGGAACGAGTAAAGAGACTTGCCGGTAACGAGATTGAACAAGGTATAGGATACCGACGATCGAATCTCGCGCAAGTACTATACCGGTAGACAAAGGGAATTGAATACGGGATTGATTGAATCCTTGACATCGTGGTTCATCAGATGAGATCATCGTGGAACATGTGGAAGCCAACATGGGTATCCAGATCCCGCTGTTGGTTATTGGCCGGAGAGTTGTCTCGGTCATATGCGCATGGTTCCCGAACCCGTAGGGTCTACACACTTAAGGTTCGATGGCGCTAGGGTTATAGGAATAGATGTACGTGGTTACCGAATGTTGTTCGGAGATCCCGGACGTCACGAGGAGTTCCGAAATGGTCCGGAGGTAAAGATTTATATATGGGAAGTCATCATACGGTCACCGGAGTAATTCGGGGTTACGGTATTGTCTGGGACCATCAAGGGGTTCCGGGGGTCCACCGGGAGGGTCCACCTGCCCCGGAGGGCCCTATGGGCTGTTTGTGGAGAGGGACCAGCCCCTTAGTGGGTTGGGCGCCTCCCCTTTAGGGCCCATGCGCCTAGGGTTTTGGGGGGAACCCTAAGGGGGGCGCCCCCTTGCCTTGGGGGGCAAGGCAACCCCCTGGCCGCCGCCCCCTCCTCGGATTGGATCTGAGGGGGTCGCCCCCCCCCCTCTCCCTTGCCCCTATATATATGTGGGGGGTGGGAGGGAAGCCGCACCCAAGTTCTGGCGCAGCCCTCCCCCTCTCCCAAGTCCTCCTCCTCTCCCGCGGTGCTTGGCAAAGCCCTGCAGGATTGCCACACTCCTCCTTCAACACCACGGCGTCGTGCTGCTGCTGGACGGAGTCTTACCCAACCTCTCCTTCTCCCCTTGCTGGATCAAGGCGTGGGAGACGTCACCGGGCTGCACGTGTGTTGAACGCGGAAGCGCCGTTGTTCGGCGCTTAGATCGGAATCAACCGCGATCTGAATCGCTACGAGTACAACTCCTTCATCCGCGTTCTTGTAACGCTTCCGCATCGCGATCTTCAAGGGTATGAAGATGCACTCTCCTCTCTCTCGTTGCTAGTATCTCCGTAGATTGATCTTGGAGATGCGTAGAAAATTTTGAATTTCTGCTACGTTCCCCAACAATTTGCTATTGTCCTACAAACCTGTGCACTTGCAGGCCCACCAACGTCTACAAGAAGAAGGTTGCGTAGTAGACATCAAGCTCTTTTATGACGCCGTTGCCGGGGAGGTGAGTGCTTGAAGGTATATCTTTAGATCTTGCAATCGAATCTTTTTGTTTCTTGTTTTATCACTAGTTTAGTTTATAAAAGAAAACTACAAAAATATGGAATTGAGTTTGTCTCATACGCTTCATATTTTTAATATCTTTCGTGAGTATGATGGAAAGGAAAATTGTGCCAAAGTGTTAGAAGAAGAATGCATTAAAATGTTTGGCAGTAAATCTTTGTATGATGAGCATGATTGCAATGTTGTTAGTATGAATTCCTTGAATATCCATGATGCTAATGATATGCAAAGCCACAAGCTTGGGGAAGCTATGTTTGATGAAGATGATATTTTTTGTCCCCCAAGTTTTGATGAGCAAATTTACTATGATGATAGCATGCCTTCTACCTATGATGATTATATTGATGAAAGTGGGTTTGGAAGAGTGCCAACTTTAGGAAGTAGTGATCCCACAATATTGGAGGGTGTTGAATCTTTTAATATTTATGAAAGTGGATTTGGAGAGGTCATGACTTTATTTAGTGATGTATCCACTATTTCTAAGAGGTTTCAATTGATTATGATGAGAACAAAGTTGCTACTTATGATTATTATTGTGATGAAACTTATGCTATAAAGAGTAGTGATGATTATATTTATAAAACTTGTCATGATTATGATTACCCTTTTCTGAACATTACTCTTTTAATGTGGAAACAATTTATAGTATTCAAGTCTCTTATGATACTCCCACTATTCCGAATGAGAAGAATTTTGCTTATGTGGAGAGTAATAAATCTTCTATGCTTGTAGATCATGAAAAGAATGCTTTAGGTGCTAGTTATATTGTTGAATTCATTCATGATGCTACTGAAAATTATTATGAGGGAGGAACATATGCTTGTAGGAATTGCAATAATATCAAGTTTCCTCTCTATGTGCTTAAAGTTTTGAAGTTATGCTTGTTTTGCCTTCCTATGCTAGTTGATTATTGTTCCCATAAGTTGTTTGCTCACAAAATCCCTATGCATAGGAAGTGGATTAGACTTAAATGTGCTAGTCATATTCTTCATGATGCTCTCTTTATGTTTCAATTCTTATCTTTTATGCGAGCATCATTGAAATCATCATGCCTAGCTAGGGGCGTTAAACGATAGCGATTGTTGGGAGGCAACCCAATTTTATTTTAGTTTCTTGTTTTTTGGTTCTGTTTAGTAATAAATAATCCATCTAGCTTCTTTTTAGATGTGTTTTCATGTTTTAATTAGTGTTTGTGCCAAGTAGAACCTTTGGGAAGACTTGGGTGAAGTCTTTATGATCATGCTGTAAAAAAAAGAAACTTTAGCGCTCACGAGATTAGCTATAACTTTTTACTGGAGAGTGCTATTTAGTTGATTCTTTTTGCAGATGATTACTAGAAAAATTCCTCAGGTCCACCAATTTATTTTAGAATTTTTGGTGTTCCAGAAGTTTGCGTTAGTTACAGATAGGGGTGGGCATAAAAACCGACCAACCGAATACCAAACGGAAACCGTAACCGAATAAACCGAATTTTCGGTTTTTATTGTTGGTACAGCTAAATTTGGTTTTTACTTTCAATAACCGAACTCACATCGGTCGGTTCGGTATTAAATTGTTAACCGGAAAAGAAACCGAAGCGTGCATGACACAGCCTTCCATGCAGCTCCTGTCTGACGTCCATCAGGCATCTTATCAACCGATCGCGGCCACAAGATGTAGTCGTATAATATCTGAGCAGCCCCCACTTGCTACGTTTTTATCTTCTTGAGGCAACCCCACGTGCTACATTTTTTTAACCGAGCCCCACATAAAATAAAACATGGGCCGGCCACCTATTTGCATGGCCCAAACACAACTGACGGTACTTTGTGGGCTAGCGAAGTGCCTAGTTGTTGGAAATATGCCCTAGAGGCAATAATAAAAGGATTATTATTATATTTCCTTGTTCGTGATAATTGTCTTTTATTCATGCTATAATTGTATTATCCGGAAATCGTAATACACGTGTGAATACATAGACCACAATATGTCCCTAGTGAGCCTCTAGTTGACTAGCTCGTTGATCAATAGATAGTCATGGTTTCGACTATGGACATTGGATGTCATTGATAACGGGATCACATCATTAGGAGAATGATGTGATGGACAAGACCCAATCCTAAGCATAGCACAAGATCGTGTAGTTCGTTTTGCTAGAGCTTTTCCAATGTCAAGTATCTCTTCCTTAGACCATGAGATCGTGTAACTCCGGATACCGTAAGAATGCTTTAGGTGTACCAAAGCGTCCTAGCGTAACTGGGTGACTATAAAGGTGCACTACGGTATCTCTGAAAGTGTCATTGGGTTGACACGGATCGAGACTAGGATTTGTCACTCCGTATGACGTAGAGGTATCTACGGGCCCACTCGGTAATGCATCATCATAATGAGCTCAAAGTGACCAAGTGATTGGTTACAGGATCATGCATTATGGTACGAGTAAAGTGACTTGCCGTGCTTGAGGCTGAACGAGGTATTGGGATACCGACGATCGAGTCTCGGGCAAGTAACGTCTGCGATTGACAAAGGGAATTGAATACGGGATTAATTGAATCCTCGACATCGTGGTTCATCCGATGAGATCATCGAGGAGTATGTGGGAGCCAACATGGGTATCCAGATCCCGCTGTTGGTTATTGATCGTAGAGTCATCTCGGTCATGTCTGCATGTCTCCCGAACCCGTAGGGTCTACACACTTAAGGTTCGGTGACGCTAGGGTTGTATGAATATGAGTATGCAGCAAACCAAAAGTTGTTCGGAGTCCCGGATGAGATCCCGGACGTCACGAGGAGTTTCAAATGGTCCTGAGGTAAAGAATTATATATAGGAAGTGCTATTTCGCCATCGGGAGAATTTCGGGGAGTTACTGTATTGTATCGGGACCACGGAAGGGTCCCGAGGTCCACCGGTGGGGCCACCTATCCCGGAGGGCCCGTGGGCTGAAGTGGGAGGAACCAGCCTGGTGGGCTGGTGCGCTTCACTTGGGCCCCCTCGCCTAGGGTTGGAAACCCTAGGGTGAAGCGCCCACTTGCCTTGGGGAAAGCCTTCCCCTTGGCTGCCACCCCTTGGGAGATTAGATCTCCAGGGCAGCGCCCCAGGGGCCTATATAAAGGGGAGGGAGGGGGCAGCCAGCCTTGCATCTTGGCGCCTCCCTCTCCCCTGCTACACCTCTCCTCCTCCGTCACGTGCTTGGCGAAGCCTGCCGATCTTGCTTCTCCACCAACACCACGCCGTCTTCTTGCTGGAGCCATCTTCCTCAACCTCTCCTTCCCCTTGCTGGATCAAAAAGGAGGAGACGTCATCTGCTCCGTACGTGTGTTGAACGCGGAGGTGCCGTCCATTCGGCACTCGGTCATCGGTGATTTGTATCACGGCGAGTACGACTCCATCAACCACGTTCTAGTGAACGCTTCCGCACGCGATCTACAAGTGGTATGTAGATGCAATCTCTCTCCCATGACTCGTTGCTTAGATGAACTCATAGATGGATCTTGGTGAAATCATAGGAAAAATTTTTATTTTCTGCAACGTTCCCCAACAGTGGTATCAGAGCTAGGTCTATGCGTAGTTCTCTATTGCACGAGTAGAACACAAATTTTGTTGTGGGCGTAGATCTTGTCAACTTGCTTACCGCTACTAGTCTTTTCTTGCTTCAGTTGTATTGTGGGATGAAGCGGCCCGGACCGACCTTACACGTACGCTTACGTGAGGCGGAGTTCCACCGGTGACATGCACTAGTTGCATAAGGTGGCTAGCGAGTCTGTCTCTCCTACTTTAGTTGGAGCGGATTAGATGAAAAGGGTCCTTATGAAGGGTAAATAGAAGTTGACAAAATCACGTTGTGGTTATTCGTAGGTAAGAAAAGCGTTCTTGCTAGAACCCAATTGCAGCCACGTAAAAGATGCAACAACAATTAGAGGACGTCTAACTTGTTTTTGCAGCAATTGTCATGTGATGTGATATGGCCGAAGTTGTGATGAATGATGAATGATATATTGTGATGTATGAGATCATGTTCTTGTAATAGGAATCACGACTTGCATGTCGATGAGTATGACAACCGGCGAGCCATAGGAGTTGTCTTAATTATTGTATGACCTGCGAGTCATTGATTCAACGCTATGTAAATTACTTTACTTTATTGCTAAACGTGTTAGCCACAGTAGTAGAAGTAATAGTTGGCGAGCAACTTCATGGAGACACGATGATGGAGATCATGATGATGGAGATCATGGTGTCATGCCGGTGACAAGATGATCATGGAGCCCCGAAGATGAAGATCAAAGGAGCTATATGATATTGGCCATATCATGTCACTACTTTATATAATTGCATGTGATGTTTATTATGTTTTATGCATCTTGTTTACTTAGAACGACGGTAGTAAATAAGATGATCCCTTATAATAATTTCAAGAAAGTGTTCCCCCTAACTGCGCACCGTTGCTAAAGTTCGTCGTTTCGAAGCACCACGTGATGATCGGGTGTGATAGATCCTTACGTTCACATACAACGGGTGTAAGACAGTTTTACACATGCATAAACACTTAGGGTTAACTTGACGAGCCTAGCATGTACAGACATGGCCTCGAACACAAGAGACCGAAAGGTCGAACATGAGTCGTATGGAAGATACGATCAACATGGAGATGTTCACCGACGATGACTAGTCCGTCTCACGTGATGATCGGACACGGCCTAGTCGACTCAGATCATGTAACAATTAGATGACTAGAAGGATGTCAAATCTGAGTGGGAGTTCATTAAATAATTTGATTAGATGAACTTAATTATCATGAACATTAGTCTAAAATCTTTGCAAAATGTCTTGTAGATCAAATGGCCAACGCTCATGTCACCATGAACTTCAAAGCGTTCTAGAGAAAACCAAAGTGAAAAGACGATGGCGGCAACTATTGGACTGGGTCCTAACACGAGGATCATCCTCATAGCAGCCAAGAAACAATATGTCCTAGAAGCACCGCTAGGTGATGCACCCATCCCAGAGAACCAACACATTATGAATGCTTGGCGGTCTCGTCTTGATGATTACTCCCTCGTTCAAGGCGGCATGCTTTACGACTTAGAACCGGGGCTCCAAAAGCGTTTTGAGCAACACGGAGCATATGAGATGTTCGAGGAGCTGAAAATGGTTTTCCAAGCTCATGCGGGTCGAGAGATATGAAGTCTCCGACAAGTTCTATAGTTGTAAGATGGAGGAAAACAGTTACGTCAATGAGCACATACTCAAAATATGCAGGTTGCACAACCGCTTTGTCGGTGGACATTAACCTCCCGGACGAGGCGGTCATTGTGAGAATCCTTCAGACGCTCCCACCAAGCTACAAGAGCTTTGTGATGAACTACAATATGCAGGGGATGGTGAAGACCATTCTGAAGTATTCTCGATCTTTGAAGTCGGCAGAGGTTGAAATCAAGAAAGAACATCAAGTGTTGATGGTCAATAAAACCACTAAGTTCAAAAAAGGGCAATGGTAAGAAGAACTTCAAGAAGGACGGCAAAGATGTTGCCGCCCTGCAAGCAAGTTGCCGGAAGAAGTCAAAGAATGAACCCAAGCACGAGACAGAGTGCTTTTATTGCAAAGGGAAGGGCCCTTTGGAAGCGGAACTGCCCCAAATACTTAGCGCATAAGAAGGCCGGCAACACTAAAGCTATATTTGATATACATGTAATTGATGTGTACCTTACCCGATTACTTCGTAGTAACTCCCGGGTATTTGATACCGGTGTCGTTGCTCATATTTGTAACTCACACAGAGCTGCGGAATAAAAGGAGACTGGCGAAGGGCGAGGTGACGATGCTTGGCGTCGGGAATGGTTCCAAGGTCGATGTGATCGCCGTCGGCACACTACCTCTACATTTACCTACGGGATTAGTTTTGAACCTCAATAATTGTTATTTAGTGCCAAGTTTGAGCATGAACATTGTATCGAGGATCTCGTTTAATGCGAGATGGCTACTCATTTAAATCCGAGAATAATGGTTGTTCTATTTATATGAGAGATATGTTTTATGGTCATGCTCCGATGGTCAATGGTTTATTCTTAATGAATCTCGAGCGTAATATTACACATATTCATAGTGTGAATACCAAAAGATGTAAAGTTGATAACGATAGTCCCACATACTTGTGGCACTTTGCCGCCTTGGTCACATTGGTGTCAAGGGCATGAAGAAGCTCCATTCGATGGACTTTTTAGTCTCTCGATTATGAATCATTTGACACATGCGAACCATGCCTTATGGGCAAAATGACCAAGACTCCGTTCTCTGGAACAATGGAGCGAGCAACCAACTTATTGGAAATCATACATACCGATGTGTGCGGTCCAATGAGCGTCAAGGCTCGCGGAGGATATCGTTATGTTCTCACTCTCACTGATGACTTGAGTAGATATGGGTATGTCTACTTGATGAAACACAAGTCTGAGACCTTTGAAAAGTTCAAGGAATTTCAGAATGAGGTGGAGAATCACCATGACCGAAAAATAAAGTTCTTACGATCAGATCGTGGAGGAGAATATTTAAGTCACGAATTTGGTACACACTTAAGGAAATGTGGAATCGTTTCACAACTCACGCCGCCAGGAACACCTCGGTAGTAATGGTGTGTCCGAACGTCGCAATCGAACTCTATTGGATATGGTGCGATCTATGATGTCTCTTACAGATTTACCGCTATCATTTTGGGGATACGCTCTAGAGACAGCTACATTCACTTTAAATAGGGCACCGTCTAAATCCGTTGAGACAACACCGTATGAATTATGGTTTGGAAAGAAACCTAAGCTGTCGTTTCTAAAAGTTTGGGGATGCGATGCTTATGTCAAGAAACTTCAACCTGAAAAGCTCTAACCCAAGTCGGAAAAATGCGTCTTCATAGGATACCCTAAGGAAACCATTGGGTATACCTTCTACCTTAGATCCGAAGGCAAGATCTTTGTTGCCAAGAACGGCTCCTTTCTGGAAAAAGAGTTTCTCTCGAAAGGAGTAAGTGGGAGGAAAGTAGAACTCGATGAAGTACTACCTCTTGAACCGGAAAGTAGTGCAGCTCGGAAAATGTTCTGTGGTGCCTACACCCTCTTGGATAGGAAATTAATGATGATGATCAAGGTACTTGGATCAAGTTGCTCTTGAACTTCAGAGGTCCACAAGGACACGTTCCACACCAGAGTGGTATGGCAACCACATCACGGAAATCATGTTGTTAGACAACGGTGAACCTTCGAACTATGAAGAAGCAATGGCGGGCCCGGATTCCAACAAATGGCTTGAAGCCATGCAATCCAAGATAGGATCCATGTATGAAAAAAAGTATGGACTTTGATAGACTTGCCCGATGATCGGCGAGCGATAGAAAACAAATGGATCTTTAAGAAGAAGACGGACGCGGATGGTAATGTCACCATCTATAAAGCTCGACTTGTCGCTAAGGGTTATCGGCAAGTTCAAGGGATTGACTACGATGAGACTTTCTCTCCCGTAGCGAAGCTTAAGTCCGTCCGAATCATGTTAGCAATTGCCGCATACTATGATTATGAGATATGGCGGATGGACGTCAAAGCGGCATTCCTTAACGGTTATCTTAAGGAAGAGTCAGTATATGATGCAAGGAAGGTTTTGTCGACCCTAAGAATGCTAACAAGGTATGCAAGCTCCAATGATCCATTTATGGGCTGGTGCAAGCATCTCGGAGTTGGAACATTCGCTTTGATGAGATGATCAAAGCGTTTGGGTTTATCTTGAGACTTATGGAGAAGCCTGCGTTTACAAGAAAGTGAGTGGGAGCTCTGTAGCATTTCTCATATTATATGTAGATGACATACTTTTGATGGGAAATGATATAGAACTCTTGGACAACATTAAGGCCTACTTGAATAAAAGTTTTTCAATGAAGGACCTTGGAGAAGCTGCTTATATATTAGGCATCAAGATCTATAGAGATAGATCGAGACGCCTCATAGGTCTTTCACAAAGCACATACCTTGATAAGATTTTGAAGAAGTTCAAAATGGATCAGTCCAAGAAAGGGTTCTTGCGTGTACTGCAAGTTGTGAGATTGAGCTCGGCTCAATGCCCGACCACGGCAAAAGATAAAGAAGAGATGAGCGTCACCCCCTATGCCTCGGCCATAGGTTCTATTATGTATGCCATGCGTGTACCGGACTGATGTAAACCTTGCCGTAAGTTTGGTAGGAAGGTACCAAAGTAATCCCGCAAGGAACACCGGACAATGACCAAGAATATCCTGAAGTACCGAAAAGGACAAAGGACATGTTTCTCATTTATGGAGGTGACGAAGAGCCTCGTCAGAAGGGTTACGTCGACGCTAGCTTCGACACGCATCTGGATGACTCTAAGTCACAAACCGGATACGTGTATATGTTGAATGGTGGAGCGATGGTGGTGCATTTGCAAGCGAAGCATCGTGGCGGGATCTACATGTGAAGCGGAGTACATGGCAGCCTCGGAGGCAGCACATGAAGCAATATGGGTGAAGGAGTTCATCACCGACCTAGGAGTCATACCCAATACGTCGGGGCCGATCAAACTCTTCTCGTGACAACACCGAGCTATTGCACTTGCCAAGGAGCCCAGGTTTCACAAGAAGACCAGGCACATCAAGCGTCGCTTCAACTCTATCCGTGAAAATGTTCAAGATGGAGACATAGAAATTTGCAAAGTGCATACGGATCTGAATGTCGCAGATCCGTTGACTAAACATATTCCGCGGGCAAAACATGATCAACACCAGAACTCTATGGGTGTTCGATTCATCACTATGTAACTAGATTATTGACTCTAGTGCAAGTGGGAGACTGTTGGAAATATGCCCTAGAGGCAATAATAAAAGGATTATTATTATATTTCCTTGTTCGTGATAATTGTCTTTTATTCATGCCGTAATTGTATTATCCGAAATCGTAATACACGTGTGAATACATAGACCACAATATGTCCCTAGTGAGCCTCTAGTTGACTAGCTCGTTGATCAATAGATAGTCATGGTTTCACGACTATGGACATTGGATGTCATTGATAACGGGATCACATCATTAGGAGAATGATGTGATGGACAAGACCCAATCCTAAGCATAGCACAAGATCGTGTAGTTCGTTTTGCTAGAGCTTTTCCAATGTCAAGTATCTCTTCCTTAGACCATGAGATCGTGTAACTCCGGATACCGTAAGAATGCTTTGGGTGTACCAAAGCGTCACAACGTAATCGGGTGACTATAAAGGTGCACTACAGGTATCTCCGAAAGTGTCTGTTGGGTTGACACGGATCAAGACTGGGATTTGTCACTCCGTATGACGGAGAGGTATCTCTGGGCCCACTCGGTAATGCATCCTCATAATGAGCTCAAAGTGACCAAGTGATTGGTTAAAGAATCATGCATTACGGTACGAGTAAAGTGACTTGCCGGTAACGAGACCGAACAATGTATTGTGATACCGACGATCGAGACTCGTTCAAGTAATGTACCGATTGGCAAAGGGAATTGAATACGGATTAATTGAATCCTCGACATCGTGGATCAACCGATGAGATCATCGAGGAGTATGTGGGAGCCAACATGGGTATCCAGATCCCACTGTTGGTTATTGACCGAGAGCCGCCTCGGCCATGTTCAAGATGTTTACCGAACCCGTAGGGTCTACACACTTAAGGTTCGGTGGCGCTTAGGGTTGTATGAATATGAGTATGCAGCAAACCGAAAGTTGTTCGGAGTCCCGGATGAGATCCCGGACGTCACGAGGAGTTTCGGAATGGTCCGGAGGTAAAGAATTATATATAGGAAGTGCTATTTCGGCCATCGAGAGAATTTCGGGGGTTACCGGTATTGTATCGGGACCACCGGAAGGGTCCCGAGGTCCACCGTGGGGCCACCTATCCCGGAGGGCCCGTGGGCTGAAGTGGGAGGAACCAGCCCACGGTGGGCTGGTGCGCTTCACTTGGGCCCCCTGCGCCTAGGGTTGGAAACCCTAGGGTGAAGCGCCCACTGCCTTGGGGGCAAGCCTTCCCCTTGGCCGCCCCCCTTGGGAGATTAGATCTCAAGGGCGGTGCCCCCAGGGGCCTATATAAGGGGGGGAGGAGGGGCAGCCGCACCCTTGCATCTTGGCGCCTCCTCTCCCTTGCTACACCTCTCCTCCTCCGTCACGTGCTTGGCGAAGCCTGCGAGATCTTCCTTCTCCACCAACACCACGCCGTCGTCTGCTGCTGGATCCATCTTCCTCAACCTCTCCTTCCCCTTGCTAGATCAAGAAGGAGGAGACGTCATCCGCTCCGTCGTGTGTTGAACGCGGAGGTGCCGTCCGTTCGGCACTCGGTCATCGGTGATTTGGATCACGGCGAGTACGACTCCATCAACCACGTTCTAGTGAACGCTTCCGCACGCGATCTACAAGTGGTATGTAGATGCAATCTCTCTCCCATGACTCGTTGCTTAGATGAACTCATAGATGGATCTTGGTGAAACCGTAGGAAAAATTTTAATTTTCTGCAACGTTCCCCAACACTAGTGGCAGGACACTGTCAATTCTTTAGTCCCACCTCGCCTGGCTACACTGAAGGAGACAAGGTGCTTGGTTATATAAGGGGGCGGGGTGAAACTGGAGCACTCGCAGCTGCATGGTAAGTAACAACGCAGCTTCGATGTAAACCGAAAACTGAATCGAACAAGTCGGTTAACCGAATTATCGGTTAGCTGGTTTGGGTTGCCTATTTCGGTTTTGATTCTTGCTAACCGAATTTTAAAAATAACCGAATGGTATAAACCGAATTTTCAGTTTCTACCGAACGCCCAGCCCTAGTTACAATTATTACAGACTGTTCTGTTTTTGACAGATTCTGTTTTTCGTGTGTTGTTTGCTTATTTTGATGACTCTATGGCTAGTAAAATAGTTTAGAAACCATAGAAAAGTTGGAATACAGTAGGTTTAATGTTGGAAATATGCCCTAGAGGCAATAATAAAAGGATTATTATTATATTTCCTTTTTCATGATAATTGTCTTTTATTCATGCTATAATTGTATTATCCGGAAATCGTAATACACGTGTGAATACATAGACCACAATATGTCCCTAGTGAGCCTCTAGTTGACTAGCTCGTTGATCAATAGATAGTCATGGTTCCTGACTATGGACATTGGATGTCAATGATAACGGGATCACATCATTAGGAGAATGATGTGGTGGACAAGACCCAATCCTAAGCATAGCACAAGATCGTGTAGTTCGTTTTGCTAGAGCTTTTTCCAATGTCAAGTATCTCTTCCTTAGACCATGAGATCGTGTAACTCCCGGATACCGTAGGAGTGCTTTGGGTGTACCAAAGCGTCACAACGTTCTTGGGTGACTATAAAGGTGCACTACGGTATCTCCGAAAGTGTCTGTTGGGTTGACACGGATCGAGGCTGGATTTGTCACTCCGTGTCACGGAGAGGTATCACTGGCCCACTTTCGGTAGTGCATCATCTTAATGAGCTCAAAGTGACCAAGTGTCTGGTCACGGGATCATGCATTACGATGCAGTAAAGTGACTTGCCGATAACGAGATTGAGCGAGGTATTGGGATACCGACGATCGAATCTCGGGCAAGTAACATACCGATTGACAAAGGGAATTGTATACGGGTTGTTTGAATCCTCGACATCGTGGTTCATCCGATGAGATCATCGAGGAGCATGTGGGAGCCAACATGGGTATCCAAATCCGCTGTTGGTTATTGCCCGAGAGCCGCCTCGGTCATGTCTACGTGTCTCCCGAACCCGTAGGGTCTACACACTTAAGGTTCGGTGGACGCTAGGGTTGTATGAATATGAGTATGCAGTAAACCGAATGTTGTTCGAGTCCCGGATGAGATCCGGGGCGTCACGAGGAGTTCGGAATGGTCCAGAGGTAAAGAATTATATATAGGAAGTGTTGTTTGACCATCGGGAAAGTTTGGGGTCACCGGTATTGTCTGGGACCACCGGAAGGGTCCCGAGGTCCACCGGTGGGGCCACCCATCCGGAGGGCCCCATGGGCTGAAGTGGGGAGGAACCAGCCCATAGTGGGCTGGTGCGCCCCCTTGGCCCACCCCCGCGCCTAGGGTT
This sequence comes from Aegilops bicornis, assembly GCA_021605145.1. Lineage (NCBI taxonomy): Eukaryota > Viridiplantae > Streptophyta > Magnoliopsida > Poales > Poaceae > Aegilops > Aegilops bicornis. Next base: position 23,447,304 of record CM038674.1, on the reverse strand, counting down.
GAAACCCTAGGGTGAAGCGCCCACTGCCTTGGGGGCACTCCACCCCTTGGCCGCCGCCCCCTTGGGAGATTGGATCGCCAAGGGCCGCCCCCCCCTGGGGGCCTATATACCGGGAGGGGGGAGGGGGCAGCCGCACCCTGAAGGTCTGGCGCCTCCCTCCCCCTGCTACACCTCTTCCTCCTCCGTCACGAAGCTTGGCGAAGCCTGCCCAGTCTTGCTTCTCCACCAACACCACACCGTCGTGTTCTTTCTTTGAGCCATCTTCCTCAACCTCTCCTTCCCCTTGTGGATCAAGAAGGAGGAGACATCATCCGCTCCGTCTGCGTGTGTTGAACGCGGAGGTGCCGTCCGTTCGGCACTTTCGGTCATCGGTGATTTGGATCACGGCGAGTACGACTCCATCATCCACGTTCTAGTGAACGCTTCCGCACGCGATCTACAAGTGGTATATAGATGCAATCTCTCTCCCATGACTCATTGCTTAGATGAACTCATAGATGGATCTTGGTGAAACCGTAGGAAAATTTTAATTTTCTGCAACGTTCCCCAACATTTAACACCAATATAAATAAATAATGAGTTCATTACAGTACCATGAAGTGGTGTTTTGTTTTCTTTCACTAACGGAGCTCACGAGATTTTCTGTTAAGTTTTGTGTTGTGAAGTTTTCAAGTTTTGGGTAAAGATTCGATGGACTATGGAATAAGGAGTGGCAAGAGCCTAAGCTTGGGGATGCCCAAGGCACCCCAAGGTAATATTCAAGGACAACCAAGATCCTAAGCTTGGGGATGCCCCGGATGGCATCCCCTCTTTCGTCTTCGTTCATCGGTAACTTTACTTGGAGCTATATTTTTATTCTCCACATGATATGTGTTTTGCTTGGAGCGTCATTTTCTTTTGTTAGTATTTTCTTGTTATTTATAGTAATGTTTTACATCTTTAGTTTCAATAAAAAAGTCAAGGATAGCCTTTACCATGCTTATTTTGCTAGTATACATGTTGCTGTTTGAAAACAGAAAGTTTACCGCTGTTGCAAAAATTCCATAGAAAAGTCAGAGCATGATATAATGTTGAAACTTTTTTCATGATGAGATCTGATAAATTTACTACAGTGGGAATTTTATTTCATGATTTTTGGAGTTAGGGAAGTATGATGAATCTTGCATTCTTTACAGACTGTACTGTTTTGGCAGATTGCTGTTATGTTTGCATTGTTTGCATATGTTTGCTTGTTTAATGATTCTATTTGAGGATAGGAGTATTAAATATGCAGAGGCATTTAATATGCAATGTTGAATAATAATTTTAGTGATTTGTTACAGTAGAAAATGATAAGGTTTTGCATTGGTTTATACTAACCTATCTCATGAGTTCTTGTTGAGTTTGGTGTGGATGAAGCTTTTGATAAAAAGATAAACCATGATATGGGAGGAATTAAGGAGACACAAAAGTTCAAGCTTGGGGATGCCCAAGGCACCCCAAGATAATATTTCAAGAAGTCTCAAGCATCTAAGCTTGGGGATGCCCCGGTAGGCATCCCACCTTTCTTCTTCAATAACTATCGGTTAGTATCGGTTGAGCCTAAGTTTTTGCTTCTTCACATGAGTTGTGCTATCCTTGCAATGTCATTTTATTTTGTTTTGCTTGCTGTTTGAATACAGTACCAAGATCTGAGATTCTTAAATGAGAGAGAGTCTTTGCATAGTTACATAATTATTTAGCTACTCATTGATCTTCACTTATATCTTTTTGGAGTAGTTTTTCATTTACTCGTGTGCTTCACTTATATCCTATGAGTAAATTGTTGAATGAGTTGATTGTCATAAATCTGAAATTATATATGTCTCATTTGCTTATCCCATGGGGAGTAATGACTTCACATCTAAGAAGTAGAGGTTGTAAATTTATTGAAGGTTAGCAAGCATTGTATTGGTCATTTGAACAATTCATGAAAGAATATTGAAGGAAGAGAGATTTCACATATAAATATACTATCCTAGACATCTTTTATAGTTGGGAGCACTCATTAAGTATGACATGCTAAAGAGTTGATGTTGGACAAGGAAGACAACATAATGGGTTATGTTTTCCGACATCTCAGTTAAAGTATATTGTCATGGATCATTCAAACATGTTGATCTTGCCTTTCCCCCTCTTGCTAGCCAAAATTCCCTGCACCAAGTAGAGATACTACTTGTGCTTCCAAATATCCTTAAACCCAGTTTTGCCATGAGAGTCCACCATACCTACCTATGGATTGAGTAAGATCCTTCAAGTAAGTTGTCATCGGTGCAAGCAATAAAAATTGCTCTCTAATTATGCATGACTTATTAGTGTGGAGAAAATAAGCTTTGTACGATCTTGTTATGGAAGCAATAAAAGCGACGGACTGCATAATAAAGGTCCATATACAAGGGGCAACATAAAGTGACGTTCTTTCGCATTAAGATTTTGTGTATCCAACCCTAAAAGCGCATGACAACCTCTGCTTCCCTCTGCGAAGGGCATATCTTTTACCTTATGTCTTTTACTTTATGCAAGAGCCAAGGTGATCTTCACCTTTCCCTTTTTCATTTTATCCTTTGGCGAGCACTTTGTGTTGGGGTGATTCTGATATATATATCCAATTGGATGTAAGTTAGCATGAACTATTATTGTTGACATCATCCAAAGGTGAATACGTTGGGAGGCAACACTATAAGCCCCTATCTTTCTCAGTGTCCGATTGAAACTCCATAACCATTAGTATTGCGTGAGTGTTAGTAATTGTAGAAGACTATATGATAGTTGAGTATGTGGAGTTTGTTATTCCTGAAAATAAGATGAATTGCAATTGTTTGATGACTGGGAATGAAGTTTGCTAGTTTTCAAGAAAGTTTATGGTCTATGCTTTGACATGTGAATTGCTTGTTACTTTATCATGAGAAGTTTTATGAGATGAACTACTGTTATGACATATTATCATGCTAGAAAAGGTGATTGAAATTATCATTGATCAAACTTGTTCACCTTCTAGCATTCACACTTCATAATTTTTTTCTTTTATCATTTACCTACTCGAGGACGAGTAGGAATTAAGCTTGGGGATGCTGATACGTCTCCAACGTATCTATAATTTATGAAGCAATCATGCTATTTTATTATCTGTTTTGAATGATTACATGCTTTATTATACACTTTTATATTACTTTTGGGACTAACCTATTAACCGGAGGCCTAGCCCATATTGCTGTTTTATTGCCTGTTTCAGTATTTTGAGGAAAAGGAATGTCAAATGGAGTCCAAACGGAATGAAACCTTCGGTAGCGTGATTTTTTGGAAGAATATGATCCTGGAGACTTGGAGTTCACGTCAGAAGATCCTCGAGGCAGCCACGAGATAGGAGGGCGCACCCCCTGTCTCGTGGGCCCCTCGAGCACCTCCCGACCGACTTCTTTCGCCTATATAAGCCTACGTACCCTAAAAACATTGAATATCAAGATAGATCGGGAGTTCCGCCGCCGCAAGCCTCTGTAGCCACCAAAAACCTCTCGGGAGCCCGTTTCAAGACCACTTGAGGGGGGAACCCATCACGGTGGCCATCTTCATCATCCGGCGTTCTCCATGACGAGGAGGAGTAGTTCACCCTCGGGGCCGAGGGTATGTACCAGATAGCTATGTGTTTGATCTCTCTCTCTCTCTCTCTCTCTCTCTCGTGTTCTCTCTATGGCACGATCTTGATGTATCGCGAGCTTGGTTATTATAGTTGGATCTTATGATGTTTCTCCCCCTCTACTCTTTTGTGATGAACTGAGTTTCCCTCTTGAAGTTATCTTATAGGATTGAGTCTTTATTTGAGAACACTTGATGTATGTCTTGCCGTGTTTATCTGTGGTGACAATGGGATATCACGTGCCACTTGATGTATGTTTTGGTGACCAACTTGCGGGTTCTTCCCATGAACCTATGCATAGGGGTTGGCACACGTTTTCTTGACTCTCCGGTAGAAACTTTGGGGCACACTTTGAAGTATTTTGTGTTGGTTGGATGAATCTGAGATTGTGTGATGCATATCGTATAATCATGCCCATGCATACTTGAGGTGACAATGGAGTATCTAGGTGACATTAGGGTTTTGGTTGATTTGTGTCTTGAGGTGTTATTCTAGTACGAACTCTTGAATAGATTGATCTGAAAGAATAACTTTGAGGTGGTTTCGTACCCTACCATAATCTCTACGTTTGTTCTCCGCTATTAGTGGCTTTGGAGTGACTCTTTGTTGCATGTTGAGGGATTGTTATATGATCTATCTATGTTATTATTGTTGAGAGAACTTGCACTAGTGAAAGTATGAACCCTAGGCCTTGTTTCCTATCATTGCAATACCGTTTACGCTCACTTTTATCATTAGTTACCTTGCTGTTTTTACAGTTTCAGATTACAAATACCTTTATCTACCGTCCATAGTGCACTTGTATCACCATCTCTTCGCCGAACTAGTGCACCTATACAATTTACCATTGTATTGGGTGTGTTGGGGACACAAGAGACTCTTTGTTATTTGGTTGCAGGGTTGCTTGAGAGAGACCATCTTCATCCTACGCCTCCCACGGATTGATAAACCTTAGGTCACCCACTTGAGGTAAATTTGCTACTGTCCTACAAACCTGTGCACTTGCAGGCCTAACAACGTCTACAAGAAGAAGGTTGTGTAGTAGAGATCACTTGTCTTATTGGTTGTCCACCTAGTTGTATTTAGACAACCTATTTTGTTGTTAAGCCTAATTTGTTAAAAGAAGCTAAAAAATGTTAGTCGCCTATTCACCCCCCTCTAGTCGACTATATCGATCCTTCCACTGCTTTATATTGTTATTCATGGTGGGTATACCTCGTGAGAGGGACTACAATGGAGTGTATGAAATGCTACCAAGAGTCTAGTCCACGAGAGTAGGTGAGCATGAGAGCCGTGTAGCCTCCACCTTACATGCACAATGGGGGCCTAGGGTTTTACAAAGAGGAGATGTGATCTAGGCCGCCACCGACTTATGCGCCTTTCCTCCCCTATGATCTCCTTCATGTCACCAGTCACTTGGTGGGCCTTATGAGCCCTTGGGCAAGCCTGCTGTCGGGCTCCCCGGAGATGAGCCACCCTCGACGTGTTACACCGTCAATGACCATCTAGTACATGAAGAAGTAGCTGCGCAATTTAAGGTGTATTTGGATTGTGTTTAAAGTGTACCTTAACAAGTTGTTATTCATGGCCGAAAGACTTACATATGTTGGATGATAGTTGCCTACCTTTTGGCGTGGTAATGCCCCCTTTCTAATCTTTCCATGCCAATGTTGGTCAACTTAGGGTAAACAAAAGCCTGACCAAAATTCTAGCTAGCCAATGTTTTGGTAGGACAACCTTATCATAAACAAAAACATATTTGTTTGCATCATCCATGAAGGGAGGAGATGATTCGTGAGGCTCAAGGCCACACCAAAAGCAACTATGACTCTATGCGAAGGATGCATGCATGTTTGGTTTATGTATAGTCTAGACATAGCTTTTAATTTTGTATACATGTCAACATTATCTTGAAACATGATACTCATGTCCAATAGTATAAAAGATTAATAAATTGCTCCTCCTTGAATGGCTACCCATGTTCCATAGCAACCTTGTTTTCCTTCCTGCAAACATCGACCAAAAATGCGCAACCAAAAACCAGGACAAAATTTTGGCTAGCCAAACTGTTTGTAAGGTTAGCTCAAACCAAACATAGAAATTTTAGAGAAGATGAGAAGACGCAAAGTTTGGCTTTAGGCTATAAGTGCTCTGAGCATCTGTGCACTTGTGGACAAGTTTGTAATGCATGTGAATTGATTTTGGCGGATATATCTTAAGTGTACGACATGAATTATGAGGGTAATAATGAACGATCTTGGGCAACCGTAGGATACGATAAAAGACGCGTTAGGTACGAGCATTGACGTGGTGTAGTAACTGAGCTCAATTGTTTTGTGGCCTTTCTGAGCAACCATGTCTATTAGGTATTAATTCACCTTTGATTCGCCAAACGTCATTTGCCGTTACTAACAAGGGGAAACAAATCGATGGGCGCATGGCGTTAATGCTGCTAAAGCTCAGTTTCGTTAGCATAATTAAAGTAGGTTTGTTATCGGTTAATGAAAGTATCATCGTCTTGATTATAAACACATCAATGGGTCGACGACCACCTGCACTTAAGGACAACGATAATGGCTACCCACACGTGCCAAGTCATGAAAACGTTCCGGTTAATATTTATCGGCCCACGTAATGAGTACGCCAACAAATTACAAAGGCTAATGATATACATGCTAATACTAGGGCAACATGAGGTAAAACATGACATGCACATGGTCGTAGCGTTTGATTCATCCCCTCGTTTACTCAAGTATTAACCATTAGGAGGGTCATAACTCATAAGCATCCCGCAAGGATGGTGATGCAGATAGTCGAGATGGTGTGCTCTTTTTTTGGTAGTTACGGATGGCAAGATATTCATTGAAACTATGTACTTGCTCATGAATGGAGATGATGAAGAAGCGATCCATTGATGACGAAGAAAGTTAAGATACACAACCTCCCATTAAAAACATATTTTCCACTCCGCACACTTGCAAAAGGACAAATATGCAACGATGTGAGTGCAAAGGGGGAAATAAACTAAAACTAACAACTTCAAAAACATCGAAAAAGTGTCTCTAGAGAATTATTTATGCTGCTGGATACGATCCACCCCCTGAAACCATGATTGTACTTGGGGCAACATGTCCTCTTATGGGAGGATCAATCGGTGGCTCAAAAAAAAAAGGACCGCGATGCTGCTTCAACCAAGAGTTTGCTGGATGCGAGGTTGACATGAAAAAGAAAAGGAACTCGATGAAACACAAACTATGAAAGATACTTGTTTTGTGTCGCACTACAAATGACTGAAGCCCACCTTAGCCTGCAAATACAAGCCAATACATCTGAATTACCAATGGTGCAAAATCATACACACGAAACGAACCTATTCCCTCGCTAGAGTTGCTATTTCTTTTGGCTATATATATAAATTGAAAATACCAACAATAAACAAAGGTTATTTTTTTTTTACGAAAAAACTTCCAATCTATTCATCTTCAATCATGGCAGTACAACGAACACCAGAAATAAAAAATTACATCCAGATCCGTAGACCACAATACAGACGCAAGCACTCATATATACGAGCATACACTCACCCCTGAGCACTTCCGAGAGATCTGAGCCGGCATATTATGTTGATATTTTACGAAGTCATCATAGACACCTCATACTCGACGAGCGCGTCTCCTCTCATTGAACATGCATCGCCGAAAATCCTGAAATAAATTCAGGATAAATACGAGCACAAGACTTGAACCCTGATGGTCTGAAGATACCATTGTCCAGCTAACCATCCGCAAATTGGTTGGCAACACTAAGCAAGGGTCAGACACCCAACTTTAAACCGACCGAGGGCAATGTAGACTCCAGGACTTATCGCATCGGCGATATTTATCGATGAGGTAGGAAAAGATCGCGTATTCAGGGAAGCACATTAATACTGGGGTATACGCGTTAAATGCCGTATTTTTTTTCGTATTTATAAATCGCTGGAAGGTGGCCCGGGCCGGGGCCAGTCCCAGTTCCATCAGAGCCCCGAGTCCCGACCGACCGAGACCCGACGCCCTCACGCCCGACTCGCGGCTCCCAACCGCAGCCAGCGAGTCGTCCCTCTCCTCTCGCCGCCCCGCTCCCCTCCCCTCCGCTAGGGTTCCCCACTCCGCCGCCCCGCCCCGCCCCGCCCGCGCCGCTCCGCTAGGGTTCCTCACGCCGCCGCCGACCCCGCCCACCGCCCAGCCCCGTCGCCCCTCCCGCCCACCCCGACGCCACCCAGAATTACACACATACACACATACATCCGAGCCGACGCGCAACCTTCGGTCGCGGCCGGTGGTTCGCCGCCGACCGCCGCCTCACGTCGCCCGCTCCCGTCCCGCCCCACTCCGGCGTCGCGCCCCTCCCGCCTCGGCCCCGCCCGCGGTCCCTGGGCGCTGTTCCCCCGAGGTATGAGCTTTTTCCGGTCCTCCGCTGGTTATCTAGGACCCTATCGATGGTTAGCCTCCGTGAATTTTGGTTGGGCGCCGGTGAGAGCCCGCGGACGGCCTAGATCCGGGCCGCCACTGTACGCTGACAGCCTGTTTTCAGTGCTAGTCGGAGGTTTATGTAAACCCTAGATTTTTCTGGTTGTCTCGTGTGTTAGCGCAGCAGTAGTGTAGATGCCTCATCTGTAGCGGTGGCTGGTAAGGCTTCTAGTGTCGATTCAAGTGCATTTCGATTCCTTAGTCCTGTGCGCGCCATATTTTGATTCCAGTAGACGCAGGGGAGGGATTGTTAATAAACTGTGTAGTTTGTTCGGGCAGTAGATTGGCAGGTAGTGTTTATGAGCAAGGCGGTGTGGTGAGGAGGTACGTGGGTGTGTCGGCTAGCGGTATCACTGGTTCTGGTGAATCGAGCCAGATCCGGTCAGGTTTTGCGCACCAAACACACATCTGTTTATAACCAGAAAGGAAGGCATGCCCCGTATTTCTTTTTTCTGCGGGAGATTTGAGATGGGAGGGCTGCGGAAATCCTGAATTGCCCTAGATTTGATAGTCAGAGGTTATGTGAACCCTAGATTTTTTTTTCGCCTCGTGTGCTAGCCTAGCAGTCCTTTTTTAGGTTAGGTGGCTTATCTGTAGTGGTAGCTGGTAAGGCTTCTAGTGTCGATTCAAGTGCACGACTCCTAGTCCTGTGCGCGCCATATTTTGATTTCAGTAGATGCAGGAGATGAGCTTGATGGTTAAAATACCGTATGCTTTCTTCGGGACGTAGGCAGGCAGGCATTTATGAGCTAGGGTGGTGTGGTGAGGAGGCACATGAGCTATGTCGGTTAGTATCACTGGTTTGAGTGAGTCGAGCCTGATCCAACGGTCAGGTTTTGCTCACCAGAAACATGCCTGTCTAACCAGAAAAGAAGGCATGCCCTGTTTTATTTCTGCCGTAGATCTGAGATGGAAGGGGTGCCAAAGTCCCGAGTTGCCTTCTGTCCTCTATGCAACCACGATACAATCGTAGATTGACAGACAGTCAATCGTGTCATCTGCAGGTTCTATTCTAACATCTCAATTTGTCACTTGGCAGGTAACATTCCTCCTGTTATCTGTGTCGTTTGATGCGGTTTAATGGCGAGTAATATGCAGACTCCTGGTCCGCCTCAGGTAAGTTACCACCCCCCTCGACCGTAATGTGGTTATTCACCACATGAATATTTATCTTTGTTGCGTGGTCTCCAAGTTTGGTAACCCCATTAATTGTCTTCCAAGCAGCCCCCCCGGCCTCCTATGATGGGTTCTACCGCACCACAAAATATGGGACAACCAATGCCCATGCAGGTAAATAAGGACATCTCATTTTGTTTTTTGCTTCCTTCTGCAGTCTGCGCCTTAATAATCATATGTTAGGTTATTAATAGTTACTATGTGCTCCATTTTCAGTGGCCACCAGGTCCGCCACAACAGCCTCCTCAGTTCATGCAACCAGCGCCACAACAGTATCGGCCTGTTGGTCAGGCCATGCCAGGAGTTAACATGGGCATGCCAGGGCAGATGCAACATTTTCAGCAACCTGGGCCACATATGCCTCACTCTGGTCATGTTCCGCCTGCATCACAAGCTGTTCCTATGCCGTACCAGGCAGCTAGACCTATGTCATCAGCTCCTATGCAGCCACAGCAGCAAGCTGTATTCCCTGGTGGGCTTATGCCCACCATGGGCACCCCTATGCAGCCTCCTTCTTATACCGTATGCCTTTGTTTCTCACCGTTCCCCATTGACGAATATGCATGGAATGCTTCTCCATGTCAATAATTAGAATATTTTCCTTGCTTACAAGTTAATTAATGCTACATTTCAGTATCAACCAACATCGGTTCCTCCTGGATCTCAACCCTGGGGCACAGCCCGGGTCAAGCGCACCTCTTGTGTCGCCAATGGTGCAGCCTGGGCATCAGTCTCTCTCAGCTTCAGTGCCCCCAGTAAGTTGCTGCAGGGCCTCTTTTACATTTCCATCACTTGATTTTTGTCTACTAAAAGACCACTCTAGCATCATTCATTTTGTATGCTACTTAAAATTGGATATCCTTGCCTGTGCAACTACTCAGTTAGCAAATGTGCAGGTGAGCTCAACTGAACCTAGCTCTGCGGATTGGCAAGAGCACAGTTCAGGGGATGGAAAGAAGTAAGTCATCTTTCTATTACTTTCTGTTTTAAATAATAACTTCGTGATGTACTCCTCTTGATTCTGTTGCACCTTTTGGTCTGTCTGCTTATTTGCTTTGCTTGGTATCGTTCTTTACCTAGGTACTATTACAATAAGAGGACAAAGCAATCAAGTTGGGAGAAACCTGCTGAGTTGATGACCCCTTTGGAGGTTAGTTGTGCTTATATGTTTTATACGTCATGTACGTTTTATATATTTCCCTTGCTTCCTAATATAGTCTTTGTTCTCATGAAGTCTTGACTTTAATTTCAGTGTGCTATTTCAACATATTGTTGTTCATTTTATCAACATATTGATTGTCATGATCATCATTTGGTATTTAGCTGGTATAACTCATTTGTTGATATCGCAGTTCCAATGGTGCTAGGCTTAAACAGTATCTTTGCTTGTATAAATTGATAATTTATCTGCTTCTGTAACATGCACAACTTCTGTGTTGCATGCCTGCATTTTATGTATTATTTTGTTTTCACATGACTGATATCTAAATTTACAAAATTGATGAATACAATGGAACAATACTTGCATGATCCTCCTTTCTTTCATCGGCAGTAGCACACCCTAACTTTTTTTAAATGCGATAAGTGCAACATGTTCTCTTCCAATTTTTGCCTTATCATATATATCTTGCGATTATTGCCGAGTAGCATTTACAATTAGCCCAAAATGCATTCTTCATTTTACTCCTGCAAAGGGCAGGTGCATATATAGTAACTAAAGAAACATGGTAGTGTCTGGTAGGACGACTACATTTTGGTGTCCTCTACTTCTTTGCACTAATATTAAATGGCCATTTACGGTTTCTGTTACATACTTTTTGTAATGTTACAGCGGGCTGACGCTTCAACTGAATGGAAAGAATTTACTACAGCAGAAGGGCGGAAGTAAGTTCATATTGAAATTAATTGCCACAGATGTTCTGTTATTTAGTCAGCCTCAATGGATTTTCTTTATTCTGTAGTCTCACTATTCTGCTGTTCCAGGTACTATTACAACAAAGTGACAAAGCAATCCAAATGGTCTATTCCTGACGAGCTAAGGGTATTTCTTTTGACGTGACATCTGTAATTATTGTGTAATAAGACATAGAATATTTTTACAATTACTTTTGGCTTTCTGTTCAGATTGCACGTGAATTAGCAGAAAAGACATCAAATCAGCAGCCTGCCCGGGAGATTGAATCCACTACTGTTGCCCCTGTTGGATCCACTTCTGTTTCTGTGGAGACTTCCTTACCTGCCAAACAGTCTTCATCTTTAGTAGGAACAATTGCTCCAAGCTCCCATGATGCGATAGCAAACTTGCCTCCTCCTGGTTCTGGCCCGTCATACAATGGGGATATATCTTCTTCTAGTTCCATGCAAAACGGTGGAGCAAGTGCTGCTGTGGTTGCCCCTGTTACAACGAGCACTGGAGATCCATCAGTTGCAAGTGATGCAGGGACAAACAGGTATTTGTGGATGTTTTCTCAATTTCCCTCTATTCTTCCTCACATCCTTTGAGTGCAGCTTAGGTTTTGTTGATGTGTCGAACTTTGCAGAAGCACTTATGGAAGTTCATCTGTACCTAGTACTACTGACACAAAAGTTGGAGCATCTGCTGAAGATTTGGAGGTATATTATGGCACCTTTTTGTATTTTTGTATTTTATATCAAACATAGCATTGGTTGTTAGCAAGAGTTCATCCACTCGTCATTATCTTAGAATAGTTTCTTTCCTCTGTTTTATGCAAGGCCTGCATTATTAGATTTGCCCCGCCCCCCGCAATGCAAGCTGACCAGTAGTTTCTTAATTTATTGAGTTGCCGAGTACCACGATCCTTTATAATTACTGCAAAGTACTTACCTTATTGATCGGTTGATTTGGAGAGTTTGAGAAAGCAAAGTTACTGTAATAGCAAAGAGATGGTTTACATGCGACACATGAATAATATTTCGTGTTACTGGTATTGCTTTGTATGCTTATTAGTTTAGAACATTCTAATAGTACATGGACTGCCATGGTACCAAGTCTCTTTTTGTGATTCAGTTCATCGGACTAAGAAGTTCTATTTCATTCCTTGTTTTTATTTAGGTCTGTTGAAACCATGGGCTCAATGCAACATTTAGTAGTCTCAACTTTACCTTATGAAAAGTTCTTTGAATAATCTGAGGTTCCTATTACAATTAGGACTAGTATGGCAACATCATGAGTAGTCACCTTACTGCTATTTTCACACATCTCAGACATATTTGCATGTTCTGTTTTTTAAATAAATTTGAATATTTTAAATTGGACTGTACTTTCGTAGTGAGTGTAACTGCATTTTTTTTCTTTTTACATTTGTGCTGCCATGTACTCCCTCCGCCCATAATATAATAGCATTTTTCATACTACAATAATGTATAATGTCAAAAACGCTCTTATATTATTGGACGGAGGGAGTAACTGTGAATGCGTCTGTCTGTCTCAGTCCATTGATGCTAGTGCTACACTTTCTTACTGCCACCAGGAGGCCAAAAAGACAATGCCAACTGCAGGGAAGATCAATGTTACTCCGCTGGAGGATAAAACAAGTGAAGAAGAACCTGTTGTTTATGCTACTAAGTTGGTGAGGAAGACTACAGAAGTAAACTGAAAATCAGCAATTGATTTACTTTTGTGACCCTAATTTTTTTCAAACCACAGGAAGCAAAGAATGCATTCAAGTCCCTGCTTGAATCGGCAAATGTTCAGTCAGATTGGTCATGGGATCAGGTACAGAAATTGAATTGAACTATGATTAATTAAATAAATCAAATGCCTGACAGTGATATAATTTGCCCCAGGCCATGAGAGTTATCATAAGTGACAAAAGATATGGTGCTCTGAAAACTCTTGGAGAGAGAAAGCAAGCTTTCAATGAGGTTATCATTTCTTTCTTACAAGAGATAACATTTTTACGGAATCATTTGACTAACATTGTGTTCCCGATTTGTGGTAGACCGTCTGCTTATGGTTATATCTGCTGTTTTTGCAGTACTTAAACCAGCGGAAAAAGATTGAAGTTGAGGAGAGGCGTGTCAAGCAAAGGAAAGCACGTGATGATTTTTTCACAATGCTGGAAGTAAGATTGCTCTAGTAAGCTTTCCCTTTCCTTATTATTTTTACCATATTAAACACTTCGTTGCGTATTTCAGGAATGTAAGGACCTTACATCATCACTGAGATGGAGGTATATTCTCAAGCTCTTTTTTTGTATATGACAACCAAACGGAAAGTTTCATGCTTTTCATTAATTCTAATAATTAAAGTTTCTGTTTGTTAATATGGTTCTTTCTGTTATTGTTGCATACACTTAGCATGCTGTTTTTCACTGCAGCAAAGCAATTACTATGTTTGGGCATGATGAAAGGTTCAATGCTGTTGAACGCCCCAAGGAGCGTGAAGATTTATTTGAGAACTATCTCGTGGAGCTGCAGAAGAAGGTTATATGATATGAAAACCCTAACTTATAGTTGTGGTTGTTATACTATATAACTTGGAGAACTGATTGCTTTTGTAGTTCAATTCTTCTTTAATTGCTTTATCTCACAGATAATCCAGTTAGGCTATCAATGTTTTTAACTTGTCATCTTTAACCAGCTTGATGTTTTGTTTGTTTCAAATAAGTAACCTGGAGTATTGGTTTGTGGTTTTGGTAATTTGCTTTGTATTCTTGATATGAACATGATGAAGAAATGGCCTCGTCCCAGGTTGAAGGAAACTGGAAGTGGCCCTAATAAGAACAAAACATTGTTAGTTCGGCCTGTTTCCTGGAAATTAGACGCCTTTGGCCAAAAAAATCTGCCCCTCACATACCCATGTGCCAGGCTTCAGCTCAAGGGTGGCGGATATTCATTTTTTGTTTCTAAATTTCAACACGAGTTAATTAAGTATTGATATTTGGAATCTTTGGCCTAGTAATAATACACATAGCTCGAGTGTGGGGGATGTTCATTTTTTGTTTGCGAGCAGGTTTTCTGCTGTTTCTCAGTTTAATTTTCCATGGGTTGTTCTACTAATTGTGATTCACTTGGTGATTAACTTTCTGATTCCCTTGAACCAAACAAAGGAATGGATTAATGATCCTATGATGAATCAGTACCGAAACAATATAAATCACTTTCTCGGAATGACAGATTTCTGACTTAATTTCCAACAAGTACAACGTTGTGAGTTTTTTTGATGGAAAACTATCCTATGAGGTTTTTATATGTTGTAGCCTAAAATATATCACATGGTGATCCTTATCTAATATGTGTTGTGTTGCATTGTAGGAAAAAGCAAAGGCTGCTGAAGAGCACAAAAGACGCATAGCAGAATATAGAGAATTTCTTGAGTCATGTGATTTCATCAAGGTTATTGCTTTGACCTTATCATCTAGTTAATTAGTATATGTTCACTTGCTCAGAGTGTCATCATTGTGAGATTGTATGCTCAGGCAAACACCCAGTGGCGAAAAGTTCAAGATCGGCTAGAGGATGATGAACGCTATGCCCGACTTGAGAAGATTGACCGCTTGGATGTTTTTCAAGTTTGTATCTTCTGCACTCTATATCAGTTTTTCTCATTTTGTGGCTTAACAAAACATCTCTGTTTGTTACAGGACTATATAAGGCATCTTGAAAAAGAAGAGGAAGAACAGAAGAGAATTCGGAAGGTTTGTTGTTATCTTCATCACTAATATATTTCTAATGCTTTACTGATATGGACGTAATTGTTGGTACTCTGCAAATACAGGAGCAATTAAGGAGACAAGAACGGAAAAACCGCGATGAGTTTCGGAAGATGATGGAAGAACATGTTGCTGATGGCACACTTAACGCAAAAACTTACTGGCGTGACTACTGTTCACAGGTTATTGAAATATTTACTTTTGTAATGGGTTAAAAGGAAATATTTTTTCCTTCACTGGCGCCTGTCAACTCTAAAACCGGATAGAATGGTCGCTCAACTGTCATGCCATAACACTGTCTGTTCATCACTGACTATTTCAAAGTTGCTTTGGTCCATCTACATCCCACATCGCTGCCTCTGTGATATGGGGAATACCCTATAGCAGGTGTAGGGTGCATTAAGCAGTAGGACAGACTAAACTGTAGCAGTAGTTGGGATCGCAATAGAAGAGGCCCTGTTCAACCAAGTCTGCAGGTTGATAGGTTCGTAACAGCTTAGGATTAGAGTCATGTTAGGATTTCCCTTCTTTTGTGTTGAGTTGAAATATCTGACATATAAGGAGCTATTGGCTGTATGTGAATCTTAAGTTATCAATTTAGATTAGTCTCGTCCCTGAACTCTCTTCTCCTTCAGAAGCTGCTGCCTGTCTTGCTGGCTATGGTGTCTACCTGTGTGTGTTCTTCTGCCCTCATGCTCCTGCTGGTCACAGCTATGCCATCCATTCAGAAGCTCTGACATCCATGTATATGACGCAGCATCTTAAGTAAAACACAGTGATTATGTTGATAATTTTGGCTTTTTAATGACTTGCTGACCGGATGCTAAATCACTTCTTGCGTGTGAAAAGCCTTGTATAGGTAGGTGCTGTGTGGTTCAAAACAAGGGTGACATTGGCCCAGGGATTAAAAGTGTTTGTAATTTAGACTTTGACAATAGTTGAAAGACAAACTTTGTCTGGTCTTAGAGTTGAGGGTAGTGGATGTTGCCAATAGTCGAGGGATGAAGAGTACACTTTTTCCTAAATCAAATGTTAAACGAGTTTATCCTGAATTCCTGATTCCTTAAATTTATCATTACAGATAAAAGATTCACGTGCTTACCTGGCAGTTGCTTCAAACTTGTCTGGCTCGATGCCAAAAGAACTCTTTGATGATGTCATGGAGGAGCTTGATAAGCAGGTTAATTTCTCAAAATTCTGATGACATTATTGTAATCATTTATCAATTTGTGAACGTCCTACTACAGTTTATCTGTTTTAGTACTTGGATCGGTGGTTCCTGTTTTGTATCAAAGAGCGACGAACTTTGATAAATGCTGCACCGATCCCTGTTATCGAAGATCGACAAACTTTGATAAATGCTGCACTGAAATTTGTTTTGAGGAAACACTGAAATGTTAACAATCATTTTAAAGGCACGGTGTTAATCACTTAGTAAACTAGCTAAATACACTTGCTTTGCCACTGATAAAAACATGTAGACCTAATCACGTTAAGCAACTGTCAACCTCTCAGCCAGCTCTGTTCTTTAGCTTGCTGCTACGCTCATCCAAGTTTTTCTTACTGATAAAAAATTCTGCATTCATGCTCCATGTTTATTAAAGACTTTTTAAGCTGTGGTTAAGTTGGTCTTTTGGGTGAAGTTTATTGTCTTTCTGTTAGTTAAATTGCTATTTTTAGGTCTTTTTTAGCATGCTGGGATAGAGAAACCCTTTTATATGCTAGTAAAGATACCTATCATTGGAAAATAGCTTGGAGCTTGCATCATTGTTGGGGGAACTGATACACTGATGAACAAGAAATTGATATTCCTGCTGCCAACATCTATACACCGTTGAAAAAAATTTGATAACCCTGCTGCCATCATCTTGGGGATGCCCTAACACTTATACCAATAAAAATTGGTACTCCCTCCGTCTCATAATGTAAAACGTTTTTTGACACTACATATTGTAAAAACAATGTCCTACATTATGGGACAGAGGGAGTAAAATTGATGGTCCTCTTTTCTATAATTGAACTTGCTCTTTTACCTCTTAAATAAGTTGGAACAATTTGGAACAGTGTTTTTATTTTTCATGGCGTCAGTTTTCTTCAAAAGGAAAAGGATAGAGTATTCTCTTTTATGGTGGCAACGTGGGAGATTATCTATCAGATCATGCCAATTGTGTCTATTTGTTTTCTGATGGTGATGATTCAATCAGGAATGGTACAGCTTTGCTTGCTGTTCCATCTGATAATCGCTTTTTGTTTTTCAAATTTGAATAGTTAAATCTCAGTTGAATTATAATAATAATGGATTCTTGTATATTCTGCTCTTTCATGATTGTTTGCGCTCTGCAGCTGCAAGCTTATATCATTAATATGCCCAATTAGGTTGGGTCATATTATTCAAATTGGGTTGAAAATCTGTAAAATTTCACTTGTTGATTTATTTGATGTTCATGTTTTGAATAAATCTGGTGTGTGTTTTGTTTATATTTAGTTCATGTTTCAATCCCATATATACCTGTGTTCCATTTTTGACCATGCGAACTGATGGTTTCTGATATTTTCTTTTCAGTATCAAGATGATAGGGCTTTAATTAAAGATGAAGTGAAATCTGGAAAGGTACCTTTTTATTTAAAATAATTTTCATTCCAAGGAAAAAGCATGGTGCATTATATGGTACAGTTTTGTATGTAGCATCAGATGTGTGGTTGACAACCTTCTATTTCTAGATTCCTATGTTGGCCTCATGGACACTAGAGGACTTCCAAGCTGCTGTTACTGAGGATGAAAAATATAAAGGAGTGTCGAACATAAATATCAAGGTGCGGTTTTACGCTTTTATCATTGTTCGAAGATATTCTTGAGATGTTCCCAGTGGTATTTTTGCTATACAAGTGATTGTACCAATGAGTTTTAGCTATGACTGACAATGTTGCTTCTTTTTTGTGGATGTGATCCAGCTTATTTATGAGGACCAAATTGAAAGGCTCAAGGAAAAGGATCTAAAGGAGGCCAAGAAGCGTCAGCGACTGGGTGATAATTTTCTGGATCTACTGTATTCAATCAAGGTATTGATAGCATCAATATTTGCCACACAGTTGTTTGGCCACATTAAAATAGTCCGGTTATATGTAGCAAAAAGCACAGGATTATCAGATCAAGGTTGTACTCCCTCTGTTCTGGTTTGTAAGCCCCCCTAGTATCTTTGGTCAGACTTTGAGCATGAATTGAACTAATAAAATGAGTTATATGTACCAGAAACACAATAGGAAACTTCTTTCCGATGCAAATCCAATAGTATACTTTCTGCGGCATATAACTTATATTTTGCTAGTCAAATTCATGGTCAAAGTTTGATCCGGAAGGGAGTGAGTAACATAGGAGTGTTCGACATAAAGCTTTTGTTCACTATGAGTACCAGCAGAACCTTTAGTGCATCTTTGTTCTTGTACTGTGAAGCACTAGTTACCGGTAAGGTAAAGGAAAAAACTAAGCAAACACTTACTAACACTGGTTATTGGTATTTATGTTAGAAAACTGTCTATGGTTAGTTATCTACTTTCTGAATTGCATGATATGGTCGTACATAGACTTCCTTTGATGCACAAATGGTGTATGAATTGTGGCCACAAATGCTGCTGGTATTGACATTTGTAGAATGCAAATATAACAAAGTGTCTAGTTCCAGTACACATTTTCTTGGGGCTTATACCCCCCTAGTTAGTCACCAGCTGTAGTAAGCTGTTTTGATAATTGACAGGACTCTAGTTATCCAGGACATGAATTTGGGTTCTAACTTGTAAATGTTAGATAACGGCTCAGGATCCTACTATAGTCCTAGTGCTAGACCATGTCGTTCCAAAAACTTGCTTGAAACTGAGGAATTTTTAGTATAATTATAATTTCCCCTCACTTCAGTTTCTCTGCAAATATCAAATCATTTCGATAGTAGTTCCTTATCTGTTTAGGCCATATATGGGAAAACTGTCCAGAATTGTTTGAGGTAACCATAACCTTTTGGGATCATGTTTTGCTCTTGCTTCACTGAGAGCAACCTTATCCTTGGTTAAATCATGTTTTCAGTGAGATAAGTTGAGGAATGTTGTCCTTTTGGTCTAATTTATCTTTTTCTTCTGTGAAAAATTGCAGGAAATTACTGCTGCTTCAACATGGGATGATTCTAAATCACTATTTGATGATACCCAGGAATACAGGTACCGGCTATCCTCTTAAGTATTATGTGAAGTAGCTAACATTGAGCCATGCCACCTTGTTACAGAAACACTGTCATGAGTCCTCCCTGTTTCATGGTGCAATACATATAATTTTGCAGTTGTCGCAAGTGGTTACTGGGCTAATTCTGGTTGCACATAAAATTTTAGAGTTTGGTTTGCAAAAAATAAGCTGAGTTGGTTGATCTGAAAATAACTGTTTGTGAAGCTACTGACATTTTGATTTGTAATAAGTCTGCACAATTATAAGTTACGATATGGTCAATTCCAAAGAATTTCTTTATAAATTCTAAAGTTTTTTAAGCCAGCTTATTTGATACTACCTCCGTCCGGCTCTAAAGGGCCCGTTGGCCACTTGGGTATGTATGCTAGAATTAAATGGAGAGATAATTGTAGCACTTTGTTCACCTTGCAAACCAAGTGTTAGCCTGATTGGCTGCATGCAGAGGTTGACCCGCGCAGCAATTGGCTGCATGCAAAACAGACTTGAAAGATGGCGCTGATTAGGGCAAGCTGATTGGTAGTTGCCATCCTAAAAAGCCTCATGTAATTGGCATTAATAACCTGCCTTGGTTCTAGCCAACGGGCATTTTAAATCCGGATGGAGGTAGTATTAGCTTGGAGATCTGTCCATTTGGGATTGTTTGGGCCCTGATTACCTCATAAAATTGGATCATATACCAGGACCTAATTAATGAACATAAGCAAAATGCTGGTTTTGGCATTGGATCTTGACAAATGTTCCTCTATGAAATTCAATTGAGGGCAATATGTATTTATATTTGTTATTTTTTGCCCCTTGGGATATGGATTGATTTTGTCTGTTGTATATGTCGCATAGGGATCTGGGTGGTGAGACATATGCTAAAGAGCTTTTTGAAGAGTATATTGCCCGCCTCAAAGAAAGGCTTAAAGAGAAAGAGCGCATGAGGGAAGAAGAGAAGGTAATGTTACTGTTTTGTAGAATCATTTACCATTTAGTCCTATTATAATTTGCTGTTTGGTTCATGTTATTATGCTTATTTGTTTTGTTTTGCGGGCATCTATTAGAAATGATATTTATCTACTACTTACATGTTTTCTGAACGTTCTCCTCTTGTATTTTTCCGCACTCTCCTCACTCCCGCTTGTTTTGCGGGTGGTGGAAAAAGTGCGTGAAGTGCACATGTACCGTAGCCATGCTTGCTACCAACTAGAAGTGGCACCTGAATGTATGGCTCTATTTGGACAGTGCCTGTGCTACGTTACAAATTCTGTGCGCGCCAACAATTTGGCGAACAAATCTGCTGCCCTCGTTTTTCCAGCCAAAAAATTAGTGTGGTTCTGAAAATTGGATCTCAATCCAAACACGGGCCTATGCTACCTGTCAATGCCAATATATTGGAAGGGCAAGTCCTGGTGACCATCCAAATAGCCACTATATGAACTTATTAGCTGCCCAAATGTAAACATGAGTGCAACTTAACTGCATGTATTGTTTACCTACATATGCTTTATGCATGTTTTCTTCTATGCAGGCGAAGAAAGAGAAAGACCGTGAAGAGAGAGAAAAGAAGAAAGAGAAGGAAAAGGAAAAGAAGGAGAAAGATCGCAAAGAAAAAGAAAGAGACCGAGAGAAGGAAAGGGAAAAGGAAAAAGGAAAAGACCGGTCAAGGAGAGATGAAATGGATATTGATGATGATGTGGAAATTCATGCCTCGAAAGATAAGAAACGAGAGAAGGATAAAGAGAAGAAGCATAAAAGGCGCCACCATGACACCACAGATTCTGAAAGGGATGAGAAGGATGACTCGAGGAAATCTCGAAGGCATAGCAGTGATCGCAAGAAATCTAGGAAGGTATAACATTTGGTATCCTTTTGTCCAAATCAAGGTACTTAGAATATGGTTGGCAGATTGCCTCCAACACCTAGTCAATTCAAGTCTTCTTCGCGCCAAATTTAGTGCTCCCAAATTCACAATATGTGTTAGTGAACTAAGAACGTTGTTGCCTTTGTGTCGTGATGTTTAAATATGTGGACAGTTTGGTGAGGCATGTGCGTATGTATTGTTGCACATTGATATACATTAGTTTCAAATTAATGGTGAAATTGAGATATTGCCAGTATATGATATTTGTTTTATTTAAAATATCTATTGCATAAATCATATCGAGAATTAGCATGGTTGTAATTCATGCGCTTCAGGCATCAATACCACATGAATATTGGTGATGGTGATAATTATCTGGTAACTACTTAACCAAGGCATGTAATCTTACATGACAATTGACATTTGTCACAAGGCCCAAGGGGCCCAATTCTAATTCTTGGTCAGGGACAAGCAAGTGTAGGACTTGCCTCCTTCATGCATTCCTCCTGCCCAAGGGTCATCTAAGATCAACTCTAACTTTGGACTTGGGGCAATTCTCACCAATGCAATTTGCTAACTTTGGACTTGGGGCAATTCTCACCAATGCAATTTGCTTGCTTTCTAAGGGGGTTAATAAGGGGGCAGTTCTGGGGAGGATTGCAACATGATTTTTTGATGTATCAACTATTTGCATCACTTGTGTCTTGAGAAGGGGTGATGGCTAAAGCTGATGTCGAGAATGTTTGTCATTCATGCAGCATACCCATGCTTATGATGATTTTTTGATCTATCAAATATTTGCATGTACACTGTGTGTCTTGAGAGGGGTGAATGTCTAGCTGATGTTGAGATTTGTTTATCATTTTATGCAGCACACCCATGCTTCAGACTCAGATAGTGAAAACCGGCATAGAAGACACAAAAAGGATCGAGATAGTTCCATAAAAATGGTGGGCATGAGGAGCTTGAAGACGGTGAACTTGGAGAAGATGGGGAGATCCATTAGGCTTTGCTTTTACCTCCAAGATTTGTCAGTACTTACAACTGTCCCTTGTCATGTTCTCAATTGCTGCTATTTTGTCTTATTCTGCTTAATAACTGACTAGTGTTATAATTACCGAAAATTAATGCCTACATTTTTGTCATTTTCTGGAATCTACTCATTATTCTGCCTTTCTGCAGTAGCATTAAACTGGTTGGCCTATACTTTTGACCTTGCTCAGGGGAGCTTTGTCGTCTAACTTTTGTGGTGTAGCGGTGCATTTAGCTCGGACGATTTAGTGTATGTTTGCAAGTTACTAGTTTTATTATATCACTAAACAAGTTTCTTACTGACAATTTTGGGTGAGACATCAGAGTTTGGGTAGTGGTGTCCTGATTGTAGGCAATATGGTTTTTGACCAAGCCAGTGATGGACAGTTCCATGCGCCTGTTACCATTGATTCAGCATGGACATGGATGCCTGTAGCTGCACTAACAACACCTGTTTGCAAGAGGGGCAGCCGCCACAGCAGTTCATCATCTTTCACAGCAATGAGTAATTTGACATTTCTGTCATGAGGGGATTTAAGTTTGATGAGATTGTAATGATGTGTACATGCGTATGCATGAATGCATACTCATAGTCGGCTGATCTTGTCACAGGATGCCTGGTTTTACTGGCAAGATGTTCCGAGTAGAGATGCAAGCGGCGCCGCTGCAACTGCCCTGTTCCGCTGGCCAAACCAGCTGTAGTCGTTTTTTCGTGTCATTAGTATAATTTGTACTGTGATAGCTGCTTAACTGGCTGTTGCTGGCGCACCTCTTGCATCCTAGTTTTGAGTGTAGCTATCATCAACTTGATTTCTACGCTGAAGTATATACATGTTTGTGTGTGTGTGTGTGTTATTAATCCTTGTAACCCAGCCGTTCTGAATGTTGTGTGTTAATGCTTGTAACCCAGCTGAAGAGGGTTAGCTGTTGGCCATGGTGTGCAGCTTATATATTATTGACTGGTAGGTTTATACATTCTGTTTGTGCAGGGAAGCGGACGTTTTGGTTTCCGGTTATTGTTGCTCTCTGTTGGTGAACCATGTTCTGCAGTATGTCTCGGCCTGTAAGGTTTATATGATCTGTTTGTGGAACTTTGCGTAAGTTCAGTTGTGTGTTATTGTTTAAATCGCATACTGCTTGAGCTATACATTCTTCTGTCAGTCTGTACTGCTGAACACAGCATAGTGTCTGCCTTGCGGTTACATCTAGCATAGACTTGGTTGGTTGTCACATGTTTATACTTTAGAAGGGGTTATGTAAAATTCAAATTCACTGCCGAACATGAGTAATAGCTGTTGTAGGTGTCAACAATATGTTAGGCAATAGTTGTATCAAAATTGATCTGTGTTGGTGCCATGGCAGTTATGATGGTGTGAGCTGAAGTGAATGTGAGGAAATAATTCCTTATTTAACACTATTAAATTTTGTTTTCGACACTGAAAACTATTTTATTCGCTAACTAACACCGATTCTAGATTTTATGCCCTTTATATGAAACTTCCGTACATTTTCCATCTAACTCTGTTAAATTGCATGTAAAAAGACACTTCTACCCTTGTGTATGTTGGCTAAGGTCTGTACGCCGATGCTACCAGTGGAAGTACTTTCGAGGTGCCTGGCCGGTGCTATGGGGCACAGTAACACGCATAGATAGACAAAAACTCGCTTGGTAACTTAAATTATTACGTCGGGCTGGACGTACAAATGAAGCTGGATTCCTAATTTCAGCCGAACTAGCTAGCCTGATCGATTCTTAATATACGTGTAAGTGTATGTAAGGTCAAAACAACTCGTAGCATATGCCGGGATTGCTTGGGCAACAGACTTCACTAAGATCTTCCCCTGTATGGAGTTGTATCATTCCAGCCATCCTTGTATTCTACTCCCTCCGTTCCTAAATATAAGTCTTTTCAGAGATTTCAACAAGTGACTACATACGAAGCAAAATGGGTGGATCTACACTCTAAAATATGTCTACATACATCTGTATGTTGTTGTCTATTTGAAATTCTAAAAGGACTTATATCTAGGAATGGAGGAAGTAGCCCACAACCGTATACTGGAAACACTGCATGGCAGACCGACCAACGCACATGGGGAGGTCAAGGTATTTACCATCAGTTGTTTCCTGCTGCAACCGAGGATGTTCATGATCGCCCCTTTCACCGTAGTCTTAGCGTTTCTACTGAACATAATTGATGACTTGTCTTATTCACCATTTGCCCTGAACCTGCTTCATAAACTGTGAGGATGTAGTTAATCTCGTTCGCACCCGCCTTGGTAGCTTCAAACAAGAGCAGTGAGTGGTCGGCAAACAGAAGATGTGATATAGTTGGTGCCTGCAGAGCTACTTTGATCCGTCTAATTCTGCGTGCATTCTTGGCTTGTTGCGGGAGCGTTGATATAAGAACCCTCAAAATTAGATAACGATGTTAGGTTACACCGGTGTCACAAGACATAATTGGTCAAATAATTACAATTAACCACAACACACACACACACGGCACATTTTATTTAGAAAGAATTCCTTATTTGATACTATCTTAAATGTTGTTTCCTTATTTGACATCGAAAACTTTTTCTTCTCTATCTAACATTGACTTTAATTTTTTTGTCCTTTATGACACTTTCAACCGTTTGGAGTCTGGACGGTGTTAAATGTCATCTGAAAAGACTATTTTACCCCTTATGTGGTATTTGAGCAAAGCGGCGGCTCGCACATTTGATGTACTGGCAGGACGCATATCTTGTGCAGCTCGCGCGCGTGGTGTGCAGCCGGTGACAGACAACCAGCAGAGCCGTAACAATGAGGCGTGCGGGGCCAAAGATGTTAGAGGCACGTAACGTCTGGGAGAAAAACGTTTGGCAACCTAGAGGGCGCGCGATGGCCAGCAGAGTCACCGGCTTGCGTCCGACTTGTGGTCCGCGGTCGGAGAAACCGGCTCATCCGGGCCGGTTGGATGCATATGCATGCTCTACACGAAGGCCAACGGGGCCATGGTGCGGCATGGTAGAAGGGCATGGCGGGCATCCTTGGTCGCATGTCCTGCATCGCCAGCGTTAAGGCTTAAAATGGACAAAAGTGTTATAAAGAGCATAAAATTTAGACCTGATGTTACAGGGAAGAATATATTTTTCAGTGTCAAATAGGGAAAGAAAATTTAAGACAGTGTCAAATAAGGAATTCTCTCTTTTATCTATCACTGTTGGTAGTTACCACCACTTAAGTTTTGTATGTTGTATGTAGTATCTATCAAATCGAAAAGTATGTACACTTAGATATAGTATATAAGAATGTTTACATAGTATGCATACTATTTTTTAGGTAGTATGCATCGTATTTTGTGTATGCTTTTTTCCGTACAAATATATACTCCCTCCGTTTTTATTTACTTTGCATATTAGAGTTGTTTGAAGTCAAACTTCGTAAAGTTTGACCAAATGTATAGAAAAAAGTACAAACACTTACTATAACACATCTATGTGATGTGAAAGTACATTCAATAATAAATTGAATGATATTGATTTGTCATTGTGTATGTTAATATTTTTGTTTATATACTTGGTCAAAGTTTACAAAGCTTGACTTTGACCAAAGCTAATACGTGGACTAAATAAAAACAGAGGGAGTACATATCTCGCAAATATAATAAAAATCATGGGCCAACTTGTAATTTTTTCATGTAACTCACTTGGAATATGTTACATATAATATATGAACATACTTATAATGATAAAATAGTATATATAATATCATATGGTAGTATATGAGACATGTGAGGTAATTACCCCTGGGTGGTAGGATGTATATAAATTTTTCTATGTACAACTTTTCTTCTCCGAACCTCCATATAGTTTGTAAATTTACAATTGAACCATTGTCTCTCATTTCTTACACATAGAACAAGCGATGTAAAAACCTTCAAACAAATATAACAGTCTTTCCAGCGACGGTAAGATACATCCATATTTGCTAAGTAATTATTAGAATCACCGTGAACAACACTTAGGATATTGATCTTAATTTGGACCACAACAAAACTTTAATGGTTACTTTCTATACAAAGATTTTAAGCCCCAATGTAAAATTAAATTTTACAAACAACCATTAGGACATATACTTCGGCATGAAGTAAATGCCAACTAATAGCCAGCGAAACAAATTACACTTGTCCCTAGCTAGTACAACTCACATGAGACACAAGTGGAGGCATGCATGCAAGCCTAACCACGTATGCATGCAAGCCTAACCACGCATGCAGGCGATGCGGCTTGGAGCTACGTCAGTACTTCCTCATAGAGGAAGGGATGATGCAGCACATCGACGGTAGGTATTTCCCTCAGTGACGAGACCAAGGTTATCGAACCAGTAGGAGAACCAAGCAACACAATGTAAACAACACCTGCACACAAATAACAAATACTCGCAACCCGAGGTGTAAAAGGGGTTGTCAATCCCTTTCGGGTAGCGGCGCCCAAAGATAGGCAAACAGACGTGAGAGAGTTGTAGATATTGATAGATCGAAAGCCAAATAAAATAAATTGCATCAAGGTATTTTTATATTTTTTTGGTTTAATTGATCTGAAAACAAAAGGCGAATAAAGTAGATCGCAAAGGCAAATAATATGAGAAAGAGACCCGGGGCCCGTAGGTTTCACTAGTGGCTTCTCTCGACAAAAATAGCAAACGGTGGGTGAACAAATTACTGTTGGGCAATTGATAGAACTTCAAATAACCATGACGATATCCAGGCAATGATCATTATATTGGCATCACGTCCAAGATTAGTAGACCGACTCACACTTTGCATCTACTACTATTACTCCACACATCGACCGCTATCCAAAGCATGCATCTAGTGTATTAAGTTCATGGAGAAACGGAGTAATGCAATAAGAACGATGACATGATGTAGACAAGATCTATTTATATAGAAATAGACCCCATTGTTTTATCCTTAGTAGCAACGATACATACGTATCAGTTCCCCTTCTGTCACTGGGATCAAGCACCGTAAGATCGAACCTACTACAAAGCACCTCTTCCTATTGCAAGATAAATAGATCAAGTTGGCCAAATAAAACCCAAATAGCGGAGAAGAAATACGAGGCTATAAGCAATCATGCATGTAAGAGATCAAAGAAGACTCAAATAAGTTTCATGGATAAAAATATAGATCTAATCATAAACTCAAAGTTCATCGGATCCCAACAAACACACTGCAAAAATAGTTACATCATATGGGTCTTCAAGAGACCATTGTATTGAGAATCAAATGAGAGAGAGAGAGGAAGCCATCTAGCTACTAACTACGGAACCGTACGTCTACAAAGAACTACTCACGCATCATCGGAGAGGCACCAATGGACATGATGCACCCCTCCGTGATGGTGTCTAGATTGGATCTGGTTGTTCTGGACTGCGGCGGCAGGAATTGATTTTCATCGACTCCCCTAGGGTTTCTGGAATATTGGGGTATTTATAGAGCGAAGAGTCAGTTCAGGGGGCACCCGAGATGGGCACAACCCACCAGGGCGCGCCTGGGCCTCCTAGCGCACCCTGGTGGGTTGTGCTCCCCTCGGAGCACCCCCCAGGTGCTTCTCCGGCCCACTGGATGTCTTCTGGTTCAAAAAAATCCACAACAAGTTTCGCTGCGTTTGGACTCCGTTTGGTATTAATTTCCTACGCTGTAAAAAACATGCAGAAAACAGCAACTGGCACTTGGCACTATGTCAATAGGTTAGTATAAAAAATGATATAAAATGACTACAAAATGATTATAAAACATCCTAGAACGATAATATAACAACATGGAACAATAAAAAATTATAGATACGTTGGAGACGTATCAGCAGGCCACATGTAGTGCCTTCCCAAACCGACATAGCCTTTCACCCGGCTATAAATAGCAGTCACCCCTTTCACCATGGACCATTCTGCGTCACACACACACACACACTTCGCTGGAGTAACCCCACCATCCGCCTTTTCACTTTCTGCCACTGTTGTGAAGCTCTTTGGGTTGCATGCGTTGCCACCAGGAGTTGATCTCGGACACGTATGAGCCATGTCTGGTGGTTCCGAGTTGGTCGAAGCACTACCCAACAAGTTGCCATCTTCTTTGACCATGTCTTGATAAATGTTTTTCGGGCTATGGGTCATTTCCAAAACTTTGCATAAGAATTAAAAATAAATGTTTTTCATAAATAAAATGAAATTTGGATCAGGCTGATTCACTGATTTGGCAGTTGGACCAGATTAGGTGAAGTATCTGTATTAAGTAGTTGTGACCCGGGTAGGGTTATAATATAAATAAATATTTGGTGGGTAGGGAAGCTCATGTTGGTGAAAGCAACTGAGGGAGTCCTGGATTAGGGGGTGTCCGGATAGCCGAATTATCACCGTTGGCCGGACTCCTGGACTATGAAGATACAAGATTGAAGACTTCGTCCCGTGTCCGGATGGGACTTTCCTTGGCGTGGAAGGCAAGCTTGGCGATACGGATATGTAGATCTCCTACAATTGTAACCGACTACATGTAACCCTAACCCTATTCGGTGTCTATATAAACCGAAGGGTTTTAGTCCGTGGGACGAACAACAATCATACCATAGGCTAGCTTCTAGGGTTTAGCCTCTCTGGTCTCGTGGTAGATCTACTCTTGTACTACCCATATCATCAATATTAATCAAGCGGGGTAGGGTATTACCTCCATCGAGAGGGCCCGAACACAGGTAAAAACATCGTGTCCCTTGTCTCCTGTTACCATCCGCCTAGAAGCACAGTTCGGGACCCCCTACCCGAGATCCGCCGGTTTTGACACCGACATTGGTGCTTTCATTGAGAGTTCCTTTGTGTCGTCACCTATAGGCCCGATGGCTCCTTCAATCATCAAGACCGACGCAGCCTTGATCCGGTGAGACTTTTCTCACTGGACAGATCTTAAATTCGGGCGGCTTTGCTGCGAGCCAATTCACTTGGCCATCCAGATCGAAGCTTCGCCCCAGCCATCGTGTCAGATTTGGAAGTTTAAACTACACGGCCGACATCCGCGGAGACTTGATCTTCGACGGATTCGGGCCGCCGGCAGCGCCCGCCTTTGTCTCGATGGGCGTGATCTAACTCTGCCGCCGAGCGGTGTCACGGAGGCCGCACTATGTCGCTTCGACCATTGATTCGAGCCGATCTCGCCGATCGAGGATGGTTGGTTGGACACCACCTCGGGGCTTAAATCTCTCTGGCGATCGAGCCGAACACCATCCTGTCCATCGCGAGCTCGTGACTCCAGTGCCGGACTCCTCTCCGGACTCCGAACCTCCAGCGCCCTGCCGGTTGAACCCGGTAGGCGCCGGTTATGGAGTTCACCGCCCGCGGACATCTTTCAAAGACTCGCCCTTTGGCGATACCACGAACTCACTAAAGTCTCTCTACTGTCGAGAGCCCCTGGCGAACTACGGCCGGGAAGGTTGGGATCGGACGACGAAGAAATTCAACGCCCACCCACCACCCACTTTGTAGCCATCAGCCGAAAGCTTGAATGGCGTGCTCGATTTCGACTCCAAAGACATCGACGGTATGGGCGGCGATGTAGGAGACAACCATGAACCAGCACCTATAGGATCTTGGACAACCACCTCATCCCATGATGTATACATGGTGGATACACCTAAAGGAAGTGACGACGAGGAACAACGGGACACTCTGAAGGATAAATCCCTCGGCAGTCAAAAGCGGCAACGTAAACGCCGCACCAAGTACCGCCTCGACAAAGACCCAGCCATAGAGCGAGGCGAACCGGTGGACGAACTTGCTATCGAGCAACCGTCCGAACAAGACAACTTGGATAAACAACCCGTCCCCGGCGAAGATAACAGTCCGGACGATCTCACGCCGGACAAATTGTTGGAGCAGAAGAACCTCCACAAAAGGCTCGTCGCCACTGCGCGTAGCCTGAAAAAGCAGAAGTGGAAGCTCAAAACTGCGGAAGATGCACTCAGAATGAGATGGAGTAAATTACTCAACACTGCAGACAAATACGACGACAGTCGCCGAACAAAGAGCTACCCAAAGAGAAAACTACTGCCCGAATTCGATGAGGAGGCCGTAGAGCCCCCACGATCAAAAAACAAAGAGGCCGCCGGGTCGGATGGACGACCACATGGCAAACATAGAGCGGCAAGCGGCGCCGCACACAAGCCGACACGCGATCCGCATAAGGATTCACACCAAAAGGATGGCCCAGTTAGATCTATCTACGGGCCAAGGAAACAAGTTCCGGCGAGCAATACAACACGTCAAATATCCGAACATCACGGCACACCCAAATACAGGGGCACCGCGCACCCTCTATGTTTCACCAATGAGGTGCTGGACCATGAATTTCCAGCGGGATTCAAGCCCGTAAACATAGAGGCATACGACGGAGCGACAGACCCTGGAGTCTGGATTGAGGATTATATCCTCCACGTACACATGGCCAGAGGATAAAATACCTACCCCTCAAGCTCAAAGGGCCAGCCCGGCATTGGCTTAAAAGCCTCCCCGAAAACACCATTGGTAGTTGGGAAGAGCTTGAGGATGCCTTTCGGGCCAATTTCGGGGAACCTATGTCCGACCTCCGGACGTGAAGCGATCTAAGTCACATAATCCAACAGCCGGAGAGTCATTTCGAAAAGTGCAGAACAGGTTCCTCACCAAAAGAACCAAATAGTCGATTGTCCAGGACGCCGAAGCCTTAGCAGCTTTTAAACACAACGTCCGAGACGAATGGCTCGCCAGACACCTTGGCCAGGAAAAGCCAAGAACAATGGCCGCATTAACAAGCCTCATGACCCGCTTTTGCGCGGAAGAGGATAGCTGGCTAGCAAGATGCAGCACCAGCGACCCAAGTACATCCGAGGTTAGGGATGGAAATGGGAAACCATGACGCAACAAGGACCAGCGCCGGACCAGGGGAAACCGTCCGAAGCGCGACGATCAATGCCGGATTCAAAAGCTCTCGGCAGAATAATAAAAACTGCCCTTAAGGATAATAGCGACGAGCTATCCAACTTAAACAAAATCTTGGACAAGATATGTCAAATCCACAGTACTCGGGAAGCACGCAAACCATACCCACAAAGGCTGTTGGGTCTTCAAGCGGTCAAACAGACTCAACGCCGAACACAAGGGCTCGACACACCAAGTGAGGATGATGACGAACCCCACAAGCGAGCACCGGAAAACAAAAGAATTTCCCACAAGAGGTTAAAACAGTAAACTCACTTCACGTGATCAAAGGGAAAAAGCAGGCGGCGCCCACTAAAATGCGCGCGCCTGAGACTACTAGCGGGGTACCAACACCTTTGTCAAAACCAATCACCTTCGACCATCGTGACTACTCCGAAAGTATCCGGAGCAGGATGGACTGCCTTGATATTGGATCCCATAATCGACCAGTTCCAATTTACACAAGTCCTCATGGACGGCGGCAGTGACATAAACCTGATATATCAGGACACAGTCCACAGGATGGGGATAGACCCAACCAAAATTAGCCATAGCAACACTTCCTTTAAAGGAATAATGCCAGGCACATATGCCCATTGTACGGGCTCCCTAACATTAGAAGTTATGTTCGGTTCATCCGACAACTTCCGTCGCGAAAAGTTAGTCTTCCATGTCGCCCCATTTAAAAGCAGCCATCAAGCACTATTGGGACGCGAAGCTTTCGCCCGCTTTAACGCAATTCCGCATTATGCATCTCTTACGCTTAAAATGCCCGGTCCACGAGGCATCATCTCATTAAAGGGAAACTCCGAGTATTCCTCGAATACAGAAAAATGTGAGACTGCCTTAACAGCCTCACACTAATACGGCTTTACTGATCAAAGCATCTAAAATAGGTCGTTCAGACCCCGGACACGGTTAGGCAAGTCCGGCTTAAATAAACAAGGGGCTTACTAGCCGCGTAACCCCTTACAAGGGGCTCCACGCATGTACAACAAGAGACAATAAAGCTCAATTTTATTCATTTTTGAATTGTACTCTGTTTATTTCAAATTACATTTTTCATACGATCTTTTTCAACTAAGTTCCTCTCTTTTACAGATGAACGCCCGTGCTATACCCGTCCGGGATACGGCTGCGGAGACACAACGGCAGACGCGTGCAGCAGGGACCCGTTGCAAGGAATCTTTTCAGATTAAGACCCTGCGTAAACCTTTCTCACTGTCTCTTGTTGTTACTCATCCCCCTGTCTCTTATTATAACCGAGGAGGAGGCTGGCGTTTTGGCATCGGCCACGTCAGAAGTTTGCACGTACCTGGACACCAGGGGCTTGTTACCAAGGGCATTGTTTGGCCCGCTTTATAAAAGACCGAATACCTTAGGGAGTGTTCGGCATCTCGAGTTAGGCCTTATATGCATCAGCTCCGAATCATGTCTTTGGTCAAATGTTGGGTTTGCCCGGCTCCTGTGTTTTGCTACCTTACGTTCCGTTCTATCGGCTAACGCGGCACCGGAGAACTCTGCGATTGTACCCGGCTCGGCCAAAGCGAGCACCTCAGTAGAGAAAGCCGAAAACTGACTGTCATGATATAGCGAGAGACTGGTCAACCACTCGATGACCCACAGGAATGTTTAGAATTCCTCCGCATTAACGAAGGACCGTTTCCCGATCAGGCATATACGCACCCTGAATTCCGGAGAGTGCGGTGCCTCCAGGGGCTATATAGTAACCCCACCATCGAACTCCTATGGCTAAGTGAAAGTGATAAAGCATTATAGTCCGGTTGCCTAGTTTGCTACGCTACCACCTCCTTAATAGGACCAAGACATTGGATTAAGTGTGAAAAAGCGCCTTCTTTGCAAACACCCCGCACTATGTGCGTGAAATTTAAGCCAAAACTGCCATCTTTCAGGTTATATATACATATACATCAACGGCCGCACAGGGAGTAGTTTACTACTTGAACGCACAAGTATAAAAAGCTCTTATATTATATTGAAACGTTGTTTCATAAGTTACACATGTCATTCAAACATAACATCCTTCGAAAGCATCGTCTCTATTAAGCAAGCGCCGGAAGAACTTCCTCAAAATAGCGCTCGGCAGTACTCGGCTTCCGTCCAATCTGGGACGCAACATCGGTGGCCTTCATTTCTGCCCAAGTATGTCTTGACACGGGCAAGAGCCATCCGCGCACCCTCAATGCACGCCGACCGCTTCATTGCGTCGTCACGCTGTACCGCACCAAAGAATCGCTGCACTAAGCCAAAATAACTCTTGGCTGAGGTCTACTTGACCACTAATGAGTCGCGACATGCTTCATGGCAAGTCCGGACAATCGATTCAGCTCGGCCCATTCGGCCAACCGATCGGTTAACGAAAGAGGACGCTCGGGACTATGGAACTGCGACCAAAACAACTCTTCCCTTCTGTGCCTCTTCTGGCCTCGGAAGTGCTCGATCGCGTCCGCGGCACTCGCCGCTAAATCCAGATAAGCATCCTCCGAACTCCACAACCGGTCCAACTGAGCATACTTCGGATCCGTGAACTTCCTCCAGCGAAAAAGGCTTTCCGGCGGCAACATCCACGGGACGCAGCTCCTCCTTTGCAGCTCTCATTGCGGGCGGGCATCCTTAACCCGGCGGTGGACTTTTTCAGGTCCTCTTGCTCCTCTTGACGTTCTTTTTCAAGAACCCGCAGCGGTCGGTAGCATTCTTCAACTTTATGGCCAGTTGGGCCATTTCCTCTTCTTGGCGGTGAGCAGCCCGTTCGCTTTTAGCTCTTCGGCCGCCCTTAAAGCGGGCGACATTACTATTTCTGGCTTGCTCTTTAGCTCGGGCGAAGTTCCGCGCAGCTCCTCCACGAGGCGGCACCACCTGCATTAAGCATACAAGTAGTAAGGCACGGGCGTCAAGCTCCCTTACCGAGCGTCCATGAAGAAGTCGCATACCTTGTGACTCGTCAAACCGCTTATTGACAAGCGCGATGTCCGCATCTGCCTCGTCAAGTTGCCGCTTTAGTTCGGCATATTCATCGATCCGGTATGGCCACCGGACGCCCGCCACCTATTTAGGAGTGGTGATATGTTATAAGCGAGATTATGATCCTCGGCACGCTGTCAATTTTGACAACATACCGAGTCTCGGGGCTACTATCTATACAAAGGCACATTCTATATGCATAAGCGCCGGAAGGTACATCATTTTTGCGTACCTCGAACCCCGTCGATAAGCTTCGACGGCTTCATGCAATCCGCTCTCGGCGGATGCAATTCTTTCAATCACCGTACCCATTAGCGCACGGTGATCTTACGAGATAACCACTGCCCGGCAGATCCTTGACTCCTCCGACCTTACGCCCGATTGGCGCGGACCTTCCGGCCCCGCCGGACCAGAAACCCTCCGTGGCGACACCTCGAGGTCGTCCTCCTCGCATGAAGGTGCGACAGGTGGGCGTTTCGCTCTCCATCATCTCCGGAAGAAGATCCCCGAAGGCGAGCTCTGCTGAGAAATTTGAGATCCGAACTACAAGGTATAATTTGGTTATCTTGAGAAATAAATACTGAGGTTGTCCCTTATTACAAGACCCCTTCTTTTTACTTACGGCTCATTGAGGCGAGATCCCCTTGGGGAAATAGTGCGGCTGGGGTACTTCCCAGCGCCGGACTCTCTGACGAAGTTTTCTTTCCCCTCTTTGAGGCCTTGACCTCCGGATCTTCCGAAGCGGTCCTCTTCTCTCCTTGGAGGGTGGGACTTTTGATCCCTCGTTCCTTGAAAGCCTCCTTCGTGGAGGCAGTTGCTTCCCCGCTCCCCCCTTCGCCTTCTTCAAAAAGCGCGGCCTTCAGCATCTTGGTCAGCACGGGATCCCGCGTGGTCTCTGGGAGGGGAGCCGGACACCTTATCAACTTTGCCTTCGCTATCCACTCCTGTTCAAGAAACAACTCCTTTAAGGGCAAGTTTATGATAAATGAATGGACAGCCTGTCCGGGTACAGGACTACTTACTTGAGTATCTGGGCGATTGCAGCTTAGTCCTGCGTCCTCAGTCAGGTCCGGACACTTCTCTTGTGATCCGAAGAACAGTTTATACATCTCCACGGGCGTCGTACCCCTAAAATGTTGGAGAGCTCGTGGTCCCTCCGGATTAAATTCCCACAGACGGAGGAGGTGACGTTTGCAGGGCAGAAGGCGTCGAATCAACATAACCTGCGCCACTACGACCAGATTGATCTTACTTTCTTGGAGGTCTCGAATACGGCCCTGAACCAGAGGAACGTCCTTGGACGGCCCCCAGTCGAGCCCCTTGTTGACCCATGTCGCCAGCCGCTGTGGTGGACTGGCCGGAAGGCGGGGCGCCACCCATTTGGTGCCCACAGGAGCGGTGACATAGAACCACTCCGTTGCCACAAACCAAGCTCATGGGAAAAAGAGCCCTCGGGCCACGGAGCATCAGCGCACTTGCTTATGATAGCCCCTATGCACTCTGCTTGTTGCCCCTCGATCATCTTCGGCTCCACCTTGAAGGTCTTGAGCCACAATCCAAAGTGAGGGGTAATATGGAGGAAGGCTTCACATACGACCATGAATGACGAGATATGGAGGATGGACTCCGATTCAAGTCATGGAAATCCAGCCCATAATAAAACATGAGCCCCCGCACAAAGGGATCCGTCGGGAAGCCTAAACCCCGGAGGAAGTGAGACACGAACACCACGCTCTCGCCGGGCTCGGGAGTGGGAATGACCTGCCCTGGAGCAGGCAGCCTATGCGAAATCTCGTCGGTTAGATACCTGGCGTCTCGCAGCTTTAGCACATCTTCTTCTGTGACGGACGAAGACATCCATCGGCCGAGCTGGTTGGAGCCGGACATCGTCGAAGGTCCGAAGCGCCTAAATCTGAAGCTTTGGGTGTTAGAACTCGAAGCGCGAGGCGAACTCGATGGAGGGTGGAAAAAAGATGAGGGCCTTGGTCTCATTATAAAGAGGTTGAATACCAAGAGCCCTCCCTGTGGTCGATTGGGACTCGCCTTTGATAGAGGCGTGCCAGCGAACGCAGTTGGGTTACCCACGTCCGTATTGATGAGAATCCGGAATAAGGGGGCACGATCTACGCTTTGATAAGACGTGCCAAGGAAACCGCCTCGCTAAACGCTACCGAGGTGGGACGGTAAAAAACTATTCGAATAAAGGCACGGCCGTGGTGTGATGTCACGCCGCGGAATACGTCAGCAGATCATGCAAAGCATTATTCTCTCTCTACGGTGGTATGTGGAACTAGTTTTGCGAGCGGACACTATCCTTGTGTTCAAAATCTTCTATAAAGTATTCGAGGAGGAACCCGCCTTGCAATGCCGAAGACAATATCTTGCGCCGGACTTCGTCGTCATTGAAGCCTGGTTCGAGGGAGCTCTTGAGGGTCTGGATTAGGGGTGTCCGGATAGCGAACTATCACCGTTGGCTGGACTCTGGACTATGAAGATACAAGATTGAAGACTTCATCCCGTGTCCTGGATGGGACTTTCCTTGGCGTGGAAGGCAAGCTTGGTGATACGAATATGTAGATATCCTACCATTGTAACCGACTACGTGTAACCCTAACCCTATTCTTGTCTATATAAACCGAAGGGTTTTAGTCCATAGGACGAACAACAATCATACCATAGGCTAGCTTCTAGGGTTTAGCCTCTACGATCTCGTGGTAGATCTACTCTTGTACTACCCATATCATCAATATTAATCAAGCGGGAGTAGGGTATTACCTCCATCGAGAGGGCCCGAACCTGGGTAAAAACATCGTGTCCCTTGTCTCCTGTTACCATCCGCCTAGACGCACAGTTCGGGACCCCCTACCCGAGATCCGCCGGTTTTGACACCGACAGCAACCCAGGTAGGGTTGGCTTGGATGGCAGGCTCCTCTACATAGGGTATCACATTAGAACACAACCAACTGGCACTTACTTCAAAAGCAGCGCAAACCGTATTGACCATAGACCTGGAATGGGACAGGATGAACCGACTACCCATGCCAAGTAGCTGCCTTTGCATGGGTGAGAAGGTGGTTATAGCCGGGTAGGTACAGTCACCCTAGGGCGAGACCGCCGGTCAGGGGTCTTGACCTGCGGGCCTTTAGTAAGGCAAGGTGGAAAAGCAGAGGTAGTGTAGGGGCTGGTTAAAGGTTCTGGTTCCTTGGTCTAGTCGTGCGCACGGGTAGCGCATGGACGACTTGGACCAAGTGATGCTATGGGCAAAGCAGTACACCTTTTATCAGAGTAAAATGTGATATCACTCCCAGCTTCCGTGTTTGAAAGTGCGTCGTGTGGGTTTCCCTCTAACACAGGATGTAAGATCCCACGTTGCTCTGTCACCAGTAGATTTTACAAATAAAATTTGGTTTTCAACAAAATGGGCTAAGGGAAAATATTTTACCTACGAAGTATTTTGAGCTAATGGCTCGGCGGTTTGAGCCGTGGCCGATAAAGTGTCTCCCTCTTCAAAAAGTCATGCATCCACTTTTCCACATACTCAACGGCTCTTATGTTTCCTTTTTAGAACAGGCGAGTTATGAGAACTCCGAGGAGATAGATGACGAGTTTGGTTATCTTAATGACTTCGATTATTTTGAAGTGGAGTATGATTATCAAGATGTCGACAATCAAGGCTATGACGAGTAGATGCCCTGCCTCCATGGTTGGTCTAGAAGGCTCGTACTAGAAGCGGGTAACGTCCTATTCATGGCCGCTTAGGCTTAGTCGACACTTAAGGTGTCAATGTAATAAAAGCCTGCCTACTCATGGTTGCTGTTCTGTCTTGTACACGATACTGTCTCCTTAATTGATCCTGGCACAACTCTGAAGTGACGGCTTCCGTTACGCCCGACTCTGTCAGACGTAACTAGGCGTCACAGAAGAGGTGGTATCAGAGCCTCGTTAAGGAAACATTCATATACTTAGTTAGTGACCGTCCGAACCCTAGGAAAGATAGGCTCCCTCCTTAACTAAAATAAAATAAAAGTTTTTAAAAATCATCTCAAGTTATACCTTATATATATATATATATATATATATATATATATATATATATATTTCTGTAAATGACTCAAGTGAAGTGAAGATTAAATAATTTAAACCACATAATTAGAATTGTGCAAGTAAAATGTGTTTATTTTTACTGTTCTAGGTAAAGTTAATTTTTGCACTGTGTTATAACTAACTAAATTCTTATAGTTGCATAATGTAGGATGACGAGTGGTAGGTTTCACTACCAGAAACCGTAATATTTCTGTGGGTCTACTGATTTTCCTGTCGGGCCCGCAACTAGCCCACAGGAAAAAGAATTGGGCTGTCGGCCGGTCCCTGCACGCCAGGGATATGTCCAATATTCTTGTGGGCTGACTAAGTACTGACAGGAATAGAACGAAACACTAGGGCGCGACGAATTTTCAGCCCCGCGCATCTGGAAACTACGCCCCGCCATGGAGCCCTCTTTTCGCGCCTGTTATCGCGGCACGCCCAGATCCAGTCCCCCCAAATCTCCTTATCCCTTCCTTCTGCGCCACCCAATCCCTCCCTGCCTTCGAGGCCTCCGGCCACCATCCCAGTCCCTTCCAAGGTCACCCGAGCGCCTCAACTTGCTCTCTCATATGGATCTGTACCCCCCGGCCACCACCATCCATGGCTCCTCTATTGGGGCACGACGTCGTCCCATCGCCGTTCTGGACATCACCGCCAAGGCTTGGCCTGCTCCTCCACCACGGCCCTGCTTCGACCACGCCGCCATCGACGCCACCGTTGAGAATCCACCCCAACTCGAGCAGTTCACCGGCGTCATGGAGGTACGTGACCTAAATCTCAAAACTCGGATGTTTCCAGTTTGAGGCATCTCCGGATCCCCAAATCTGGTGCAGCTCTCGGAATCCCCAAATCCGACCTCAGATCTGATCTACAGAACTGTGGTTTGGATGCATAATTATCC
The DNA here is from genome assembly GCA_021605145.1 of Aegilops bicornis. Lineage (NCBI taxonomy): Eukaryota > Viridiplantae > Streptophyta > Magnoliopsida > Poales > Poaceae > Aegilops > Aegilops bicornis. The sequence goes on along the minus strand of CM038674.1, from coordinate 23,408,229 downwards.
CCAAAACTGGTGCAGCTCCTTGGATCTCAAATCTCGTTTTAGATTTCAGCTATGTCTTTGAAGAAATTGCAACCATTTATTGTTGCTTATTATTACTTCAGTTGGTTTGGAGGCAAGAGTATGTATCCACGGGATCTGAAATTTTACTAAGAATGGTGGGATACTTGGGGAGTTTCAATTAGTTCTCGAACTTTAAGTATGATTGGGTTGGATATAACTGTACGTATCCATAATTTTGCGTGTAATGTTGTTTCAGCCTAAATGATAATTTTCTTTCTATTTTAGTGGTATTTTTTCATTGACTTACTGTACAACACCATAATAATTCAATCTCTATTTTTTCTTTCCATACATTTTTATTTTACCTGCGTTTAATTTGCTGACATTCAGGAAGCACTGAGCTGCTGCATTGGAAATACGAGGAGCTTCATCAGTGCAAGAAGTTGAGATTCACTCAACGGCAAGAAATAGTCTCATGTTTTTCTTCCAAATAGTATGTACCATTCCCCACTGTGATACTTATGAACACCCATTTGAGATATCCTTTTCCTAGTTACAGTTCATCCAAATCACGAGTAGGATTTATGGTTCATGATCCAACTAAAAGAGGTGTAATATCCTCTGCCCTTGACATCATATGGTGCATACTGTTATTTCCGTACCTGTCTTCAAATTCATGTATTGGTTAATTTCGATTCAAGTATTCTATCTTGAAAGATCATGCTATCTTCAGTTTGCTCAAGAACATTTGAAATGCACCTAGACATTATATTTCACAGTACTGACAATGAAACTGTACCAGGAAAGGCTTATTACCAGCAGCTATGCTCAAGATATGAATGCTCTGTTATAAAAATTAACATGACAAAGATATGTTCAGGGGCTCCTATCATAGGCCATACTATATGTCATCTTAATTTAGTTACTCCTTTTACTACTTGCTTCTTGGAATTTCCTATTGTCTTATTATCTAGTACTTAACAGTTCTTGTGTATTCCTCATATTTGAGCTCACCGTGTTCTTCCTTCTCCCTTAAGTGTTATTTTGTTTTATTTCTTATATTAAAGATTGAACAATTGCAGTGCAAGCACGCAATTGGTTGTTCCTACTGGAGAAGGTGCACATATTTTGTTGTTCTATGCACATGAACCTAGAGATTAAATATTGATCAACACCTGATTGAGGTCTTATTTGTCTAGTTTGCAATTCATTCTTATCAGGAGCAAAATTCAAGATTGGGGATCTATAAGAGATGCAAGTGCCTCTAATCAAGGTGTTTTTTTACTTTTGCTTTCACCATCATCCGTGACGTTTTATCAGGAATAATTGTCAGTCAAGTTTTCTCGCGATTATTGAAAAACATATCATGCTATGTCCAGTGTGCCCAAGATCACGAGGCCAACATTATATACCTAATAGTTGCTATGTTGGTTTAGTCTGAACACAACCTCTTTCTATTGCTTTGTGGTCTTTTATTGTCTCACCCTGATGTACAGTTTCCATGCTGCTACATTATCAAATAATTGCATAATGTTTTGGATTTTTTATTCTTAAGGAGATGATGATGACTCTGCCCATTTTTTTGAACATTTGAAATGGATTGACTTAAGAGCATGGACATTGGTAGTGTGATTTCTTGCAAGAAGTCTCTAATGACTTATCTGCTCAGGAAGTTAGCTGATAATTCTGTCAAACTAATCCAGTAGCATGTGCTTAACTTGTTTAGGTCTTTTATTGTCTCACCATGGATTTTGTCAGTCGCATGATTTGTATAAAATCTGAGATATGATGGTAGAAAAAATTACGCCATTATTAGTCTATAAGCCGTAGAAGTGGGTAACTTTGCTGAGACAAAAACAAGTTGGATATATATACCTTATAGATATTGTTCCTGTTTCTCGTTACCTTACCTTTTTGTCGCAAACTGTTGACACTTGCAGATTCTTACAAGTTCAATTATATGTCCACTGCAGGGTATCCTTGAAGAGAAGCTTGCAACTTAAGCTGCAACAGAAGTGTATATGTAGTTGATGCACTTGTGTGTTTTTAGATGTTGCACCTCTGTTTTCATTGACCTTCGATTCATGTATGTAAATTCTATGGAACTGTATCCGAAGACTTGTGAATTTGTATCTCTGGTTGATGGAAACAATTGACAGTGATGTTTCTATGTTCTAAATATTCTGAGTTATGGAATAGCTATGTATAAAACCATTAATATTTTTTTTGTTCATTGGGTTTCTTTTTTTCCTGACGGTTATATATGACAGGGATATACTATATAACCCTGTAGGGCCAAACCTGTCAGGAAAATGTGAAAACCCGACAGGAATATAGTTCCTGTCGGCCAACCGACAGGCATAGTTTATTTTCCCTGTCAAGCTATCCCTGACGGCTAACCCTGACGGGTGGCCCACAGGAAATACTTTCCCTGTCGGTACACACTATTTCCCTGTCGGTTTTGGGCTCACAGAAAAAATCCAGTTTCTGGTAGTGGTTGTTTGGTACGGGTGCCGAGTATGGTGGTTTTGCTCTGTTCTTGGTTGAGCTTCTTGGTATTTTGAGTGTGTTGATTGCACCGTAGTACACTGTGTTTCATGACCCGTGTTCCACGGGGTACTTAGTCACCGTGCACATTCCTGAGGGCTTAGATGTCCCTTCTAGGTACAATGTCGCACGCTACAACTTTGTTTCAGCACTTCAGGGTGCGGCACGGGATGCCGCTTTACACCTTTTCCATGCCTACCACCCTCTCCTTGATTACGTGGGCAGAGGCGAGTGGCCTCATCAGTTAGAGGAGGCAGTGAGTTCGTCCGCACCTTTGCCCACTATCGCTCCTTCACCTTCTGCGTCCACATTCGCTTTCCCTCCACTTTCACCACGACCTCCTGTCTTACCTCCTGCGTCACCAGCTCCGGTTGTTGCTCGTCCACCTCTGTACTCGACAGTCCCATCCACTCGTGCAGACTGCCCAGCTCCTAGAGTTTTCAGGGGTTCCTCCTCTCGAGCAGTGTTACGTCCCTCCACACTGTACGAGCATCCATCTACACCTAAACTTGTTCAGGACCTGTTAGATCAGGTTGACACTCTTCAGAGGCGCTGCTCCAAGCTTGAGCGGGTGAACAACGAGATGTCGTTTGCGTTGAGGGACTACACCCGTCCGGGTATGGCGCAAACAGAACACCATTCCCGGACATCCCCTCACTATATAGCCTCAGTGGCCCATGTTTGTTAGAGGTTGAGACACAATGATCGAGCCGGGTACGCCCCACATATCGGACCGGGAAAAGTGACCCAACACACGCCGTGCACCCTCGTCGGACCGCTTGAGCCCCAACCGTTACAGAACGACACCCGCTTGATTAGTCCCTTTAGTGATCGAGTAAAGGAGCATAAAGGATTCACGCCTTTTCCCAGTAGTTGACCCTGAGATATCGAACCCACGAGAGGACGGTACCTGATGAGGACATCAATACCATTGTTACACCCACAACCCCTACTGCTACATATACTGGACCAATTACTAGAGCTTGCGCACGCCAATTAAATTTTCAGGTACTTTCGTTTCTTGGCAATGATTCTAATGTTCATGAGAATATGATGCTGCCTAAATTGGATACATTTGTTTTGCTTATAAATGAAGGGCTTGGCATGGATAAGAGGGATGAACACTGGAGCAAGACCAAGCATGGAGAGGATGGCATGCGCGAGGGGAACAAGAACGGAGTTACAAATGATGATTTCAGGACTTTGAAGCCACCATAATGAGTGCACGAAGCCTTGGAGGAAATATACAAGATGCCACTTCATAAATTTCGTCCAAAGGCTATTCTAGGTGCTGCTTCACCTTATTATTAGGCCAGGCCCATGTAATTTCGAAATACATAAGTATAGGCTGTTTCTAGAGTCCGTATGTGTGGGGAAACAAGAGATAGGGTTGGTTTCGGACCCCTTTCCCAAGGGCCACGAAATCCCCCCTTCCTCCATATATACAACCCTTAGGGCACCGTTTAGACTTTGGGTTTTGTTTAGATTAAAAGTTCGCCATAGCTGCAACTTCGCGTACTTCGTTTGTGTTCAACGACCAGACAAAGGCGTCATAGAACCCCACCTTGATCAATAAAGCTTTCCTCTTATATTCGCAATATCCAGGTTGCAATCTTAGTTTCTTGCTTATTCTTCATTTGCCTGCAGGAAACATACCTTCGTGGTCAGGTTGATTGTGCTCCGGCGTGGTCAATAACCTCTCGGAGTTGGTTTAGCGATTGCTAAGGCGCGACGTCCTCGCACGTTTGTAGTCGGATCGTCAAAGTCGACTTCCTCCAAAACGATAGCCACCATCTCATCGAATGACGGGACACCTTTGCCTCTATCAAGTGGTATCAGATTTCCATGTTGCTCGGTGAGATTTTACAGTTTTTCTTCGTTTAGATCGAGTCTGTTCTTCATACCTACAGTCCATGAAAAAGCCACAAAAAAATTAGGGTTAGTTCATCATATCCGAACCAATCTAAGCCTTTGCATAATCTTTTTAGTTTTTTTGCTTTGTTGAATTTGCGGTTGCATCGTCGTGTCAAGTTGCTGGTCTTAGAGTCTAGTCTTTTAGAGTTTCGAGTTCTGCTCATAAGTTGTCACGCCGCCGCCGCACCATCATCATCGCCCCTGCCATCTACCACCATCGCTTATCCGCCACCGCCGCACCATCATCATCGCCCCTGCCATCTACCACCACCGCTTATCCGCCACCACTCTGAATCCGTATCCATATACCACCACCGATTCGTATCCATATACCACCACCGATCCGTATCTATATACCACCACCGCTACCATATGCCACCACCGCTGCCATATCCTACCACCATATATCCACCACCAATCCAAGTTCTTTTCATATTAGGTTTGTTTTCGAGATCCATCTATTTTCCGTTTCGTGTTTCCTTGCCTGAGTAGGTCTCGAAAAAAAAAAGTCTGGAGACCCCCGGGTAGTTTTTAGGACAAAATTTCGGCGACCAAAAATATTTTTCCCTATCCTATTTTTAGGCTTTTCGGAGTCTTTTGAGCCACGTGCCATCATAGTGATTTTTTGTCGCACTTTTTCGTCATCGCTGCCCTGATTTTTGAAAAAAATAGTCAAAAAATTTCGTGCCCATCCTGTCATTTTGACATGGGAAGAGTTTTGAGACACTCGCCATTATAGTGATTTTTTCGCAAAAAAAAAGATGAGCGCAAAAAAAAAAAAACAGAGCAAAAAAGGAAAAAATTTCCAGAGTGTGCTTTTCCCTTGTTTATGTGCAGCGCCGTGATTTTGTTCGTGTTCTAGGCTCGCGTCTCTAGTACGGTCTAGCCTAGGACCAGCACAGTACCGTCGTTGAGCGTTTATTCAACTTTGCATCTCTAAATTGATTATTGCTGACCCTTTTTGCTACCATATTATAAGCCTTCCCAGCTCCACATACATCTACGTCGTGTGTTTGTCTCTTCCTGGTAATTGCTCTATCCAATCTTTGAGAGTTTTGACTACAACGGTTGCCGATCTCCACCTGCTGCTTGGTAAGAACTGGTAAGAATTTGAGATTTGTTTGACGGATTTGTGACGCCCCACCACACTACTAGGGAAAACCCTATACACAGAATCTTAGCAACAACGCGGCTCAAAAAGGAGCGCTGCTGCTAATTAGCAGTAGCGCGGGTGTGGAAAACCCGCTACTGACAAGTGTTTAGCGATGGCGCTTCGGCGTAACCCGTGCTGCTACAAATATCGACCGGCAGTGCCACCCAACTCCATTTAGCAGCAGCGCTGTGCCGCAAGCGCTTCTTGCTATAGCTGTAGCAGATGGCCGGTTTTTCCGAGGTCGCTGCTGCTAATTTTCAAATCGGGCACACTTTTGGTCCCGGTTAGCCGTGGCGCTTATGCAGCCTTGCTGCTACTTTCTTAGCAGCAGCGCGTTTTACGTCCCGTGCTAGTACTAATCCGCACCCACCACCTTTTCCCCACCCGTCCCCCCCCTCCTCGGTCGAATCCCCATCTCCTCCCCCAAATCCCTCCTCTCTTCCACCACTCTCTCCTCTTACTTTCCGTACGCTCTCACATGGACCTCTTGCCCATGCGCTCATCCTCCTCCGTGGTGCCGAAAGAGGCAGCCGCCTCGCGCCACCGGCGTCTAGGAGCTTGTAAGTGCATCCAGTGCCCCTTAGTGATTTTGGTGTATTGAAGACTTATAGGTTAAGAGACTAATGTGTTTATGAGTGTACACAGGTCTATAAGTCTATGAGGAGTTTGATATTTACAGAGAAAGTCGGCCCCTAAAAATGAAGTTCTTCGACTGAAGACTTTGGATTTCTGAAGACTTTCTGAAGACTTTGAAAGTAAAGAAATTGGTGTGACCTTGAAGACTTGGTATTCATTTGAGGAACATGAAGCGTGAAGACTTTTGTTTTCATAGTTTCGTTTTCTCTTTCTTGAGTCATAGGAAACACTTTGTCTTTGTTAAAGGGGGTCGAGGAAATACTAAGGAAAAATTTCCATGTGATGCTCAACTCAAAATCCTACACCTACCAATCCCTTGAGTGAAGCCTTTGGAAATCTCATACAGTTCAGTCAATTTCTTGATGTGAGACGAAGTTCTTACAGTCGTTGAGAATTTGTTCTGACCGAGGAGTTAGGAATTCACCGGTCTGGATTGCCTACGATGAGGAACATGATAGCCACGAGGAATTTGAAAGTCAAATTTCCGACCGTTCTTTGTCTTCTTGGCATGACTGTTCCAAAATATCTTATCCACCTAACGGTCATATCATTGAAGGGCATTTATGTCTTATCATGTCGGGCTGCTCCCTAGGCTATAAATAGCCGCCCTACAACCACTAGCTGGTTGGCTGCTCGAGAGAACTTGACACTTGTCATTTGAGAGCAACCCATCCTCCGAGGACTTTGGCCGAAAATCATCGAGTCGGAAAACCCAAAACCAAACCCCTACAAACCCAAAGTGATCGAGCATCATCAAGAGATTGATCCTGCGTGGATCCGGCGCTTGTTACCTTTGAAAGGCGTGCTTCTTCCAGACGGTTAGGCGTCATGGTCTAGAGCATCCAAGAGGAATTGTGGATCACCGAGTGACCAAGTCTGTGAAGGTTCGGAAGTCGCCTGTAGACTTACCAAGAGTGATTGGACGAGGTCTGTGTGAACTTAGTTCAAGGAGAATACGGTGAGGACTTGGTGTCCTGAGCTGCGTGCTTTCGGCCCAGGTGTCCGGGACTGTGTGTCCTCGAGTTTAAATACTCGGCCGCTCCAACCAGACATACAACCCAGACAGCAGTTGGAACTGGTCTACCAAATCATTGTCTTCACCAACCTTACTGATTCTATTTCCTCAACTCATTCATTTCCTCATTACTGTGTTGAGTGGTTGTTCATATCTGTGTTTGAAGACTTTGACTAAAGACTTTCTCAATTTCCTCAGTTCAATTTCTTCAGTCTGTTTGTCTTCATCTTGTGTTATCCTGTGATTACGCTTTCTGTACTCTGTGATTGTCTTCATTTCATCATGATGACCATGCCCGCGATTCTGTTATGCTTACTTACGAGTACTTATTCGCTGCAAGTAGTTCTTCGCTAAGGAATTTCCTCACCGCAAATTCCTTAGTGAAGAATTCATAAAATCGCCTATTCACCCCCTCTAGTCGATATAACGCACTTTCAATTGGTATCGAGCAAGGTACTCCCTTGTTACATGTGATTTTGGTTTAACCACCTGGAGTTTTAGTTATGTCGACCGCAAGTATGAAGAAAGTGACATGCCCAATCTTTGATGGTCATGATTATCCCAAGTGGAAGGCCATGATGAGGAAGCGCCTCATGACAATGGACAACGAGCTGTGGACCGTCAATGAGATTGGTCTTACTGATCTATGCAAAACGGCGAACAAAGATGATATTCGCAAGTACACTCGACTTGACATCATGGCGAAGGATATCATCTGTTCCTGCCTATCCAGAGATGAATTCAAGCGCATTATGCATCTTTGCAATGCGAAGCTTATCTGGGACCGAATCTCTGATGTCTATGAAGGTCATCGAACCCGTCATGATCCTTGGTTTGAGGACTTCAAGAAATTTCTCAAAACGATGACTTTCGAACCAGAATCATCATCTTCTGCATCATGTCTCATGGCAAAAGGTGCTCAGGTAACCGAATGTTCCTCATCTGAGTCTAGTGATGATGAATCTGATGATGATTTTGAACCTAGCTATACAAAGCTTGTTTGCATTGCCACTAAACAACAAACGGCCTTGGAAAAGGTTCAAAACATGCTAGACAAAAGTAGTGATATGTTGGATGAAGAAATGGATCGCACTAAGGCCCTGACTGAAAATCTTCAGACACTTCAGTCTAGGTTTGACAGCCTTCAAGGTCATCATAACACTCTCTTATCTGATCATGAGAAGCTTTCTTATGAATTTCTTCAAAGAAAGCAAGATCTTGAGAAGCTAAGAGTGAGTTATGAAGATCTTCGAAGGGCCTTGATTCATTACTTGCTCAACAACTCAGCGCTTCTCGGGAAGAATTTGTTCCTCCATGCTTAAAGTGCATTGAGCGTGAATCGCTAATTCTTCACTGAATGTTCAAATGCTTCAACTGTTACAAATTCTTCACCCGCCTCTGCTATCACTAATTCCTCATCCGAGGACATTGCTAGTATCACTTGTGATGCAGGGCTGAAGGAATTGTACATGATGTACATGTACAAAAGCCTCAAAGGGCATCAGACTCTTTGTGATGTGCTTAAAAAGCGAGATCCTCAATAGGAACCTAGGAAAGAGGGTATTGCCTTTGAGAGGAAACTCAATGCTGATGGAACATATTGGAAGCTTTGGCGGTACCCCAAAACCTCATGGGTTCTTTGCAAAGGGACCTCCAGTTGATCCATCTAACTTATTTGGCTTTACATGTGAATCTCCTCATTATTCTGATGAGTCATTTGACTCCAACTATAAACTGTTTAAAAATCAGAATGGTGAAGTTTTTGCTAGATATGTTGGCACTAATCGCTGAGAACGGTTCTCCTATGAAGAAAATCTGGGTTCCCAAAAGGTGCCTTGAAAGTCTTCAGGTGAATGTCCTCATGACACCACCTGTGAAGAATAGAAACCCCAGGTCAAACTATTCATATGGACCAAATTCTTCATATGGATCCAAGTCCTCATATGATCATCATCGTGCTAACAACTCTGTTTCGCAGGGTAGAGCTAAGGGCTATGAATATGTGCATTATTCTTCAAACCAATATGTTCATAAGTCCTCGAAGAATTTCTCTGCTTATTCATATGCTTACCCTAACCTCTCTTATGTGAAACAAAATGGATTGGCTTCTATGCCACCATTCTCATATGGAGCTCGCATAGTGATGAACTGTTTGCCACCCCTTCAGATGTGGGTGGTGAAGAAAAAAGAACTAATTTCCTCTCTGAGGTCAGGTCTCGGGCGTGCTCTAACGTCTGAAGAATTTCTTTGGGGACACGACAACATTACTGAAAGGGCCTTGAGGCTAATCATGAAGAAATGAACTTTCATTTCACACGTCCTCATACTGCTGTATCTGTTTTACTGCTTGATGAAATTCATCTGATGAAATTGATATCATATTCTTCACTGATGAAGTATCTGAGATCGTAAGTTGCACTAATTTATTTGAAGGATGATCAACCCAAAGCCAATGAGTGGGTCCTCGATAGTGGATGTACAAATCACATGACTGGTGACAAGAATCTATTGATGGATGCTCCCTTATCACCGTCACATCTGAAGCATATCATCTTTGCTGACAAAGGCAAAAGTCAGGTATTGGGTCTTGGTAAGGTTGCGGTCTCTAAGGACATACACATGGACAAAGTCATGCTTGTTGAGTCTTTAGGATACAACCTTATGTCAGTCTCAATGCTTTGTGATCTTGATATGGTTGTTGTCTTTGGCAAGTATTGTTGTGTTGTGATTATGGAAGCTGACAATTCCAAAGTCTTCGAAGGCTTTAGGAGAGGAGACTTGTATATTGTTGATTTCTCTCTGAGGACCACAACCAGCCGTGTGCCTACTTGCAAAAGCTTGAAGGCTGGCTATGGCATCGACGACTTGGTCACGCAGGCATGAGGAATTTGCACATGCTTGCGAATAAGAAGCATGTCATGGCATTGAAAATGTCAAATTCCTCAAGGATCACTTGTGTGGAGCACATGAAGCTGGAAAAATGACCAAGGCCAAGCATCCAAAGAAAGACTATCATGACCACTACTCGTCCATTCGAATTGCTTCACATGGACCTCTTTGGTCCTAACCATTACTCAGCAGTCACTAATGATGCATCTCTATATGGCTTTGTTATCGTTGATGATTACTCTCGTTACACATGGGTACACATTGTCACTTACAAACATGAAGTGCAGGAAGTCTTCAAACGATTTTCCTCGAGGGCTTCAACCAACTTTGGTGTGAAGATCGGGCACATCAGAGTGACAATGGAACTGAGTTCAAGAATTCCGGTCTTGATGACTATCTTGATGAACTTGGTATTACTCATGAGTTATCTGCTCCCTATACTCCTCGGCAAAATGGGCGTCGTGGAGCGCAAGAACAGAACTCTTGTTGAGATGGCTCGCACTATGCTTGATGAATACAAAAGCGCCTCATTGTTTTTTGGATTTATGCAATTGATACGCGTGCCACATCATCAACAGAGTATATCTTCACAAATTCTTCAAGAAGACTGCCTATGAACTCCTCACCGACAAGAAACCCAATGTGAGTTATTTCAAAGTCTTGATTGCTAAATGCCGGATTAGAGATCCTCATCACAATGCTAAATTTGCACCGAAAGCACATGAAGGTTTTATGCTTGGTTATGGAAAGGACTACACACCTACTGAGTCTTCAACAATGTTCTTTACAAGATTGTTGAAACTGTAGATGTCTTGATTCGATGAAACTAATGGCTCATAAAGATAGCACCTACCTTCTGTGATAGATGAACCAGCACCTGACGAATTTACCAAGTTCAAGGCAACTGAGGATGTAATTCCTACTGAAGAATCTGCTGAAGAATTCATTCCAGAGCGCGAAGAACGTCGAGCTGATGCACCTGAAGATAATGCTAGAGAAAATGGTGCTGAAGAAAATGCTGATCAAATTCCTCGACGACAACCAGCCCATCCTCGCGTTGCAAAAGAAGTGCAAGTTGACAAGATCATCGATGACATTGAAGCGCCAGATCCTCTCACACGCTCAAAAGCTTCACATTTATCTAACTTTTGTGGGCACTATGCTTTTGTCTCTATAACAGAGCCCACTAAGGTAGATGAAGCATTTCTGGAGCCTGAATGGATTCAGGCTATGCAAGAAGAATTACATCAGTTCAAGTTCAACAACGTCTGGGAACTGGTCAAACGTCCAGATCCTCGCAAGCATAATGTCATTGGCACAAAGTGGATCTACCGCAACAAGCAAGATGAAAATGGCCTTGTGGTGAGGAATAAGGCACGACTTGTAGCTCAAGGCTACACACAGGTTGAAGGAATTGATTTCGATAAAACTTTTGCACATGTTGCTAGACTTGAGGCTATTCGCATATTACTTGCTTATGCTAACCATCATAATATCACTTTATATCAAATGGATGTGAAAAGTGCATTCCTCAATGGTAAGCTTGAGGAAGAAGTATATGTTGCTCAACCCCTAGGTTTTGAAGATCCAAAGAATCCCGACAAAGTCTTCACACTCAACAAGGCCCTCTATGGCCTCAAGCGGTAGGCGTGGTATGATACTTTGAAGGAATTCTTCGTGAAGAATGGCTTCACACCGGTTCACTCGACCCTACTCTCTTTACTAAATCTTATGATGGTGAACTGTTTGTGTGCCAAATATACGTTGATGATATTATCTTTGGCTGTCTTGACCAACGTTATAGTGATGAATTTGCCTATATGATGAGTGAAGAATATCAAATGTCTATGATGGGAGAGTTGAAATTCTTCTTAGGTCTTCAAATTAAATCAACATCACATTGGCATATTCATATCTCAGGAGAAATACCTCAAGGATGTTATGTGGAAATTCGGCATGCAAGATTGCAAAGGTGTCAAAATTCCTATGCCCACAAATGGCCATCTATGCACTGATGAAAATGGTATTGACTTCGATCACAAGGTATACTACTCCATGATTGGTTCTTTATTGTACTTATGTGCATCTAGGCCAGATATAATGCTTAGTGTTTGCATGTGTGCTCGATTTCAAGCTACACCAAAGGAATCACACCATAAGGCTGTGAAGCATATTCTTCGATATCTAGCTCACACACCAACACTAGGATTATGGTACCCCAAGGGCTCTACTTTTGATCTCATTTGATATTACGACTCGACTATGCTGGTGATCGTGTGGACCGCAAGTCAACATCTGGTACTTGTCATTTCCTCGGACGATCTTTGGTGTATTGGTCCTCGAAGAAACAGAACTGCGTATCACTGTCCACTGCGGAAGCTGAGTACATTGCTGCTGGTTCTTGCTATGCTCAATTGCTGTGGATGAAGCAAACTCTCAAGGACTATGGCATCAACGTGAAGAATGTGCCTCTCTACTGTGACAATGAGAGTGCCATCAAGATTGCTCACAACCCAGTTCAGCACTGGAAGACAAAGCACATTCAGATTCGTCATCATTTTCTTCGCGATCATGTGTTGAAGGGCGACATCTTCATTGATCATGTGAAGACTGAAGAACAGCTAGCCGATATCTTCACAAAGCCCTTGGATGAGAAGAGATTTAGCAAGTTGCGGTGTGAGCTAAATATCTTAGAATCTTCGAATGTTCTTTGAAAATGACACACATCCTGACACTTATGCAAATTGATGACTTAGATGTGCAACACATGAAGAAACGTTTTTCTTCAATCAATGAAGAATAACACTCTAAGTGTGAAGAAATTAATGAAGAATTTGATTCTCAGAACCCTCGACAATTGTATGCGCGGTGTCTGAAATCATCATGGGTCACGCCACCACCAAAGTTGAAAATCTTCAATTTGAGTTTTTCCTCAGTTTTGAAATTCTTCAGTTTTTCAAATTCTTCAACTTTGCAAAATCTTCACTGTTTCCGTCGTTTTCTTCATTGGCTATATTTATATATATGGGTTTATGTCCTCTACAGCATTCACTTACGGCTATTTCTTCAAGTTTCTTTTTCTGCTAAGTGAATGTGATCGGACCCTTCCCCCTCTATGCTATACTCAACCCAATCTATTCACAAATTCTTCATGTGCGTTCTATTTGAAACTCGTTCAAAATCTTCAATGTGTCCTTGTCAGCTGAAGAAATTGCGAACGGAACTTTTAACTTATCTTATCCAAATTTTTGGTTTTGCCGCTCAATCCGTTCCGCATCCCACGATAGACTTATCTATTCACCCACGGTCTAACACGATCTCCACTTTTCAGTACGTGGGTGACACATGTCAAGCGAATGAGAAGGTTCAGGAGCACGTTCGTCCAAAATCTTCGGGCGAACAGTTTTTCACCGTGGCTATATATACCCCCTCTCCCCTTCCTCACTTCCTTTACTCCGCTCGACCGCTCTCTCTCTCGCTCGAGCTTCTCAAACCCTAGCGACGCTGCTTCTCCATCGCCGCCCGGTGAGGAAGAGCTTCACCGCCTCGACCTCGTCGCCCGTCGTACTTTCAGCGCCGATCGGAAATCTTCACTCGCCGCCAGTAGCTGTCTTCCTCCGCCCGAGTTAGGGCGTGGGAGATCTGGCCACGAACTTCTAATCTACACTTCTCGGTTAAATGCGTGTTCTTCGATTCGGAGTAATTAAAAGTTACTTTTATTACTCGCTTTGATTCTCAAACCTTCCTGAAAATCTTCAAATGTGTTTATTCTTCAAATCTTCACACATATGAACACCTCAAACGAAATACGCTCTTGATTCGTTTCTCTAAGCAATGATTTTTCTTCAAGATTCCTCAATTGTGTGGATCCTCGATCTATACAACTCTGTAACCTAAGACAAAGATCGCTTAGTAAAATTCTTCAAGGCTCATCTGGTCAAATTCCTCAAACAAATTCTTTTGAAAAACCTTCTGAGAACGCATATGACCTCTTCAAATTCCTCGCAACTATACTCTGTTCACAAGTACTCATGTCCGCTGCTGAATCACTAGGTTCTCATCAACTTAACTCATTTGCAGCGTTCCTCGAAGAAAAGTTGCATACTTCTTCAGAAGATTCGATTGTTCAAATTCCTCATTAAAGAATATGGCGAAGGAAAGAAGCCACGAGAAAGGAGGAAAGAGGCACGAGGTCATGACTGCTTTTGAGATACCTGAGGACATCTATGCTGACTATTGCACACCTGATGAAGCCAAGTTTGGCAAGGAAAACAAAAATCAGCGCAAGGTGCGCATTCAGAGAATTGAAAGGAGATGGGCAAGAGAATGGAGGGAGTACAGTTATGTTACTCCAAAGTATATGCAGAAATTCGCTCTTAATCCTCCATGCCCAAGAGCTCCATTGGCACCTGGCCAAGAAGCTGACCCCACCAGCACCAAGCGTGGTGAGGACTTTCCTGAATAATGGGCCAAGCGCCAAGCCAAGTTGGCGAGACAAGCCAAAGAAGCAGTGAGGAAATTCAATGAAGACTACGCTCTGCTTTCGCCATCGAGGCCCTGTCAAGCCCGAGAAAATCAATGGCGAAGAAGCCAAGACACAAGCCAAGTGCTTCACCAACGGTGCCCTCACGGCCAAAATCCTCGTGCAATGCCCTCACGGCCAGAATCTTCAATGCCCTCACGGCCAGTTCCTCATGCTGCTCCTGCTCCTCCAAAATCCTCAGCTCCTCCTTCAAAGTCCTCAGCTGCTCCGGCAAAGTCCTCAGCACCTGTGCATCTGGCCACGTGCCAAAGGACTGCAGGCATCTCTATTGCCTCTGGTGTCTCAGCAAGTTCCTCAGCTGCACCAAATTCTTCATCAGGCCCCACTCTGCTGAAGAAAAAGGCAACTGCTGGAGCAGGTCCTCGGCCAAGTCCAAAGAAGAAACATATTGCCTTCCAAGTGCCATTTGATGATGAAGCTGATGATGATGAACTTGCAGAAATCATCAGAGACAGACAAGAAAGGGCCGCTAGAGCCAAAGGCACACATGTGCCACTGCTTTTGGATCCAAGGGCGATCCTAGAGTACATTGATCTCTGGCACAAGGATCCAGAGACACCTATGCCTGATTTTCATTTGACTCCTGGTCAAAGTCACATGCTGACCCATTTCATCTCTGAAGAGAAATGGAAATTTGAAAAGGCTAGGCAGATCAACAAAGCTCAATTCAGGAAAGAGAAGTTCTGAGGAAAAACGTTGTCAGAATGACAACTGAGGAACTCCTCAAGATCCAGCCTGAAATCAAAGCCCTCAGTGATGACTTTGATGCCTATTATGCTGATTGGCAAGGAGCCAAGGTCAGATTTGTAAACCTGACCAAGAAGTTCACAAATGTTGCAGCCCCAACGCAACAAGAAATTCCTCAGGCTGGAGCCTCTGCTCAGCCTACTGAAGAACATGCCAAGATCGGCCGATGATTTTCAACCTTTGAAGACAATACTAGTTCGAGGCTGATGACTCCATTCCAGCCATCGATGAAATTGCCGGGGCATCCACTAGCGGTGCGCTGAAGAAAGCCCAGAAGAAGTCGAGCAAGCTGCATCGATTGCGCTGAGGAAATTCAAAAGATTCCTCGGCTCCTCCTGCGCCTACACCAACTCCTATCCTTCCATCTACATCGGATGTGAAGAAGACCAAGGCTGCAGAGCGAGCTGCGATGAAGAAAAGGAAAGCATCACCGCTTCAAATTCTTCAGCCCCGAAGAAAATGAAGCCTATGACAAGCTCTTTTGAAAATCCAATCGATGCTGTTCCAATTTCCTCCATTCCATCAAAGGACCTTGATCCTTTTGGTGAAGAATATGAGATCCCTAGCGGATCTGATGAAGAAAATAATTCTGCTGCTTTGTCAGAGCAGATTGATGAAGAAATTGAAGTGGATGCGATCCCTTCTACTCCTGTCATTTCCTCGCCAATGCCTCGGTTCACAGTGAAGAAATTTGGCGTTAGTAAGTGCATCTAGTGCCCTTAGTGATTTTGGTGTATTGAAGACTTATAGGTTAAGGAACTAATGCGTTTGTGAGTGTACACAGGTCTATAAGTCTATGAGGAGTTTGATATTCTGAGAGAAAGTCGACCCTAAAAATGAAGTTCTTCGATGAAGACTTTGATATTTTGAAGACTTTACGAAGACTTTGAAAGTGAAGAAATTGGTGTGACCTTGAAGACTTGGTATTCATTTGAGGAACATGAAGCGTGAAGACTTTTGTTTTCGTAGTTTCATTTTCTCTTTCTTGAGTCATAGGAAACACCGTCTTTGTTAAAGGGGGTCGAGGAAATACTAAGGAAAAATTTCCATGTGATGCTCAACTCAAAATCCTACACCTACCAATCCCTTGAGTGAAGCCTTTGGAAATCTCATACAGATTCAGTCAATTTCTTGATGTGAGAGGCGAAGTTCTTGATCACGAGAATTTGTTCTGGCCCGAGGAGTTAGGAATTCACCAAGGTCAGATTGCCTACACAGTGAGGAACATGATAGCCACGAGGAATTTGAGATTCAAATTTCCGACCGTTCTTTGTCTTGCCGCCTTGGACTGTCCCAAAATATCTTATCCACCTAACGGTCATATCATTGAAGGGCATTTATGTCTTGTCATGTCGGGCTGCTCCCTAGGCTATAAATAGCCGCCCCCTACAACCACTAGCTGGTTGGCTACTCCGAGAGAACTTGACACTTGTCATTTGAGAGCAACCCATCCTCCGAGGACTTTGAGCGAAAATCATCAAGTGAGGAAAAACCCCAAAACCAAACCCCTACAAACCCAAAGTGATTGAGCATCACTGAAGAAATTGATCCTGCGTGGATCCGGCGCTTGTTACCTTTGAAGACTATGCTTCTTCCAGACGGTTAGGCGTCATGGTCTAGAGCATCCAAGAGGAATTGTGGATCGCCGAGTGACCAAGTCTGTGAAGGTTTGGAAGTCGCCTGAAGACTTACCACGAGTGATTGGACGAGGTCTGTGTGACCTTAGTTCAAGGAGAATACGGTGAGGACTTGGTGTCCTGAGCTGCATGCTCAGCGATCGGGTGTCCGGACTGTGTGTCCTCGAGTTTAAATACTCGGCCGCTCCAACCAGACGTACAAGCGGAGACAGCAGTTGGAACTGGTCTACCAAATCATTGTCTTCACCAACCTAATCGGTTCTATTTCCTCAACCCTTTCATTTCCTCATTCTGTGTTGAGTGTTTGTTCATATCTGTGTTTGAAGACTTTGGTTGAAGACTTTCTCAATTTCCTCGGTTCAATTTCTTGATCTGTTTGTCTTCATCTTGTGTTATCCTGTGATTACGCTTTCTGTACTCTGTGCTAGTCTTCATTTCATCATGATGACCATGCGTGTATTCTGTTATGCTTACTTCTGAGTACTTATTCCGCTGCTAATAGTTCTTCGTTAAGGAATTTCCTCACCGGCAAATTCCTTAGTAAAGAATTCATAAAAATCGCCTATTCACCCCCCCTCTAGTCGACATAATGCACTTTCAGCGTTGAAGAAATTGAAGAAGATGTGGATATTGGAAGCACAACGCCAGTGATGAACGATGACTTTTAGGAGTCAGCATCCAAATTCTCCACTCTTCACTCCAATACAACAAATTCCTTAGTCCCCTGCACGAACAGTTCAAATGGGCTCTGAAGAAACTCATCCTACCTCGTCCGTGCATGAAGAAATTCCAGCCACTAGTGCTGAAGAACCTGCTGATGCTACTCCTTTGAACACGCAGGCTGCACATGAAGAGGAACCAGAAAATCCTCAGCCTGAAGAACCTGAGATTGCGATTCCTGAGGTCGTGATGCAACTTACTGACACTCCACTGCCAAAACCAAAGAATCCATTCTCAACGAAGCAAAAGTTCAAGGCTGAAGATTTCTTCGGCGAGCATGTGTTCTTCACTGACTACAACCCTTATGACTCTGCTCGCATAAGGAAGAGGCGTTTCTGGAATGCTAGTCAATCCAACTTCTATTCCTCTGTGCTATTCAACAAAGACGAAGTCTTCGATCATGCACACATTCCTCACGTGGACATGGAGTCTCTGCCAGGGTTCGAGCCAGTCCTCAGTGTTCTTCACGATGCTGGTTTGTTGAATTTCTGCACTGACATCTGTGATTGGAATGAAGAACTCATTCTTCAATTCTATGCGACGATGCACATCACCGGAGATTCTGAAGATGTGAACTCATGGGTACTGGACTGGATGACAGAAAATACTCACTACAAGGCACCAAAGAATCGAATTGCTTCGTGCCCTCCCACTCGATCCTCCCCTTGATGGTGCTCATTGCATCTACTGATGAACTGAGCTTTCAAATCACTACATGCAAGTTGTGATGAAGCCTTTGAAGCCAGGGCAGGCCCCACGAACCAAATTCCTCGTCAAGGAATTACTATATGTGCCTCGGACTGTCTATCGCATTCTAACGAAGACAATGAGTCCTATCAAAGGCCACGACTCAAATAATGAAGAAGTCGTTGGCATCATGAAGAATATGCTTTTCAATATCATTCATGGCGTTCCCGTCAATTTCCATGATTTCTTCATGAGGACTCTGGCAAACATTGCTATGTCACCTTTTGAGCTGAAGCCTTATGCACCATGTATTATGAGGTTTATCAGGACAAGGTCTTCACTCAATTACAAGGCTGATACTCTGAACCACTGCAGCTACTTGCCTCCAATTGAAGTCCTCAAGCGGACATTTTCCTCGGTGATGACAAAGGCAAGGCAACTGCTGTGATAGAAGAAGGCATTCGTCCATTGGATGGTCAATTTCGCAAGGCTGGATCCTACTCCACCAATGATGACTCGCCACACATGACTCTGCCGCCAATACCTCGGTAAGCAAAATCCTCAAGCCACAGACCTGTGGTGATGACTGATCGAGAGTTACTCCTCAGTCTTCATCAGAAGGTTGATCGCAATCATAAATGGGTCAAGCGTCAGTTTGGTTCAATTCTTCACAACATGACCTCAACACACAATGCAGTGAAGAAAAACCAATACTACCTTCATGAAACCTTCAACCGTGCCTGGGCTGTTCTATCTCATGTCTACAGCGCAGATGATCTGAAGCAAATGGGTCTCAAGGAAGAATTTGACTGGTCTGCACCTCCGCCGAACAAATTCAAGAAGGTCAAGGTTCCTTCCTTGGTGGCCAGCTCCTATTCTTCATCGCGTTACACTGATGAAAATGAAGACTTGGACGACACTGCGGCAGGCCCTACTACTACAACCGACCCCAACGACGCTGGCGCTCCTCCATCAACTTGAAATTCTTCAGGGGCGTTAGTCCTTAGTTTCGATCCTTTTGGTCATCCGATGCCAAAGGGGGAGAAATTTGAGTTAGTCTTCAAGTGGGTCTATTATATGGGCATTTTTTGCTAAGTTACAACTCTCGCTCTTCTGAAACTTTTATTGGATCAAGTTGTAATCTTAAACCCGATGGTGCTCTGATACTTTTGATGTGTTCCTCTGCATGCTTATTCTTTGTTATATGTTAATACGCATGCTGAATTACATCGATCACCATATTTCATCATGCATTTCAAATTCTTCATATTATATGTCAAATGCATGTATGAATTACAAGATATAGGGGAGATCTCCATGATTCAACTCTTCAAATGTGCATTGCCTCAAAAGCAAATTCCTCACTATGCACATCTTCGTGGGGAGTTCTTCTATATCTTGCAATCAGATTCCTCAATATCAGTACTTACACTTCATATGTTTATCCCGTTGAAAACTTAACCTATATTGTCATCAATCACCAAAAGGGGAGATTGTAAGTGCATCTAGTGCCCCTTAGTGATTTTGGTGTATTGAAGACTTATAGGTTAAGAGACTAATGTGTTTATGAGTGTACACGGTATATAAGTCTATGAGGAGTTTGATATTCTGAGAGAAATTGACCCCTAAAATGAAGTTCTTCGACTACAGACTTTGGATTTCTGAAGACTTTCTGAAGACTTTGAAAGTGAAGAAATTGGTGTGACCTTGAAGACTTGGTATTCATTTGAGGAACATGAAGCGTGAAGACTTTTGTTTTTGTAGTTTCGTTTTCTCTTTCTTGAGTCATAGGAAACACCGTCTTTGTTAAAGGGGTCGAGGAAATACCAAGGAAAAATTTCCATGTGATGCTCAACTCAAAATCCTACACCTACCAATCCCTTGAGTGAAGCCTTTGGAAATCTCATACAGTTCGGAGATGAAGTTCTTACAGTCGTTGAGGAATTTGTTCGGCGAGGAGTTAGGAATTCGCCGGTCTTGGATTGCCTACAGTGAGGAACATGATAGCCCCGAGGAATTTGAAAGTCAAATTTCTGACCGTTCTTGTCTTCTTGGCATGACTGTTCCAAAATATCTTATCCACCTAACGGTCATATCATTGAAGGGCATTTATGTCTTATCATGTCGGGCTGCTCCCTAAGCTATAAATAGCCGCCCCCTACAACCACTAGCTGGTTGGCTGCTCCGAGAGAACTTGACACTTGTCATTTGAGAGCAACCCATCCTCCGAGGACTTTGAGCGAAAATCATCGAGTGAGGAAAGCCCAAAACCAAACCCCTACAAACCCAAAGTGATTGAGCATCACTGAAGAGATTGATCCTGCGTGGATCCGACACTTGTTACCTTTGAAGAATGTGCTTCTTCTAGACGGTTAGGCGTCATGGTCTAGAGCATCCAAGAGGAATTGTGGATCGCCGAGTGATCGAGTCTGTGAAGGTTTGGAAGTCGTCTGAAGACTTACCACGAGTGATTGGACGAGGTCTGTGTGACCTTAGTTCAAGGAGAATACGGTGAGGACTTGGTATCCTAAGCTGCGTGCTTTCGACTGGGTGTCCGGGACTGTGTGTCCTCGAGTTTAAATACTCAGCCGCTCCAACCAGACGTACAACTGAGACAGCAGTTGGAACTGGTCTACCAAATCATTGTCTTCACCAACCTTACTGGTTCTATTTCCTCAACTCATTCATTTCCTCATTACTGTGTTGAGTGGTTGTTCATATATGTTTTTGAAGATTTTGACTGAAGACTTTCTCAATTTCCTCAGTTCAATTTCTTCAGTCTGTTTGTCTTCATCTTGTGTTGTCCTGTGATTACGCTTTCTGTACTCTGTGATTGTCTTCATTTCATCATGATGATCATGCTCGCATTCTGTTATGCTTACTTCTGAGTACTTATTCCGCTACAAGTAGTTCTTCGCTAAGGAATTTCCTCACCGGCAAATTCCTCAGTGAAGAATCCATAAAAATCGCCTATTGACCCCCCTCTAGTCGATATAACGCACTTTCAGAGCTCGCCGGTCTTCCACCGACGTCTAGGAGGCCACCGCCCCGCGCCACCACACCGGAGCACCTCTCCACCGGTGACTAGCTCCCCTGCTCCCTCCATCACCTTCCTCTCTCCCTCGATTTCCCTTTTCTCTCTCTCCCTCTGGTTTGACTCACCCTCGCATGTCCATGCCCGTGTAGGTCATCGTCATGGATGACCCAGAGCTATGTGGCATGGTCGGGAAGAGGAGCCGCACGCCGCGGCCTGGCTCTGCCATAGAAACGGTCCCTCTCCAACAGCCACCGCCAGATCTGGTCTTCTGCTATCCGTTCATGCCTCCGGCGATGCCAATCGTCGCGAGATCGAACCACTGCTGCCATTGACAACACGCACTGGATCGAGATTTTTTTGTTTTTGAAAGTAATAGCAGTAGCGTGGGGTATAAGACCCGCTACAGATAATTAGCAGTAGCGTGGTCTGGCGCTGTATCAGTAGCGCAGGCACCCGCGCTACTGATACACCCAAAACCCGCGCTGCTGCTAGGCTTTTCCCTAGTAGTGCCACCACCATTTTCTAGTAGTCTGTAGGATCATATTCTAGCGTGTTTCTATTGCTGCTAACCATGGCAGGATCACAAGTTGATAAGACTGACTCGGAGAACATGACGAATAAGGAGTTGCATGATAAATTTCAGCAAATGATGACTGAATAGGTGCAAGATGTGCTGAACAATTTTGAAGAGGCCATGGATAAGATAACTGGCTTTGAGAAGACGTTCGAAACAAAGCTCGATAACAAATTTAATGAAGTGCTTGCGCGTCTTCCACAACCACCACCGGCTGCACCTGCCGCACCTCTGCCACAACAACAACAACAACGACTACCTCCACGTCGCGAAACAGCCCTCCGCCGAGCGAGCCGTGTCCCTCTTGAGCCTGGCCAAACTGTTGGTGCTGCTGTTGATACTTCTGTGGCTCCTGCTGCTGATGAGGAGGAGGATGATTATGCGGGAGATTACGAGGATGAGGTTGATCAAAATCAGAACTACGTGCAACCACCAGCACCCGGTCGTCCACATGCAAATAATCGCAATGGTAGGGCTCCATCACCAGCTCAGGTACGAGATCATGACCATCTTCCTAAACTGAAATTGAATATTCCACCATTTGAGGGTAGATATGTTCCTGATATATATCTTACTTGGGAGTTATAAACTGAACAATGTTTTACATGTTTAGAATATCTCGAGGAGAGACGTGTTGCTGCTGCACTTCGTGCTTTCACTAGTTTTGCTTGTGTGTGGTGGTCTGAACATCATAGATTATATCCGAATAATATTCCAACTACTTGGGCTGCTTTAAAAACTGCTATGCGTACTCGTTGGGTTCCACAATATTATCAACGTGAATTACTTCAAAAATTGCAGCATTTAAGACAAGGAAAAAATTCTGTAGAGGAATATTATCAGGAATTACAAACTGGCATGATTAGATGTGGTATTGTTGAGGATAATGAAGCTATGCTTGCATGTTTTATGGGTGGATTAAATAGAGAGATTCAGACCATTCTAGAGTATAAGGAGTATAATAATATCACTCGTTTATTCCATCTTGCTTGTAAAGCTGAACGTGAAGTGTAGGATCGACAGGCATTGGCGCGAACTAACTTTTCTGCAGGTCGACCTTCATCATGGACACCACGTGCATCCTCTACTTCCACTGCACCATCACCTCCATCAGGTGCCACCTCCAACCGTGATACAAGAAAGCAGGCACAACCACCACTATCTGCCAAGAGCACACCTGCCGGGCCTGCACAGAGCTCTTCTTCTTCCATGGCATCATCAGGGCACACAAGTGATATTATTTGTCATTGTTGTAAGGGAAGAGGTCATTATGCGAGAGAATGCAAATCTCAGCATGTGATGATTGCTACTGAGGATGGTGGGTATATGTCCGCTAGTGACTATGATGAGGAGACTTTGGCTCTTATTACACGTGAAGAACACGGAGGAGATGATTCTGATCATGAGACACAATACATGGCTCCTGAAGATGCTGATAGGTATGAATGTTTGGTTGCTCAACGTGTTTTGAGTGTGCAGGTTACACAAGCTGGGCAAAATCAGAGGCATAATTTGTTCCATACAAAGGGAGTTTTGAAGGAACGTTCTATTCGCGTCATCATAGATGGAGGGAGCTGCAACAACTTGGCTAGCATGGAGATGGTGGAGAAGCTATCTCTCACCACAATACCACATCCATATCCTTACTACATCCAATGGTTCAACAACAGTGGCAAGGTTAAGGTAACACGTACTGTTCGTGTGCATTTTAGTATCTCTACATATGCTGATTATGTTGATTGTGATGTGGTACCTATGCAAGCATGTTCCTTATTACTTGGTAGACCATGGCAATTTGATAAAAATTATGTACACCATGGTAGAAACAATCAGTATACTCTTGTTCATAAGGATAAAAATATTACTTTGCTTCCTATGACTCCTGATTCCATTTTGAAAGATGATATTAATAGAGCTAATAAAACAAACCAGGAGAAAAATAAGAGTGAAAATCAGATTGTGGCAAAAGAATTTGAGCAACAAATGAAGCCTAATAATAAACCATCTAGTGTTGCTTCTGAAATTAAATTGAAAAGTGCATGTTTACTTGCCACCAAATCTGATATTGATGAGCTAGATTTTAGCAAATCTATTTGCTATGCTTTTGTGTGCAAAGAGGCATTATTTTCATTCGAGGACGTCCTTCCTCTTTGCCCCCTACTGTCACTAACATTTTGCAGGAGTTCGCTCATGTCTTCCCACAAGACGTGCCACCGAGATTACCACCTATTCAAGGGATTGAGCATCAAATTGACTTAATTCCCGGTGCATCGCTACCCGACCGTGCACCATACCATACCAATCCATAGGAGACGAAGGAGATTATGCGTCAAGTACAAGAGCTGCTCGACAAAGGTTATATACGCGAATCTCTTAGTCCTTGTGCTGTTCCTATTATACTAGTGCCTAAAAAGGATGGTACGTCACGTATGTGTGTTGATTGTAGAGGCATTAATAATATTACTATTCATTATCGTCATCCTATTCCTAGGCTAGATGATATGCTTGATGAATTGAGTGGCTCTACAATATTCTCCAAAGTTGATTTGCGTAGTGGATACCATCAAATTCGTATGAAATTGGGAGATGAATGGAAAACAACATTTAAAACTAAGTTTGGTTTATATGAGTGGTTAGTCATGCCTTTTGGGTTAACTAATGCACCTAGCACTTTCATGAGACTAATGAATGAAGTTTTACGTGCTTTCACTGGATGATTTGTGATAGTCTATTTTGATGATATACTGATTTATAGCAAATCTTTGGAAGAACATTTGGAACAGTTACGTGCTATTTTTATTGCTCTACGTGATGCACGCTTGTTTGGTAACCTTGGGAAGTGCACCTTTTACACCGACCGAGTATTTTTTTCTTGGCTATGTTGTTACTCCACAGGGAATTGAAGTTGATAAAGCCAAGATTGAAGCTATTGAGAGTTGGCCGCAGCCCAAAACGGTCACACAAGTGAGGAGTTTTCTTGGACTCGCTGGTTTCTATAGGCATTTTGTGAGAGATTTTAGCACCATTGTTGCACCTCTCAATGAGCTTACAAAGAAGGATGTGCCTTTTGTTTGGGGTACCGCACAGGAAGAAGCCTTCACGGTATTGAAATCTAAGTTGACACATGCTCCTTTACTCCAACTTCCTGATTTTAATAAGACTTTTGAGCTTGAATGTGATGCTAGTGGAATTGGATTAGGAGGTGTGTTATTACAAGATGGCAAACCTGTTGCATACTTTTCTGAAAAATTGAGTGGGCCTAGTCTGAATTATTGTACTTATGATAAAGAATTATATGCTCTTGTTCGGACTTTAGAGACATGGCAACATTATTTATGTCCCAAAGAATTTGTTATACATTCTGATAATGAATCTTTGAAACATATTAAAAGTCAAGCTAAACTGAATCGTAGACATGCCAAAATGGGTTGAATTCACTGAGACTTTCCTTATGTCATTAAACACAAGAAGGGTAAAGAAAATGTTATTGTTGATGTATTATCTCGTCACTATACTATGCTTTCACAACTTGACTTCAAAATATTTGGTTTGGATACCATCAAAGATCAATATGTGCATGATGCTGATTTTAAAGGTGTAATGCAGAATTGTAAAGAAGGAAGAACATGGAACAAGTTCGTTATTAATGATGGCTTTGTGTTCCGTGCTAACAAGCTATGCATTCCAGCTAGCTCTGTTCGTCTTTTTTTGTTGTAGGAGGCGCATGGAGGAGGATTAATGGGACACTTTGGCGTGAAGAAGATGGAGGACATACTTGCTACACATTTCTTTTGGCCAAAGATAAGACGGGATGTTGAGCGTTTTGTTGCTCGCTGCACTACATGTCAAAAAGCTAAGTCATGACTCAATCCTCATGGTTTATATATGCCTTTGCCTGTACCTAGTGTTCCCTGAGAGGATATATCTATGGACTTTGTTTTAGGTTTACCTCGAACAAAGAAGGGGACGGATAGCATATTTGTTGTCGTGGATAGATTCTCGAAAATGGCACACTTTATACCATGTCATAAAAGCGATGATGCTGTTAATGTTGCTGATTTGTTCTTTCGTGAAATTATTAGCTTGCATGGTGTGCCAAATACTATTGTTTCAGATCGTGATACTAAATATCTTAGACACTTATGTAGATGTTTATGGGCTAAGTTGGGGACTAAACTGCTTTTTAGTACTACTTGTCACCCCAAACTGATGGTCAAACTGAAGTAGTCAATAGAACATTGTCTACTATGCTTAGGGCTGTTTTGAAGAATAATAAGAAAATGTGGGAAGAATGCTTGCCTCATATTGAATTTGCTTATAATCGTTCGTTGCATTCTACTACTAAGATGTGCCCTTTTGAAATTGTGTATGGTTTCCTACCTCGTGCACCCATTGATTTGTTGCCTCTTCCATCTTCGAAGAAGGTTAATTTTGATGCTAAACAACGTGCTGAATTGATCTTAAAAATGCATGAGTTAACTAAGGAAAACATTGAGCGTATGAAAGCTAAATATAAACTTGCTGGAGATAAGGGTAGAAAACGTGTTGTCTTTGCACCTGGAGATCTCGTTTGGTTACATTTGCGTAAGGATAGATTTCCAAATTTGTGCAAATCAAAGCTCATGCCACGTGCTGATGGTCCATTTAAGGTGTTAGAGAAAATAAATGATAATGCATATAAACTTGAGCTGCTTGCAGATTTTGGGGTTAGTCCCACTTTTAACATTGCAGATTTGAAGCCCTATTTGGGTGAGCAAGATGAGCTTCCGTCGAGGACGACTTCATTTCAAGAAGGGGAGGATGATGAGAACATCAATACCATTGTTACACCCACAGCCCCTACTGGTACATATACTGGACCAATTACTAGAGCTCGCGCACGCCAATTAAATTTTCAGGTACTTTCGTTTCTTGGTAATGATTCTAATGTTCACGAGAATATGATGCTGCCTAAATTGGATACATTTGTTTTGCTTATAAATGAAGGGCCTGGCATGGATAAGAGGGATGAACACTGGAGCAAGACCAAGCATGGAAAGGATGGCATGCGCAAGGGGAACAAGAACGGAGTTACAAGTGATGATTTCAGGACTTTGAAGCCACCATAATGAGTGCATGAAGCCTTGGACGAAATATACAAGATGACACTTCATGAATTTCGTCCAAAGGCTATTCTAGGCATAGTTTAAAAAACGAACCGGAAATCAAACCGGAAATGTTGTCGTTTCAGGTTTTTACCGGTCGAACTGCCGGTTCACCTGTTCGATTGTCATTTTTTAAGCAATAAAATAACATATCTTGAGTAATATATGTGCTAATATAGTGTGAAACAATGGTCAAATAAAATTATTTCCATGTAGTGGACAACAAAGTAGCACAGCCGAGTTGGTTATTAGTCCGTGGGCAGGCCTCGCGTACTGCTCACACGTCCTAGAATTGAATTCCACTTCTCCCAATTTCTATTTAGAAAAATTCCTGGTTTTTCCCGGTTCAATGGCCTGGTTTTTTCACCGGTTTTCCAGAAAACCGACCGGTTTTACCGGTTTTCTCCGGTCTGATTGTAGAACAGTCTTATTAGGTTAAAAACCGATGTGGCCGCCGGTTCTGGTTTTTTCCGGTTCGATCGCCGGTCTGGTCCGGTTTTTTAAACTATGATTCTAGGTGCTGCGTCACCTTATTATTGGGCTAGGCCCATGTAATTTCGAAATACATAAGAATAGGTTGTTTTTAGAGTCCGCATGTGTGGGGAAACAAGAGATAGGGTTGGTTTCGGACCCCTTCCCCAAGGGCCACGAAATTCCCCCCTTCCTCCATATATACAACCCTTAGGGCACCGTTTAGATTTTAGGTTTTGTTTAGATTAAAAGTTCGCCATAGCTGCAACTTCGCATACTTCGTTTGTGTTCAATGACCAGACAAAGGCGTCACAGAACCCCACCTTGATCAATAAAGCTTTCCTCTTATATTCGCAATATCCAGATTGCAATCTTAGTTTCTTGCTTGTTCTTCATTTGCCTGCAGGAAACAGACCTTCGTGGTCAGGTTGATCGTGCTCCGGCGTGGTCAATAACCTCTCGGAGTTGGTTTAGCGATTGCTAAAGCACGACGTCCTCGCACGTTCATAGTCGGATCGTCAAAGTCGACTTCCTCTAAAACGATAGCCACCATCTTATCGAAAGATGGGACACCTTTGCCTCTATCAGTACCCTTTAAGTCATGGGTTTCTAACAAGTCTTTGCAAGAGAATTAAATTCTAGCTTTTGACCTGATCGAAATCAAGTTGACACTAAAAATATTTATAATAGGCATGGGCATGAGGACTTATGCTTACAACCATACGTTTGTGTCAGGACCATTATGATCTTAATTTGTGCCTTGGAAGTCATCCATCGAGATGTGCTCGCTACGTATCAAAGTGAGGGATGTGTCCAAATTACGTCTTGACCGGCACGCGTACTGCATCAAGAAACAGTTGTCCAACCGAAGGCCCTATCACTACTAGGGAAAACCCTATACACAGAACTTTAGCAGCAGCGTGGGTCAAAAAAGCACGCTGGTGCTAATTAGCAGTAGCGCGCCTGAGGTAACCGCGCTGCAGATAAAGATCTAGCAGTAGCGCGTCTTGCTGTACACACGTTACTACTAAAATTCCCACGGCTTAGCCCATAAGCTACACATAGTAGTAGCGATCTATGACGAACCGCGCTACCGCTACGCTGTTTGTAGCAGCGCGTTTTAATGTAAACTCGTTGCTGCTAAAGGTTATAAAATTAAATGGAAAGAAAATGGAAAGGTAATTGAAAATGAAAGAAATAGAATAAGGTGAAAGGAAACATATAAAATGTGAAGGAAACTAAATGAAAAAGGGAAAAAAGAGAAAGGAGTAGAAGTAGCGTGTATCGTGACGCTGTAGCTAAAAGGTAGCAGCGCTTTTCTCTGAGCAGCGCTCTGCTACTTGACTTAACCACGGGCGGTTCGTCCTTCCCACACCACTTTCCCCAAATCCAACTCTCTCCATTCTACTTGCCCGCCGTGGCAATCGGCCCGCCTCTCCGCACCCTCTCGCCCGACCCCGACCTCAACGCCGCCCGCCCCGACCTCACGCCGCCCGCCCGACCCCAGATTCAACGCCGCCCGCCCTGACCTCACGCCGCCCAGACGCCGCCCGACCCGACCTGACCTCGGCCACCTGCCCCTCCTCGTCGCGAGCACCCGAGGTGAGCACGCCGCTCCTCCCTCTCCCCTACCTGATCTGCCTAGGGTTTCTTTATATTTTAGTTGCATATTAAGTTTATTTTTATTTATAGTAAGTTTATTTTAGTTGCATATTAAGAACTAGGTACTAATTAGGTACTAGAATATTTTTATTTATAGTAAGTTTATTTTTAGTAAGAACTAGTTGAATTAATAGAACTAGTTAGTAAGAACTTGTTTCTATTTTTTAGTTAAAGCAATTTTTCCCGCCTCGACGTGGACGATGCCTATCCCGCATCCTCATCGTCGAGTCGGCGGAGGACGACACCTGATTGACCAGATCGGCCATGTCCGGGACTGGGCTCCGCCGGGGTGGTACTGGGACGCGCTACCTACTGGGGGGCGCAGGTTGGTGAGGAGCCAGCCTGTCGTTGACCCGAACCTTCTTTGGTGGCGGTCGCGTGGGCCAGTAACGATCGAGAGGCTCGAGGACTCCGCGGAGGTGGTGCGTCACCATGTCAGTGAGGAGGACGCGCACGTCCGTCGCTACTTGTTTGCGTTGGAGCACAGGCCGTTCTCCAATACCTGGCAGGTGCTCCAGGGATCTCACTGGAGCTACGATCCCGAGATGGTTCCTTCTCTGTGGGTGTCCACCGCCCGCGCCGATAACCGTCGTGTGCTAGGGTTTTAGTTCTATTAGTGATGTTATATGTATGACACTATTCGTGATGTATTAGTGATAATATCCGACGATGTACAGACGTATGAGATGATTTACTTTTGCTTATTGAATGCATGCTAATTTGAGTCCTATAAGATATTTTGAAATGTATATCTTGTATTGCTCAATATCCAAGTGGCCGTCATGTTTGCAGGTTACACCTCCGAGTGGCCTATGTTTTGCGGAGTGTTGATTCATTTCCGTTCCGGCAAATTTCAGGCGCCGATATGTCCTATTTTAGCAAAGGTCATGCCGGATTTTTCCGTGAATTTTGTCATGACTTGTGCCAGAATATGTAGGAAATATCGAGTGCCCGGATTTATGTGTTGAGTATCTTGGTAGTTGTCTTCGATCGATTTTCAATTAATGTTTTAACTATGAACATAGGAAATGTCTGACGACAAAAAGGATTTGGTATTTGCAAATACTGCGAAGGCAATGTGCTGTCTTGACGGAATCTTTCTAGATGATGATAGGCGCTTCAGCATCAAGCTGGACAAGAACTTCGAAGTGGATACAGTAAGTCACAGCGACAAGTCTTTTTTCGTAATTAAGCAGGACATCTGCTTCATTTGCTTGAACTTATATTTTTTTTACTATTCTACTAGCGTATCCCCTGCCATGCAAGAGTTTTTGTATTGGATAAGATAGGTTTCAGTCATACTTGAGGTAAAGAAAGTTTATTTGAAGACCGAGCATGGTTATATTTTCCATGCAAAATTATACAATTCAGACGACTATGCCTATTTTGGATGCAAAACATGGCGAGCACTATGCAAGACTTATGCATTTGAGCCTGATATGGTTATCACCTTTGATATTCGACCGAAAGATGATATTGAAGGTAATACCGACATCTGAATTCGATGTCTGCGCACGCCTCCAGTTATACCATTATGTAAGTTTCTCAACCATATTTATGTCTTTGATATTGTTTATTCAAAAATAGTTGACAACTAATTTGTATTGTCAACTTATTTCGGTGCAAGCAAACATGTCCAGCGCTTGGTAGACATGACCTACTACTGTCCCGAGGCTGAACTAAACTGCGAGGAGCTAAGTCATTATGTTTCATGGCTTGAGGATCTTGATACTGTCAAGGCAAATTTTCTTCCTGGATTTAGAAATGTTAATTAGTACTGAAAACGTGCGACCAATAGTGTTCGTAATGAACTACGGTCACATTCATTTAGGAAGGATGGTAAGATTTTTACTATTTGTCCTCACTGCATCTTTTCCATACATTATTTTTGAAACTAAACTTCATTGCTAAGTATGTTATCATATGATGTTCTTCAACAGGGACTCCCGATGAATGTTGTGCCTTATGGGATCGAGACTAAAGGTACCATGAGTATTATCAGCTTCTGACCAAGATATCCTACAGATTACTATAGTGCATTCAAGATTAGCGACGGATGCTTAATAGTGCAAGACTGGACCAAATATGTGTTGGGGGCGCAGAGAAGTACTAGGGGCAGCAAACAGAGGCGCTTTCCACGATTAGGAGACAGGTTCATCTGCATGCTCCAACTTGATCAAGGAGGAGAGCTACACATGTTTTATGTTGTTTTACCTAAGAGAGAGCAGCAGGAGTGATTAGCTAGCTAGAAATGAGTTTTAGGATGATGATGTGCTACACTATTACTATGATGATAAAATAGCTAGTGTTGGTGGTAATGACTATGATGATTATTATTAGCTAGTGTTAGTGGTGATTAAATAAATACTGTTGATGGTAATGACCATGATGATGATTAAATATCTTGTGCTGGCGGATTAGATTCAAGTGGAGGCAACATGTGGTGCACATCGAAAGTACTACTAGTCCAAACTAGATCAAGTTTGGATTAGTAGTATACTTTGACATGCACCACATATTGCCTCCACTTGAACCTAATCCACCTTCATTTGACACACTGTTATGGACATAATGATGTAAACCTCATAACTAGTATTGTACCAATATTTGTATGATGGCGCATAAATACAATAAAAATAAAAAATAAGAAAAACGTACTAGTAGCGATGGGTAGAAAACACGCTGCAAGTAATTACCTTAGCAGTAGCGTGGTAACGAACAAACGCTGCAGCTATTTGTCCTAGCAGTAGCGCTGGCTGGCATGCGCTGCTGCTAAGCAATAGCTGCAGCGCCTTATTAGTAGCGCCTATACCCGCGCTACTGATACATCTAAAACCCGCGCTGCTGCTAGCCTTTTCCCTAGTAGTGTATGTGTCACGCAGGGTTGCTCCGGTAATCAAGATAACAATAATCAGACAAAAGCATAGGGTGTCTAATGACTACACCTCTTGTATCCCCAGAGATATGATCTATGTTACCGCATTAAACCTTTCCGTCACTGTTGTTCAGAATAACACATCACGGTGTCTCCCTGCCCTTATCCTCTCCGTGGCTCGCTAGTCTTCAAGATCCTGGGTACCTGCAAAGATGAAGAATGCGAATGAGATGAGAGACAACTACGAAGCAATTTTATGCTACACATACGAGATGTTAATTCAAAGTACTTTCATCAATCACTTCAACAAATACATTGGGTTGCAAGGCCTTGCCTCAACCCATGATCTTACCGAACTACTCACACGTGGAGATCGGATCACACGAAGAACTCATTGAATAACACATCATGAAAGACCGATTGATTGATAATATGTCTTACGATGGATGCTGGATGTGATGCGTGATTACAAAGTATGACTAGATGACTGAGAACTATGATGGCAATGAAGGTGGTGCCTAGGGTTGATGGAGATGACTGCTGGGAAGATGACGATGTGGCGACTTGTTCTGTTGCTCATTTGGTGTCGGGCCTTTTATAAAGGTTGTTCAGGTGGATCAGACGCATCGGTTGGCACACCATACGACTATCTGCATGAGCGGGATTGGTCATATGGAATGCCGTCTTTTGCTTCGTTTCCTCTAGTGCGCCTCCCACTTGATCTCCTATCTCCACTTTACTCTTTTCCATCTATTGGCTTGATTTCGTCCATAAATAGTCCATTTCCCCTGGAAATAAATAAAGATCTGATATTTGGAATCCTTTGTATTCATTAGTCATTAGTAGCAATATCGGAGCGAATATCATGGTTTTTATGAAATATCTCGGTTTAAACTCAGGTTATAGGAGTGTAAATATAACAGTCATCACCGCTTTCACCCAACAGAGGAAACCGACGCTCACACCCCGACCCGGCGCACGCCCAGTACTTGGATCGTGCGAACAAAGTAGTCCGAAGGAAGCGAATGACGCTGACATGTCGACCCAGCCTCACCCGATGCATGCAGAGCAGCGCACGAGACGACACACATATACAGACCGAAAACAATCATAGAAAGGTGCCCCAAGCGCGCCCGCGACCCACACTTCATGGACCCTTGAGGAAATCGAGTGGGTGCATAACGTCCGTGAAGATCGGACGACCGAGTGTGCTACAGTGAGGCATCAGACGACAGGGAGGTAACTCACGAGCGCCGATGCCCCAGGAGGCGGGTACATCATACTTTATAGGAGTAACTATAAAATACCCCGCACATTGCAGCGCCATGGTAGTGTAATAAACAATTTGAAAGAGAGGGGCACACGGTAAGGAGAAACAGAGTAAGAAAATAAAAATAAGAAATGTTTTGCAGCAGAAGATGGTTTGGATTTAATATGTAACTCTAAAATAGAGTAGTGAGGACGACTCTCTCTCCATGTTGCTGCGGTAACTTTGTTAAAAATGCGGAAGTAGTTGACAAAAATAATTAAATCTAATGAAAAGGAAGTATAAGCTTCAAAATCAATAAAATAAAGTCTCTAAAAATAGAATAAATACTTTTGAATTACAGTTAAAAATATCGTTTCGAACAAAAATGTGAAGGATGACTAACATGAATATATGATGTGGCAGTGTTACGTGCATAGACTAATGCAAAAATAATTGTAATTTATAAGTTAAACGCATGACTCTTATGTGGCAGATTTTGTATGGTTTAGTGGAAGAGAAGACTTAAATGCATTGCTTAGTGGGACACTGAGGTGGACACTTTGCATACTGAGAGAATTGGGGCCAAAATATAAGTTAGTGTCATCCATGCAACATCACATTATCCATCTCTATGCCTACGTTTAATATTACTACTTGCCCTCTTTAAGTTAATTTATTTATACTTGGCAACTGCCAGGTATTTCTGCTGCTATGCTAGCTACTACATACAACAGTACATTCATCATGTTGTCATTGCTACTGATAAATTCTCCAATCAAGTATTCAATTGAATTGACGACTAAACAACTAAAACTTACAAATATTCTATTCTTCGACCCCCTAGTGTTGAATTAATAAATTCGAGTTTATATTTAACATTGTAGATTGTTGCGAGGAATACAATGTCCTATGTTATGGAAGCACAGTGTTATGATCGACGTGTTATGGAAGCACCTCTAACAATTTTCAGTCGTGCCAATTCTATATACCTAAATTATTGATCCCTACTGCTTTCGATTCTCTCCGTCTCAGCCGGAGCCCGGAGGGGGAGTGTCGTGTCTCCACTGCCGACCAGGTCCATGATGGCGACGGACGGCTGAGATCTATTGATGTAAGTTGGGCCCCTCTTGAGGGTGGCCCTTGGCCGGGTGCGAGATTTGTGAAACCTGTATGCCGCCGCCCGTGTGGTACTCGAGTACTTGACTGACTGAACTTCTGAAACCTGAATGAGCCATCTCTAAAGAAAATACTCGCCTGCTTCTCTCGTTCGCTGCCGGAGTTGTTCGTGGGATCCTCCAAGGGTCCTCACACCCACAGGCCCGAGCCGAAGCCGACGGCGAGCTGCCGGACCGCCGGCGGCGAGATGCAAGAAGCAAACTCCCACTGCCGCCCTTCTTGCTCTGCAACCCAGCGCGTTCCCCGCTACCTGCGCACCGCCGCGGCCCTCGCCGCGGCGGTCCAGAGCCTCATCAACGCGCCCCCGCCGCGCCGCGAGTCGCAGAGCCTCCACGCGCAGCTCCTCACCTCCGGCCTCCGCCCCACCGCCGACCTCTCCGTCAAGATCCTCATCCTGCACCTGCGGTGCGGCTCCCACCGCAACGCCCGCGCGGTGTTCGACGGAATGCCCCGCCCGACCAACGCCGCGCACAACTACCTCGTCGCCGGGTACTTCCGGCTGGGGCTCCCCTGGGAGGCGCTGGGGATCGTGCGGCGGCTCGCGGCCTGCACGGGGCGCCTGGACGTGTTCGCGCTCTCCATGGCGCTCAAGCTGTCGGCCGCGCTGGCGCTGCCCCGCGCGGCGAGGGAGGTCCACGCGCGCGTCGTGAGGTCGCTCGCGGAGCTCGATGAAATCCTCGTCGCGGCGTTGGTGGACGCCTACGTGAAGAACGCGTCGCTGGGCTATGCTCGGCGGGTGTACGGCATGGTGCCGAAGCCGAGCGTGGTGTGCTCGACGGCGCTGATCGTCGGCTGTATGAACCAAGGGCTGTACAGGGATGCCGAGGCCATATTTGACAGGATGGAGGAGAAGGACGTCGTGGTGTACAACGCGATGGTGGAGGGGTACAGCAAGACGGAGGAGACCGCGGAGGGCTCGCTGGAGGTGTTCAAGGCGATGCAGCGAGCGAGGTTCCGGCCGACGGTGTCGACATGCGTGAGCGTGCTTGGCGCGTGCTCCCTCTTGTCGTCGCCGGAGCTCGGGGAGCAGGTGCACTGCCAGGTCATCAAGAGCAAGGTCATCTCTGACATCAAGGCGGGGAGTGCGCTGCTCGACATGTACTCCAAGTGCGGACGAGTTGAGGAGGGGCGGAGGGTGTTCGACGGGATGGCAGAGAGGAACGTCATCACATGGACTTCGATGATCGATGGGTACGGGAAGAACGGCCTTTCAGACGAGGCTCTCTTGCTGTTGGAGGAGATGCGGGGGCAGCAGCGGGGCGTCAGGCCAAATCATGCCACATTCCTGAGCGCCCTGTCGGCGTGCGCGCGTGCCGGACTGCTGTCCCGAGGCCAGGAGGTGTTCCAGAGCATGGAGCGCGACTGCTCGCTCAAACCACGGATGGAACACTATGCTTGCATGGTGGACCTGTTGGGCAGGTTCGGCAGCGTGCGTCAGGCATACGATTTCGTCAGGGGGATACCGGCAAGGCCAAACTCTGACGTGTGGGCGGCCCTCCTCGGGGCGGCCACCCTGCACGGCGACGTGGACATCGCCAATGTTGCATCAAGGGAGGTATTTGAGTTGAGCCGCGCCGGGAGACCGGGCGCCTACATGGCCTTCTCCAACACCCTTGCGGCCGCCGGAAAATGGGACTCTGTGCACCAAGTTAGAGAGATGATGAAACAGCGTGGTGTGCTCAAAGACGCAGCATGCAGCTGGGTTGGGTCTGACAACTGTCCACCTGTCAACTGATGCAAATTAACGGTGATTTTTTCATGATATTTTGGGGGGATTTCCTTCCTTTGTTTATTCGTTCTCTGGCTTTGGTGCTCCAACAGCAAAGGAAAGAGTACAGTGTCTGATCGATTCTGGACATGCATGGTCGCTTAGTTAGCATAGTCGACTTATTTACAATGCAGAGTAGCTCACAAATCTGAATACAACCTGTATCAACTTAATTAGCCACTGAAATACAACAAAGAGGTTTATTTATGTAAGCAAACATACTCCTACTACGTAGCTCAGCTTCAATAGCAGATTGTAGGACCTCCATATATCAATTTCCCTGAGTATATATAAATTGACGGCAACAAAGATTTGGCTTAGACTGTTCTGCTCATTGCTTGGCTGCAAAGGGCGACTTGTTGTATTCAGAGCATGCTATTGCTTGCATATAACCAGATTTGCAGATCATTGTTTCTTCTGTTTCCAGTTTACTGATTGGAGTATGTTTCTGGTTGAGGGGAGAACTGCACTGTAGTACTGATGGAGCTGAGAAAGGGAGTGGTTCATTCTGGAACTCAACTAGCAACAGGCAAATATTGTATTCCCTGAGTAAATCCTTTTCTGAGCTAACATATATTTTCTTGTTGATTGAAGAATATCATATTCCCTGATTAAATATCCCTGGGGAGTGATAATTTTTCCTATGTTCATAGTGTGAGATTGATCCAGATTGAATGTTATGCATATCTTCAACATAGGAGTGTTAGACATAAAGCATGTCCAGCAGAACCTTTAGTGCATCTTTGCTCTTGTTCCACAAAAGCACTATTTATAGGTATCGTAAATGAGATAACTAAGCAAAAAGAGCACAACTAGAGGTAACACTAACTAACACTGGTCATTGATATTTATGTTGGAAAACTGTCTATGGTTAGTTATCTACGTCCGAATTGCATGATACGGCGGTACATAGATCTCCTTTGATACACAAATAATGTATGAGTTGCGACTACAAATGCTGCTGGCATTGACATTTGTCAAATGCAAATATTACAAAGCATTTAGTTCTAGAACACATTTTCTTGGGTGCTTATACCCCCTAGTTAGTCACCAGCTACAGCAAGCTGTTTTGATAATTGACTTGACTTTGTGCTAGCTATCCAGAAGGACTTAAATTTGGGTTCTAACTTCTACTCCCTCTGTAAACTTTTTAAGATCTTATAAAAGTTTACAGAGGGAGTAAATGTTAGACAACGGTTCAGGTTCCTACTACGATCTTATAAAAGTTTACATAGGGAGTAAATGTTAACAACGGTTCAGGTTCCTACTATATAGTCCTAATGCCAGATCCTGTAGTTCCAAAAACTTGCTTGAAACTGAGGCTTTTCTAGTATAATTATAATTTTCGTTCTTTTCAGTTGCTCTGAAAATATTGAATCATTGTCGATAGTAGTTCCTTATCAGTTTAGGCAATATATAGGAAAATTGGCTGCAATGGTTTGAGGTAACCAAAACCTTGTGTGACCTTATATTAATCTATGCTTTGCTCTTGCTTCACTGAGAGCAACCTTATCCTTAGTTAAACCATGTTTTCAGCGAGATAAGTTGAAGAATGTTATCCTTTTGGTTTAACTTTTATTTTTCTGTGAAAAAATGTAGGAAATTACTGCTTCAACATGGGATGATGCTGAATCACTATTTGATCCTGGAATACAGGTACCGGCGTCCTCAAAAAAGAAGGAACGAAAAGGAATACAGGTATCGGCCATCTTGTTTAAATGTTACGTGAAGTTGGTAACATTGAGCCATGCCGCCTTGTTACATACCCGCACCTTGTTACTGTTTTGTGTCGAATCATTTACCATTTAATCCTATTATCCTTTGCTGTTCGGTTCTTGTTAATTCTGCATTGAGTGGCAATTCTGCTTAATAACCGACTAGTGTTATAATTATGGAAAATTAACGCTACATTTTGCCATTTTCTGGTATCTACTCCTTATTCTGCCTTTCTGCAGTAGCATAAACCGGTGGGCCTATACTCTTTACCTTGCTCAGGGGAGCTTTGTCATCTAACTTGTGGTGTAGTGGTCCATATAGCTCTGACGATTTACTGTATGTTTGCAGCATCTTTCTGGTTTTATGCTTATATCACTAAACAAGTTTGTTACTGACAATTTTGCGTGAGAAATCAGAGTTTGGGTAGTGGTGTCCTGATTCTGATTGCAGGCGATAGGGAACAACGTTTGCATGTAACCTACTAATCAACCACGATAAAATTTGCAACAACCCGTGTAGATGGCGATCTAACTTGTTTTTGCAGAGTGTGCATGTGATGTGGTATAGCTTTCAAGATTTGCAATGTGTTTGTATGAGATGCTATATGTTATGTAAAATTTATTCGCGGCCTGCGTGTCGTGGTACGGCATGATGTCTGGAGTCATATGATTGTCACTTAATTATGGCCTGCGTGCCAGAACTGTTTATTCGCTCGAGGCAAAGCAATAGATAGATGCAAGGTGATGATCTACGATGCGGAGGTGGACCCCGACGCAGCCAAGGACAAAGTTGGTGGACACGGTGACTTCTACCACGAAGTCGTGAAGACAGCGAAGACTTCACGAAGCAAAGGGCTATACTATATCACATAATTTTATGAACTGCCTGTGATGTTTATCCCTTTGATGCACCCTTGTTTGATGCGCGGCAGTCGTGTTTTATTAGAGTGATCTCTCGCAACAATATCAAGTTGATAGTGTTCTTCCAAATGTAGCATCGTCTAAACTATGTTTCACACCGGAGCAGGTCATGGGTGCACACGGTGTGACGCATAAGAGGCGGGTGCATGCATATAACAAATGATCATAGAAAACAAGTGTAGATTTGCTAACATTAATTGGTGGAGAAGGCATGGAGGATGTTGAAGTTTCATCACCTGAGTTCTTGCTTTGGTGGTCTCTATCTTCTTTGGTGTTCCTCTGCATAATAAGCAAAAAAAAAAAAAAAAAAACCCCAATGAAGCTAGATAGAATGGGCCAACAAAATCAGAAACCAAAATTTGCTTACCTTTTGGTAGTGGAAGCAGGCGGCATATGCCATTCCCCTGTTGCCCGCTTCAGGATGCCGACATTGGAGAGCATGGCCCAGAGGTGCGTGATGAACTCCCCACCTTTGGCCAGGTGCTCGATGTGTGCCTCTGCGTTGTCGGACGGCGTGATGTATAGGATCATCTCTGCCCAGAACTCTGCCATCACCTTCCAGCATACGTGGTCATCGCTAAGCATCTCCAGTTGCCGTCCTAGGTGGATACCCTTGTGAAAGGTCGTCCGCTGTTCATGTTGGTCAGGTAGCTGTAACCCTCGGATCTTGGTGCGCTTTTCCTCCTCCTTCATTGGTTTTTCTCCTAGTTCTTGCTGTGCTTCCTGCAAGACTCTTTGAAACACTTGTTTTGTGGTCAGGCTATGCTCCGGGAGGAACTCCGGAAGAAAGGCCACCAGGTAGGCACAATATCTTGACAATGCTTTGGCTACTTCATGATGCCATCTTACCAATGGGTCATCACTTATTGTTGTCATGTCACAGTAGCAGGTTGCTGCTATGTGCCATATGAGGACGGTGTCCGTGTGAGTTTCTTGCTTGCAGGTCCATAACCAGTCATAACCAGGACTGTCCCTGTTTCTCGTAGCCCTGTTTATCTTGCCCATGTTTATCTTGAGAGACCTGGTGCCGTTTGTTGGTGGACCATCTATATCCCGGAGAGTATTGGCAACCAACTCTCTCATGTTGTCCAGCTCTAGCATGTCGACTTGGTCTTCTTCTACTGGGAGATGCTTGATGAACCTATATGACGGTTGGGATAGCACCATTATGTGGAACCAGGCTACAAGTGCCTTCTTGGGAGAGCGACGACGGTCGTAGTCTTGGAGAATTGAGTATTGGCCTATTTTGTTCCTCCAGTAAGCACCACCAGTTTGAGCTTGAAACGGGTCAAAAACATCCTGCACATTAGGATTAGGCCTAAAGCGGATGATGATGATGCGGGGGTGGTTGGGGAGATCATCGAGTTTTCGAAAAGCAGTGTGTATTGGACGCCAATAGATGGCCACAAGATTTTTAACCAGCAACGACATTGGGTTCTCAAATAGTGAGCACAGTAACATAAATGTTGCAATCACGAGTGGAATACCACTAGAGAAGATTGAAAGGATCGTACTGATGAATGCAGCCAAAAACTGTTGTGCAGCGTCAATGTACTTCAATCCTGATTCTACGATTGGGAGGGAGGCGGTGAAGAAGTAATTGTGAAATAAAGCCAACTGCACCTCAGCAATGGTGAATACCCTCTTGTAGCCATCTGCTCTTGTCAGGTCCGCCAGCGCAAGACAGCGCACCTTGTCATCTCCTTCTTCTGCGCAGTGGAACCCATAGTAGCGCCGTGCCAAAAGCCGGCACAAGCTGTAGGAGAGCCAAATGTCCTTGTCCTCATTCGGCAGGTCATCTCGCTGCACAAAATCTTTGACAGTGGCCCATTCCCCATTTCCCCTCTGCACAAAGGGATATCTGCAACAATGTAGCAGCTTCAAACTGCTGTTACTGTTAGCATCATCATCTTCATCATCATCTTCATCAAAGAATGGTGAGGTTGAGGTTGAGGACGACTTGCTGGACTCCCGCTTCATGTAGTCAGCGACTGCTTTGGTCTGGCAATCCAAGGTGGATTCCGATGTATGAGCAAATAGAGTGAACAAGGTCAAGAAAAAATCTAGACCCATCTGCACAAGTCGGTACAGTATTCGCCACCGACAGCACCGAGCCAAATCTAGAATAATTCCCCAATCTAACCAACCAAGGAAGACTAGCCACATGAGATAATTGTAACCATCTTGTGGACGGTCATGGAGAGAATAGGCTCTCATGTTGGTGGCAAGCGGTGCAACGACCTCTTGAAATAATGGAAGACTCAAGCGAAACATGTAGAAGACGCCGACCACAAGCGAAGGGGTATGTTCATGCATGTGGGAGTGGGAGGTGGAGGACACAGCTTTGGTAGCTAGCATAAAACACGAGAGGAACGGGAAGATAGTAGGCCGCCATCGCACCATACTGGACGAGCCAGTGCCCCGAGCGACGGCGCTTTCCCACCAGGACACGCCGGAGCAGGTAGAGGCCGCCCAATGCGAGTGCCAGGGCCATGAGTTTGGTTTCCAGGCTCAACGTCGCCGATACCACAGCGACCAGTGTGGAGGAGATGGCGGCCTTGGAGACAGCAGCGGCCCCATTCTCTCTCAAGGCT
This sequence comes from Aegilops bicornis, assembly GCA_021605145.1. Taxonomy (NCBI): domain Eukaryota; kingdom Viridiplantae; phylum Streptophyta; class Magnoliopsida; order Poales; family Poaceae; genus Aegilops; species Aegilops bicornis. The sequence continues at coordinate 23,366,555 of CM038674.1, read as the reverse complement.
CGCCGCATCATGACGGATCGCCGGACAGGAAGGAAGGGAAGAATGGGAGAGGACTCGCTTTGCTTGGGTCGCTGCAGTCTGCAGATGCAGTAGAAAAGAAAATGGACGGCTACTTACATTTCTAACCACAAGAAGAGACTCATGTTTGCCTTCCGTACGTCGCCGCTAAGCGTTGTGTGGTTCGTACCACGTTCCACCAGACGCGCTTTGCCTGCACTCAGGACAGGAGAAACTAAAATCTGCTCGTCTCGTAAGGCCACGTGCTCTCCTCATGTCCACTCAGTATCAGTATCTGTATTTTCTTCACCCGGCATTGTCCGTCACACCTATAGGTTGGACTCTCGCGGCCGTACGTCAATGCCCGCTCCATCAGTGCCGTACGTGTGTGGTCAGGGGTGGAGGGAGCTAGGATTTACATATTTTTTGATGAAAATGCTAGGATTTAGATATCAAACCGATAACAATCATATGTGATGAAATATAAATACATATACGATAACAAATAAAGGGCATCTCTAAGGGCCTTCCTAATAAATCGCACTCTCTAAATCATCATTTGGAGAGTCATTTGCATAAAAATCACTTTCTATATATTTTCACTCTCTAACAGTTTTTCTATATCTCATCCGCACTCTATTTATAAAGTCATTCTCGTCTTCTATTTTAGGCAAATGGCCTAATTAATGTATAAGATGGGCCAAGCTTTAAATTTTTAGAAGATGATGAACAAACTGAAACCGGTAGGTTCTATTGAGAAATGAAGCTTACCAAAGAATCTATTGAGAAATGAAGCTTATCAAAGAAATTAAATACTTTGTCGCAAAAAAATTAAAATACTATCTTAATTTGGTGTCCTAAGTACGCAATTTTACAAGAACTTGACAGTAAGCGAAAAAAAAGATGAAATAAAGATAACAAAGTTTTAAACCAAGAAATTGATTGGCTCATACATGGTTGTCCGTACCAATGGATGTGATCTTAGTGTTAATAACTAGTCCAACCCGTGCTCTCACACGGGCTAGAATCTTACGAGACACTAGTAGAAAACAGACTTTCGGTATAGGGCTTTAGTCCCAGTCATTTTTGGGCCCGGGACTAAAGAATGGATTAGTCCTGGTTGGATCCACCAACCGGAACTAACGTCCCCTGCACAACGGCTAGAGCAGCAACTTTTACAGGAGGGGGACCTTTAGTCCTGGTTGGTTGATCAAACCGGGACTAAAGGTCATCCTCTAGTCCCGGTTTAAGCTGCCATCCGAGACTAAGCCTCTAGTCCCGACCAGAATTTTGGATTTCGTTTTTCAATTTTTACCGGCGCTAAGCGAAATGGACGGAATTTGTTTTTTCAAAAAAAAATCGGACAAAAATCACAAACGAAAATTTGAATTTTGGGACAAAAATTGAACGAATTTTTTCCATAAATTTGAAATATAACAGAACAACAAATGAATATCATAATCTTTAGGAAAATATGCATCCAAAAATCATACATCAAAATCTATTCATCAAATCATTACGCATCGGACTGAAAATTAACACTCCAGCGACAGCCATTCAGAAAGTAGCATAATCCAACAATTCAGAGAGCAACAACCATTCGAAATGTAACATGATAGTCCAGATTAACATGCGACTTAATAGTCCATATTAAGAGTCCAAATGAATGTCCATAACGGTTCAGAATTACAGTTCATGATGAACTTAACAAGGCATTCAAAGTTCAAATATGCCCACCCCAAAATACAAACAGAAAGTTCAATTCGGACTTCCTGTTCATCCACCGTTAGGCTTCCTGCACGAGAGATATTCTTGTCTCTTAGTGTCTCCTGAAGTACGGTCTGAATCTGTTCAGCATCATCATCTTCGATATTTATCACCCCTTCTCCATGGTACAACCCTTCCATGATATCTCGTTCCAAACGGAGCTTACGATTTGTCTTTTCCCTCTTCTTCCGCCTTGCGTCATCCTGGGAGTCCCTCATTGCAGCACTTACATTTCTTGGAACATTGGGGCACACCCTCACTTCACCAGGTATACCACCAAGGTGCTCCCTAAAGTAGGTTGCACCTCCTCCTATAGTGATTAGGGGCAGTACCGACAATCAAATCCACCACCAAACTTGGGGCCATGGTTCCAAATGTAATAGATGTCATTGCTTACAAGTCCTACATATCAAAATTGCAAGCACCATGTTAGCAATGCAATAAACAACATTTCAACTCTAAATGCATCATAATACGAAATAAAAACTGATTAAGGAATAAAAAGAATGAACCAGGACAGTGAAAAGAATTAGCCGATGGCCACTCGCTCGACCCGGTGCTTGTGGTCGGTGCAGAAGAGGACGACGATGCCTCGGGACATGTTCGCGCGGCGAGGAGTAGCCGATGGCCACGCGAGCGACGGCGGCGCTCGAATAGAGGTGCTCGGGCGAGCTCAGAAACGAGCGAGGGAGAGGGGTTGGGGGCGAGTAGCGCTAGGGTTAGTCGCGGGGGTGGATGGGGAGGTTGAGGGCGACCATATGCGCCTCCTGGAGCTCCTGTAGCGGCTGCTGTCGGCCATCGCGTTGGGGGGCCATGGCGTGCGCGCGCTGGCGGCCGACACAGAGGGGTGGAGGAGGGAGATGACTGCTGGCCTAGGCTGGGCCAGCTGAGTGCAAAGTCAGTTTTCCCCTTTTCTCTGCTTTCCATTTTAGCTACTGTTTTGCATTTAAATGGAGCACCAAATGACTTGAATGTTGCTGGCATTTAAAAGAGCTGAAAAGGGCTGCTAGACCACTGTTTTAAAATCCAGGGGCACTTTGGGAATCCAAAAAAGGTTGGTTTCACCATGACAATTATTTATGGAATATTTGCCATAATATGAACTATGTTTCTTGCATGACCGAGGATGTAAATATTTTACATGCAATTTGAATTGAATTGGACTTGATTTTTGGACAAGTGGCAATTTGGCTTAGTTAAGCTTGATGACCACCATTAGAGGGAGATTACTGTGGCTTAACACTGGGGGTGTTACAGATATTATTATGTTGATGTTGTTAATTCATCATTTCTCAATATTTATACCGTAAAGAGAATACATGATAAACATGTTAGGTAGCATTCAACATCAAAAATTCTGTTTTTATCATTTACCTACTCGAGGACGAGCAGGAATTAAGCTTGGAGTTGCTCATATGACTCCGGTTAGCGCAAACATAGCACCGTTCCCGAACATCCCCTCACTATACAGCCTCAGCGGCCTAGGTTTGTTAGAGGTTGAGACACCAACGATCGAGTCGGATACACCCCACATATCGGACTGGGGAAAAGTGACCCAACACACGCCGTGCACCCTCCTCAGACCGCCTGAGCCCCAACCATTACAGGACGACACCCGATTGATTAGTCCCTTTAGTGATCGAGTAAAGGAGCATAAAGGATTCTTGCCTTTTTCCCAGTAGTTGACCGTGAGTTATCGAACCCACGAGAGGACGGTACCCTTCAAGTCACGGGTTTCTAACAAGTTTTTGCAAAAGAATTAAAATCCAGCTTTTGACCTGATCGAAATCAAGTTGACACTAAAAATATCTATATCTATATCTAATATTAAAAGACGGAACCTTTCATAGTTCTCCATACGTCATTTCTTCATATTCGTTGATTTTGTGTTAACCATGAAGATTGACGGCTGAGATTAAAAAAATAGATCTACACATGGCCGATGCGGCAAGGAGATGGCGAGGCTGAGTGCGCCGAAGCAGGCTGGGTCGCCGATGCGGCAAGGAATTCTCCTCTCTCTCGCTGCACCTTCGCCCTCCCTCTCTCTGTACACCGGAAGGAACGAGGGCGGTGGGCATCGACCGTGACATAAATTGAGCGCAGCATACAGTGCTCGCGGCGGCCGGCCCGAGAAGACATGCAGCGGCCGGCCAGAGGAGGCGTGCGACGGACTAAGCACTCGCACTGTGTGGTGGCAGCCTGTGCATGCATCAGCAACAACTAGGGTGCGCCATGACTAGGCCAGCTAGGACGTAGATAGTAGCCAGGGTTCGCGGGTCGAGGGTGCGTTCCCCGACCCGGGGTCGATCGACCCTAATCGAGGATCGGGTACGAGGTGGGGTCAAGGTGGGTCGTTGGGCGGATCGCGACCCGAATCGAGGGATGATATCACAGATCGATATGGAAGATCGCAAGGAGAAGGCAGGGGCATCTGTGGGGAATTGGGTGTTCATGGTGGATCGAGGCTAACCTGCCAATCGCGCTCTGAAGTACTCAACTCTGCCAGACTGTTGGTCTCCGCCCTTCCGTGACCCGCCACTCGGGTGCAGGTCGGCGAGCTGCCTGCGGCCATATGCGCCCTTTCCCTTCCTGCTCCCGCAGTCACGCCATTAATGGATACGCACCCTGCTCGCCGCCTCAGCTTGAGAATCCAATGCTGGTTAGGGAATGAAAACTGCACAAGGAAGAAGGGGCGTCTGGATGAGCAAACAGGAGAATCCTGGACGGCTCGAATCCTGAATCCCGGGAGCTGAACTGATGATGAGAGATTAGGGGGATAGTCTTTGCAAACAACGCAGACGAGAAGATCACGCCGTAGACAACTGCTTGTGGCCCCGTTTTTTCTGATGAAGAAGGAAGGGAAATAAATCACTGCGCTAATCTTTTCAGGGGGAACGACGGGATCTTTGTTTCCTTCCATGGAAAAATCACCATGACCCGGGGTCATCGACCCAAAAATGTTTGGATCGCGATCCACGTTCCCAATTGACGTTCCGAAGATGCATATCCCTCATCGCACCTCGTCCCAGAGGGCAGCGATTCTCGACCCGGACGATCCGGATTCTTGGCAACCTACGTGGTCGGAGCGGGCTAGGTCGCGCGGCGGCTGCGTGGCAGGGCTGCGTCGTTTTAGGCGAGACAGCCGTCTGGCGTGTTGTGCGTGCGTAATGTTGGCCGCATGTTGTGCGTGTGTGTGTGATGTTGTCCGCCTGATGTGCTTGAGTTCTGGCTGCGAGGGGATGCCCAGTCGACCGGCGCGCGTGGTGTTCGGCTGCCTTCAGGTTTGTGCGTGCATGTTGGCTGCCGGCGTGCTATGAGTGCGTGTGGCTGGCCGGCTTGTTGTTTGCCTTCTGTTTGAAACCTCGTGGAGTCAAGTTTTCAGAGTAGACCATGAATTTAACATCAGCGTTCAGTTACCTTTTAAAGCTGCGCATCATGTGTTTGAGGTAATGTGTGATAAAAACTCTCTCAAAAAAGTGTGATAAAAACAACTGTGGTAGGGCAATGTCTTTTGATCAGATTATGTAAAATCACGATTGACATAGGAATAAAACAACATATATCTGATAGCATATATATCATTCAAGGCGAGCGTAAAGTTCATGACATAGATAATAAAATGCATTAAGTTATATATTCACGAAGAAGAAAGAATACTTGCGTGTAGTTTTATTTCCTTCTAAAAAGATGCTACTTTATTAATCTTACTGCTACAATCGTTTTTATATATTATTACAAAGTTTATTAAGAGTTTCCTCTCCATTTTATCTTTCATTATTAGGGGACTACGTACACATGTTGGGTTGCATATTCAAAATTGATGAATCTAATGCAAGAACACCCCTATTAAACCTGATTGATTATTGTATTGCTATTTGTCGATATCCCTTATGATATATTTTATATATAGAACTAAACAAATAATATATGAACTGTAAAGTCAAGCGTTTTTCCTTTTCTTTTATGATGTTGCAACACCTGGGGCCATAAGCTAGAGACATAGAAGGAATTATTTTTCCTCATTGCAACGCAGATGCATGTTTTAGCGACGAAATCTGCATTTATCTACTGTGTCTAATATTACATCTTATATGCAAAAACTGGAACAGATCGTCTAGATTAGAGTTGTCGGGGGACAATGGACAAAGGATTATGGATGTGCCTCCTCAATGAAAGTATCGTAGTTCGCTTTTCCCCCTTTTGTTGGTTTTACAAGTGACGTTGTAGATTTGTTTTGTTAATATCATTTGAGTATTTATGTGTTTTAAGATAGTTGCTCCATCAACGGTAGTGCTGAACTTAGATTTGGGAGGTCAAGGAAGAAAAAGAGTGAATTAGCATTCGTTCCAGAAGATAAAGAGATTGACATAGCCGTACAAAAGCCAAGTACCTTTAATAAAGAAATGCCTCTTGATATTCTTGTCGATTCTAATGTTCTATGTTGGAAACAGTTGATGTTGAGTCAATGCATGGCGGCGAGTGCGGGAAACCAACATAAAAGGTTGACTAAGATCTCACATGGCGAATATTTTGAAGGGGTCGGCTAGCACACGACAAGCCCACTCCCGGATATTAGCCGTGAGGTGAGGACCAACACTAATGGGCAAGGCAGTGCTGGGCAGGAGTCGGGATGGTGCGAGCATGCCATCCAAACCTGTGGTGCACAAGCTGGAGCTGGACCATATTTAAAATTTTGCCCTAGGTTTGCACGGTAGCAGTTGTCTTTCTTCCGTTGCAACGCACGTGTCTTTTGCTAGTCCTTTCCCATGCGGCATCATATGTTGTTTCTATTATATAGTGGTTGTGGGAGTCGCCAGAAAACCTTCCTGAAGCATAGTCGGAACCACCCGATTCCATGTCCATTCTTTCAGCATAATCTCAGCGAGCACCCACCCGATGCTGAGAGCATGAGCCTTCGCCCGTTGCAACATCAAAAATATGATCGCCGCTCATTTCAGGGTAGACCAAACAAGGTGTAGGGTAGGGCATATGCCCCACCCTAAGATCTAGGGCCACCCAATATACCTACCAAAAAAAGGAAATAGACCAAAAGGCCTAGCCCAACTCACCTCGGCCCCACCCTAGCAATCTAGTCTGATCTATCACCAGTTGTTTGACCGTACTTAGTTTGCAATACTAATATTCAGGCACGTGCTTACCGTCCCACCAACACCGGTCTAGTAGAATTAATGTCCTTCGTCTTTTCCACCCCCACAATAAATGCGCCACAATTATTGCTCAATAATGACATTATTACATTCAAGTCCTTTTGGTCCAATGGCGGGGGTGGTGTGGGGTGGGGGAGAGACCTGACGTTTATAGCCCAGAAGCCAATGTCGCTACTAAATTGGCCTGTGACAAGACACCCGCGGCGCGGGTAGATGTGGAAGGAAGAGCAAGGGAGGGACACAGTAACAACAGCGTTTCCCCCTTCTTTCTCCCACTGGAGCTGCTCAAAACCCCATCGCGGTAGCCGCCCGCCACCCGCGATCGCGCTAAACCCTAGGCCTCCGCCGCCGTCACCACCACCACGACCGGCCCGCATTCCCCGCCTGTTTTGCGCCCACCCGCAGAGATACCGTTTTTCCCACCCGCCCACCACCTCCTCTGTTTCGTGCGCCATCGCTCGTGGCCTGCCTCCCCTCCACGGGCCCGGCCCCTGCAACCCGTCTGCGCGTTCTTGGGAGGGGAATGGCCGGGGGCTTGCGGTTGCGCACCTGGGCAATGGTTCTCGGCCTCTGATTTTTGGGGGTTTTTAGCCTCCGGACTGGTGCATGCGCGCACGGCGCTCCTTCACGATTTCGATTTTCTTCCTTCGGCATCACGCAGTTGGTGAGGCCTTTCCAGTTTGGGATTTTGGTTCCTGTTTTATGGATTTCGGCTGACGGATTTTTTCAGTAGTGTCTGAGTGAATATTTGTTCTGTGACTGACTGATGCCAGGTTCTGAGCGATGGAATGAGGAACAACCGGCCGAGAGGGGCGCCTTCGACAAGCAGTGGCAACATGGAAAGGGGCAACGCAGAGGCCGTGACGAAGCCCCCCCCCCCCTTGCGGCAGCACGGAGGGCCAGGCACGTTGGGTCCAGGAAGCCCAGGTCGTAGCATATATCTTGAAAAAAGGTCTCTATCCTCCTACTATCTCCAATTAATGCCAAGAGGAGGAGTGATGCGCGGAGGAGCGGCGGCAACTCGGGCCATAGAGAAGGAAGGCAGACGAGGTACGATTGTGCAAAGGATGCGAGAGGGATGCGAGGGAGAAAGAGTAGTAAGTGGAAGATGGAACCCTAGCTTGTCCCCCGATCGGGGATTAGGTCAGGAATCTAGGCAAGCCATGTGGCATCGGGTATGTGAATTTCCAGTAATGCCCTCGGCGGGCCGTTGGAATCACAGGCGATGGCACAAGATTTTTACCGCTGGAGGGCTGCACTAAAAACATCCCAGCCACGATCATTGACATGCGCGAATCGTGGACTCCACCATAGTGCCGCACTAGATACCATCCCCCGATGGCTGCCGGAGCGCAGGGTAAAGTTGAAGTTTTATCATTCTATAGTAGATCTTGTGTTTTTTTTGCATGTTTGTTATGATGTCTATTTGCTTTTCTATCTACCGTAACATGTTGTTTTTAGAATACAGTGGTTGCCATAATCGCGAGAAAACCTTCTTGTTTCATTTCATTCCAATTCATCATAGTATAGAAATTATTAATTCTCAATGACATGTAGTAAGTTATTGACATGTATATGCTGGTGGAGCCCTTGTTAGTTGCCAAGTGGTACGTACACTAGAGATTAACATTTTATGTAGTTTAAAAATGTTAAATACATATCATATGGAGATTTGATGGACACTTTTTGTGACAATTGATTTACAAGAAAATACATATTTTCTAAATTTAACACTCCAACATTGAGTGTGGCATACTCATTAATCGGTAATTGCACGATCGATCGAGGCGACTTACTATTCGCAAATTCTTGTACATGCATTCCTGGCTACAGGGCCTTTTTATGATCGATTTGAGACACACAATGTGCTTATGTATAGGGATGCACACAAGATATAGGATCTTGGGCCCCTCCCAGGCTTGGGGCTTACGCGGCCCCCCTCCGCCTAGGCCCAGAGCAAAACCTAGTTGAAAGACTCGGCTATAAATCATTTTCATACCAACGCTTCTCCATAGCCCCAAACCCTAGCCGCCACCCCAATCCTCGCGATCCCAGACTTCTTCTTCTTCATCCCAAACAAACCCTTGAAGTCTTTGATGCCTCCACCTCCGGTAAAGATTCGCCACAGGATCTTCATCGCCCGGAGCTTCGCCCTCGGTCACCGGCCTCACCAACCTCGAAGTTTTTCCCATCGGTGCCATCATAGCCCCTCCTGAGTTGGAACAAGATGCACTGGAGAAAGCATCATGTCATCGATGCTCCTAGTGGATCGGGACGCCGCTATCGTGCATGGTAAAATTGCCGCCTTTTCATTCTAATTTGGATCTAGTGTTTTTTTTCATGTTTGTTATGATATTTATTCCCTTTTCTATGCGGCATCATATGTTGTTTCTAGTACATAGTGGTTGCGGGAGTCACGGGAAAACCTTCCTGAAGCATAGTCGGAACCACCCGATTCCATGGCCATTCTTTCAGCATAAGCTCAACGAGCACCCACCCGTTGCTGAGAGCATAAGCCTTTGCCCGTCACAACATCAAAAAAATGATCTCACCATTCATTTTTGGGTAGATCCAACAAGGTGTAGGGTAGGACATGCCGCACCGTAAGATGTAGGGCCAACCAATATACCTACCAAAAAAGGAAATAGACGAAAAGGCCACGCCTAACTCACCTCGGCCCCACCCTAGCAATCTGGTCTGATCTATCATTAGTTGTTTGACCGTAATTATTTTCCAATACTAATATTTAGGCATGTGCGTACTGTGATGACAAAAATACTCTGACCTATACGTCCCACCAACTCCGGTCTAGTAGAATTAATGTCCTTCGTTTTTTTCGCCCCCATAATAAATGCGCCACAATTATTGCTCAATAATGACATTATTACATTGAATTCCTTTTGGTCCAATGGTGGGGGTGGGGTGAGGTGGGGGAGAGACCTGACATTTACAGCTCAGAAGGCACATCGCTACAACAGCCCATGACGAGATGGCCACGACACGGGAGTAGGGGAAGGAAGAGCCAGGAAGGAACGCAGTAATAATGGCGTTGCACCTTATTTCTCCCACCGGAGCTACTCAAAACCCCATCGCAGCCGCTGCACGCCACTCGCAATCATGCTAAACCCTAGGGCTCCGTCGCCGTCACCGCCAACATGACCAGCCCGCATTCCCCGCCTATCTTGCGCCCACCTGCGGAGATAACGCTTCGCCCGCCCGCCTCCTCCACTGTTTCGCACGCCGTCGCTTGGGGCCTCCCTCCTATCCATTGGCCCGTACGCTGGCACCTTCTGCTTGTTCCAGGGGCTAAGGGTTCCGCACCTGGGCATCGGTCCCCGGCCTCGTGGGTTTTTCGCCTCCGGAAAGGTACGTGCTCACACGTAAACCGTTCGTCATTTTTGACTTTCTTCCTTCGCAGTTGGTGTGGCCTTTCCAGTTTGGGATTTTAGTTCATATTTTGTGGATTTTGGCTAATCAATTTTTCCCATGTGTCTGACTGAATTTTTGTTCTATGACTGACCGATGCCAGGTTCCTGAGCGACGGAATGGAGGACAACCGACCGAGAGGGGTGCCTTCGAAAAGTAGTGCGAACATGGTGAGAGGCAACACGGAGGCCGTGACGGAAGTTCCCCACTTGTGGCAGCACGAAGGTCCAGGCGCGTCGGGGCTGGGGAGCCTAGGTCAGAGCACATCTCTTGAAAAAAGGTATGTATCCTCCTACTATCTCCAATTAATGCCAATAGGAGGAGTGAGGCGCGGAGGAGCAGTGGCGGTGTCGGTGTCAAAACCGGCGGATCTCGGGTAGGGGGTCCCGAACTGTGCGTCTAGGCGGATGGTAACAAGAGACAAGGGACACGATGTTTTTACCCAGGTTCGGGCCCTCTCGATGGAGGTAATACCCTACTCCTGCTTGATTAATATTGATGATATGGGTAGTACAAGAGTAGATCTACCACGAGATCGTAGAGGCTAAACCCTAGAAGCTAGCCTATGGTATGATTGTTGTTCGTCCCTGGGACTAAAACCCTCCGGTTTATATGGACATCGGATAGGGTTAGGGTTACATAGAGTCGGTTACAATGGTAGGAGATCTACATATCCGTATCGCGAAGCTTGCCTTCCACGCCAAGGAAAGTCCCATCCGGACACGGGACGAAGTCTTCAATCTTGTATCTTCATAGTCTAGGAGTCCGGCCAAAGATGATAGTTCGGCTATCCGGACACCCCCTAGTCCAGGACTCCCTCAGTAGCCCCTGAACCAGGCTTCAATGACGACAAGTCTGGCGCGCATATTGTCTTCGGCATTGCAAGGCGGGTTCCTCCTCCGAATACTTCATGGAAGGTTTTGAACACAAGGATAGTGTCCGGCTCTGCAAAACAAGTTCAACATACCACCGTAGAGAGAATAACTTTTGCACAGATCTGCTGACGTATTCCGCGGCGTGACATCACACCACGGCCAGACCTTTATATGAATCGTTTTTTACTGTTCAACCTCAGCGCGTTTAGCGAGGCGGTTTCCCTGGCACGTCCTATCAAAGCATAGATCGTGCCCCCTTATTCCGGGATTCCCATCAATACGGACGTGGGTAACCCATCCGCGCCATTGATTACGGCGCTTGGGAGATAAGCGAGTTTTACCAGACTGGCGGATGACGCATAGCTTCGTCCGTCCATATAAGGGGATAAGGATCCTGAAGGAAATATGCGCTAGAGGCAATAATAAAGTTATTATTTATTTCCTTATTTCATGATAAATGTTTATTATTCATGCTAGAATTGTATTAACCGGAAACATAATACATGTGTGAATACATAGACAAACATATAGTCACTAGTATGCCTCTACTTGACTAGCTCATTAATCAAAGATGGTTATGTTTCCTAACCATAGACATGTGTTGTTATTTGATTAATGGGATCACATCATTCGGAGAATGATGTGATTGACATGACCCATTCCGTTAACCTAGCACTTGATCGTTTAATATATTGCTATTGCTTTCTTCATGACTTATATATGTTCCTGTAACTATGAGATAATGCAACTCCCGTTTACCGGAGGAACACTTTGGGTGCTACCAAACGTCACAACGTAACTGGGTGATTATAAAGGAGTACTACAGGTGTCTCCAAAGGTACATGTTGGGTTGGCGTATTTCGAGATTAGGTTTTGTCGCTCCGATTGTCGCAGAGGTATCTCTGGGCCCACTCGGTAATGCACATCACTATAAGCCTTGCAAGCATTGCAACTAATGAGTTAGTTGCGGGATGATGTATTACAGAACGAATAAAGAGACTTGCGATGTGAGATTGAACTAGGTATTGAGATACCGACGATCGAATCTCGGGCAAGTAACATACCGATGACAAAGGGAACAACGTATGTTGTTATGCGGTTTGACCGATAAAGATCTTCGTAGAATATGTAGGAGCCAATATGAGCATCCAGGTTCCGCTATTGGTTATTGACCAAGAATAGTTCTAGGTCATGTCTACATAGTTCTCGAACCCGTAGGGTCCGCACGCTTAAGGTTTCGATGGCGATGCTTATATTATGAGTTTATGAGTTTTGATGTACCGAAGGAGTTCGGAGTCCCGGATGAGATCGGGGACATGACGAGGAGTCTCGAAATGGTCGAGACGTAAAGATCGATATATTGGACGACTATATTCGGAGTTCGGAAAGGTTCCGATGATTCGGTATTTTTTGAGTACCGGAGAGTTACGGAATTCGCCGGGAGTATATGGGCCTTATTGGGCCATACGGGAATAGAGGAGAGAGGCCAAAAGGAAGGAGGCCTGCCCCCTCTGGTCCGAATTGGACAAGGGGCAGCCCCTTTCCTTATTCCTCTCCCCCTCTTTCCCCTTCTCCTACTCCAACAAGGAAGGAGGAAGTCCTACTCCCGGTGGGAGTAGGACTCCCCTTGGCGCGCCCCCTCCTAGGCCGGCCGCCCCCTCCCCCTTACTCCTTTATATACGGGGGCAGGGGGGCACCCCATAACACACAAGTTGATCTACGGATCGTTCCTTAGCCGTGTGCGGTGCCCCCCTCCACCATATTCCACCTCGGTCATATCATCGCGGAGTTTAGGTGAAGCCCTGCGCCGGTAGAGTATCATCATCGTCACGACGCCGTCGTGCTGACGGAACTCATCCCCGACACTTTGCTGGATCGGAGTCCGGGGATCGTCATCGAGCTGAACGTGTGCTGAACTCGGAGGTGCCGTACGTTCGGTACTTGGATCGGTCGGATCGTGAAGACGTACGACTACATCAACCGCGTTGTCAAACGCTTCCGCTTACGGTCTACGAGGGTACGTGTACAATACTCTCCCCTCTCGTTGCTATGCATCACCATGATCCTTGCGTCTGCGTAGGAAATTTTTTGAAATTACTACGTTCCCCAACAGTGGCATCCGAGCCAGGTTTTATGCGTAGATGTCATATGCACGTGTATAACACAAGTGAGTTGTGGGCGATACAAGTCATACTGCTTACCAGCATGTCATACTTTGGTTCGGCGGTATTGCGAGATGAAGCGGCCCGGACCGACATTACGCGTACGCTTACGCGAGACTGGTTTCACCGTTACGAGCACTCGTGCTTAAAGGTGACTGGCGGGTGTCTGTCTCTCTCACTTTAGTTGAACCGAGTGTGGCTACGCCCGGTCCTTGCGAAGGTTAAAACAACACTAACTTGACGAACTACCGTTGTGGTTTTAATGCGTAGGTAAGAACGGTTCTTGCTCAGCCCGTAGCAGCCACGTAAAATTTGCAACAACAGAGTAGAGGATGTCTAACTTGTTTTTGCAGGGCATGTTGTGATGTGATATGGTCAAGTCGTGATGCTATATTTTATTGTATGAGATGATCATGTTTTGTAACCGAAGTTATCGGCAACTGGCAGGAGCCATATGGTTGTCGCTTTATTGTATGAAATGCAAACGCCCTGTAATTGCTTTACTTTATCACTAAGCGGTAGCGATAGTCGTAGAAGCAATAGTTGGCGAGACGACAACGATGCTACGATGGAGATCAAGGTGTCGCGCCGGTGACGATGGTGATCACGACGGTGCTTCGGAGATGGAGATCACAAGCACAAGATGATGATGGCCATATCATATCACTTATATTGATTGCATGTGATGTTTATCCTTTATGCATCTTATCTTGCTTTGATTGGCGGTAGCATTTTAAGATGATCTCTCACTAAAAATATCAAGAAGTGTTCTCCCTGAGTATGCACCGTTGCGAAAGTTCTTCGTGCTGAGACACCACGTGATGATCAGGTGTGATAGGCTCTACGTTCAAATACAACGGGAGCAAAACAGTTGCACACGCGGAATACTCAGGTTAAACTTGGCGAGCCTAGCATATACAGATAAGGTCGAACGTGAATCATATAGTAGATATGATCAACATAGTGATGTTCACCATTGAAACTACTCCATCTCACGTGATGATCGGACATGGTTTAGTTGATTTGGATCACGTAATCACTTAGATGACTAGAGAGATGTCTATCTAAGTGGGAGTTCTTTAGTAATATGATTAATTGAACTTTAATTTATCATGAACTTAGTCCTGGTAGTATTTTGCAAATTATGTTGTAGATCAATAGCTCGCGTTGTTGCTTCCCTATGTTTTTATATGTGTTCCTAGAGAAAATTGTATTGAAAAATGTTAGTAGCAATGATGCGGATCGGATCCGTGATCTGAGGTTTATCCTCATTGCTGCACAGAAGAATTATGTCCTTAATGCACCGCTAGGTGACACACCTATTGCAGGAGCAGATGCAGACGTTATGAACGTTTGGCTAGCTCAATATGATGACTACTTGATAGTTTAGTGCACCATGCTTAACGGCTTAGAATCAGGACTTCAAAGACGTTTTTGAACGTCATGGACCATATGAGATGTTCCAGGAATTGAAGTTAATATTTCAAGCAAATACCCGAGTTGAGAGATATGAAGTCTCCAACAAGTTCTATAGTTAAAAGATGGAGGAGAATCGCTCAACTAGTGAGCATGTGCTCAGATTGTCTGGGTACTTCAATCGCTTGAATCAAGTGGGAGTTAATCTTCCAGATAAGATAGTGATTGACAGAATTCTCTAGTCACCATCACTAAGTTACTAGAACTTCGTGATGAACTATAGTATGCAAGGGATGGCGAAAACGACTCCCGAGCTTTTCATGATGATGAAATCGATGAAGGTAGAAATCAAAAAGGAGCATCAAGCGTTGATGGTTGACAAGATCACTAGTTTCAAGAAAAGGGCAAAGGGAAAGAAAGGGAAACTTCAAGTAGAATGGCAAACAAGTTTTCACTCTCGTGAAGAAGACCAAAGCTGGACCTAAGCCGGAAACTGAGTGCTTACACTGCAAAGGAAATGGTCACTTGAAGCGGAAATGCCCTGAATATTTGGTGGATAAGAAGGATGGCAAAGTGAACAAGAGTATATTTGATATACAGGTTATTGATGTGTGCCTTACTAGTGTTTATAGTAGCCCTGAGTATTTGATACTTGTTTGGTTGCTAAGATTAGTAACTCAAAACAGGAGTTACAGAATAAACAGAGACTAGTTGAAGGGGAAGTGACGATGAGTGTTGGAAGTAGTTCCAAGATTGATATGATCATCATTGCACACTCCTTATACTTTCGGGATTAGTGTTGAACCTAAATAAATGTTATTTGGCGTTTGCGTTGAGCATGAATATGATTTGATCATGTTTATTGCAATACGGTTATTCATGTAAGTTAGAGAATAATTATTGTTCTGTTTACATGAATAAAACCTTCTATGGTCATACACCCAATGAAAATGGTTTGTTGGATCTCGATCGTGTGATACACATATTCATAATATTGAAACCAAAAGATGTAAAGTTAATAATGATAGTGCAACTTATTTGTGGCACTGCCATTTAGGTCATATTGGTGTAAAGCGCATGAAGAAACTCCATACTGATGGGCTTTTGGAATCACTTGATTATGAATCACTTGGTACTTGCGAACCGTGCCTCATGGGCAAGATGACTAAAACGTTGTTCTCCGGAACTATGGAGCGAGCAACTGATTTGTTGGAAATCATACATACTGATGTTTGTGGTCCAATGAATGTTGAGGCTTGCGGCGGGTATCGTTATTTTCTCACCTTCACAGATGATTTGAGCAGATATGGGTATATCTACTTGATGAAACATAAGTCTGAAACATTTGAAAAGTTCAAAGAATTTCAGAGTGAAGTGGAAAATCATCGTAACAAGAAAAATAAAGTTTCTACGATCTTATCGTGGAGATGAATATTTGAGTTACGAGTTTGGTCTTCATTTGAAACAATGTGAAATAGTTTCGCAACTCACGCCATATGGAACATCACAGCATAATGGTGTGTCCGAAAGTTTTAACCGCACTTTATTGGATATGGTGCGATCTATGATGTCTCTTATCAGTTTACCACTATCGTTTTGGGGGTATGCATTAGAGACAACTGCATTCACGTTTAATAGGGCACCATCTAAATCCGTTGAGATGACACCGTATGAACTATGGTTTAACAGTAAACCTAAGCTGTCGTTTCTTAAAGTTTGAAGTTATGATGCTTATGTGGAAAAGTTTTCACCTGATAAGCTCGAACCCAAACCGGAGAAGTGCGTCTTCATAGAATACCCAAAGGTAACTATTGGGTACACCTTCTATCACAGATCCGAAGGCAAGTTATTCGTTGCTAAGATGGATCCTTTCTAGAGAAGAAGTTTCTCTATAAAGAAGTGAGTGGGAGGAAAGTAGAACTTGATGAGGTAATTGTACCTTCTCCCTTATTGGAAAGTAGTTCATCACGTAAATCAGTTCGGTGATTCCTACACCAATTAGTGAGGAAGTTAATGATGATGATCATGAAACTTCAGATCAAGTTGCTACCAAACCTCGTAGGTCTTCCAGAGTAAGATCCGCACCAGAGTGGTATGGTAATCATATTCTGGAAGTCATGTTACTAGACCATGATGAACCTATGAACTATGAGGAAGCGATGATGAGCCCAGATTCCGCGAAATGGCTTGAGGCCATAAAATCTGAGATATGATCCATGTATGAGAACAAAGTATGGACTTTGATTGACTTGCTCGATGATCAGCAAGCCATGTTAAATAAATGGATCTTCAAGAGGAAGACGGACACTGATAGTAGTGTTACTATCTACTAAGCTCGACTTGTTGCGAAAGGTTTTCGACAAGTTCAAGGTGTTGAATACGATGAGATTTTCTCACTCGTATCGATGCTTAAGTCTATCCGAATCATGTTAGCAATTGCCACATTTTATGAAATCTGGCAAATGGATGTCAAAACTACATTCTTTAATGGATTTATTAAAGAAGAGTTGTATATGATGCAACCAGAAGGTTTTGTCAATCCTAAAGGTGCTAACAAAGCGTGCAAGCTCAAGCGATCCATCTATGGACTGGTGCAAGCATCTCGGAGTTGGAATAAACGCTTTGATAGTGTGATCAAAGCATATGGTTTTATACAGACTTTTGGAGAAGCCTGTATTTACAAGAAAGTGAGTGGGAGCACTACAACATTTCTGATAAGTATATGTGAATGACATATTGTTGATCGGAAATAATGTAGAATTATTCTGCAAAGCATAAAAGAGTTTTTGAAAGGAGTTTTTCAAAGAAGGACCTCGGTGAAGCTGCTTACATATTGAGCATCAAGATCTATTGAGATAGATCAAGACGCTTGATAAGTTTTTCAATAAGTACATACCTTGTCAAGATTTTGAAATAGTTCAAAATGGAACAGTCAAAGAAAGAGTTCTTGCCTGTGTTGCAAAGGTGTGAAATTGGGTAAGACTCAAATCCCGACCATGGCAGAAAATAGAAAAGAGAATGAAAGTCATTCCCTATGCCTCAGTCATAGGTTCTATAAAGTATGCTATGCTATGTACCAGACCTATTGTATACCTTGCTCTGAATTTGGCAAGGGAGTACAATAGTGATCTAGGAGTAGATCACTGGACATTGGTCAAGAACATCCTTAGTGAGGACTAAGGAAATATTTCTCGATTATGGAGGTGATAAAAGAGCCCGTCGTAAAGAGTTACATCGATGCAAGCTTTTTACACTGATCCAGATGACTCTAAGTCTCAATCTGGATACATATTGAAAGTGGGAGCAATTAGCTAGAGTAGCCCCGTGCAGAGCATTGTAGACATAGAATATTTGCAAAATACATACGGCTCTGGATCAGTGTTTCTCTCACGAGCAAAACATGATCATACCTTAGTACTCTTTGGGTGTTAATCACATAGAGATGTGAACTAGATTATTGACTCTAGTAAACGCTTTGGGTGTTGGTCACATGACGATGTGAACTATGGGTGTTAATCACATACAGATGTGAATATTAGTATTGAATCACATGATGATGTGAACTAGATTATTGACTCTAGTGCAAGTGGGAGACTGAAGGAAATATGCCCTAGAGGCAATAATAAAGTTATTATTTATTTCCTTATTTCATGATAAATGTTTATTATTCATGCTAGAATTGTATTAACGGGAAACATAATACCTGTGTGAATACATAGACAAACATATAGTCACTAGTATGCCTCTACTTGACTAGCTCATTAATCAAAGATGGTTATGTTTCCTAACCATAGACATGTGTTGTTATTTGATTAATGGGATCACATCATTAGGAGAATGATGTGATTGACAAGACCCATTCCGTTAGCCTAGCACTTGATCGTTTAGTACATTGCTATTGCTTTATTCATGACTTACATATGTTCCTGTAACTATGAGATTATGCAACTCCCGTTTACCGGAGGAACACTTTGGGTGCTACCAAACGTCACAACGTAACTGGGTGATTATAAAGGAGTACTACAGGTGTCTCCAAAGGTACATGTTGGGTTGGCGTATTTCGAGATTAGGTTTTGTCGCTCCGATTGTCGGAGAGGTATCTCAGGCCCACTCGGTAATGCACATCACTATAAGCCTTGCAAGCATTGCAACTAATGAGTTAGTTGCGGGATGATGTATTACAGAGCGAGTAAAGGGACTTGCCGGTAGCGAGATTGAACTAGGTATTGAGATACCGACGATCGAATCTCGGCAAGTAACATACCGATGACAAAGGGAACAACGTATGTTGTTATGCGGTTTGACCGATAAAGATCTTCGTAGAATATGTAGGAGCCAATATGAGCATCCAGGTTCCGCTATTGGTTATTGACCAAGAATAGTTCTAGGTCATGTCTACATAGTTCTCGAACCCGTAGGGTCCGCACGCTTAAGGTTTCGATGACAGTTATATTATGAGTTTATGAGTTTTGATGTACTGAAGGAGTTCGGAGTCCCGGATGTGATCTGGGACATGACGAGGAGTCTCGAAATGGTCGAGACGTAAAGATCGATATATTGTACGACTATATTCGGAGTCCGGAAAGGTTCCGAGTGATTCGGGTATTTTTCGGAGTACCGGAGAGTTACGGGAATTCGCCGGGGAGTATATGGGCCTTATTGGGCCATACGGGAATAGAGGAGAGAGGCCAAAAGGAAGGAGGCCTGCGCCCCCCTCTGGTCCGAATTGGACAAGGGGCGCAGCCCCCTTTTCCTTATTCCTCTCCCCCTCTTTCCCCTTCTCCTACTCCAACAAGGAAGGAGGGAGTCCTACTCCCGGTGGGAGTAGGACTCCCCTTGGCGCGCCCCCTCCTAGGCCGGCCGGCCCCTCCCCCTTACTCCTTTATATACGGTGGCAGGGGGGCACCAAATAACACAGAAGTTGATCTACGGATCGTTCCTTAGCCGTGTGCGGTGCCCCCCTCCACCATATTCCACCTCGGTCATATCGTCGCGGAGTTTAGGCGAAGCCCTGCGCCGGTAGAGCATCATTATCGTCACCACGCCGTCGTCTTGTGGAACTCATCCCGACACTTTGCTGGATCGAGTCCGGGGATCGTCATCGAGCTGAACGTGTGCTGAACTCGGAGGTGCCGTACGTTCGGTACTTGAATCGGTCGGATCGTGAAGACGTACGACTACATCAACCGTGTTGTCATAACGCTTCCGCTTACGGTCTACGAGTGTACGTGGACAATACTCTCCCCTCTCGTTGCTATGCATCACCATGATCCTTGCGTGTGCGTAGGAAATTTTTTGAAATTACTACGTTCCCCAACAGATCCACCTTTTCACCTACGCCTTCTTCCTCCTTTGCTCATCCATTTCCGCGCACTCGAGCTCCAGCGCCGAAGTCCACACATCCCACCTCAACCTTCTCCAACTATGTCCGGAGCGGGAGGCAGGTGGATGGCCTCCTCCGTCACGGAGGGGCACATCACAAAGCTGCGGGAGGCCGGATACTTGTCCGGCGACATCGCGTGTCGGCTCCTCAACAAGGGCAGCTCGTCCCCACCCCAGGCCCCATGAGAGGGTGGTGTTCCTCACCCACTTCCTCCGCGGACTAGGTTTTCCACTTCACCCATTTGTCCGGGGGCTCATGTTCTACTACGGCCTGGATTTCCACGATCTGGCCCCGAATTTCATCCTCAACATCTCGGAGTTTATCGTCGTGTGCGAGGCTTTCCTCTGCATCCAACCGCACTTCGATTTATGGTTGAAGAACTTTAGCGTCAAGCCGAAGATAGTGGGCGGCCGACAGGCGGAGTGCGGAGGCACCATGGCGGGCAGGATGCCCAATGTTCTATGGCTCGAGGGCTCCTTCGTGGAGACAGTAAATGGGTGGCAATCGGGGTGGTTCTATATCACCGAGCCGCGCGACTCCAAATGGGCGCCGGCCCCCGGATTCAGATCAGGCTCCCCCACACGGCTCACATCATGGAAAGAGACGGGCCTGACGTGGGGTAATTCGGAAGAGCTGACCGGACTCCAATCCTGTATTCGAAACCTGGTGGACAAGAAGCTCAAGCTTGTCAACGTAGTCCATGTTATGCTCATCCGCCGGATTCTCCTGTGCTAGCAACGGGCCTTCAATTTGTGGGAGTTCGATCCGGCACAACACCGGACCTTGAGCCGGCTTTTCGACACTACGTACGAAGATGCCTGAAAGGTGTTGTTCAAGGGTGCCGAGGCTCCTACATCCGCTACCGAAGATCGCGGATTCAGCTCGCAGCATCAAGCCAGCGAGGTAAGTTATTTTACCCTTTATGGGACTCTTGCTTTTCATAGATTGACTCTATGTGGGATCTAAAACTCCCAAACCTTGGACAGGACTGGCTGAAGACGTCCGGACAGATTAACTGTCCGGCTCCTTTGCCAGAAGACCCAGCGGACGCCCGACTGACGGACTGCTGGCTCCGGCACCTCACGTGGTGACGGAGAAGAAGGCCAAGAAGGAGGCCACGGGAACTCGAAGGAGCTCCCGGCGCCAAGTGCTGTCAGATTCTGAAGCAGAATCCTCTCCTGAGAACGAGGAGGAGGAAAAAGAAGCCTCTCCCCCAGCGGGGGAAGAGAGGAAAAGGAAGGCCGCCCCAACTGGGGAGGCCGGAGGGTCCAAGAAGGGAAGGACCCTTCCTCCGGACTTCTCCACCAACGCCGACAACGACGAGGAGGAGTGGCCAACAAGGGCCAAGCCCCTGGCGAGATCGTAAGTGTCCGGATACCCATGGCTTTTTTTTCTATTGCATAGTCTTCTCTAATGTCGAACAATCATGCAGCCCGCCCAAGGGCGAGCTCGCCGCTTCGTCGAGCGGGTCCCTGAGTTCGTCGGAAATGGAGAGTACTTCACTTCCGGCCGCCTCCTCACCTCACGCTGCGGACGACGCTGAGGTGGGGCCCCAAGGGGGGCCTGGTCAAGAGGAGGTGGTGCAGGAGGCGGCGCAAGGCGACCTCCTGGACTCCAGGCGCGTGGGGGGCGAGACCCCCAGGGGCTCTAGTCCCGACCCTCGTCCGGAGTCCATACCGGAACCTTCAGCGGTTCTAAAGTCCGGCAAGCGGTCCCTTCGTAGGAAGGGTAAGACGCCGGTGTCCTCCGTCCAACCGGAGGCACCGGATAGCTCTTGGGCGCTTGCAGCACCTCCATCGAGGAGGAGCACCGCCTTTGTTATGAGTGTGGTGACCCGAGAAAGTTCAGTCCGCCAAGAGCGGGCTGACTGAAGCCTGTACCAGCCTTCTAACAGGATTTGAGGTAAGTTTAGAATATGTAAAAATATTACCGCATAGACAGTAGCCCCTGATGCTTAGTTCGGTGTTCGGAAAGAAAAGCCGGACTAAGGATCTAAAAAGATATACGCATGAGTCTAACATAAGTATGTCAATATGGGAATGCAGGCTGCGCTGCTGACCTCTGCCGCACTGACTGCGGAGGTCAATGCATTGAAGCAGAGCCTCAAGCGGTCCGAGAACAAGCTCGGCCTTGCCAAGAAGCAGCTCGAGGACAAGGAAGGTAAGTAATACCTTATTAAAGAAATACCTTATAGAAAGGATTTGGTTGCAAAAATAACAGGAATGACATGGATGCTGAGGGCCACGAGCAGGTGGCGACCACAGAAGGAGGCGGTGTCCATGACAGCAAGCGGCTGCGGAGCGCACCAGCGAGAAGGGGGAGGCGAATCATGGCGGAGGTGCGGCAAGAGCTCCAGGCTCTCGTGGAAAAACACGAGGGTTTGGTGCGTGACTCGAAGACCCGAGAGTCCGAGCTTGCTTCGGCTCTTGAGAGTGCCAAAGCTGCTAAGGCCGAGGCCCAAAAAGCCCTCCAGGAGATTGAGGCAATAAAGAAGATCGCGGCGGGTCTTTATGCAGAGCAAGAATGTGAAAGTGAATTACCTATTACTTACCCGGATTCGGAGCTCTCCAGGAGCATTCGCAGATCTGCCCCGTAGTGTGTCTGATGCTGCCGCATTCTACCGCGCCAAGGAGGGGAGCTCGACGGAGAAGGTGTTCTGGTCTCAGTATGCTGAGGCCGGACATCCGGTGCCCCTGAGCGACCAGCTGAAGCAGCTGGTCGAGCTCCACAAGGTCGCCGAACAGGCCATGAGGGGCCTCATAGTTCGGCCGTGGCCATTGGAAACCATGCACGAGAGCTACTTTGGGCTAGTGTGGTGGCTGGTGGGCCTTTGTCCATGGATTGAAGTCATCAAAGCGCTCCGTCTGCATTGAAGGTGCCCGTCGGGCCTTGCCCGTGCTAAAGTGCACTTTGGGGCAAGCTGGATGCGGAGAAGCTTGTGACGGACGGGCCACCGAAGGGCAAGGAGCATCGCCGCGCTGAAATGTACTATGAGGGCCTCTGAAGGGTGCCCGCCGTATAGCGGATGAGTGCTCCAAAGATGTAATTTTTGAATAGACTCGCATTTGTTATCCTGTACGCTAAAAACTTGTTCATATGCGCTAAGCAACGCTTGTTAATTTAAAATATTACCTTCTGTGCGACCGTTTATCAAATTTGAGAGATGGCAAGTCGTTGGCTTCAGCCCCCATGCCACGAGTGCTGGGGTGTTCGGGATAAACTTGAGCGCTCTTGTTCCCATTCTTGGGTCCATCGAGGAGGCGCTCAGCATAGCGAACAAGGCAACCGGACTTATAATGCTTGAACACTCTCACTTAGCCATAGAATTCTATAATTTTAAATTTCGGCGAAGCCCCTAGTATTCGGAAGACCGAGTTCGGGGCGCTATTCACGCCTTGGCCGGACAATGCCGGTTCCTCGCTCTAAGCGGCATAAGTCTTTAGGGACCCAAAAAATCCTCTCGAACAGCGACCGGCTCTCGCCCTATCATGACGGTCAGTTTTAGCTTTCTCCACTGAGGTGCTCAACCTAGCTCAACCGGGGCACAATCGCAGTGGTTCTCCTAGTGCTACCTTAGCCGATATAACGGAACGTAAGGTACCAAAACATAGGAGCCGAGCAAACCCAACTATTGACCCAAGACATGATTCGAGCCGATGCATATAATGCTATAAGTTGAGGTGCCGCACTTGTGAAAGTGTTCGGACTTATCACACCATACTTTTGGGGTACTTAAGCCCCTGGTGTATTGGCCGTACCAAAGTGTACGGTTGCAACATGTCATGAAATGAACATATATATAGATAAAGAAAGGAGTGCAATAATAGGCAAAAGCTATGCATTGTTTATTCAAAAAGGTACTGCAATGGAAGAAGAACGATACAAATAGTGCGATAAGCAAGGGATGGGACTATTTAACATGTCCCCCTCCAGGGTAAGCTGCGGGATGGTATGTAAAACAGGTATAATGTTCGTAATAGAGACCACCTGAACACTTGACGTAGCTTTCTTCTTCCCTGGCTGTTGCATCATGAGTTCGGCGATTCTAGTGCCGGACAGGACTTCTGGAAAATGGAGTCCTGAAAGTAAGAAAAAGAAGAAAGAAAAAGAATGACACAATTGGGAGCCCACAGTGCGGTTGAGCCACATTACAGGCGTGCCGTGGTCGTGCCCCTCCCCGATGCCCATGGTATCTCGGGCGTAGTTATGTATGCCAGCGTAATCTTGGCTTCAGCGGTTTCGCGAGGGCTGGGGTTGGGGCGGATTACTCTGGCGTGCTTGGATCGTGCCAGGCGGTCTTGTTATAGGTTACTCCGGGTGCGCTTGATAGTGTCCGGACGTTTAGTGGCCGGACTCAAGAATTGCTGTGAGAGGCTGCTTTGCACCTCCGCCGCGAGGGCCGCCGTGTGCTCCTCCGTTCGGAGAGAGCATTTGGTGTTTCCATTGACCGTGATTACTCCTCGAGGGCCTGGCATCTTGAGCTTGAGGTATGCATAGTGCAGCACCGCATTGAACTTTGCAAATGCGGTTCGTCCGAAAGTGCGTGATAGCCGCTGCGAACAGGACTAT
Source organism: Aegilops bicornis (assembly GCA_021605145.1). NCBI lineage: Eukaryota > Viridiplantae > Streptophyta > Magnoliopsida > Poales > Poaceae > Aegilops > Aegilops bicornis. The sequence goes on along the minus strand of CM038674.1, from coordinate 23,341,792 downwards.
GTCGAAGATTAACTCTTCGCTTCGGAACTTATCCGGGGATCCGAAGACCACTTCGAGTGTAACTGAGCCTGTACAATTGGCCTCTACACCTGGTATGACGCCTTTAAAGGTCGTCTTTGTGGGTTTAATCCTTGAGGGGTCTATGCCCATTTTGCGCATTGTATCCTGATAAAGCAGGTTCAGGCTGCTACCGCCGTCCATCAGGACTCTGGTGAGGTGAAATCCGTCAATAATTGGGTCAAGAACTAATGCGGCAAAGCCGCCGTGACGGATACTAGTGGGGTGGTCCCTTCGATCGAAGGTGATCGGGCAGGAAGACCATGGGTTGAACTTGGGCGTGGCTCCATTGCATATACGTCCCTTAGTGCACGCTTCCGCTCCCTTTTGGGTATATGGGTTGCGTATATCATGTTCACCGTCCGCACTTGTGTGAGAAAGCCCTTCATCCTCTATTGTTCGGGCGGGAGCTCTTCCTCGTCATCGCTATGCAGCCCCTTGTCATTGAGTTCGGCACTTAGCTTGCCTGCTTGCTTGAACACCCAACAATCACTGTTGGTGTGGTTGGATGACTTTTCGGGGGTGCCATGTATCTGGCACAAGCGATCGATTATTCGGTCCAAGTTGGACGGGCCCTGGGTATTTCTTTTGAATGGCTTCTTCCGCTGACCGGGTTTAGAGCCTCTGAATCTGACATTGACGGCCGTATCTTCAGCTTTATCGCCGTTAATGCGGCGCTTGTTCTTATTGCGACGCGACCTGCCATTTCTGTCCTTGGTATCCGAACTATCAGGGTGTTTGGCCAAGTGGTTGCTTCGAGCTAGCCAGCTGTCCTCTCCCGTGCAAAAGCGGGTCATGAGTGTTGTGAGGGCTGCCATGGATTTCGGCTTTTCCTGTCCTAGGTGCCGGGCAAGCCACTCGTCGCGGATGTTATGTTTGAAGGCTGCAAGGGCCTCTGCATCCGGACAGTGAACGATTTGATTTTTCTTTGTTAGGAACCGCGTCCAGAATTGTCTGGCGGATTCTTCTGGCTGCTGAATTATATGGCTAAGGTCATCGCCGGCGTCCGGTGGTCGCACATATGTGCCCTGGAAGTTATCAAGGAATGCGGCTTCCAGGTCCTCCCAACAACCAATTGATTCTGCTGGCAAGTTGTTGAGCCAATGCCGAGCTGGTCCTTTAAGCTTGAGTGGGAGGTATTTGATGGCATGTAGATCATCACCGCGAGCCATGTGGATATGGAGGAGATAGTCCTCGATCCAGACCGCAGGATCTGTGGTACCATCATATGATTCGATGTTTACGGGTTTGAAGCCCTCAGGGATTCGATGATCCATTACTTCATCTGTGAAGCATAGTGGGTGTCTTGGCGCCTCAGATTGGGCTATATCACGGCGTAGCTCATATGAGCTTTGTCTCGTGTTCGCCCGGCGGGTTTCTTTGTATCCGCGCGATGGTAATCATCCGAGTCGTTAGGCGCCCGCGATCCGTAGATCGATCTTGTATGTTTTGCCTTATCCTCCAATATATCTCGCAAGTCCGGTAGCGTTTTCCGTGCCTTGGTACTTTTCAGCGGCGTCGAGTGCGGCTTGAATGCAGGGTCTAGAGGCCTCTCAGCCATGCCACGGGGTGGCCGGTCGGCCGCATCATGCGATGGCGATGTGGGTGCTTCCTCCTCTGATCGAGGCAACGGCCTGCGTTTGGGGTAGCTTTTGGAGGGGCGTTCGAGTTCATACTCTTCGGCTGCAAGGACTTCAGTCCATCTGTCAGCTACCAGGTCTTGGTCAGCTCTAAGCTGTTGCTCCTTTTTCTTGAGGCTGCTTGCCGTGGCTATAAGCCTGCATTTGAAACGCTCCTGTTCGGCGGGATCCTCAGGCACGACGAATTTGTCGTCGTTGATGCTTGCCTCATCTTTGGAGGGAGGCGCATAATTATCGTCCTCTACCTCTCTTTCTGCCGCATTGTCGTGCGGACTTGCTTCTCCCTCCTCCTGTGCTGAGTCCTGCTGGACGGGGTTGTCTTCGGCACTGTCCGTGGTGTTATTATCTACCGTGCCGGAATCACCGTTTTTGCTGTGGCGGGATTTAGAGCGGCGCCGCTGACGTCGGCGCTTCGGTTGCTTCTTGGAGGGGTCATCCTCCGTTGTTCCATCGCCGTTCCCATCTTTTGGGATGTCCACCATGTATATGTCGTATGACGAGGTGGCCTTCCAAAGGCGCTTATAGGCGCTGGTTCTTGGTCGTCTCCAGCATCGTCGTCCATACCGTCGTTGTCTTCAAAGTCGAAGTCGAGCATGTCGGTTAAATCATCGATAGTGGCTACAAAGTGGGTGGTGGGTGGGTGTTGAATTTCTTCGTTGTTCACATCCCAACCTTCCTGACCGTAGTCCGGCCAGGGCTCTCCGGATAAAGAGAGAGACTTTAGTGAATTCAGGATGTCGCCAAAGGGCGAGTGCTGAAAGATGTCCGCGGCAGTGAACTCCATGACCGGCGCCCAATCGGATTCGATTGGCAGGGGCGCGGAGGGTTCGGAGTCCGGAGAGGAGTCCGGCACCTTGGAGTCACGGTCTTCGCGAAGGACAGGGATTGTGTTCGGCTCAATCGCCGTAGAGATTTCAGCCCCCGAGGTGGTGTCCAACCAACCATCCTCGATCGGCGAGATCGGCTCCGAATCAATGTTCGGAGCGGACACTAGTGCGGCCTCCAGGAAACTGTTCGGCTGCAGAGCTAGATCATGCCCATCGAGACAGTGCGGCGCGCTTGGCTGCGGCTCGAATCCGTCGAAGATCAAGTCTCTGCGGATATCAGCAGTATAGTTCAAACTTCCAAATCCGACCTGATGGCCAGGGCGTAGCTTTCGATCTGCTCCAGATGGCCAAGCGAATTGGCCCGCAGTGCAAAGCCGCCGAATACGAAGATCTGTCCGGGGAGAAAAGTCTCACCCTGGACCTCGTCGTTGTTGATGATCGAAGGAGCCATCGGGCCTATCGGTGACGACACAGAGGAACTCTCAATGAAAGCACCAATGTCGGTGTCAAAACCGCGGATCTCGGGTAGGGGGTCCCGAACTGTGCATCTAGGCGGATGGTAACAGGAGACAAGGGACACGATGTTTTTACCCAGGTTCGGGCCCTCTCGATGGAGGTAATACCCTACTCTTGCTTGATTAATATTTATGATATAGGTTGCACAAGAGTAGATATACCATGAGATCAGAGAGGCTAAACCCTAGAAGCTAGCCTATGGTATGATTGTTGTTCGTCCTACAGACTAAAACCCTCCGGTTTATATAGACACCGGATAGGGTTATGGTTGCACATAGTCGGCTACAATGGTAGGAGATCTACATATCCGTATCGCCAAGCTTGCCTTCCACGCCAAGGAAAGTCCCATCCGGACACGGGACGAAGTCTTCAATCTTGTATCTTCATAGTCTTGGAGTCCGGCCAAAGATGATAGTTCGGCTATCCGGACACCCCCTAGTCCAGGACTCCCTCAGGCGGCTCGGGCCATAGAGAAGGAAGGCAGAGGAGCTACGACTGCGAGGGATGCGAGAGTGATGAGAGGTAGAAAGAGTACTAAGAGAAAGATGGAATCCTAGCTTGTCCCCCGATTGGGGATGAGGCAAGGAATCTGAGGAAGCCATGTGGCATCTGGTATGCGAATTTCCAGTAATGACCTCGGAGAGGCGCTGGAATCACAGGAGATGGCACGAGATTTTTACCATTGGAGGGCCGCATTGGACATCATCCCAGCCACGGTCACTGACAGGCGCGAATCGCAGACTCCTCCATAGTGCCGCACTAGACACCATCCCCCGATGGCTGCCGGAGCGCAAGGTGAAGTTAAAGTTTTATCATTCTAAAGTAGATCTTGTATTTTTTGGCATGTTTGTTAGGATGTCAATTTCCTTTTCTACCTACCGTTATATGTTGTTTAGTATATAGTGGTTGCTGTAATCACGAGAAAACCTTCTTGTTTCATTTCATTCCAATCCATCGTAGTATAGAAATTATTAGTTCTCAATGACATGCAGTAAGTTATTGACATGTATATGCTAGTGGAACCCTTGTTAGTTGCCAAGTGGTATGTACAGTAGCAATTAACATTTTATGTAGTTTAAAATGTTAAATACATATCATATGGGAGATTTGATGGACACTTTTGTAACAATTGATTTCCAAGAAAATTCATATTTTCTAAATTTAACACTTTGACATTAAATGTGGCATAATCATTAATCAGTAATTGCACAATCAATCGAGATAACTTACTATTCACGAATTCTTGTACATGCATTCCTCGCTACATGGCCTTTTTATTTGAGACAGTCTACGTGTTTATGTACAGGGATGCACACAAGATATAGGATCTTGGGCCCCTCCCAGGCTTGGGGATTATGCGGTCCCCCCTCCCGCCTAGGCCCAGAGCCATGCCTACTTAAAAGACTCGGCTATAAATCCTTTTCATACCAACTCTTTTCCATAGCCCCAAACTCTAGCCACCACACCAATCCTCGCGATCCCAGACTTCTTCTTCTTCATCCTAGACGAACACTTGAAGTCTCCGACGCCTCCACCTCTGGTAAAGATTCGCCACAGGATCATCATCGCCCGGAGCTTCGCCCTCGGTCACCGGCCTCACCAACCTCGAAGTTTTTCCCATCGGTGCCATCATAGCCCCTCCTGAGTTGGAACAAGATGCGCTGGAGAAAGCATCATGTCATCGATGCTCCTAGTGGATCGGGACGCCGCTGTCGTGCATGGTAAAATTGCCGCCTTTTCATTCTAATTTGGATCTAGTGTTTTTTTTCATGTTCGTTATGATATTTATTCCCTTTCCTATGCGGCATCATATGTTGTTTCTAGTACATAGTGGTTGCGGGAGTCACTGGAAAACCTTCCTGAAGCATAGTCGGAACGACCCGATTCCATGGCCATTCTTTCAGCATAAGCTCAACGAGCACCCACCCGTTCTTTGAGAGCATAAGCCTTTGCCCGTCACAACATCAAAAAAATGATCTCACCATTCATTTTTGGGTAGATCCAACAAGGTGTAGGGTAGGACATGCCCCACCGTAAGATGTAGGGCCAACCAATATACCTACCAAAAAAGGAAATAGACGAAAAGGCCACGCTTAACTCACCTCGGCCCCACCCTAGCAATCTGGTCTGATCTATCATTAGTTGTTTGACCGTAATTATTTTCCAATACTAATATTTAGGCACGTGCTTACCGTGATGACAAAAATACTCTGACCTATACGTCCCACCAACTCCGGTCTAGTAGAATTAATGTCCTTCGTCTGTTTCGCCCCCATAATAAATGCGCCACAATTATTGCTCAATAATGACATTATTACATTCAATTCCTGTTGGTCCAATGGTGGGGGTGGGGTGAGGTGGGGGAGAGACCTGACATTTACAGCTCAGAAGGCACTGTCGCTACTACAGTGGCCCATGACGAGATGGCCACGACACGGGAGAAGGGGAAGGAAGAGCCAGGAAGGAACGCAGTAATAATGGCGTTGCCCCTTCTTTCTCCCACCGGAGCTACTCAAAACCCCATCGCAGCCACTGCACGCCACTCGCAATCATGCTAAACCCTAGGGCTCCGTCGCCGTCACCGGCAACATGACCAGCCCGCATTCCCCGCCTATCTTGCGCCCACCTGCGGAGATAACGCTTCGCCCGCCCGCCTCCTCCACTGTTTCGTGCGCCGTCGCTTGGGGCCTCCCTCCTATCCATGGGCCCGTACGCTGGCGCCTTCTGCTTGTTCCAGGGGCTAAGGGTTCCGCACCTGAGCATCGGTCCCGGCCTCTGACTTTTGTGGGTTTTTCGACTCTGGAAAGGTACGTGCTCACACGTAAACCGTTCGTCATTTTTGACTTTCTTCCTTCGCAGTTGGTGTGGCCTTTCCAGTTTGGGATTTTAGTTCATATTTTGTGGATTTTGGCTCATCAATTTTTCCCATGTGTCTGAATGAATTTTTGTTCTATCACTGACCGATGCCAGGTTCCTGGGCGACGGAATGGAGGACAACCGACCGAGAGGTGTGCCTTCGAAAAGTAGTGCGAACATGGTGAGAGGCAACACGGAGGCCGTGACGGAAGTTCCCCACTTGTGGCAGCACTAAGGTCCAGGCGCGTCGGGGTTGGGGAGCCTAGGTCAGAGCACATCTGTTGAAAAAAAGGTATGTATCCTCCTACTATGTCCAATTAATGCCAATAGGAGGAGTGAGGCGGAGGAAGCGATGGCGGTGTCGGTGTCAAAACCGGCGGATCTCGGGTAGGGGTCCCGAACTGTGCGTCTAGGCGGATGGTAACAGGAGACAAGGGACACGATGTTTTACCCAGGTTCGGGCCTCTCGATGGAGGTAATACCCTACTCACCTTGATTAATATTGATGATATGGGTAGTACAAGAGTGGATCTCTGACGAGATCGGAGAGGCTATACCCTAGAAGCTAGCCTATGGTATGATTGTTGTTCGTCCTCTGGGACTAAAACCCTCCGGTTTATATAGACACCGGATAGGGTTAGGGTTACACAGTCGGTTACAATGGTAGGAGATCTACATATCCGTATTGCGAGCTTGCCTTCCACGCCAAGGAAAGTCCCATCCGGACACGTGGCGAAGTCTTCAATCTTGTATCTTCATAGTCTAGGAGTCCGGCCAAAGATGATAGTTCGCTATCTGGACACCCCCTAGTCCAGACTCCTCGGTAGCCCCTGAACCAGGCTTCAATGACGACGAGTCCGCGCGCATATTGTCTTCGCATTGCAAGGCGGGTTCCTCCTCCGAATACTTCATGGAAGGTTTTGAACACAAGGATAGTGTCCGCTCTGCAAAACAAGTTCAACATACCACCGTAGAGAGAATAACTTTTAAACAGATCTGGCTGACGTATTCATGGCGTGACATCACACCACGGCCGTGCCTTTATATGAATCGTTTTTACTGTTCAACCTCGGTAGCGTTTAGCGAGGCGGTTTCCACAGCACGTCCTATCAAAGCATAGATCGTGCCCCTTATTCCGGGATTCCCATCAATACGGACGTGGGTAACCCATCCGCGCCATTGATTACGGCGCTTGGGAGATAAGTGAGTTTTACTGGTGGCGGAGGACGAATAGCTTCATTCTGTCCATATAAGGGGATAAGGATCCACCTTTTCACCTATGCCTTCTTCCTCCTTTGCTCATCCATTTCCGCGCACTCGAGCTCCAGCGCCCAAGTCCGCACATCCCACCTCAACCTTCTCCAACTATGTCCGGAGCGGGAGGCAGGTGGATGGCCTCCTCCGTCACGGAGGGCACATCACAAAGCTGCGGGAGGCCAGATACTTGTCCGGCGACATCGCGTGTCGGCTCCCCAACAAGGGCAGCTCGTCCCCACCCCAGTGCCCCATGAGAGGGTGGTGTTCCTCACCCACTTCCTCTGCGGACTAGGTTTTCCACTTCACCCATTTGTCCGGGGCTCATGTTCTACTACGGCTGGATTTCCACGATCTGGCCCCGAATTTCATCCTCAACATCTCGGCGTTTATCGTGGGTAATGCGAAACTTTCCTCTGCATCCAACTGGACTTCGGTTTATGGTTGAAGACCTTTAGCGTCAAGCCGAAGATAGTGGGCCGCCGATAGGCGGAGTGCGGAGGCGCCATGGCGGGCAGGATGCCCAATGTTCTATGGCTCGAGGGCTCCTTCGCGGAGACCGTAAAGGGGGCAATCGGTGGTTCTATATCACCGAGCCGCGCGACTCCAAATGGGCGCCGGCCCCCGGATTCAGATCTGGCTCCCCCACACGGCTCACATCATGGAGAGAGACGGGCCTGACGTGGGGTAATTCGGAAGAGCTGACCAGACTCCAAACCTGTATCCGAAACCTGGTGGACAAGAAGCTCAAGCTTGTCAACGTAGTCCAGGTTATGCTCATCCACCGGATTCTCCCGTGCCAGCAACGGGCCTTCAATTTGTGGGAGTTTGATCCGGCACAACACCAGACCTTGAGCCGGCTCTTCGACACTACGTACGAAGATGCCTGGAAGGTGCTGTTCAAGGGCGCCGAGGCTCCTACATCCGCTACCGAAGATCGCGGATTCAGCTCGCAGCATCAAGCCAGCGAGGTAAGTTATTTTACCCTTTATGGGACTCTTGCTTTTCATAGATTGACTCTATGTGGGATCTAAAACTCCCAAACCTTGGACAGGACTGGCTGAAGACGTCCGGACAGATTAACTGTCCGGCTCCTTTGCCAGAAGACCCAGCGGACGCCCGATTGACAGGACTGCTGGCTCCGGCACCTCACGTGGTGACGGATAAGAAGGCCAAGAAGGAGGCCACGGGAACTCGAAGGAACTCCCGGCGCCAAGTGCTGTCAGATTCTGAGGCAGAATCCTCTCCTGAGAACGAGGAGGAGGAAAAAGAAGCCTCTCCCCAACGGTGGAAGAGTGGTAAAGGAAGGCCGCCCTAACCGGGAGGCCGAAGGGTCCAAGAAGGGAAGGACCCTTCCTCCGGACTTCTCCACCAACGCCGACAACGACGAGGAGGAGTGGCCAACAAGGGCCAAGCCCCTGGCGAGATCGTAAGTGTCCGGATACCCATGGCTTTATTTTCTATTGCATAGTGTTCTCTAATGCCGAACAATCATGCAGCCCGCCCAAGGGCGAGCTCGCCGCTTCGTCGAGCGGGTCCCTGAGTTCGTCAGAAATGGAGAGTACTTCACTTCTGGCCGCCTCCTCACCTCACGCTACAGACGACGCCGAGGTGGGGCCCCAAGGGGGCCTGGTCAAGAGGAGGTGGCGCAGGAGGCGGCGCAAGCGACCTCCCGGACTCGAGCGCGTGGGGCGAGACCCCAGGCTCTAGGCCCGACCCTCGTCCAGAGTCCATACCGGAACCTTCAGCGGTTCTGAAGTCCGGCAAGCGGTCCCTTCGTAGGAAGGGTAAGACGCCGGTGTTCTCCGTCCAACCGGAGGCAACGGATAGCTTACTGGAGGCGCTTAACAGCGCCTCCATCGAGGAGGAGCACCGTACTGTTATGAGTGTGGTGATCCAGAAAGTTCAGTCCGCCAAGAGCGGGCTGACTGAAGCCTGTACCAGCCTTCTAACAGGCTTTGAGGTAAGTTTAGAATATGTAAAAATATTACCGCATAGACAGTAGCCCCTGATGTTTAGTTCGGTGTTCGGAAAGAAAAGCCGGACTAAGGATCTAAAAAGATATACGCAGGAGTCTAACATAAGTATGTCAATATGGGAATGCAGGCTCTTGCTGCTGACCTCTGCCGCCTTGATCAAGGGGTCAATGCATTGAAGCAGAGCCTCAAGCGGTCCGAGAACAAGCTCGGCCTTGCCAAGAAGCAGCTCGAGGACAAGGAAGGTAAGTAATACCTTATTAAAGAAATACCTTATAGAAAGGATTTGGTTGCAAAAAATAACAGGAATAACATGGGTACTGCAGGGCCACGAGCGAGGTGGCGACCACAAGGAGGCGGTGTCCTTGGCCGAAACGGCTGCGGAGCGCACTGAGCGAGAGAAGGGGGAGGCGAATCATGGCGGAGGTGCGGCAAGAGCTCCTGTGCTCTCGTGGAAAAACACGAGGGTTTGGAGCGTGACCAAGACCCGAGAGTCGAGCTTGCTTCGCTCTTGAGAGTGCCAAAGCTGCTAAGGCCGAGGCCCAAAAAGCCCTCCAGGAGATTGAGGCAATAAAGAAGATCGCGGCGGGTCTTTAGGCAGAGCAAGAATGTGAAAGTGAATTACCTATTACTTACTCGGATTCGGAGCTCTCCAGGAGCATTCACAGATCTGCCCCGTAGTGTGTCTGATGCTGCCGCATTCTTCCGCGCCAAGGAGGGGAGCTCGACGGAGAAGTTGTTCTGGTCTCAGTATGCTGAGGCCGGACATCCGGTGGCCCTAAGCGACCAGCTGAAGCAGCTGGTCGAGCTCCACAAGGTCGCCGAACAGGCCATGAGGGGCCTCATAGTTCGGCTGTGGCCATTGGAAACCATGCCTGAGAGCTACTTTGGGCTAGTGTGGTGGCTGGTGGACGCCTGTCCATGGATTGAAGTCATCAAGCGCTCCGTCTGCATTGAAGGTGCCCGTCGGGCCCTTGCCCGTGCTAAAGTGCACTGGGGCAAGCTGGATGCGGAGAAGCTTGTGACGGACGGGCAACCGAAGGGCAAGGAGCATCGCCGCCCGAAATGTACTATGAGGGCCTCTGAAGGGTGCCCGCCAGATAAGCGGATGAGTGCTCCAAAGATGTAATTTTTGAATAGACTCGCATTTGTTATCCTCATCGCTGAAAACTTGTTCATATGCGCTAAGCAACGCTTGTTAATTTAAAATATTACCTTCTATGCGACCGTTTATCAAATTTGAGAGATGGCAAGTCGTTGGCTTCAGCCCCATGCCACGAAAGTGCTTTGGGGTGTTCGGGATAAACTTGAGCGCTCTTGTTCCCATTCTTGGGTCCATCGAGGAGGCGCTCAACGCATAGCGAACAAGGCAACCGGACTTATAATGCTTGAACACTCTCACTTAGCCATAGAATTCTATAATTTTAAATTTCGCGAAGCCCTAGTATTCGGAAGACCGAGTTCGGGCGCTATTCACGCCTTGGCGGACAATGCCGGTTCCTCGCTCTAAGCGGCATAAGTCTTTAGGGACCCAAAAATCCTCTCAAACAGCGACCGGCTATCGCCCTATCATGAATGACAGTTTTAGCTTTCTCCACTGAGGTGCTCAACCCAGCTCAACAGGGGCACAATCGCAGTGGTTCTCCTAGTGCTACCTTAGCCGATATAACGGAACGTAAGGTACCAAAACATAGGAGCCGGGCAAACCCAACTATTGACCCAAGACATGATTCGGAGCCGATGCATATAATGCTATAAGTTCGGGGTGCCGCACTTGTGAAAGTGTTCGAACTTATCACACCATACTTTTGGGGTACTTAAGCCCCTGGTGTATTGGCCGTACCAAAGTGTACGGTTGCAACATGTCATGAAATGAACATATATATAGATAAAGAAAGGAGTGCAATAATAGGCAAAAGCTATGTATTGTTTATTCAAAAAGGTACTGCAATGGAAGCAGAACGATACAAATAGTGCGATAAGCAAGGGATGGGACTATTTAACATGTCCCCCTCCAGGGGTAAGCTGCGGGATGGTATGTAAAACAGGTATAATGTTCGTAATAGAGACCACCTGAACACTTGACGTAGCTTTCTTCTTCCCTGGCTGTTGCATCATGAGTTCGGCGATTCTAGTGCCGGACAGGACTTCTGGAAAATGGAGTCCTGAAAGTAAGAAAAAAGAAGAAAGAAAAAGAATGACACAATTGGGAGCCCCTGGTGCGGTTGAGCCACATTCTGGGCGTGCCGTGGTCGTGCCCCTCCCCTGATGCCCATGGTATCTCCAGAGCGTAGTTATGTACGCGTAGTACTGGCTTCGCGGTTTCGCGAGGGCTGGGGTTGGGGCCGGATTGCTACGCGTGCTTGGATCGTGCCAGGCGGTCTTGTTATAGGTTACTCCGGGTGCGCTTGATAGTGTCCGGACGTTTAGTGGCCGGACTCAAGAATTGCTGTGAGAGGCTGCTTTGCACCTCCGCCGAGGGAAGCCCGTGTGCTCCTCCGTTCGGAGAGAGCATTTGGTGTTTCCATTGACCGTGATTACTCCTCGAGGGCCTGGCATCTTGAGCTTGAGGTATGCATAGTGCAGCACCGCATTGAACTTTGCAAATGCGGTTCGTCCGAGCAGTGCGTGATAGCCGCTGCGGAACAGGACTATGTCGAAGATTAACTCTTCGCTTCGGAACTTATCCGGGGATCCGAAGACCACTTCGAGTGTAACTGAGCCTGTACAATTGGCCTCTACACCTGGTATGACGCCTTTAAAGGTCATCTTTTTGGGTTTAATCCTTGAGGGGTCTATGCCCATTTTGCGCATTGTATCCTGATAAAGCAGGTTCAGGCTGCTACCGCCGTCCATCAGGACTCTGGTGAGGTGAAATCCGTCAATAATTGGGTCAAGAACTAATGCGGCGAAACCGCCGTGACGGATGCTAGTGGGGTGGTCCCTTCGATCGAAGGTGATCGGGCAGGAAGACCATGGGTTGAACTTCGGGGCGACTGGCTCCATTGCATATACGTCCCTTAGTGCACGCTTCCGCTCCCTTTTGGGTATATGGGTTGCATATATCATGTTCACCGTCCGCACTTGTGTGAGAAAGCCCTTCTGTCCTCTATTGTTCGGCGGCCGGAGCTCTTCCTCGTCATCGCTATGCAGCCCCTTGTCATTGAGTTCGGCACTTAGCTTGCCTGCTTGCTTGAACACCCAACAATCACTGTTGGTGTGGTTGGATGACTTTTCGGGGGTGCCATGTATCCGCATGGCGATCGATTATTCGGTCCAAGTTGGACGGGCCCTGGGTATTTCTTTTGAATGGCTTCTTCCGCTGACCGGGTTTAGAGCCTCTGAATCTGGCATTGACGGCCGTACCTTCAGCTTTATCGCCGTTAATGCGGCGCTTGTTCTTATTGCGACGCGACCTCCCATTTCTGTCCTTGGTATCCGAACTATCAGGGTGTTTGGCCAAGTGGTTGCTTCGAGCTAGCCAGCTGTCCTCTCCCGTGCAAAAGCGGGTCATGAGTGTTGTGAGGGCTGCCATGGATTTCGGCTTTTCCTGTCCTAGGTGCCGGGCAAGCCACTCGTCATGATGTTATGTTTGAAGGCTGCAAGGGCCTCTGCATCCGGACAGTGAACGATTTGATTTTTCTTTGTTAGGAACCGTGTCCAGAATTGTCTGGCGGATTCTTCTGGCTGCTGAATTATATGGCTAAGGTCATCGGCGTCTGGTGGTCGCACATATGTGCCCTGGAAGTTATCAAGGAATGCGGCTTCCAGGTCCTCCCAACAACCAATTGATTCTGGTGGCAAGCTGTTGAGCCAATGCCGAGCTGGTCCTTTAAGCTTGAGTTGGAGGTATTTGATGGCATGTAGATCATCACCGCGGGCCATGTGGATATGGAGGACATAGTCCTCGATCCGCACCGCAGGATCTGTGGTACCATCGTATGATTCGATGTTTACGGGTTTGAAGCCCTCGTGGATTCGATGATCCATTACTTCATCTCGTGAAGCATAGTGGGTGTCTTGGCGCCTCAGATGGGCTATATCACGACGTAGCTCATATGAGCTTTGTTCATCGTGTTCGCCCGGCCGGGTTTGTTGTATCCGCGCGATGGTAATCATCCCGAGTCGTTACGCCCACGCGATCCGTAGATCGATCTTGTATGTTTTGCCTTATCCTCCAATATATCTCGCAAGTCCGGCGCGTTTTCCCGTGCCTTGGTACTTTTTCAGCGGCGTCGGGGTGCGGCTTGAATGCAGGGTCTAGAGGCCTCTCTGTCGCGGCCACGGGGTGGCCGGTCGGCCGCATCATGCGATGGCGATGTGGGTGCTTCCTCCTCTGATCGAGGCAACGGCCTGCGTTTGGGGTAGCTTTTGGAGGGGCGTTCGAGTTCATACTCTTCGGCTGCAAGGACTTCATCCATCCGCTACCTACCTGTGTCTTGGTCAGCTCTAAGCTGTTGCTCCTTTCTTGAGGCTGCTTGCCGTGGCTATAAGCCTGCGTTTGAAACGCCTCCTGTTGGCGGGATCCTCGGGAACGCATTTAATTTGTCGTCGTTGAGGCTTGCCTCATCTTTGGAGGGAGGCGATAATTATCGTCCTCTACCTCTCTTTCTGCCCGACCGTCGTGCGGACTTGCTTCGCCCTCCTCCTGCGCCGTGTCCTGCCGGAGGGTTGTCTTCAACCTTGTCCGTGGTGTTATTATCTCCGTGCCGGAATCACCGTTTTTCTTGTGTGGCGGGATTTAGAGCGGCGCCACGACGCCGGGCGCTTCGGTTGCTTCTTGGAGGGTCATGCTCCGTTGTTCCATCACCATTCCCATCTTTTGGGATGTCCACCATGTACATGTCATATGACGAGGTGGCCTTCCAAAGGTCTCTGTAGGCGCTGGTTCTTGGTCGTCTCCAGCATCGTCGTCCATACCGTCGTTGTCTTCAAAGTCGAAGTCGAGCATGTCGGTTAAATCATCGATAGTGGCTACAAAGTGGGTGGTGGGTGGGTGTTGAATTTCTTCGTTGTTCGCATCCCAACCTTGCTGACCGTAGTCCGGCCAGGGCTCTCCGGATAAAGAGAGAGACTTTAGTGAATTCAGGATGTCGCCAAAGGGCGAGTGCTTAAAGATGTCCGCGGCAGTGAACTCCATGACCGGCGCCCAATCGGATTCGATTGGCAGGGGCGCGGAGGGTTCGGAGTCCGGAGAGGAGTCCGGCACCTTGGAGTCACGGTCTTCGCAAAGGACAGGGATTGTGTTCGGCTCGATCGCCGTAGAGATTTCAGCCCCCGAGGTGGTGTCCAACCAACCATCCTCGATCGGCGAGATCGGCTCCGAATCAATGTTCGGAGCGGACACTAGTGCGGCCTCCAGGAACTGTTCGGCGGCAGAGTTACATCATGCCCATCGAGATTGTGCGGCGCGCTTGGCTGCGGCTCGAATCCGTCGAAGATCAAGTCTCCGCGGATGTCGGCGGTGTAGTTTAAACTTCCAAATCCGACCTGATGGCCAGGGGCGTAGCTTTCGATCTGCTCCAGACGGCCTAGCGAATTGGCCCGCAGTGCAAAGCCGCCGAATACGAAGATCTGTACGGGGAGAAAAGTCTCACCCTGGACCTCGTCGTTGTTGATGATCGAAGGAGCCATCGGGCCTATAGGTGACGACACAGAGGAACTCTCAATGAAAGCACCAATGTCGGTGTCAAAACCGGCGGATCTCGGGTAGGGGGGTCCCGAACTGTGCGTCTAGGCGGATGGTAACAGGAGATAAGGGACACGATGTTTTTACCTGTGTTCGGGCCCTCTCGATGGAGGTAATACCCTACTCTTGCTTGATTAATATTTATGATATAGGTTGCACAAGAGTAGATATACCATGAGATCAGAGAGGCTAAACCCTAGAAGCTAGCCTATGGTATGATTGTTGTTCGTCCTACAGACTAAAACCCTCCGGTTTATATAGACACCGGATAGGGTTATGGTTACACATAGTCGGTTACAATGGTAGGAGATCTACATATCCGTATCGCCAAGCTTGCCTTCCACGCCAAGGAAAGTCCCATCCGGACACGGGATGAAGTCTTCAATCTTGTATCTTCATAGTCTTGGAGTCCGCCAAAGATGATAGTTCGCTATCCCGGACACCCCTAGTCCAGACTCCCTCAAAGTGCTCGGGCCATAGAGAAGGAAGGCAGAGGAGCTACGATTGCGAGGGATGCGAGAGTGATGAGAGGTAGAAAGAGTACTAAGAGAAAGATGGAATCCTAGCTTGTCCCCGATTGGGGATGAGGCAAGGAATCTGAGGAAGCCATGTGGCATCTGGTATGCGAATTTCCAGTAATGACCTCGGAGAGGCGCTGGAATCACAGGAGATGGCACGAGATTTTTACCATTGGAGGGCCGCATTGGACATCATCCCAGCCACGGTCACTGACAGGCGCGAATCGCAGACTCCTCCATAGTGCCAAGCACTAGACACCATCCCCGATGGCTGCCGGAGCGCAAGGTGAAGTTAAAGTTTTATCATTCTAAAGTAGATCTTGTATTTTTGGCATGTTTGTTAGGATGTCAATTTCCTTTTCTACCTACCGTTATATGTTGTTTAGTATATAGTGGTTGCTGTAATCACGAGAAAACCTTCTTGTTTCATTTCATTCCAATCCATCGTAGTATAGAAATTATTAGTTCTCAATGACATGCAGTAAGTTATTGACATGTATATGCTAGTGGAACCCTTGTTAGTTGCCAAGTGGTATGTACAGTAGCAATTAACATTTTATGTAGTTTAAAATGTTAAATACATATCATATGGGAGATTTGATGGACACTTTTTGTAACAATTGATTTCCAAGAAAATTCATATTTTCTAAATTTAACACTTTGACATTAAATGTGGCATAATCATTAATCAGTAATTGCACAATCAATCGAGATAACTTACTATTCACGAATTCTTGTACATGCATTCCTCGCTACATGGCCTTTTTATTTGAGACAGTCTACGTGTTTATGTACAGGGATGCACACAAGATATAGGATCTTGGGCCTCCTGTGCTTGGGGATTATGCGGTCCCCCTCCCGCCTAGGCCCAGAGCCATGCCTACTTAAAAGACTCGGCTATAAATCCTTTTCATACCAACTCTTTTCCATAGCCCCAAACTCTAGCCGCCACACCAATCCTCGCGATCCCAGACTTCTTCTTCTTCATCCTAGACGAACACTTGAAGTCTCCGACGCCTCCACCTCTGGTAAAGATTCGCCACAGGATCATCATTGCCCGGAGCTTCGCCCTCGGTCACCGGCCTCACCAACCTCGAAGTTTTTCCCATCGGTGCCATCATAGCCCCTCCTGAGTTGGAACAAGATGCGCTGGAGAAAGCATTGTGTCATCGATGCTCCTAGTGGATCGGGACGCCGCTGTCGTGCATGGTAAAATTGCCGCCTTTTCATTCTAATTTGGATCTAGTGTTTTTTTCATGTTCGTTATGATATTTATTCCCTTTCCTATGCGGCATCATATGTTGTTTCTAGTACATAGTGGTTGCGGGAGTCACTGGAAAACCTTCCTGAAGCATAGTCGGAACCACCCGATTCCATGGCCATTCTTTCAGCATAAGCTCAACGAGCACCCACCCGTTCTTTGAGCATAAGCCTTTGCCCGTCACAACATCAAAAAAATGATCTCACCATTCATTTTTGGGTAGATCCAACAAGGTGTAGGGTAGGACATGCCCCACCGTAAGATGTAGGGCCAACCAATATACCTACCAAAAAAGGAAATAGACGAAAAGGCCACGCCTAACTCACCTCGGCCCCACCCTAGCAATCTGGTCTGATCTATCATTAGTTGTTTGACCGTAATTATTTTCCAATACTAATATTTAGGCACGTGCTTACCGTGATGACAAAAATACTCTGACCTATACGTCCCACCAACTCCGGTCTAGTAGAATTAATGTCCTTCGTCTGTTTCGCCCCCATAATAAGTGCGCCACAATTATTGCTCAATAATGACATTATTACATTCAATTCCTGTTGGTCCAATGGTGGGGGTGGGGTGAGGTGGGGGAGAGACCTGACATTTACAGCTCAGAAGGCACTGTCGCTACTACAGTGGCCCATGACGAGATGGCCACGACACGGGAGAAGGGAAGGAAGAGCCGTGAAGGAACGCAGTAATAATGGCGTTGCCCCTTCTTTCTCCCACCGGAGCTACTCAAAACCCCATCGCAGCCACTGCACGCCACTCGCAATCATGCTAAACCCTAGGGCTCCGTCGCCGTCACCGCCAACATGACCAGCCCGCATTCCCCGCCTATCTTGCGCCCACCTGCGGAGATAACGCTTCGCCCGCCCGCCTCCTCCACTGTTTCGTGCGCCGTCGCATGGGGCCTCCCTCCTATCCATGGGCCCGTACGCTGGCGCCTTCTGCTTGTTCCAGGGGCTAAGGGTTCCGCACCTAGGCATCGGTCCCCGGCCTCTGACTTTTGTGGGTTTTTCGACTCTGGAAAGGTACGTGCTCACACGTAAACCGTTCGTCATTTTTGACTTTCTTCCTTCGCAGTTGGTGTGGCCTTTCCAGTTTGGGATTTTAGTTCATATTTTGTGGATTTTGGCTGATCAATTTTTCCCATGTGTCTGAATGAATTTTTGTTCTATGACTGACCGATGCCAGGTTCCTGAGCGACGGAATGGAGGACAACCGACCGAGAGGGGTGCCTTCGAAAAGTAGTGCGAACATGGTGAGAGGCAACACGGAGGCCGTGACGGAAGTTCCCCACTTGTGGCAGCACTAAGGTCCAGGCGCGTCGGGGCTGGGGAGCCTAGGTCAGAGCACATCTGTTGAAAAAAAGGTTTGTATCCTCCTACTATGTCCAATTAATGCCAATAGGAGGAGTGAGGCGCGGAGGAGCAGTGGCGGTGTCGGTGTCAAAACCGGCGGATCTCGGGTAGGGGGTCCCGAATCTGCGTCTAGGCGGATGGTAACAGGAGACAAGGGACACGATGTTTTTACCCAGGTTCGGGCCTCTCGATGGAGGTAATACCCTACTCTGCTTGATTAATATTGATGATATGGGTAGTACAAGAGTGGATCTCTGACGAGATCGTAGAGGCTATACCCTAGAAGCTAGCCTATGGTATGATTGTTGTTCGTCCTACGGACTAAAACCCTCCGGTTTATATAGACACCGGATAGGGTTAGGGTTACACAGAGTCGGTTACAATGGTAGGAGATGTACATATCCGTATTGCGAAGCTTGCCTTCTACGCCAAGGAAAGTCCCATCCGGACACGTGACGAAGTCTTCAATCTTGTATCTTCATAGTCTAGGAGTCCGGCCAAAGATGATAGTTCGCTATCCGACACCCCCTAGTCCAAGACTCCCTCAATAGCCCCTGAACCAGGCTTCAATGACGACGAGTCCGGCGCGCATATTGTCTTCGGCATTGCAAGGCGGGTTCCTCCTCCGAATACTTCATGGAAGGTTTTGAACACAAGGATAGTGTCCGGCTCTGCAAAACAAGTTCAACATACCACTGTAGAGAGAATAACTTTTAAACAGATCTGCTGACGTATTCCGCGGCGTGACATCACACCACGGCCAGGCCTTTATATGAATCGTTTTTTACTGTTCAACCTCAGCGCGTTTAGCGAGGCGGTTTCCCTGGCACGTCCTATCAAAGCATAGATCGTGCCCCCTTATTCCGGGATTCCCATCAATACGGACGTGGGTAACCCATCCGCGCCATTGATTACGGCGCTTGGGAGATAAGTGAGTTTTACCAGGCTGGCGGAGGACGAATAGCTTCGTCCGTCCATATAAGGGGATAAGGATCCACCTTTTCACCTATGCCTTCTTCCTCCTTTGCTCATCCATTTCCGCGCACTCGAGCTCCAGCGCCCAAGTCCGCACATCCCACCTCAACCTTCTCCAACTATGTCCGGAGCGGGAGGCAGGTGGATGGCCTCCTCTGTCACGGAGGGGCACATCACAAAGCTGCGGGAGGCCGGATACTGGCCCGGCGACATCGCGTGTCGGCTCCCCAACAAGGGGCAGCTCGTCCCCAATCCCAGGCCCCATGAGAGGGTGGTGTTCCTCACCCACTTCCTCTGCGGACTAGGTTTTCCACTTCACCCATTTGTCCGGGGGCTCATGTTCTACTACGGCCTGGATTTCCACGATCTGGCCCCGAATTTCATCCTCAACATCTCGGCGTTTATCGTCGTGTGCGAGGCTTTCCTCTGCATCCAACTGCACTTCGTATTATGGTTGAAGACCTTTAGCGTCAAGCCGAAGATAGTGGGCCGCCGATAGGCGGAGTGCGGAGGCGCCATGGCGGGCAGGATGCCCAATGTTCTATGGCTCGAGGGCTCCTTCGCGGAGACCGTAAAGGGGTGGCAATCGGGGTGGTTCTATATCACCGAGCCGCGCGACTCCAAATGGGCGCCGGCCCCCGGATTCAGATCTGGCTCCCCCACACGGCTCACATCATGGAAAGAGACGGGCCTGACGTGGGGTAATTCGGAAGAGCTGACCAGACTCCAAACCTGTATCCGAAACCTGGTGGACAAGAAGCTCAAGCTTGTCAACGTAGTCCAGGTTATGCTCATCCGCCGGATTCTCCCGTGCTAGCAACGGGCCTTCAATTTGTTGGAGTTCGATCCGGCACAACACCAGACCTTGAGCCGGCTCTTCGACACTACGTACGAAGAAGCCTGGAAGGTGCTGTTCAAGGGCGCCGAGGCTCCTACATCCGCTACCAAAGATCGCGGATTCAACTCGCAGCATCAAGCCAGCGAGGTAAGTTATTTTACCCTTTATGGGACTCTTGCTTTTCATAGATTGACTCTATGTGGGATCTAAAACTCCCAAACCTTGGACAGATCGGGTGAAGACGTCCGGACAGATTAACTGTCCGGCTCCTTTGCCGAAAGACCCAGCGGACGCCCGATTGACAGACTGCTGGCTCGGCACCTCACGTGGTGACGGATAAGAAGGCCAAGAAGGAGGCCACGGGAACTCGAAGGAACTCCCGGCGCCAAGTGCTGTCAGATTCTGAGGCAGAATCCTCTCCTGAGAACGAGGAGGAGGAAAAAGAAGCCTCTCCCCCAACAGGGGAAGAGAGGAAAAGGAAGGCCGCCCCAACTGGGGAGGCCGGAGGGTCCAAGAAGGGAAGGACCCTTCCTCCGGACTTCTCCACCAACGCCGACAACGACGAGGAGGAGTGGCCAACAAGGGCCAAGCCCCTGGCGAGATCGTAAGTGTCCGGATACCCATGGCTTTTTTTCTATTGCATAGTGTTCTCTAATGCCGAACAATCATGCAGCCCGCCCAAGGGCGAGCTCGCCGCTTCATCGAGCGGGTCCTTGAGTTCGCCAAATGGAGAGTACTTCACTTCGGCCGCCTCCTCACCTCACGCCGCGGACGACGCCGAGGTGGGGCCCCAAGGGGGCCTGGTCAAGAGGAGGTGGCGCAGAGGCGGCGCAAGGCGACCTCCCGGACTCCAGCGCGTGGGGGCGAGACCCCAGGCTCTAGGCCCGACCCTCGTCGAGTCCATACCGAACCTTCAGCGGTTACGAAGTCCGACAGCGGTCCCTTCGTAGGAAGGGTAAGACGCGGTGTTCTCCGTCAACCGGAGGCAACGGATAGCTTACTTTGAGGCGCTTAACAGCGCCTCCATCGAGGAGGAGCACCCGTCTTGTTATGAGTGTGGTGATCCAGAAAGTTCAGTCCGCCAAGAGCGGGCTGACTGAAGCCTGTACCAGCCTTCTAACAGGCTTTGAGGTAAGTTTAGAATATGTAAAATATTACCGCATAGACAGTAGCCCCTGATGCTTAGTTCGGTGTTCGGAAAGAAAAGCCGGACTAAGGATCTAAAAAGATATACGCAGGAGTCTAACATAAGTATGTCAATATGGGAATGCAGGCTCTTCTTGACCTCTGCCTTGATCGCGGAGGTCAATGCATTGAAGTAGAGCCTCGGCGGTCCGAGAACGAGCTCGGCCTTGCCAAGAAGCAGCTCGAGGACAAGGAAGGTAAGTAATACCTTATTAAAGAAATACCTTATAGAAAGGATTTGGTTGCAAAAATAACAGGAATAACATGGGTACTGCAGGGCCACGGCGAGGTGGCGACCACTGAAGGAGGCGGTGTCCATGACGAAACAGAAGCGGTTGCGGAGCGCACCGAGCGAGAGAAGGGGCAGGCACAGCTGGCGGAGGTGCGGCAAGAGCTCCAGGCTCTCGTGGAAAAACACGAGGGTTTGGAGCGTGACTCGAAGACCCGAGAGTCCGAGCTTGCTTCGGCTCTTGAGAGTGCCAAAGCTGCTAAGGCTGAGGCCCAAAAAGCCCTCCAGGAGATTGAGGCAATAAAGAAGATCGCGGCGGGTAAGGCATTCTTTATGCAGAGCAAGAATGTGAAAGTGAATTACCTATTACTTACTCGGATTCGGAGCTCTCCAGGAGCATTCGCAGATCTTCCCCGTAGTGTGTCTGATGCTGCCGCATTCTACCGCGCCAAGGAGGGGAGCTCGACGGAGAAGGTGTTCTGGTCTCAGTATGCTGAGGCCGGACATCCGGTGCCCCTAAGCGACCAGCTGAAGCAGCTGGTCGAGCTCCACAAGGTCGCCGAACAGGCCATGAGGGGCCTCATAGTTCGGCTATGGCCATTGGAAGCCATGCCAGGAGCTACTTCGGGCTAGTGCGGCGGCTGGTGGACGCCTGTCCATGGATTGAAGTCATCAAGCGCTCCGTATGCATTGAAGGTGCCCGTCGGGCCCTTGCCCGTGCTAAAGTGCACTGGGGCAAGCTGGATGCGGAGAAGCTTGTGACGGACGGGCCACCGAAGGGCAAGGAGCATCGCACGCCCGAAATGTACTATGTGGGCCTCCTGAAGGGTGCCCGCCATATAGAGGATGAGTGCTCCAAAGATGTAATTTTTGAATAGACTCGCATTTGTTATCCTGTACGCTGAAAACTTGTTCATATGCGCTAAGCAACGCTTGTTAATTTAAAATATTACCTTCATGCGACCGTTTATCAAATTTGAGAGATGACAAGTCGTTGGCTTCAGCCCCCATGCCACGAAAGTGCTGGGGTGTTCGGGATAAACTTGAGCGCTCTTGTTCCCATTCTTGGGTCCATCGAGGAGGCGCTCAACGCATAGCGAACAAGGCAACCGGACTTATAATGCTTGAACACTCTCACTTAGCCATAGAATTCTATAATTTTAAATTTCGCAAAGCCCCTAGTATTCGGAAGACCGAGTTCGGGCGCTTATCCACGCCTTGGCGGACAATGCCGTTCCTCGCTCTAAGCGGCATAAGTCTTTAGGGACCCAAAAACCTCTCGAACAGCGACCAGCTCTCGCCCTATCATGACGGTCAGTTTTAGCTTTCTCCACCGAGGTGCTCAACCTAGCTCAACCGGGCACAATCGCGGTGGTTCTCCTAGTGCTACCTTAGCCGATATAACGGGCGTAAGGTACCAAAACATAGGAGCCGGGCAAACCCAACTATTGACCCAAGACATGATTCGGAGCCGATGCATATAATGCTATAAGTTCGGGGTGCCGCACTTGTGAAAGTGTTTGGACTTATCACACCATACTTTTGGGGTACTTAAGCCCCTGGTGTGTTGGCCGTACCAAAGTGTACAGTTGCAACATGTCATGAAATGAACATATATATAGATAAAGAAAGGAGTGCAATAATAGGCAAAAGCTATGCATTGTTTATTCAAAAAGGTACTGCAATGGAAGCAGAACGATACAAATAGTGCGATAAGCAAGGGATGGGACTATTTAACATGTCCCCCTCCAGGGGTAAGCTGCGGGATGGTATGTAAAACAGGTATAATATTCATAACAGAGACGACCTGAACACTCGACGTAGCTTTCTGCTTCCCTGGCTGTTGCATCGTGAGTTCGGCGATTCTAGTGCCGGACAGGACTTCTGGAAAACGGAGTCCTGAAAGTAAGAAAAAACAAGAAAGAAAAAGAATGACACAATTGGGAGCCCCTAGTGCGGTTGAGCCGCGTGCAGGCGTCTTGGTGGTCGTACCCCTCCCCTTATGCCCATGGTATCTCCAGAGCGTAGTTATGTACGCGTAGTACTGGATTCACGGTTTCGCGAGGGCTGGGGTTGGGGCCGGATTGCTACGCGTGCTTGGATCGTGCCAGGCGGTCTTGTTGTAGGTTACTCCGGGCGCGCTTGACAGTGTCCGGATGTTTAGTGGCCGGACTCGAGAATTGCTGTGAGAGGCTGCTTTGCACCTCCGCCGCGAGGGCCGCCGTGTGCTCCTCCGTTCGGAGAGAGCGTTCGGTGTTTCCATTGACCGTGATTACTCCTCGAGGGCCTGGCATCTTGAACTTGAGGTATGCGTAGTGCGGCACCGCATTGAACTTTGCAAATGCGGTTCGTCCGAGCAGTGCGTGATAGCCGCTGCGGAACGGGACTATGTCGAAGATTAACTCTTCGCTTCGGAAGTTATCCGAAGACCACTTCGAGTGTAACTGAGCCTGTACAATTGGCCTCTACACCTGGTATGACGCCTTTAAAGGTCGTCTTTTTGGGTTTAATCCTTGATGGGTCTATGCCCATTTTGCGAAATGTATCCTGATAAAGCAGGTTCAGGCTGCTACCTCCGTCCATCAGGACTCTGGTGAGGTGAAATCCGTCAATAATTGGGTCAAGAACTAATGCGGCGAAACCGCTGTGACGGATGCTAGTGGGGTGGTCCCTTTGATCGAAGGTGATCGGGCAGGAAGACCATGGGTTGAACTTCGGGGCGACTGGCTCCATTGCATATACGTCCCTTAGTGCACGCTTCCGCTCCCTTTTGGGTATATGGGTTGCGTATATCATGTTCACCGTCCGCACTTGTGTGAGAAAGCCCTTCTGTCCTCTATTGTTCGGCGGCCGGAGCTCCTTCCTCGTCATCGCTATGCAGCCCCTTGCCATTGAGTTCGGCACTTAGCTTGCCTGCTTGCTTGAACACCCAACAATCCCTATTGGTGTGGTTGGCTGACTTTTCGGGGGTGCCATGTATCTGGCACAAGCGATCGAGTATTCGGTCCAAGTTGGACGGGCCCTGGGTATTTCTTTTGAATGGCTTCTTCCGCTGACCGGGTTTAGAGCCTCTGAATCCGGCATTGACGACCGTATCTTCAGCATTATCCCCGTTAATGCGGCGCTTGTTCTTATTGCGACGCGACCTGCCATTTCTGTCCTTGGTATCCGAACTATCAGGGTGTTTGGCCAAGTGGTTGCTTCGAGCTAGCCGGCTGTCCTTTCCCGTGCAAAAGAGGGTCATGAGTGTTGTGAGGGCTGCCATGGATTTCGGCTTTTCCTGTCCTAGGTGCCGGGCAAGCCACTCGTTGCGGATGTTATGTTTGAAGGCTGCAAGGGCCTCTGCATCCGGACAGTGAACAATTTGATTTTTCTTTGTTAGGAATCGTGTCCAGAATTGTCTGGCCGATTCTTCTGGCTGCTGAATTATATGGCTAAGGTCATCGGCGTCTGGTGGTCGCACATATGTGCCCTGGAAGTTATCAAGGAATGCGGCTTCCAGGTCCTCCCAACAACCAATTGATTATGCTGGCAAGCTGTTGAGCCAATGCCGAGCTGGTCCTTTAAGCTTGAGTGGGAGGTATTTGATGGCATGTAGATCATCACCGCGGGCCATGTGGATATGGAGGAGATAGTCCTCGATCCAGACCGCAGGATCTGTGGTACCATCATATGATTCGATGTTTACGGGTTTGAAGCCCTCGAGATTTGATGATCCATTACTTCATCTGTGAAGCATAGTGGGTGTCTTGGCGCCTCTGTATTGGGCTATATCACGGCGTAGCTCATATGAGCTTTGTCTCATCGTGTTCGGCCCGGCGGGTTTGTGTATCCGGCGCGACGGTAATCATCCCGAGTCGTTGGCGCCCACGCCGATCCGTGAATCGATCTTGTATGTTTTGCCTTATCCTCCAATATATCTCGCAAGTCCGGTAGCGTTTTCCCGTGCCTTGGTACTTTTGAGCGGCGTCGGGGTGCGGCTTGAATGGAGGGTCTAGAGGCCTCTCTGTCGCGGCCACGGGGTGGCCGGTCGGCCGCATCATGCGCTGGTGATGTGGGTGCTTCCTCCTCTGATCGAGGCAACGGCCTGCGTTTGGGGTAGCTTTTGGAGGGGCGTTCGAGTTCATACTCTTCGGCTGCAAGGACTTCAGTCCATCTGTCAGCTACCAGGTCTTGGTCAGCTCTAAGCTGTTGCTCCTTTTTCTTGAGGCTGCTTGCCGTGGCTATAAGCCTGCGTTTGAAACGCTCCTGTTCGGCGGGATCCTCAGGAACGACGAATTTGTCGTCGTTGAGGCTTGCCTCATCTTTGGAGGGAGGCGCATAATTATCGTCCTCTACCTCTCTTTCTGCCGCACTGTCGTGCGGACTTGCTTCTCCCTCCTCCTGCGCTGAGTCCTGCTGGAGGGGGTTGTCTTCGGCACTGTCCGTGGTGTTATTATCTCCCGTGCTGGAATCACCGTTTTTGCTGTGGCGGGATTTAGAGCGGCGCCGCTGACGTCGGCGCTTCGGTTGCTTCTTGGAGGGGTCATGCTCCGTTGTTCCATCACCATTCCCATCTTTTGGGATGTCCACCATGTACATGTCATATGACGAGGTGGCCTTCCAGTGCCCTGTAGGCGCTGGTTCTTGGTCGTCTCCAGCATCGTCGTCCATACCGTCGTTGTCTTCAAAGTCGAAGTCGAGCATGTCGGTTAAATCATCGATAGTGGCTACAAAGTGGGTGGTGGGTGGGTGTTGAATTTCTTCGTTGTTCACATCCCAACCTTCCTGACCGTAGTCCGGCCAGGGCTCTCCGGATAAAGAGAGAGACTTTAGTGAATTCAGGATGTCGCCAAAGGGCGAGTGCTGAAAGATGTCATGACAGTGAACTCCATGACCGCGCCCAATCTGATTCGATTGGCAGGGGCGCGGAGGGTTCGGAGTCCGGAGAGGAGTCCGGCACCTTGGAGTCACGGTCTTCGCGAAGGACAGGGATTGTGTTCGGCTCAATCGCCGTAGAGATTTCAGCCCCCGAGGTGGTGTCCAACCAACCATCCTCGATCGGCGAGATCGGCTCCGAATCAATGTTCGGAGCGGACACTAGTGCGGCCTCCAGGACACTGTTCGGCAGCAGAGTTAGATCATGCCCATCGAGATAGTGCGGTGCGCTTGGCTGCGGCTCGAATCCGTCGAAGATCAAGTCTCCGCGGATGTCGGCCGTGTAGTTTAAACTTCCAAATCCGACCTGATGGCCAGGGGCGTAGCTTTCGATCTGCTCCAGACGACCTAGCGAATTGGCCCGCAGTGCAAAGCCGCCGAATACGAAGATCTGTCCGGGGAGAAAAGTCTCACCCTGGACCGCGTCGTTGTTGATGATCGAAGGAGCCATCGGGCCTATAGGTGACGACACAGAGGAACTCTCAATGAAAGCACCAATGTCGGTGTCAAAACCGGCGGATCTCGGGTAGGGGGCCCCCCTCCCGCCTAGGCAGAAAGCCAACCCTACTTAAAGGACTCGGCAATAAATCCTTTTCGTACCAACTCTTTTGCATAGCCCCAAACCCTAGCCGCCACCCCAATCCTTGCGATCCCAAACTTCTTCTTCATCCTGCATTTAACACTTGAAGTCTCCCCCACCTCCACCTCCGGTAAGGATTCGCCCCCACAGGATCTTCATTGCCCGGAGCTTCGCCCTCGGTAACTGTCTTCACCACCCTCAAAGGTTTTTCCATTGGAGCCACCGTAGTCACCCCTGAGTTGGAGCAAGATGCGGAGAAGAAAGCGTCCCATCGTCGATTCTCCTAGTGGGTCGAATTACGCCTTGAGTGCACGGTAAAATTGCCGGTTTTCATTCTAATTTGGATCTAGTGTTTTTTTTCATGTTTTTTATGTTTATTTCCTTCCCTATGTGGCATCATATGTTGTTTCTACTATATAGTGGTTATGGAGTCGCCAAAAACATTTCGTAAGCATAGTCGGAACCACGGATACCATGTCCATTCTTTCGAGAATAAGCTCAGCGAGCACCCACCCGTTCTTTGAGCATGAGCCTTCGCTAGTCGCAACATCAAAATTATGATCTCGCCGCTCATTTCAGGGTAGATCCAACAGGGTGTAGGGTAGGACATGCCCCACCCTAAGATCTAGGGCCAGCCAATATACCTATGTAAAAAAGGAAATAGACCAAAAGGCCAAGCCCAACTCACCCCAGGCCCCACCCTAGCAATCTGGTCTGATCTATCACCAGCTGTTTGACCGTAATTATTTTCCAATACTTATATTTAGGACGTGCTTACCATGATGATAAAAATAGTCTGAGTCGTACGTCCCACCAACTGCGGTCTAGTAGAATTAATGTTCTTCGTCTGTTCCGCCCCCACAATAAATGTGCCAAATTATTGATCAATAATGAAATTATTACATTCAACTCCTTTTTGTCCAATGGTGGGAGTGGGTTGGTGTGGCGAAAAGACATGACATTTATAGCTCAGAAGCCACTGCCGCTACTAAAGTGGGCCGTGACGAGAAAACCGCGGCGCGGCAGAAGGGGAAGGAAGAACCAGGGAGGGATGCGGTAACAACGGCGTTTCCCCCATTCTTTCTCCCATGGAGCTTTTCAAAATCCCATCGCAGCCACCGCCCGCCACCCGTGATCGCGCTAAAACCTAGGCCTCTGCCGCCGTCACCGCCGCCGCAACCGACCCGCATTCCCCACCTGTCTTGCACCCACCCGAAGAGATACCGCCCTCCCGCCCGCCTCCTCCTCTGTTTCAAGCGCCGTTGCTCGGGGCCTCCCTCCCCTCCACGGCCTGGCCGCTGGTGCTCCTTCTGCGCATTCCGGGGAGGGGAATGGCCGGGGGCTTGGGGTTCTGCACTAGGGCAGCGGTCCTCGGCCTCTGATTTTGGGGTTTTGTCGCCTCCGAAACGGTGCGTTCTTGCACGCGCTCGTTCGTGATTTCGATTTTCTTCCTTTGGCGTCGCGTAGTTGGTGGGGCCTTTCTAGTTTTGGATATTGGTTTCTATTTTATGGATTTTGGCTGGCGGATTTCCCCCCTGTATCTGACTGAATTTTTGTTCTGTGATTAACCGATGCGAGTTCCTGAGCGATGGAATGGGGAACAGCCGACCGAGAGGGGCGCCTTCGACAAGCAGTGGGAGGAGCGGCGGCGTCTCGGGCCATAGAGAAGGAAGGCAGAAGAGCTATGACCGCGCGAGGGATGCGTAAGGGATGCGAGGGAGAAAGAGTAGTAAGCGTAAGGAACCCTAGCTTGTCCCCCGATTGGGGGTGAAGCCAGGAATCCAGGAAACCATGTGGCATCTGACATGCGAATTTCCAGTAATGCCCTCGGTGGGCTGCACTGGACAACATCCCAACCACGGTCCCTCACATGCGCGAATCATGTACTCCTTAGTGCCGCACTAGACACCATCCATCGATGACTGCCGAAACGCATCGTAAAGTTGGACTTTTATCATTCTAAAGTAGATCTTGTGTTTTTTGCATGTTTGTTAGGATTTCTATTTCCTTTTCTATCTACCGTCCTATCTTGTTTTTAGTATATAGTGGTTGCCGTAATGAGAGAAAACCTTCTTGTTTCATTTCGTTCCAATCCATCGTAGTATGAAAATTATTAATTTTCAAGGACACGCAGTATATAATTAACATGTATATGCTGGTGGAGCGCTTGTTAGTTACCCAGTGGTATGTACACTTCTAATTAACATTTTATGTATTTTAAAAATGTTAAATACATATATTATATAGTAGTTATGGAGTCACGGGAAAACCTTCCTGATGCATAGTCGGAACCACCCGATTCCATGTCCATTCTTTTCGGCATAAGCTTAGGGAGCACCCACCCGTTGCTGAGAGCATGAGCCTTCACACGTCGCAACATCAAAAATATGATCTCTCCGCTCATTTCACGGTAGATCCAACAAGGTGTACCGTAAGATCTAAGGCCAGCCAATATACCTACCAAAAAGGGAAATAGACCAAAAGGCCCAGCCCAACTCACCTAGGCCCCACCCTAGCAATTTGGTCTGGTCTATCACCAGCTATTTGACCGTAATTATTTTCCAATACTATTATTAAGGCACGTGGTTACCGTCATGATAAAAATACTCTCACGGATACGTCCCACCAACTCCAGTCTAGTAGAATTAATGTCCTTCATCTTTTCCGCCCCCACAATAAATGCTCCCCAATTATTGCTCAATGATGATATTATTACATTCAAGTTCTTTCGGTCCAATGATGGGGGTGGGGTGGAGTGGGGGAGAGACCTGACATTTACAGCTCAGAAGCCACTGCCGCTACTACAGTGGCCCATGATGAGATGGCCGAGGCGGCAGAAGGGAAGGAAGAGCCAGGAGGGACGTAGTAACAACGGCGTTTCCCCTTCTTTCTCCCACTGGAGCTGCTCAAAACCCCATCGCCGCCGCTGCTAGCCACTTGCGATCGCGCTAAACCCTAGGCCTCCGTGGCTGTCACCGCCGCCGCGACCGGCCCGCATTCCTCGCTTGTCTTGTCCCGCCCGCAGCGATACCGCTTTGCTAGCCCGCCCGCCTCCTCCTCTGTTTCATGGGCCATCGCTGGGGCCTCCTCCCTCCACCCGCCCAGCACGCCTTCCACTCATTCTGGGGAGGGGAATGGCTGGGGACTTGGGGTTCCGCACCTGGGCAGCGGTACTCGGCCTCTGAATTTTGCGGTTTTTTCTCCTCCGGACCGGTGTGTGCTTGCATGGTGCTCGTTGACGATTTTGATTTTCTTCCTTCGGCGTCGTGCAGTTGATGTGGCCTTTCCAGTTTGGGATTTTGGTTCCAATTTTATGTATTTTGACTGACGGATTTTTCCCCTATGTCTGACTGAATATTTGTTCTATGACTGACCGATGCTAGGTTCCTGAGCGCCGGAATGGGGAAAAGCCGGCCGAGAGTGGCGCCTTCAACAAGTAGTGGAACGTGGTGAACGGCAACGCGGAGGCCGTGACGGAAGCTCCCCGCTTGCAGCAGCATGGAGGGCCAGGCACGTTGGGTCCAAGGAGCACAGGTCGAAGCACATCTCTTGAAAAAAAAGGTCTCTATCCTCCTACTATCGCCAATTAATGCCAAGCTGAGGAGTGAGGCGTGGAGGAGCGGCGGCTCGGGCCATAGAGAAGGAAGGCAGAGGAGCTACGACTGCGTGAGAGATGCGAGGGAGAAAGAGTAGTAAGCGGAAGATGGAACCCTAGCTTGTCCCCCAATTGGGAATGAGGCCAGGAATCCGGGGAAGCCATGTGGCATCGGGTATGTGAATTTCCAGTGATGCTCTCGGCGGGGGGCTGGAATCATAGGCGATAGTATGAGATTTTTAACGCTTGAGGGCCGTGACCGATAACATCTCAGCCATGGTCGCAGACAGGTAGCGAATCGCAGACTCTCCTCCATAGTGCCGCACTAGATACCATCCCCCGATGGCTGCCGGAGCGTAGGGTAATGTTGAAGTTTTATCATTCTAAAGTAGACCTTGTGTTTTTTGCATGTTTGTTAGGATGTATATTTCCTTTTCTATCTACCTTCATATGTTGTTTTTAGTATATAGTGGTTGCCATAATAGCGAGAAAACCTTCTTGTTTCATTTCATTCCAATCCATAGTAGTATAGAAATTATTAATTTTCAATGACATGCAGTAAGTTATTGACATGTATATGCTGGTGGAGCCCTTGTTAGTTGCCAAGTAGTATGTACACTAGCAATTAACATTTTATGTATTTTAAAAATGTTAAATACATATCATATAGGAGATTTGATGGACAGTTTTCGTAACAATTGATCTCCAAGAAAATTCATATATTCAAAATTTAACACTCCGACATTGAATGTGACATAAACATTAATCAGTAATTGCACGATCGATCGAGGTGACTGACTGTTCATGACTGCTTGTACATGCATTCCTTGCTACAAGGTCTTTTTATTTGAGACTCTACTTAAAACTCAGCTATAACATACCAACTCTTTTCCATAGCCCCAAACCCAATCCGCCACCCCAATGATCGCGATCCCAGGCTTCTTCTTCTTCATCCCAGACGAACACTTGAAGTCTTCGACGCCTCCACCTCCTGTAAGGATTCACCTCCATAGGATCTTCATCGCCCGGAGCTTCGCCCTCCGTCACCGTCCTCACCACCCTCAAAGTTTTTTCCGTCGGTGCCACCATAGTCCCCCACCCCTTTGTTGGAGCAAGATGCGCAAGAGAGAGCGTCCTGTCGTAGATGCTCCTAGTGGACCGGGGCTCCGCCATAGTGCACGGTAAAATTGCCGATTTTTTCATTCTAATTCAGATCTGGTGTTTTTTCTTAATGTTTGTTATGATGTTTAGTTCCTTTCCTATGCGACATCATATGCCGTTTCTATTATATAGTGGTTGCAGGATTCATCGGAAAACCTCCCTGAAGCATAGTCGGAACCACCGGATTCCATGTCCATTCTTTCAGAATAAGCTTAGGGAGCACCCACCCGTTGCTGAGAGCATGAGCCTTTGCCCGTCGCAACATCAACAATATGATCTCGCTGCTCATTTCAGGGTAGATCCAACAGGGTGTAGTGTAGGACATGCCCCACCCTAAGATATTGGGCCTGCCAATATACCTACAAAAAATGGAAATATACCAAAAGGCCAAGCCCAACTCACCTCGGCCCCACCCTTGCAAGTTGGTCAGATCTATCACATGTTGTCTGACCTTAATTATTTTCCAATAGTAATACTTAGGCACGTGCTTACCGTGATGATAAAATCTCTGACTGATACATCCCACCAACTCCGGTCTAGTAGAATTAATGTTCTTCATCTTTTTTGCCCCAAAATTCATGCACCAAAATTGCTGTTCAATAATGACATTATTACATACAACTCCTCTTGGTCCGATGGTGGGGGTGGAGTTGGGTGCAGTTGAGACCTGACATTTATTGCCCAAAAGCCACTGCCAGTACTACAGTGGCCCGTGATGAGACGGCCGTGGTGCAGGCAGAAGGGGAAGGAAAAGCCAGGGAGGGATGGGGTAACAACGGCGTTTCCCCCATTCTTTCTCCCATCGGAGCTGCTCAAAACCCCATCACAGCCACTGCCTGCCTCCCGCGATCACGCTAAACCTTATGCCTCCGTCGTCGTGACAACCGCCGCGACCGGCCCTCATTCCCCACATGTCTTGTGTCCGCCCACAGATGTACCGTTACGCCTGCCCGCCCGCCTCCTCCTCCGTTTCACGCGCCATCGCTCGAGGCCTCCCTTCCTTCCACGGGCCCAGCCGTTGGCGCGCCTTCTGCGCGTTCCTGGCAGGGGAATGGCCAGGGGCTTGGGGATCTGCACCTGGGCAGCAGTCGTCGAGCCCTTTCATTTTTGGGGTTTTTTTGCCTCCGGACCGATGCGTGATCGCATGGCGCTCGTTCGCGATTTTGATTTTTCTCCTTCGGTGTCGAGCAGTTGGTGTGGCCTTTCCATTTTGTAATTTTGGTTCCTATTTTATGGATTTTGGCTAACGGATTATCCCCCTGTGTCTGACTGAATTTTTGTTCTATGACTGACCGATGCCAGGTTCCTGAGCGACGGAATGGGGAACAACCGGGCAAGTGGGGCGCCTTTGATAAGCAGCGGGAACATGGCAAGGGCCAATGCGGAGGCCGTGATGGAAGCTCCCCTCTCTCGGCAGCACGAAGGGCAGAAAGTCTGGTCTGGGGAGCTCAGGTCAGAGCACATCTCTTGAAAAAGAAGTTCTCTATCCTCCTACTATCTCTAATTAATACCAAGAGGAGGAGTGAGGTGTGAAGGAGCGGTGATGGCTCGGGCCATAGAGAAGGAAGGCAGAGGAGCTACGACTGCGAGAGGGATGCGAGGGAGAAAGGGTAGTAAGCAGAAGATGGAACCCTACCTTGTACCCGATTGGGGAAGAGGCCAGGAATCTGGGAATCCATGTGGCATCGGTGTCATGCGAATTTCCAGTAATTTCCACGGTGAGGCGCTTGAATCACACGCGATAAGCGCAGGGTAAAGTTGAAGTTTTATCATTCTAAAGTAGATCTTGTGTTTTATTGCATGTTTGTTAGGATGTCCATTGCCTTTTCTATGTACCGTCATATGTTGTTTTTAGTATATATTGCTGTCAGATTCATGAGAAAACCTTCTTTTTCATTTCATTCCAATCCATCGTAGTATAGAAATTATTAATTTTCAATGACATGCAGTAAGTTATTGACATGTATATGCTGGTGGAGCCCTTGTTAGTTGGCAAGTGGTATGTACACTAGCAATTAACATTTTATATATTTAAAAAATGTTAAATACATATCACATAGGTGATTTTATGGACACTTTTTGTAACAATTGATTTCCAAGAAAATTCGTATTTTCTAAATTTAACACTCCGACATTGAATGTGTCATAATAATTAATCAGTAATTGCACGATCGATCAAGGTGACTTACTATTCACGAATTGTTGTACATGCATTCCTTGCTACATGGCCTTTTTAATTGAGACAGACTATTTGTTTATGTACAGGATGCACACAAGATATAGGATCTTTGGCCCCTCGGGCTTGGATCTTACGTGGTCCCCCCTCCCGCCTAGGCCCATCGCCAACCGTACTTAAAGGACTCGGCCGTAAATCCTTTTCGTACCAACTCTTTTGCATAGCCCCAAACCCTAGCCGCCAACCCAATCCTTGCGATCCCAAACTTCTTCTTCTTCATCTCGGACGAACACTTGATGTCTCCGCCGCCTCCACCTCCGGTAAGGATTCGCCTCCACAGGATCTTCATTGCCCAGAGCTTCGCCCTCGGTAACCGTCCTCACCACCCTCAATGTTTTTTCCATTGGGGCTACCATAGTCACCCCTGAGTTGGAGCAAGATGCGCAGGAGAAAGCGTCCCATCGTCGATGCTCCTAGTGGGTCGGGTCGCCGCCTGAGTGCACGGTAAAATTGCCGCTTTTTCATAATAATTTGTATCTAGTATTTTTTATTCATGTTTGTTATGATGTTTATTTCCTTTCCTATGTGGCATCATATGTTGTTTCTATTATATAGTGGTTGTTGGAGTCGCCAAAAAACCTTCCTTAAGCATAGTCGGAACCACAGGATTCAATGTCAATTCTTTCGTAATAAGCTCATGAGCACCCACCCGTTCTTTGAGAGCATGAGCCTTTGCCCGTCATAACATGAAAATTATGATCTCGCTGCTAATCTCAAGGTAGATCCAACAGGGTGTAGGGTAGGACATGCCCCACCCTAAGATCTAGGGCTAGCCAATAAACCTACATATAAAAGGAAATAGACCAAAAGGCCAAGCCCAACTCACCCCAAGGCCCACCCTAGCAATCTGGTCTGATCTATCACCAGCTGTTTGACCGTAATTATTTTCCAAAACTAATATTTAGGCACGTGCTTACCGTGATGATAAAAATAGTCCGAGTCATATGTCCTACCAAATCCGGTCTAGTAGAATTAATTTTCTTCATCTGAACCGCCCCATAATAAATGAACCCAATTATTGATCAATAATGACATTATTACATTCAACTCCTTTTGGTCCAATGGTGGGAGTGGGTTGGTGTGGCGAAAAGACATGACATTTACAGCTCAGAAGCCAGTGCCGCTACTGAAGTGGGCCGTGACGAGAAAACTGCGGTCTTGGCAGAAGGGGAGGGAAGAACCAGGGAGTGTGACACCCCAAAAATTTTAACCTTGTTTTATTAATTAAAATTTTGCCAGGAAATTAAATTTTTATATTTCTGGATTTATTCTTGATTTCAGAGCCTCTCTTTTCCCCTAAGTTGTGGAGTTTTCACCCCTAGTAAAAGCTTTCCAATTATTTTTGGACTTGTTTACCCTCTCAAATAAAACAATTCTTTTATCAATGGGATTATCTATATAGCTATTTTTTCCCTGAGCTTTATTTCTCTAAATTGGTTTTTCATAAGTTTCAGGGTACCATTTGCACTATAACCCTTTGATAAATTCATTTAAAAATCCCACCAAAATTTGGAGATGTCATGTGATGTCTCTAAATCACTTTTATGCAAAAAGATATTTCATTCATTGAATATTTTGAGCTCTACACCAAATTTTCAAATCTGGTCCAATGAGCAGTTTTACACTACAACTCATTTAAATGCTTCTTTCTAGCCTCCACCAAAATTATGGGATGCTGGTAGTAGCTTATGATTCAACTTTATGCAAAAAACCCAGTGATGTTATTTGAAATTTTGAGTGAATCAACCTCATCTTCATTCTGGTCCAACATGATGGTTTGTACAACATCCATATTCTTGCTTGCTTTTTGGCCCTTGATTCTTTACCCTGCTTGTAGACCACCCTACAAAACCCCTAAGTCCAGGAGCATGCACTCTTTGTGACATTTTTGGTCCATGTAATGGTGCCATTTACTCCCTGCCCAGAATTGAAGTTTTCAAAACTTGCACTAGCAAGTTTCTTCATTTAACAAACTAACCTCACCACCCTTTCTTTCATCTAAAGAGACCCCACTCTGGAGATTTGGCCACTCCAAGAACTGCCTAGGAGCCTTTGGCATTTTTCCAAACACCTTGAGAGCGTGGACAGATTTGGCATGAGTTTTGTTTACATTATGAACTTGACCCCTGACCAGACCAGCATGTCCCATGGTTTTTCCCTAGCCTATAACCCCACCCTGCTAACCCTCTTGCAGTTTAGAGCCCCTAACATGCCTTAGCATTCTGTCGAAAGCACGTTCGTGCGTGCTCTGAAACGCCCCAGGCCTTGGAGCTGCGCATTTTGCACGTGCCAAGACCGAGCTGCCGCGTCTCGCCCCGCACTCACTCTGGTTCGTGGCCGACCGCAGCCAGCACGCCACGTCCCCTGCTGCTCCCCACGAGCACCACAACCCTCGCCACGTCTCCGGCAGGCCAGCAGCTAGCCGCCAATGCCGCCCGACAGCCCCTGCAATGGCCAGCGCCGCCCGAGCCACGCCCGCTCGCCAGCTCGCCCTTGGAGCAGTACCCACTCGTCCGCTAGCTCCTGCCGCCATCCCCAGCCTCGCCACGATGCCTGCAAGCTACAGAGCGTCGGTCGTCGGCGAGCTCATCCACCGCCGCCCATGAACCGGCGTGGGGCGCTATAAAAAGAAGCCCTCGAGCCCTCCGAGCATGGAAGCAGCCTCAAAATCACCCCTTCGTTTCCCGTGGCAGCGATGCGACCGGGAGGTTTTCTTCCCGTCTCCGGCAACTCCTGCCGCCGCCATAGCCCGGCCATTCCGGTGCCACCAGGACCTCCCCTCTCCACTCTCTCCACCATAAGCTCTCTCTTCCTCCGTGAACCTTCCCCCTGCTCGATTTTGATCGAACCACCGCAGCCAAAACCACTTTGCTCCGAGGTCTCCTCCGCCTTGAAACTCACCGTCGGCGACTCCTCCACCCTCGCCGACCCAACGACCAGCGGGAGGACCGCCCAGTCTTGCGGATCCATCCCGATCCTCTGGAGCCCAGCTGGGAGCAGCCATCCGCCGGCGTTGATCGCCGTCGCCTGCGCCTCCCGTTCGAGGCAGGAAGAGGAGGAGAGATGGACTGGTCAAACCTGACCAGTGGGCCCCTGGACCCACTGTCGGTGACCCCCACCAGTCCACGTGGGTTAAGTGAAGACGTAAATCTCAAATTACGTCTTCGGCGTGTACCGTTCAAGCGTTTTCTTTTCTTTTTCTGTTTTATTTAAAAACCAAGGATTTGACTAAATTTTGACTGGCTATAACTTTTTAAATATAACTCCAAATGAATTGATTCTTTTTCCTACATATCTCAAATTCTGTCTAGTTTATTTTAAGATTTATTTGAAAAAAATTCAAACAACTTTTTTGTGCTGTTTTGAATTTGTGTGTTAATTCCAATATTTTCAAAATAGGATTTGTTGGAGAGAGGAGAAGACTTTCAAAAGTTTTGGAGAGCACCCCACCTCTCCACACCTTGAAGGCAAGCATCCTGAACCATGGCATAATATATTTGGTGTGTTAGTTGGCCTTGGTTATAACAACACCTTGCATCGGAAAAGCTCGTTATTTTATGTGGTGATGTGATCTTTTGCATGAATGCATATTAGTGATTTTCCTTGCTGTTGGAAATGAATATACTTGTGATGGTAATCATCCTCATGTGCCTTACATGCATGCTGGAAAGGAATCTGGGAAGGCCTCTGCCTTTGGTAGGTGTGAGCTTGTCTCGGGTCTCCGTTGGGGACGGTTATGTCGATATAGCATAGTAAGGTATAATGAGCGGTGATCCTGTTGATTGAAATATATTTGTTATGCTAATCATGCAGGGAATGCTTAAACCTCCTGAGTCGACCATAGATCGAGTCTTGTTCCAGTAACCCCCATACTTGTTTCGTACTACCACTTGTCCCTGCCATACGTGGGGTACGGTTCAGTAAGTTGTCAACCCCTTTCCTAGAACACACCGTACAGAGAGGCCATGATGGAAGATACCGGAGGCATGGGTGTTTCGGTTGTAGCCGAAGGGGTAGCTCCCCTAGTTTGCGCGCGGTATAAATTTTGTGATCCCATGCTACGTCGAGGTTGTAGCCTCCCCACTTAGAGTTTTGCTTGACAGGTGTCGTGGGTGATTCCAGACACCGGTGAGTTAAGCTGGTGTGTGCAAGTCAGGCGTGTTTTTGACTAAAAGACCGTAGACGGAATTAGTCCCGATGGACTAAAGAAATCCGTTACTCGTGGGTAAAGAGTACACCCTCTATAGAGGTATTAAACCTATTCGAATAGCCGTGTCCATGGTTAAGGACTACATTCTAGGTCAGGTCAAGTGTCGGTCTTAGTGTCGGTCTTCGGAGGAGAAACTGCTAAATCAAACTTGGATACCGACTTGTGACTTGTGAGGACCATGATTATTATTTTGTTAAGGACTAACCGTTATATTATCTGAGTTATCGAGCATCCACGAGAGGGTTCTACCTCCTGGATATTCATTGTGATATTTATAAGCCCTTTATGTGGTGTCATTTGAGGCGCTTTGACCGTAACATGCTTGTTATTTATTTTACTTTATAAGCCCTTTATGGTGTCGCTGAGACGCCTTGATCGTAACATGCTTGTTATTTATCTTACTTTATAAGCCCTTTATGCGGTGTCGCTGAGACGCCTGACTATGGCATGCTGATATCTATTTTACCTTATAAGCCCTTTATGTGGCGTCTCTCAGACGCCCGACTGAGGCATGCTTGTTATTTACCATCATTTGAGACGCCGCTTGTACATCCGAATGGTGCATTTTGTTTTCTCCTCTGTCATTTCATATTCTTGTTACATACAAATAACCTGTTTACATGGATCAGAGATTTTATTTTATGACTGACAATGTGATCATAGAATATTTCCGTGCATGATTATCATTTATATTATACCCGTGTTCATAATGTTTGCGAGTACATTCAAAGTACTCACTGGCTTGTTCGTGGCTATTGTGTTGGCCATATTTCTTGCATGGAGAGGGGCGTTGCGATGACCGCCCCGGAAACTAAGCAACGGAGACCGCAGCCTCGCGATGATAGGAGTTATCCTGGTCAGCTGTTCCTGTGGGAAATGGAGTCCCATAAACACTGATGATCCACAAACCACTTCCGCCATCAACCACTAGAAACCATTTGTTGTACTCCCAGGCCAGAATGGTCTTGTACTACTTATATTTTGTATTTTGCTTGGAGTTTCTGTATCAAGTTGGTGCCTCATCAGCTAACAAGTAATCACAGGGCTGGTGAGCACAACGGCCATTTTCTCGAGTTTATTACCGGAAAACCGGTCCCCACAAACTTGGTATCGAGCCAGTGACCATTGGCTAATCCTATCTTAGCTAGGTCGAGAAACCTAGGAAAACCAACCCACCAGGCCCTAACCAAACACCAGCCAAGCTTCCCGTGCAAGATAGCCACACAATGACCCCGACACTTTTGGCAGTCGGTGCCCAACCTATCAGCCTAGCCTGTCGATCACGCGCCAGTGACCGACACATAATCCGTCTTATTCGCCAGCGTGCGAAGGAAGACTCCGTCCCCCTTTTCTATAAAAGGGCACACTAGCCTCAACCCAGCACAACACAATCCTCTTTCCCAAACCAAGCCAAAATGCTCGGTCCCGTCGTGCACAATGAGACCACAGCAACCAACCTTGGAAGTTTTGTGACCGTGCTAGCCAACCTCACCGCCCGTGCCTTTGCATTAGAATAGCCTCCCGAATATGTAGTGTACCAAGGGTCCGTGAGCGGTGAAAGCCGTCAATCACAGGCCACGGTGCACGTCTATGGTAAGGGTCTATCGCCGAACGCCTACTGAGTTCACCGGAAGGACAACTTCCTTTGAGCTACAAGCCATCCAACTAGCTGCTCGAGAAGCTATAGTTCAACCGGCATTTGTCGCCCGAGTTAAGCGTAAACGTTCTGCTACTACCCCAGCCGTGAAGGGTATGGTAGACCACCCCAAGTTGCCAACGGAGATCACGAGACGGACCTGCATTGTTGCATCTGTGCGCTATGTAAATGCACTAGAAGGACTATTCGATCAAATCACCATTGATCTGATCGCAGCTCGTCTTGAGCTGATTCGCCAAGCCCGGCAAGAAGAGAAGATGAGCTCGACGCCGACAACCCTGTCGTACTGTTCGGACAACTGATCGAGACCATGAGGTTAGCCCCAGCCATCAACCAAAATACCTTGATGACCCCAGAAGTGCTTCGTCGCCTTTTGGGAACACACTCCAGCGGGATTGTGGCCAACAATCTCCGTGATGGTCATCATAGCTACCCCGACCCTGCAGTCCCTCAACCCTCCAGCTAATCCTCGACAGTGAGAACCGTGGAGAAACCCGGCGTCCAAGGCAAGCCCGCTTAGATATTAACGAGGTAGACTGAGTCACCTGAGCAGTACCGAGTCTTAGTAGGTCCTCGCCTTGTAACTATGTGATCCTGTATCGCCGTAATTAAATACTGTTTGCCTGTGCACCCCTATTTTTGTTATAGCCATGCATGAGTTTGTTGATGTGCGATTGCATTTTTAATCCCAAGCGTAGCTGCCAAAGACCAACCTCGACAACGCGAAGTTTGTGCTATGAATAAACCTTTTTGGTTTCAGCTAACAGGAATGATATTATCAAAACAACCCTTAACAAATCTCGAGGACGAGATTTTTCTTAAGGGGGGTAGTGTTGTGACACCCCAAAATTTTTAACCTTGTTTTATTAATTAAAATTTTGCCAGGAAATTAAAATTTTATTTTTCTGGATTTATTCATGATTTCAGAGCCTCTCTTTTCCCCTAAGTTGTGGAGTTTTCACCCCTAGTAAAAGCTTTCCAATTATTTTTGGACTTGTTTACCCTCTCAAATAAAACAATTCTTTTATCAGTAGTATTATCTATATAACTATTTTTTCCCTGAGCTTTATTTCTCTAAATTGGTTTTTCATAAGTTTCAGGGTACCATTTGCACTACAACCCTTTGATAAATTCATTTAAAAATCCCACCAAAATTTGGAGATGTCATGTGATGTCTCTAAATCACTTTTATGCAAAAAGATATTTCATTCATTGAATATTTTGAGCTCTACACCAAATTTTCAAATCTGCTCCAATCAGCAGTTTTACACTACAACTCATTTAAATGCTTCTTTCTAGCCTCCACCCAAATTATGGGATGCTGGTAGTAGCTTATGATTCAACTTTATGCAAAAAACCCAGTGATGTTATTTGAAATTTTCAGTGAATCAACCTCATCTTCATTCTGGTCCAACATGATGGTTTGTACAACATCCATATTCTTTCTTGCTTTTTGGCCCTTGATTCTTTCCCCTGCTTGTAGACCACCCTACAAAACCCCTAACTCCAGGAGCATGCATTCTTTGGGACATTTTTGGTCCATGTAATGGTGCCATTTACTCCCTGCCCAGAATTGAAGTTTTTCAAAACTTGCACTAGCAAGTTTCTTCATTTGGCAAACTAACCTCACCACCCTTTCTTTCATCTAAAGAGACCCCACTATGGGAGATTTGGCCACTCCAAGAACTGCCTAGGAGCCTTTGGCATTTTGTCAAACACCTTGAGAGCATGGACAGATTTGGCATGAGTTTTGTTTACATTATGAACTTGACCCCCTGACCAGACCAGCATGTCCCATGGTTTTGCCCTAGCCTATAACCCCACCCTGCTAACCCTCTTGTGGTTTAGAGCCCCCTAACATGCCTTAGCATTCTGTCGAGCACGTTCCGTGCATGCTCTGGGCACGCCCAGGCCTTGCGAGCACGCAGCGTTTTGCGATGCCAAGACCGAGCCGCCCGCGTCTCGCCTCAAGACTCACTCTGGTTCGTGGCCGACCGCAGCCAGCATGCCACGTCCCCTGCTGCTCCCCACGAGCACCACAGCCCTCGCCACGTCTTCAGCAGGCCAGCAGCTAGCCGCCAATGCCGCCCGACGGCCCCTGCAATGGCCGCCCGAGCACGCCGCTTCGCCCGGCTCGCCCTTGGAGCAGTACCCACTCGTCCGCTAGCTCCTGCTGCCATCGCCACGATGCCTGCAAGCTAAAGAACGTCGGTCGCCGACGAGCTCATCCACCGCCGCCGCGAACCGACGTGGGAGCGCTATAAAAGGAAGCCCCTCGAGCCCTCCGAGCACGAAAGCAGCCTCAAAATCACGCCCTTCGTTTCCCCGTGGCAGCCAGTCGACCCGGGGAGGTTTTCTTCCCCGTCTCCGGCAACTCCTGCCGCCGCCACAGCCCCGGCCATTCCGGCGCCACCAGGACCTCCCCCTCTCCACTCTATCCACCAGAAGCTCTCTCTTCCTCCCGTGAACCTTCCCCCCTGCTCGATTTTGATCGGGAACCACCGCAGCCCCAAAAACACTTTGCTCCCGAGGTCTCCTCCGCCGCGAAACTCTCCGTCGGCGACTCCCTCCACCCTCGCCGACCCAACGACCACCGGGAGGACCGCCCCGGTCTTGCGGATCCATCCCGACCCTCTGGAGCCCACGGGGAGCAGCCATCCGCCGGCGTTGATCGCCGCCGCCTCGCCTCTGTTCGGGCAGAGGAAGAGGAGGGAGAGATGGACTTGTCAAACCTGACTAGTGGGCCCCCTGGACCCACTGTCAGTGACCCCGCCCCAGTCCACGTGGGTTAAGTGAAGACGTAAATCTCAAAGTACGTCTTCGACGTGTACCGGTTCGAAGCGTTTTCTTTTCTTTTTCTGTTTTATTTAAAAACCAAGGATTTGACTAAACTTTGACTGGCTATAACTTTTAAATATAACTCCAAATGAATTGATTCTTTGTCCTACATCTCTCAAATTCTGTCTAGTTTATTTTAAGATTTATTTGAAAAAATTTCAAACAACTTTTTGTGCTGTTTTGAATTTGTGTGTTAATTCCAATATTTTCAAAATAGGATTTGTTGGAGAGAGGAGAAGACTTTCAAAAGTTTTGGAGAGCACCCCACCTCTCCACACCTTGAAGGCAAGCATCCTGAACCATGGCATAATATTTTTGGTGTGTTAGTTGACGCGGTTATAACAACACCTTGCATCGGAAAAGCTCGTTATTTTATGTGGTGATGTGATCTTTTGCATGAATGCATATTAGTGATTTTCCTTGCTGTTGGAAATGAATATACTTGTGATGGTAATCATCCTCATGTGCCTTACATGCATGCTGGAAAGGAATCTGGGAAGGCCTCTGCCTTGGGTAGGCGTGAGCTTGTCGCCGGTCTCCGTTGGGACGGTTATGTCGGTATGGCATAGTAAGGTATAATGAGCGGTGATCCAGTTGATTGAAATATGTTTGTTATGCTAATCATGCAGGAATGCTTAAACATCCTGAGTCGACCATAGATCGAGTCTTGTTCCAAAGAACCCCATACTTGTTTCAGACTACCACTTGTCCCTGCCATACGTAGGGTGCAGTTCGATGAGTTGTCAACCCCTTTCCTAGCACACACCGTACAGAGAGGCCATGATGGAAGATACCAGAGGCATCCGGTAGGAATGCCATCTGACCTGGGGGCATGGGTGTTTCGGTTTTAGCCGAAGGGGTAGCTCCCCTAGTTTGCGCGCGGTATAAATTTTTTTTGATCCCATGCTACGTCGAGGTTGTAGCCTCCCCACTTAGAGTTTTGCTTGACAGTGTCGTGGGTGATTCCGGACACCGGTGAGTTAAGCTGGTGTGTGCAAGTCAGGTGTGTTTTTGACTAAAAGACCGTGGCGGGATTAGTCCCGATGGACTAAAGAAATCCGTTACTCGTGGGTAAAGAGTACACCCTCTGCAGAGATATTAAACCTATTCGAATAGCCGTGTCCATGGTTAAGGACTACGATGCATGTCAGGTCAAGTGTCGGTCTTAGTGTCGGTCTTCGGAGGAGAAACTGCTAAATCAAACTTGGATACCGACTTGTGACTAGTGAGGACCATGATATTATTTTGTTAAGGACTAACCGTTACATTATCTGAGTTATCAAGCATCCCTGAGAGGGTTCTACCTCCTGGATATTCATTGTGATATTTATATGCACTTTATGTGGTGTCATTTGAGACGCCCGACTGTGGCATGCTTGTTATTTATTTTTCTTTATAAGCCCTTTATGTGGTGTCGCTGAGACGCTGGACTGTGGCATGCTTGTTATTTATTTTTTCTTCATAAGCCCTTTATGTGGTGTCGTTGAGACGCCCGACTATGGCATGCTTGTTATTTATTTTACTTTATAAGCCCTTTATGTGGTGTTGCTGAGGCCTTGACTGTGGCATGCTTGTTATTTATCTTACTTTATAAGCCCTTTATGCGGTGTCGCTGAGACGCCTTGATCGTGGCATGCTGATATCTATTTTACCTTATAAGCCCTTTATGTGGCGTGGCTCAGACGCCCGACTGAGGCATGCTTGTTATTTACCACCATTTCGAGACGTCGCTTCAGACATCCGAATGGTGCATTTTATTTTCTCCTCTTTCATTTCATATTCTTGTTACATACAAATAACCTGTTTACATGCATCAGAGATTTTATTTTATGACTGACAATGTGATCATAGAATATTTCCGTGCATGATTATCATTTATATTATACCCGTGTTCATAATATTTGCGAGTACATTCAAAGTACTCACTGGCTTGTCCCTGGCTATTGTATTGGCCAGATTTCTTGCATGGAGAGGGGCATTGCGATGACCGCCCCGGAACCTAAGCAACGGCGACCGTAGCCTCGCGAAGATAGGAGTTATCCTGGTCAGCTGTTCCTTTGGGAAATGGAGTCCCATAGACACTGATGATCCACAAACCGCTTCCGCCATCAACCACTAGAAACCATTTG
Organism: Aegilops bicornis; assembly: GCA_021605145.1. Lineage (NCBI taxonomy): Eukaryota > Viridiplantae > Streptophyta > Magnoliopsida > Poales > Poaceae > Aegilops > Aegilops bicornis. Next base: position 23,297,287 of record CM038674.1, on the reverse strand, counting down.
TTGTACTCCCAGGCCAGAATGGTCTTGTACTACTTATATTTTGTATTTTGCTTGGAGTTTCTGTATCAAGTTGGTGCCTCATCAGCTAACAGTAATCCTGGGGCTGGTGAGCACAACGGCCATTTTCTGGAGTTTATTACCCGGAAAACCGGTCCCCACAAACTTGGTATCAGAGCCAGGCTGACCATTGGCTAATCCTATCTTAGCTAGGTCGAGAAACCTAGGAAAACCAACCCACCAGGCCCTAACCAAACACCAGCCAAGCTTCCCGTGCAAGATAGCCACCACCCCAATCCTTGCGATCCCAAACTTCTTCTTCATCCCAGACGAACACTTGAAGTCTCCCCCACCTCCACCTCCGGTAAGGATTCGCCCCCACAGGATCTTCATTGCCCGGAGCTTCGCCCTCGGTAACTGTCTTCACCACCCTCAAAGGTTTTTCCATTGGAGCCACCGTAGTCACCCCTGAGTTGGAGCAAGATGCGGAGAAGAAAGCGTCCCATCGTCGATTCTCCTAGTGGGTCGGGTCGCCGCCTGAGTGCACGGTAAAATTGCCGGTTTTCATTCTAATTTGGATCTAGTGTTTTTTTTCATGTTTTTTTATGTTTATTTCCTTCCCTATGTGGCATCATATGTTGTTTCTACTATATAGTGGTTGCGGGAGTCGCCAAAAAACATTTCGTAAGCATAGTCGGAACCACCGGATACCATGTCCATTCTTTCAGAATAAGCTCAGCGAGCACCCACCCGTTGCTGAGAGCATGAGCCTTCGCTAGTCGCAACATCAAAATTATGATCTCGCCGCTCATTTCAGGGTAGATCCAACAGGGTGTAGGGTAGGACATGCCCCACCCTAAGATCTAGGGCCAGCCAATATACCTATGTAAAAAAGGAAATAGACCAAAAGGCCAAGCCCAACTCACCCCAGGCCCCACCCTAGCAATCTGGTCTGATCTATCACCAGCTGTTTGACCGTAATTATTTTCCAATACTTATATTTAGGACGTGCTTACCATGATGATAAAAATAGTCTGAGTCGTACGTCCCACCAACTGCGGTCTAGTAGAATTAATGTTCTTCGTCTGTTCCGCCCCCACAATAAATGTGCCAAATTATTGATCAATAATGAAATTATTACATTCAACTCCTTTTTGTCCAATGGTGGGAGTGGGTTGGTGTGGCGAAAAGACATGACATTTATAGCTCGTAAGCCACCGCCGCTACTAAAGTGGGCGTGATTTGTGAAAAACACAAGGCCAAGGAAGGGGAAGGAAGAACCAGGGAGGGATGCGGTAACAACGGCGTTTCCCCCATTCTTTCTCCCATGGAGCTTTTCAAAATCCCATCGCAGCCACCGCCGCCACCCGTGATCGCGCTAAAACCTAGGCCTCTGCCACGTCACACCGCCGCCAAGAACCGACCCGCATTCCCCACCTGTCTTGCACCCACCCGAAGAGATACCGCTTCGCCCTCCCGCCCGCCTCCTCCTCTGTTTCAAGCGCCGTTGCTCGGGGCCTCCCTCCCCTCCACGGCCTGGCCGCTGGTGCTCCTTCTGCGCATTCCGGGGAGGGGAATGGCCGGGGGCTTGGGGTTCTGCACTAGGGCAGCGGTCCTCGGCCTCTGATTTTGGGGTTTTGTCGCCTCCGAAACGGTGCGTTCTTGCACGCGCTCGTTCGTGATTTCGATTTTCTTCCTTTGGCGTCGCGTAGTTGGTGGGGCCTTTCTAGTTTTGGATATTGGTTTCTATTTTATGGATTTTGGCTGGCGGATTTCCCCCCTGTATCTGACTGAATTTTTGTTCTGTGATTAACCGATGCCAGGTTCCTGAGCGATGGAATGGGGAACAGCCGACCGAGAGGGGCGCCTTCGACAAGCAGTGGGAGGAGCGGCGGCGTCTCGGGCCATAGAGAAGAAAGGCAGAAGAGCTATGACCGCGCGAGGGATGCGTAAGGGATGCGAGGGAGAAAGAGTAGTAAGCGTAAGGAACCCTAGCTTGTCCCCCGATTGGGGGTGAAGCCAGGAATCCAGGGAAACCATGTGGCATACGGCATGCGAATTTCCAGTAATGCCCTCGGTGGGCTGCACTGGACAACATCCCAACCACGGTCCCTCACATGCGCGAATCATGTACTCCTTAGTGCCGCACTAGACACCATCCATCGATGACTGCCGAAACGCATCGTAAAGTTGGACTTTATCATTCTAAAGTAGATCTTGTGTTTTTTGCATGTTTGTTAGGATTTCTATTTCCTTTTCTATCTACCGTCCTATCTTGTTTTTAGTATATAGTGGTTGCCGTAATGAGAGAAAACCTTCTTGTTTCATTTCGTTCCAATCCATCGTAGTATGAAAATTATTAATTTTCAAGGACACGCAGTATATAATTAACATGTATATGCTGGTGGAGCGCTTGTTAGTTACCCAGTGGTATGTACACTTCTAATTAACATTTTATGTATTTTAAAAATGTTAAATACATATATTATATAGTAGTTGCGGGAGTCACGGGAAAACCTTCCTGATGCATAGTCGGAACCACCCGATTCCATGTCCATTCTTTCGGCATAAGCTTAGGGAGCACCCACCCGTTGCTGAGAGCATGAGCCTTCACACGTCGCAACATCAAAAATATGATCTCTCCGCTCATTTCACGGTAGATCCAACAAGGTGTACCGTAAGATCTAAGGCCAGCCAATATACCTACCAAAAAGGGAAATAGACCAAAAGGCCCAGCCCAACTCACCTAGGCCCCACCCTAGCAATTTGGTCTGGTCTATCACCAGCTATTTGACCGTAATTATTTTCCAATACTATTATTAAGGCACGTGGTTACCGTCATGATAAAAATACTCTCACGGATACGTCCCACCAACTCCAGTCTAGTAGAATTAATGTCCTTCATCTTTTCCGCCCCCACAATAAATGCTCCCCAATTATTGCTCAATGATGATATTATTACATTCAAGTTCTTTCGGTCCAATGATGGGGGTGGGGTGGAGTGGGGGAGAGACCTGACATTTACAGCTCGAAGCCACCGCCGCTACTACGGTGGCCCATGATGAGATGGCCGAGGCGCGGGCAGAAGGGGAAGGAAGAGCCAGGGAGGGACATAGTAACAACGGCGTTTCCCCCTTCTTTCTCCCACTGGAGCTGCTCAAAACCCCATCGCCGCCGCTGCTAGCCACTTGCGATCGCGCTAAACCCTAGGCCTCCGTGGCTGTCACCGCCGCCGCGACCGGCCCGCATTCCTCGCTTGTCTTGTCCCGCCCGCAGCGATACCGCTTTGCTAGCCCGCCCGCCTCCTCCTCTGTTTCATGGGCCATCGCTCGGGGCCTCCCTCCCCTCCACCAGCCCAGCACGCCTTCCACTCATTCTGGGGAGGGGAATGGCTGGGGACTTGGGGTTCCGCACCTGGGCAGCGGTACTCGGCCTCTGAATTTTGCGGTTTTTTCTCCTCCGGACCGGTGTGTGCTTGCATGGTGCTCGTTGACGATTTTGATTTTCTTCCTTCGGCGTCGTGCAGTTGATGTGGCCTTTCCAGTTTGGGATTTTGGTTCCAATTTTATGTATTTTGACTGACGGATTTTTCCCCTATGTCTGACTGAATATTTGTTCTATGACTGACCGATGCTAGGTTCCTGAGCGCCGGAATGGGGAAAAGCCGGCCGAGAGTGGCGCCTTCAACAAGTAGTGGAACGTGGTGAACGGCAACGCGGAGGCCGTGACGGAAGCTCCCCGCTTGCAGCAGCATGGAGGGCCAGGCACGTTGGGTCCAAGGAGCACAGGTCGAAGCACATCTCTTGAAAAAAAAGGTCTCTATCCTCCTACTATCGCCAATTAATGCCAAGCTGAGGAGTGAGGCGTGGAGGAGCGGCGGCGGCTCGGGCCATAGAGAAGGAAGGCAGAGGAGCTACGACTGCGTGAGGGATGCGAGGGAGAAAGAGTAGTAAGCGGAAGATGGAACCCTAGCTTGTCCCCCAATTGGGAATGAGGCCAGGAATCCGGGGAAGCCATGTGGCATCGGGTATGTGAATTTCCAGTGATGCTCTCGGCGGGGGGCTGGAATCATAGGCGATAGTATGAGATTTTTAACGCTTGAGGGCCGCACTGGATAACATCTCAGCCATGGTCGCAGACAGGCGCGAATCGCAGACTCTCCTCCATAGTGCCGCACTAGATACCATCCCCCGATGGCTGCCGGAGCGTAGGGTAATGTTGAAGTTTTATCATTCTAAAGTAGACCTTGTGTTTTTTGCATGTTTGTTAGGATGTATATTTCCTTTTCTATCTACCTTCATATGTTGTTTTTAGTATATAGTGGTTGCCATAATAGCGAGAAAACCTTCTTGTTTCATTTCATTCCAATCCATAGTAGTATAGAAATTATTAATTTTCAATGACATGCAGTAAGTTATTGACATGTATATGCTGGTGGAGCCCTTGTTAGTTGCCAAGTAGTATGTACACTAGCAATTAACAATTTATGTATTTTAAAATGTTAAATACATATCATATAGGAGATTTGATGGACAGTTTTCGTAACAATTGATCTCCAAGAAAATTCATATATTCAAAATTTAACACTCCGACATTGAATGTGACATAAACATTAATCAGTAATTGCACGATCGATCGAGGTGACTGACTGTTCATGACTGCTTGTACATGCATTCCTTGCTACAAGGTCTTTTTATTTGAGACTCTACTTAAAACTCAGCTATAACATACCAACTCTTTTCCATAGCCCCAAACCCAATCCGCCACCCCAATGATCGCGATCCCAGGCTTCTTCTTCTTCATCCCAGACGAACACTTGAAGTCTTCGACGCCTCCACCTCCTGTGAGATTCACCTCCATAGGATCTTCATCGCCTGGAGCTTAGCCCTCCGTCACCGTCCTCACCACCCTCAAAGTTTTTTCCGTCGGTGCCACCATAGTCCCCCACCCCTTTGTTGGAGCAAGATGCAAGAGAGAGGCGTCTGTCGTAGATGCTCCTAGTGGACCGGGGCTCCGCCATAGTGCACGGTAAAATTGCCGATTTTTTCATTCTAATTCAGATCTGGTGTTTTTTCTTAATGTTTGTTATGATGTTTAGTTCCTTTCCTATGCGACATCATATGCCGTTTCTATTATATAGTGGTTGCAGGATTCATCGGAAAACCTCCCTGAAGCATAGTCGGAACCACCGGATTCCATGTCCATTCTTTCAGAATAAGCTTAGGGAGCACCCACCCGTTGCTGAGAGCATGAGCCTTTGCCCGTCGCAACATCAACAATATGATCTCGCTGCTCATTTCAGGGTAGATCCAACAGGGTGTAGTGTAGGACATGCCCCACCCTAAGATATTGGGCATGCCAATATACCTACAAAAAATGGAAATATACCAAAAGGCCAAGCCCAACTCACCTCGGCCCCACCCTTGCAAGTTGGTCAGATCTATCACATGTTGTCTGACCTTAATTATTTTCCAATAGTAATACTTAGGCACGTGCTTACCGTGATGATAAAATCTCGTGATACATCCCACCAACTCCGGTCTAGTAGAATTAATGTTCTTCATCTTTTTTGCCCCAAAATTCATGCACCAAAATTGCTGTTCAATAATGACATTATTACATACAACTCCTCTTGGTCCGATGGTGGGGGTGGAGTTGGGTGCAGTTGAGACCTGACATTTATTGCCCAAAAGCCACTGCCAGTACTACAGTGGCCCGTGATGAGACGGCCGTGGTGCAGGCAGAAGGGGAAGGAAAAGCCAGGGAGGGATGGGGTAACAACGGCGTTTCCCCCATTCTTTCTCCCATCGGAGCTGCTCAAAACCCCATCACAGCCACTGCCTGCCTCCCGCGATCACGCTAAACCTTATGCCTCCGTCGTCGTGACAACCGCGCGACCGGCCCTCATTCCCCACATGTCTTGTGTCCGCCCACAGATGTACCGTTCGCCTGCCCGCCCGCCTCCTCCTCCGTTTCACGCGCCATCGCCGAGGCCTCCCTTCCTTCCACGGGCCCAGCCGTTGGCGCGCCTTCTCTGGCGTTCTGGCGGGGAATGGCTGGGCTTGGGGATCTGCACCTGGGCAGCAGTCGTCGAGCCCTTTCATTTTTGGGGTTTTTTTGCCTCCGGACCGATGCGTGATCGCATGGCGCTCGTTCGCGATTTTGATTTTTCTCCTTCGGTGTCGAGCAGTTGGTGTGGCCTTTCCATTTTGTAATTTTGGTTCCTATTTTATGGATTTTGGCTAACGGATTATCCCCCTGTGTCTGACTGAATTTTTGTTCTATGACTGACCGATGCCAGGTTCCTGAGCGACGGAATGGGGAACAACCGGGCAAGTGGGGCGCCTTTGATAAGCAGCGGGAACATGGCAAGGGCCAATGCGGAGGCCGTGATGGAAGCTCCCCTCTCTCGGCAGCACGAAGGGCCAGAAAGTCTGGTCTGGGGAGCTCAGGTCAGAGCACATCTCTTGAAAAAGAAGTTCTCTATCCTCCTACTATCTCTAATTAATACCAAGAGGAGGAGTGAGGTGTGAAGGAGCGGTGATGGCTCGGGCCATAGAGAAGGAAGGCAGAGGAGCTACGACTGCGAGAGGGATGCGAGGGAGAAAGGGTAGTAAGCAGAAGATGGAACCCTACCTTGTACCCCGATTGGGGAAGAGGCCAGGAATCTGGGGAATCCATGTGGCATCGGGTATGCGAATTTCCAGTAATTTCCACGGTGAGGCGCTTGAATCACACGCGATAGCGCAGGGTAAAGTTGAAGTTTTATCATTCTAAAGTAGATCTTGTGTTTTATTGCATGTTTGTTAGGATGTCCATTGCCTTTTCTATGTACCGTCATATGTTGTTTTTAGTATATATTGGTTGCCGTATTCGCGAGAAAACCTTCTTTTTTCATTTCATTCCAATCCATCGTAGTATAGAAATTATTAATTTTCAATGACATGCAGTAAGTTATTGACATGTATATGCTGGTGGAGCCCTTGTTAGTTGGCAAGTGGTATGTACACTAGCAATTAACATTTTATATATTTAAAAAATGTTAAATACATATCACATAGGTGATTTTATGGACACTTTTTGTAACAATTGATTTCCAAGAAAATTCGTATTTTCTAAATTTAACACTCCGACATTGAATGTGTCATAATAATTAATCAGTAATTGCACGATCGATCAAGGTGACTTACTATTCACGAATTGTTGTACATGCATTCCTTGCTACATGGCCTTTTAATTGAGACAGACTATTTGTTTATGTACAGGGATGCACACAAGATATAGGATCTTTGGCCCCTCCCAGGCTTGGATCTTACGTGGTCCCCCCTCCCGCCTAGGCCCATCGCCAACCGTACTTAAAGGACTCGGCCGTAAATCCTTTTCGTACCAACTCTTTTGCATAGCCCCAAACCCTAGCCGCCAACCCAATCCTTGCGATCCCAAACTTCTTCTTCTTCATCTCGGACGAACACTTGATGTCTCCGCCGCCTCCACCTCCAGTGAGATTCGCCTCCACAGGATCTTCATTGCCCAGAGCTTCGCCCTCGGTAACCGTCCTCACCACCCTCAATGTTTTTTCCATTGGGGCTACCATAGTCACCCCTGAGTTGGAGCAAGATGCGCAGGAGAAAGCGTCCCATCGTCGATGCTCCTAGTGGGTCGGGTCGCCCTTTGAGTGCACGGTAAAATTGCCGCTTTTCATAATAATTTGTATCTAGTATTTTTTATTCATGTTTGTTATGATGTTTATTTCCTTTCCTATGTGGCATCATATGTTGTTTCTATTATATAGTGGTTGTTGGAGTCGCCAAAAAACCTTCCTTAAGCATAGTCGGAACCACAGGATTCAATGTCAATTCTTTCAGAATAAGCTCAGCGAGCACCCACCCGTTGCTGAGAGCATGAGCCTTTGCCCGTCGCAACATGAAAATTATGATCTCGCTGCTCATCTCAAGGTAGATCCAACAGGGTGTAGGGTAGGACATGCCCCACCCTAAGATCTAGGGCTAGCCAATAAACCTACATATAAAAGGAAATAGACCAAAAGGCCAAGCCCAACTCACCCCAAGGCCCACCCTAGCAATCTGGTCTGATCTATCACCAGCTGTTTGACCGTAATTATTTTCCAAAACTAATATTTAGGCACGTGCTTACCGTGATGATAAAAATAGTCCGAGTCATATGTCCTACCAAATCCGGTCTAGTAGAATTAATTTTCTTCATCTGAACCGCCCCCGCAATAAATGAACCCAATTATTGATCAATAATGACATTATTACATTCAACTCCTTTTGGTCCAATGGTGGGAGTGGGTTGGTGTGGCGAAAAGACATGACATTTACAGCTCAGAAGCCAGTGCCGCTACTGAAGTGGGCCGTGACGAGAAAACTGCGGTGCGGCAGAAGGGGAGGGAAGAACCAGGGAGTGTGACACCCCAAAAATTTTAACCTTGTTTTATTAATTAAAATTTTGCCAGGAAATTAAATTTTTATATTTCTGGATTTATTCTTGATTTCAGAGCCTCTCTTTTCCCTAAGTTGTGGAGTTTTCACCCCTAGTAAAAGCTTTCCAATTATTTTTGGACTTGTTTACCCTCTCAAATAAAACAATTCTTTTATCAATGGGATTATCTATATAGCTATTTTTTCCCTGAGCTTTATTTCTCTAAATTGGTTTTTCATAAGTTTCAGGGTACCATTTGCACTATAACCCTTTGATAAATTCATTTAAAATCCCACCAAAATTTGGAGATGTCATGTGATGTCTCTAAATCACTTTTATGCAAAAGATATTTCATTCATTGAATATTTTGAGCTCTACACCAAATTTTCAAATCTGGTCCAATGAGCAGTTTTACACTACAACTCATTTAAATGCTTCTTTCTAGCCTCCACCAAAATTATGGGATGCTGGTAGTAGCTTATGATTCAACTTTATGCAAAAACCCAGTGATGTTATTTGAAATTTTGAGTGAATCAACCTCATCTTCATTCTGGTCCAACATGATGGTTTGTACAACATCCATATTCTTGCTTGCTTTTTGGCCCTTGATTCTTTACCCTGCTTGTAGACCACCCTACAAAACCCCTAAGTCCAGGAGCATGCACTCTTTGTGACATTTTTGGTCCATGTAATGGTGCCATTTACTCCCTGCCCAGAATTGAAGTTTTTCAAAACTTGCACTAGCAAGTTTCTTCATTTGGCAAACTAACCTCACCACCCTTTCTTTCATCTAAAGAGACCCCACTCTGGGAGATTTGGCCACTCCAAGAACTGCCTAGGAGCCTTTGGCATTTTTCCAAACACCTTGAGAGCGTGGACAGATTTGGCATGAGTTTTTGTTTACATTATGAACTTGACCCCCTGACCAGACCAGCATGTCCCATGGTTTTTCCCTAGCCTATAACCCCACCCTGCTAACCCTCTTGCAGTTTAGAGCCCCCTAACATGCCTTAGCATTCTGTCGAGCACGTTCCGTGCGTGCTCTGGGCACGCCCAGAGCGCGAGCGGAGCACGCGTTTTGCACGTGCCAAGACCGAGCCGCCGCGTCTCGCCCCGCACTCACTCTGGTTCGTGGCCGACCGCAGCCAGCACGCCACGTCCCCTGCTGCTCCCCACGAGCACCACAACCCTCGCCACGTCTCCGGCAGGCCAGCAGCTAGCCGCCAATGCCGCCCGACAGCCCCTGCAATGGCCAGCGCCGCCCGAGCCACGCCCGCTCGCCAGCTCGCCCTTGGAGCAGTACCCACTCGTCCGCTAGCTCCTGCCGCCATCCCCAGCCTCGCCATGATGCCTGCAAGCTACAGAACGTCGGTCGTCGACGAGCTCATCCACCGCCGCCGCGAACCGACGTGGGAGCGCTATAAAAGGAAGCCCCTCGAGCCCTCCGAGCATGGAAGCAGCCTCAAAATCACCCCCTTCGTTTCCCCGTGGCAGCCAGTCGACCCGGGGAGGTTTTCTTCCCCGTCTCCGGCAACTCCTGCCGCCGCCATAGCCCCGGCCATTCCGGCGCCACCAGGACCTCCCCCTCTCCACTCTCTCCACCAGAAGCTCTCTCTTCCTCCCGTGAACCTTCCCCCCTGCTCGATTTTGATCGGGAACCACCGCAGCCCAAAACCACTTTGCTCCCGAGGTCTCCTCCGCCGCGAAACTCACCGTCGGCGACTCCCTCCACCCTCGCCGACCCAACGACCAGCGGGAGGACCGCCCCGGTCTTGCGGATCCATCCCGATCCTCTGGAGCCCGCGGGGAGCAGCCATCCGCCGGCGTTGATCGCCGTCGCCTCGCCTCCGTTCGGGCAGAGGAAGAGGAGGGAGAGATGGACTGGTCAAACCTGACCAGTGGGCCCCCTGGACCCACTGTCAGTGACCCGTCCAGTCCACGTGGGTTAAGTGAAGACGTAAATCTCAAATTACGTCTTCGACGTGTACCGGTTCGAAGCGTTTTCTTTTCTTTTTCTGTTTTATTTAAAAACCAAGGATTTGACTAAATTTTGACTGGCTATAACTTTTTAAATATAACTCCAAATGAATTGATTCTTTTTCCTACATATCTCAAATTCTGTCTAGTTTATTTTAAGATTTATTTGAAAAAAATTCAAACAACTTTTTTGTGCTGTTTTGAATTTGTGTGTTAATTCCAATATTTTCAAAATAGGATTTGTTGGAGAGGAGAAGACTTTCAAAAGTTTTGGAGAGCACCCCACCTCTCCACACCTTGAAGGCAAGCATCCTGAACCATGGCATAATATATTTGGTGTGTTAGTTGACGCGTTATAACAACACCTTGCATCGGAAAAAGCTCGTTATTTTATGTGGTGATGTGATCTTTTGCATGAATGCATATTAGTGATTTTCCTTGCTGTTGGAAATGAATATACTTGTGATGGTAATCATCCTCATGTGCCTTACATGCATGCTGGAAAGGAATCTGGGAAGGCCTCTGCCTTTGGTAGGTGTGAGCTTGTCGCCGGTCTCCGTTGGGACGGTTATGTCCAGTATGGCATAGTAAGGTATAATGAGCGGTGATCCTGTTGATTGAAATATATTTGTTATGCTAATCATGCAGGGAATGCTTAAACCTCCTGAGTCGACCATAGATCGAGTCTTGTTCCAGTAACCCCCATACTTGTTTCGTACTACCACTTGTCCCTGCCATACGTGCGGTACAGTTGAGTAAGTTGTCAACCCCTTTCCTAGCACACACCATACAGAGAGGCCATGATGGAAGATACCGGAGGCATCCGGTAGGCATGCCATCTGACCCGGGGGCATGGGTGTTTCGGTTGTAGCCGAAGGGGTAGCTCCCCTAGTTTGCACGCGGTATAATTTTTTTTTGATCCCATGCTACGTCGAGGTTGTAGCCTCCCCACTTAGAGTTTTGCTTGACAGGTGTCGTGGGTGATTCCAGACACCGGTGAGTTAAGCTGGTGTGTGCAAGTCAGGCGTGTTTTTGACTAAAAGACCGTAGACGGAATTAGTCCCGATGGACTAAAGAAATCCGTTACTCGTGAGTAAAGAGTACACCCTCTACAGAGATATTAAACCTATTCGAATAGCCGTGTCCATGGTTAAGGACTACATTCTAGGTCAGGTCAAGTGTCGGTCTTAGTGTCGGTCTTCGGAGGAGAAACTGCTAAATCAAACTTGGATACCGACTTGTGACTTGTGAGGACCATGATTATTATTTTGTTAAGGACTAACCGTTATATTATCTGAGTTATCGAGCATCCACGAGGGTTCTACCTCCTGGATATTCATTGTGATATTTATAAGCCCTTTATGTGGTGTCGCCGAGACGCCTTTGACCGTAACATGCTTGTTATTTATTTTACTTTATAAGCCCTTTATGGTGTCGCTGAGACGCCCGACTGTGGCATGCTTGTTATTTATCTTACTTTATAAGCCCTTTATGCGGTGTCGCTGAGACGCCTGACTATGGCATGCTGATATCTATTTTACCTTATAAGCCCTTTATGTGGCGTCTCTCAGACGCCCGACTGAGGCATGCTTGTTATTTACCATCATTTCGAGACGTCGCTTCAGACATCCGAATGGTGCATTTTGTTTTCTCCTCTGTCATTTCATATTCTTGTTACATACAAATAACCTGTTTACATGGATCAGAGATTTTATTTTATGACTGACAATGTGATCATAGAATATTTCCGTGCATGATTATCATTTATATTATACCCGTGTTCATAATGTTTGCGAGTACATTCAAAGTACTCACCGGCTTGTTCGTGGCTATTGTGTTGGCCATATTTCTTGCATGGAGAGGGGCGTTGCGATGACCGCCCCGGAAACTAAGCAACGGAGACCGCAGCCTCGCGATGATAGGAGTTATCCTGGTCAGCTGTTCCTGTGGGAAATGGAGTCCCATAAACACTGATGATCCACAAACCACTTCCGCCATCAACCACTAGAAACCATTTGTTGTACTCCCAGGCCAGAATGGTCTTGTACTACTTATATTTTGTATTTTGCTTGGAGTTTCTGTATCAAGTTGGTGCCTCATCAGCTAACAGTAATCACAGGGCTGGTGAGCACAACGGCCATTTTCTCGAGTTTATTACCGGAAAACCGGTCCCCCTAAACTTGGTATCGAGCCAGGCTGACCATTGGCTAATCCTATCTTAGCTAGGTCGAGAAACCTAGGAAATCCAACCCACCAGGCCCTAACCAAACACCAGCCAAGCTTCCCGCGCAAGATAGCCACACAGTGACCCCGACACTTTTGGCAGTCGGTGCCCAACCTATCAGCCTAGCCTGTCGATCACGCGCCAGTGACCGACACATAATCTGTCTTATTCGCCAGCGTGCGAAGGAAGACTCCGTCCCCCTTTTCTATAAAAGGGCACACTAGCCTCAACCCAGCACAACACAATCCTCTTTCCCAAACCAAGCCAAAATGCCTGGTCCCGTCGTGCACAATGAGACCACAGCAACCAACCTTGGAAGTTTTGTGACCGTGCTAGCCAACCTCACCCGCCGTGCCTTTGCATTAGAATAGCCTCCCGAATATGTAGTGTACCAAGGGTCCGTGAGCGGTGAAAGCCGTCAATCCTGGGCCACGGTGCACGTCTATGGTAGGGGTCTATCGCCAGAACGCCCCTACAGGTTCACCGGAAGGACAACTTCCTTTGAGCTACAAGCCATCCAACTAGCTGCTCGAGAAGCTATAGTTCAACTTCGGCATTTGTCGCCCAGAGTTAACTGTCGCTCGTTCTGCTACTACCCCAGCCGTGAAGGGTATGGTAGACCACCCCAAGTTGCCAACGGAGATCACGAGACGGACCCTGCATTGTTGCATCTGGTGCGCTATGTAAATGCACTAGAAGGACTATTCGATCAAATCACCATTGATCTGATCGCAGCTCGTGCAGAGCTGATTCGCCAAGCCCGGCAAGAAGAGAAGATGAGCTCGACGCCGACAACCCTGTCAGATCGTTTCGGACAACTGATCGAGACCATGAGGTTAGCCCCAGCCATCAACCAAAATACCTTGATGACCCTGTATGCTTCGTCGCCTTTTGGGAACACACTCCAGCGGGATTGTGGCCAACAATCTCCGTGATGGTCATCATAGCTACCCCGACCCTGCAGTCCCTCAACCCCCTCCAGCTAATCCTGACAGTGAGAACCGTGGAGAAACCCGGCGTCCATAAGGCAAGCCCGCTTAGATATTAACGAGGTAGACTGAGTCACCCGAGCAGTACCGAGTCTTAGTAGGTCCTCGCCTTGTAACTGTGTGATCCTGTATCGCCGTAATTAAATACTGTTTGCCTGTGCACCCCTATTTTTGTTATAGCCATGCATGAGTTTGTTGATGTGCGATTGCATTTTTAATCCCAAGCGTAGCTGCCAAAGACCAACCTCGACAACCCAAGTTTGTGCTATGAATAAACCTTTTTGGTTTCAGCTAACAGGAATGATATTATCAAAACAACCCTTAACAAATCTCGAGGACGAGATTTTTCTTAAGGGGGGTAGTGTTGTGACACCCCAAAATTTTTAACCTTGTTTTATTAATTAAAATTTTGCCAGGAAATTAAATTTTTATTTTTCTGGATTTATTCATGATTTCAGCCTCTCTTTTCCCCTAAGTTGTGGAGTTTTCACCCCTAGTAAAAGCTTTCCAATTATTTTTGGACTTGTTTACCCTCTCAAATAAAACAATTCTTTTATCAGTAGTATTATCTATATAACTATTTTTTCCCTGAGCTTTATTTCTCTAAATTGGTTTTTCATAAGTTTGTGGTACCATTTGCACTACAACCCTTTGATAAATTCATTTAAAAATCCCACCAAAATTTGGAGATGTCATGTGATGTCTCTAAATCACTTTTATGCAAAAAGATATTTCATTCATTGAATATTTTGAGCTCTACACCAAATTTTCAAATCTGCTCCAATCAGCAGTTTTACACTACAACTCATTTAAATGCTTCTTTCTAGCCTCCACCCAAATTATGGGATGCTGGTAGTAGCTTATGATTCAACTTTATGCAAAAAACCCAGTGATGTTATTTGAAATTTTCAGTGAATCAACCTCATCTTCATTCTGGTCCAACATGATGGCTTGTACAACATCCATATTCTTTCTTGCTTTTTGGCCCTTGATTCTTTCCCCTGCTTGTAGACCACCCTACAAAACCCCTAACTCCAGGAGCATGCATTCTTTGGGACATTTTTGGTCCATGTAATGGTGCCATTTACTCCCTGCCAGAATTGAAGTTTTTCAAAACTTGCACTAGCAAGTTTCTTCATTTGGCAAACTAACCTCACCACCCTTTCTTTCATCTAAAGAGACCCCACTATGGGAGATTTGGCCACTCCAAGAACTGCCTAGGAGCCTTTGGCATTTTGTCAAACACCTTGAGAGCGTGGACAGATTTGGCATGAGTTTTTGTTTACATTATGAACTTGACCCCTGACTGCACCAGCATGTCCCATGGTTTTGCCCTAGCCTATAACCCCACCCTGCTAACCCTCTTGTGGTTTAGAGCCCCTAACATGCCTTAGCATTACGTCGAAACACGTTCCTGCATGCTGCAAACACGCCCAGGCCAGAGCCGAGCACGCGTTTTGCACGTGCCAAGACCGAGCCGCCGCGTCTCGCCCCGCACTCACTCTGGTTCGTGGCCGACCGCAGCCAGCATGCCACGTCCCCTGCTGCTCCCCACGAGCACCACAGCCCTCGCCACGTCTTCAGCAGGCCAGCAGCTAGCCGCCAATGCCGCCCGACGGCCCCTGCAATGGCCAGCGCCGCCCGAGCCACGCCCGCTCGCCAGCTCGCCCTTGGAGCAGTACCCACTCGTCCGCTAGCTCCTGCTGCCATCGCCACGATGCCTGCAAGCTAAAGAACGTCGGTCGCCGACGAGCTCATCCACCGCCGCCGCGAACCGACGTGGGAGCGCTATAAAAGGAAGCCCCTCGAGCCCTCCGAGCACGAAAGCAGCCTCAAAATCACGCCTTCGTTTCCCGTGGCAGCCCGATGCGACCGGGAGGTTTTCTTCCCGTCTCGGCAACTCCTGCCGCCGCCACAGCCCGGCCATTCCGGGCGCCACCAGGACCTCCCCTCTCCACTCTATCCACGAAGCTCTCTCTTCCTCCGTGAACCTTCCCCTGCTCGATTTTGATCGGGAACCACCGCAGCCCCAAAACACTTTGCTCGAGGTCTCCTCCGCCGCGAAACTCTCCGTCGGCGACTCACTCCACCCTCGCCGACCCAACGACCACCGGGAGGACCGCCCCGGTCTTGCGGATCCATCCCGACCCTCTGGAGCCCACGGGGAGCAGCCATCCGCCGGCGTTGATCGCCGCCGCCTCGCCTCTGTTCGGGCAGAGGAAGAGGAGGGAGAGATGGACTTGTCAAACCTGACTAGTGGGCCCCCTGGACCCACTGTCAGTGACCCCGCCCCAGTCCACGTGGGTTAAGTGAAGACGTAAATCTCAAAGTACGTCTTCGACGTGTACCGGTTCGAAGCGTTTTCTTTTCTTTTTCTGTTTTATTTAAAAACCAAGGATTTGACTAAACTTTGACTGGCTATAACTTTTTAAATATAACTCCAAATGAATTGATTCTTTGTCCTAAATCTCTCAAATTCTGTCTAGTTTATTTCAAGATTTATTTGAAAAAATTTCAAACAACTTTTTTGTGCTGTTTTGAATTTGTGTGTTAATTCCAATATTTTCAAAATAGGATTTGTTGGAGAGAGGAGAAGACTTTCAAAAGTTTTGGAGAGCACCCCACCTCTCCACACCTTGAAGGCAAGCATCCTGAACCATGGCATAATATTTTTGGTGTGTTAGTTGACGCGGTTATAACAACACCTTGCATCGGAAAAGCTTCGTTATTTTATGTGGTGATGTGATCTTTTGCATGAATGCATATTAGTGATTTTCCTTGCTGTTGGAAATGAATATACTTGTGATGGTAATCATCCTCATGTGCCTTACATGCATGCTGGAAAGGAATCTGGGAAGGCCTCTGCCTTGGGTAGGCGTGAGCTTGTCGCCGGTCTCCATTGGGACGGTTATGTCCGGTATGGCATAGTAAGGTATAATGAGCGGTGATCCAGTTGATTGAAATATGTTTGTTATGCTAATCATGCAGGGAATGCTTAAACATCCTGAGTCGACCATAGATCGAGTCTTGTTCCAGTAACCCCCATACTTGTTTCGTACTACCACTTGTCCCTGCCATACGTAAGTGCAGTTCAGTAAGTTGTCAACCCCTTTCCTAGCACACACCGTACAGAGAGGCCATGATGGAAGATACCGGAGGCATCCGGTAGGAATGCCATCTGACCCGGGGGCATGGGTGTTTCGGTTTTAGCCGAAGGGGTAGCTCCCCTAGTTTGCGCGCGGTATAATTTTTTTTTGATCCCATGCTACGTCGAGGTTGTAGCCTCCCCACTTAGAGTTTTGCTTGACAGGTGTCGTGGGTGATTCCAGACACCGGTGAGTTAAGCTGGTGTGTGCAAGTCAGGTGTGTTTTTGACTAAAAGACCGTAGACGGGATTAGTCCCGATGGACTAAAGAAATCCGTTACTCGTGGGTAAAGAGTACACCCTCTGCAGAGATATTAAACCTATTCGAATAGCCGTGTCCATGGTTAAGGACTACGATGCGTGTCAGGTCAAGTGTCGGTCTTAGTGTCGGTCTTGGAGGAGAAACTGCTAAATCAAACTTGGATACCGACTTGTGACTAGTGAGGACCATGATATTATTTTGTTAAGGACTAACCGTTACATTATCTGAGTTATCAAGCATCCCTGAGAGGGTTCTACCTCCTGGATATTCATTGTGATATTTATATGCCCTTTATGTGGTGTCGCTGAGACGCCCGACTGTGGCATGCTTGTTATTTATTTTACTTTATAAGCCCTTTATGTGGTGTCGCTGAGACGCCCGACTGTGGCATGCTTGTTATTTAATTACTTTAAAAGCCCTTTATGTGGTGTCGCTGAGACGCCGATTGTGGCATGCTTGTTATTTATTTTACTTTATAAGCCCTTTATGTGGTGTTGCTGAGACGCCCGACTGTGGCATGCTTGTTATTTATCTTACTTTATAAGCCCTTTATGCGGTGTCGCTGAGACGCCCGACTGTGGCATGCTGATATCTATTTTACCTTATAAGCCCTTTATGTGGCGTGGCTCAGACGCCCGACTGAGGCATGCTTGTTATTTACCACCATTTCGAGACGTCGCCTGCACATCCGAATGGTGCATTTTATTCTCCTCTTTCATTTCATATTCTTGTTACATACAAATAACCTGTTTACATGCATCAGAGATTTTATTTTATGACTGACAATGTGATCATAGAATATTTCCGTGCATGATTATCATTTATATTATACCCGTGTTCATAATATTTGCGAGTACATTCAAAGTACTCACTGGCTTGTCCCTGGCTATTGTATTGGCCAGATTTCTTGCATGGAGAGGGGCATTGCGATGACCGCCCCGGAACCTAAGCAACGGGCGACCGTAGCCTCGCGAAGATAGGAGTTATCCTGGTCAGCTGTTCCTTTGGGAAATGGAGTCCCATAGACACTGATGATCCACAAACCGCTTCCGCCATCAACCACTAGAAACCATTTGTTGTACTCCCAGGCCAGAATGGTCTTGTACTACTTATATTTTGTATTTTGCTTGGAGTTTCTGTATCAAGTTGGTGCCTCATCAGCTAACAGTAATCCTGGGGCCGGTGAGCACAACGGCCATTTTCTGGAGTTTATTACCCGGAAAACCGGTCCCCACAGGGAGGGATGCGATAACAACGGCATTCCCCCCATTCTTTCTCCTATGGAGCTTCTCAAAACCCCATCCCAGCCACCGCCCGCCACCCATGACCGAGCTAAACCCTAGGACTCTGCCGCCGTCACCGCCGCCGCAACCGACCCGCGTTCCCCACCTGTCTTGCACCCACCCGAAGAGATACACCTTCGCCTTCCCGCCCGCCTCCTCCTCTTGTTGAAGCGCCGTTGCTCGGGCCTCCTCCCCTCGACAGCCTGGCCGTTGGCGATCCTTCGCGCATTCCAAGGAGGGAATGGCGGGGCTTGGTTCTGCACCTGGGCAGCAGTCCTCGGCGTCTGATTTTGGGGTTTTTCGCCTCCAAACAGTGCGTGCTTGCATGGCGCTGCTCGTGATTTCGATTTTCTTCCTACAACGTCGCGCAGTTGGTGTGGCCTTTCCAGTTTGGGATATTGGTTCCTATTTTATGAATTTCAGCTGACGGATTTTCCCCCCAGCATCTGACTGAATTTTTGTTCTGTGACTAACCGATGCCAGGTTCCTGAGCGATGGAATGGGGAACAGGCGACCGAGAGGGGCGCCTTCGACAAGCAGAGGGAGGAGCGGTGGCGTCTCGGGCCATAGAGAAGGAAGGCAGAGGAGCTACGACCGTGTGAGGGATGTGCAAGGGATGCGAGGGATAAAGAGTTGTAAGCGTAAGATGGAACTCTAGCTTGTCCCCCAATTGGGGATGAGGCCAGGAATCCGGGGAAACCATGTGGCATACAATATGCAAACTTCCAGTAATGCCCTCGGTGGGGAGCTGGAATCATAGGCGATGGCACAAGATTTTTACCGCTGAAGGGCCGCACTGGACAACATCCGAACCACGGTTCCTCACATGCGCGAATCACGTACTCCTTAGTGCCGCACTAGACACCATTTGCCGATGACTGCAGGAACACAACGTGAAGTTGATGTTTTATCATTCTAAAGTAGATCTTGTGTTTTTTTGCATGTTTGTTAGGATTTCTATTTCCTTTTCTATCTACCTTCCTATCTTGTTTTTAGTATATAGTGGTTGCCGTAATCGCAAGAAAACCTTCTTGTTTCATTTCGTTCCAATCCATCGTAGTATAGAAATTATTAATTTTCAATGACATGCAGTATGTAATTAACATGTATATGCTGGTGGAGCCCTTGTTAGTTACCAAGTGGTATGTACACTTGCAATTAACATTTTATGTATTTCAAAAATGTTAAATACATATCATATAAGAGAATTGATGACCACTTTTTGTAACAATTAGTTTCCAAGAAAATTCATATTTTCTAAATTTAACACTCCAACATTGAATGTGGCATACTTAATAATAAGTAATTGCACGATCGATCGAGGTGACTTACTATTCACGACTTCTTGTAGATGCATTCCTGGCTACAGTGCCTTTTTATTTGAGACATACTATGTGTTTATGTACAGGGATGCACACAAGATATAGGATCTTGGGTCCCTCCCAGGCTTGGGGCTTACGCGGGCCCCCTCCCGCCTCGGCCCAGAGCCAACCCTACTTAAAAGACTTGGCTATAAATCCTTTTCATACCAACTCTTTACCATAGCCCCAAACCCTAATCCTCGTGATCCCTGACCTCTTCTTCTTCATCATCCCAGACAAACACTTGAATTCTCCGACGCCTCCACCTCCGGTAAGGATTCGCCTCCACAGGATCTTGATCGCCCGGAGCTTCGCCCTCGGTTACCATCCTCACCACCTTCAAATTTTTCTCCATCGGTGCCACCATAGACCACCTTGAGATGGAGCAAGATGCGCAGGAGAAAGCGTCATGTCCTCGAAGCTCCTAGTGGATCGGGACGCCGCTGTAGTGCACGATAGAATTGCCGATTTTCCATTATAATTTGGATCTAGTGTTTTTTTTCATGTTTGTTATTATGTTTATTTTCTTTCCTACGCGGCATCATATGATGTTTCTATTATATAGTGGATGCGGGAGTCACCGGAAAACCTTCCTGAAGCATAGTCGGAACCACCCAATTTTATGTTGATTGTTTCAGCATAAGCTCAATGAGCACCCACCCATTGCTTAGAGCATTAGCCTTTTCCTGTCACAACATAAAAAAATATGATCTCACCGCTCATTTCTGGGTAGATCAAACAAGTTATAGGGTAGGACATGCCCCACCCTAAGATCTAGATCCAGCTAATATATCTACCAAAGAAGGTAATAGACCAAAAGGCCTAGACCAACTCACCTCGGTCCTACCCTAGTAATCTGGTCTGATCTATCACCAGCTGTTTGACCGTAATTATTTTCCAATACTAATATTTAGGCACATGCTTACCGTGATGTCAAAAATACTCGACGGATCGTCCCACCAACTCCAGTCTAGTAGAATTAATGTCCTCAGCCTTTTCTGCCCCCACAATAAATGCATCACAATTATTGCTCAATAATGACATTATTACATTCAACTCCTTTAGGTCCAATGCTGGGGGTGGGGTGGGGTGGGGAGAGACTAGACATTTACAGCTTAGAAGCCACTGCTGCTACTACCATGCCCGTGACGAGACGGTCGCGGCGCGGGCAGAAGGGGAAGGAAGAGCCAGGGAGGGACATGATAACAACGGCGTTTGCCCCTTTCTTTCTCCCACTGGAGCAGCCCAAAATCCAACCACAGTCGCTGCCTGCCACCCACGATCGCGCTAAACCATAGACCTCCGTTGCCTTCACCACCACCGCGACCGACCCGCATTCCCCGCCTGTCTTGCACGCACCCGTAGAGATACCGCTTCGCCCGCCCGCCCGCCACCTCCTCTGTTTAACGAGCCATCGCTCGGGGCCTCCATCCCCTCTGTGGGCCCAACCACCGGTGTGCCTTCGTTCCTGGGAGGGGAATTGTCAGGGGCTTGGGGTTACGCACCTGCGAAGCAGTCATCGGCCTCTGATTTTGGGGGCTTTTCGCCTCTGGACTGCTGCATGCACGCACGATGCTCATTCATGATTTCGATTTTCTTCCTTCAGCGTCGCGCAGTTGGAGTGGCCTTTCCACTTTGGGATTTCGGCTGACGGGTCTTTTCCTCTGTGTCTGACTTATTTTTTTCTGTGATTGACTGATGCCAGGTTTCTGCGCAATCTAATGGGGAACAGCCGGCCGAGAGGGCTCCTTCGACAAGCAGTGGGAACTTGGTGAGGGGAAACATGGAGGCCGTGACGGAAGCTCCCTTCTTGCGGTAGCACGGAGGGCCAGGCGTGTTGGGTCCAGGGAGCCCGGGTTAGAGCACATCTCTTGAAAAAAAGGTGTCTATCCTCCGACTATCTCCAATTAATGCCAAGAGGAGGAGTGACACGCGAAGGAGCGGTCATGCTCGGGGCATAGAGAAGGAAGGCAGAGGAGCTATCACTGCGCGTGGGATGCGAGGGAGAAAGAGTAGTAAGCGGAAGATGGAACCCTATCTTGTCCCCCAATTGGGGATGATGCCAGGAATCCGGGGAAGTCATGTGACATCGGGTATGTGAATTTCCAGTAATGCCCTCGGCGGGGCGCTGGAATCACAGGCGATGGCACGGGATTTTTACCGCCGGAGGGCCACACTGGACCACATCGCAACCACGGTCACTGACAAGCGCGAATCCTGGATTCCACCATAGTGCCGCACTAGACACGATCCCCCAATGGCTGCCGGAGCGCATGGTAAATTTGAAGTTTTATCATTCTAAAGTAGATCTTGTGTTTTTTGCATGTTTGTTAGTATGACTATTTCCTTTTCAATCAACTGTCACATGTTGTTTTTAGAATATAGTGCTTGTCGTGTCATGAGAAAACCTTCTTGTTTCATTTCATTCCAATCCTTCGTAGTATAGACATTTTTTAAATCTCAGTGACTGCAGTAAGTTATTGACATGTATATGCTGGTGGAGCCCTTGTTAGTTGCCAAGTGGTATGTACACTAGAGATTAACATTTTATGTAGTTTAAAAATGTTAAATACATATCATATAGGAGATTTGATGGACACTTTTTGTAACAATTGATTTCCAAGAAAATTCATATTTTCTAAATTTAACACTCCAACATTGAGTGTGGCATACTCATTAATCAATAATTGCTTGATCGATCGAGGAGACTTAATATTCGCAAATTCTTGTACATGCATTCCTGGCTACAGACTATGTGCTTATGTACAGGGATGCACACAAGAAATAGGATCTTGGGCCCCTCCCAGGCTTGGGGCTTATGCGGCCCCCCTGCGCCTAGGCCATGAGCCTACCCTAGTTGAAAACTCGGGTATAAATCATATTCATACCAACGCTTCTCCATAGCCCCAAACGCTAGCCGCCACCCCAATCCTCGCGATCCCAGATTTCTTCTTCTTCGTCCGAAACGAACACTTGAAGTCTCCGATGCCTCCACCTCCGTTAAGGATTCACCACAGGATCTTCACCGCCCGGAGCTTCGCCCTCGGTCACCGGCCTCACCACCCTCAAAGTTTTTTCCATCGGTGCCATCATAGTCCCTCCTGAGTTGGAGCAAGATGCGTTGCAGAAAGCATCCTGTCGTCGATGCTCCTAGTGGATCGGGACGCCGCTATAGTGAATCGTAAAATTGCCGCTTTTTCATTCTAATTTGGATCTAGTGTTTTTCTTTCATGTTTGTTATGATGTTTAGTTTCTTTCCTATGCCACATCATATGTTGTTTCTAGTATATATTTGTTGCGGGAGTCGCTGGAAAACCTTCCCGAGGCATAGTCGAAACCACCTGATTCCATGGCCATTCTTTCAGCATAAGCTCAGCGAGCACCCACCCGTTGCTGAGAGCATAAGCCTTCGTCCGTCGCAACATCAAAAAATGATCTCACCGCTCATTTTAGGGTAGATCCACCAAGGTGTAGGGTAGGACATGCCCCACCCTAAGATGTAGGGCCAGCCAATATACCTACCAAAAGAAGGAAATAGACCAAAACGCCAAGCCTAACTCACCTCGGCCGCCCTAGCAATCTGGTCTGATCTACCACTAGCTGTTTGACCATAATTATTTTCCAATACTAATATTTAGGCACGTGCTTACCGTGGTGATAAAAATACTCTGACCGATAGGTCCCACCAACTCGGTCTAATAGAATTAATGTCATTCGTCTTTTCTGCCCCCATAATAAATGCGCCAAAATTATTGCTCAATAATGACATTATTACATTCAACTACTTTTGGTCCAATGGTGGGGGTGGGGTGCGGTGTGGAGAGACATGACATTTACAGCTCAGAAGCCACTACCGCTACTACAGTGGCCCATGACGAGATGGCCGCAGTGTGGGCAGTAGGGGAAGGAAGAGCCAGGAAGGAACACAGTAATAACGGCGTTTCCTTCTTTCTCCCACCGGAGCTGCTCAAAACCCCATCGCGGCCGCCGCACGCCACCCGCAATCATGCGAAACCCCAGGCCTCCGTCGCCGTCACCGCCACCGCGACTAGCCCTCATTCCCCACTTATCTTGCACCCACCCGCAGAGATAACGCTTTGCCCGCCCGCCCGCCTCCTCCTATGTTTCGCACGTCGTCGCTTGGGGCCACCCTCTCTTCCGTGGGCCTATCCGTCGGCCCCTTCCGCTCGTTTTGTGGAGGGGACTGGCCAGAGGCTATAGGTTCCGCACCTGGCCAGCGGTCCTCGACCTCCGATTTTTGTGGGTTTTTTGCCTCCGGACAGGTGTGTGCTCGCACATAACTCGTTCGCGATTTTGACTTCTTCCTTCGGCGTCGTGCAGTTGGTGTGGCCTTTCCAGTTTAGGATTTTGGTTCCTATTTTGTGGATTCTGGCTGATAAATTATTGCCCTTTGACTGACTGGATTTTTGTTCTATGGTGACCGATGCCGAGTTCACGAGGGACGGAATGGGGAACAACCAGACGAGAGGCGAGCCTTTGACAAGCAGTGGGAACGTGGCGAGAGGCAACGCGGAGGCCGTGACAGAAGTTCCCCACTTGTGGCAGCATGGAGGTCCAGGCACGTCGGGGCTGGGGAGCCTTGGTCGGAGCACATCTCTTGAAAAAAAAGGTATGTATACTCCTACTATCTTCAATTAATGCCAAGAGGAGGAGTGAGGCGCGGAGGAGCAATGGCGGCTCGGGCCGTATACAAGGAAGGCAGAGGAGCTACGACTGCAAGGGATGCAAGAGGGATGAAAGGTAGAAAGAGTACTAAGCAAAAGATGGAATCCTAGCATGTCCGTCAATTGGGGACGAGGCCAGGAATGTGGGGAAGCCATGTGGCATCTGGTATGCGAATTTCCAGTAATGACCTCGGCGGGGCGCTGGAATCACAGGCGATGGCATGAGATTTTACCGCTGGAGGGCCGCATTGGACATCATCCCAGCCACAGTCACTGACAGGCGCAAATCGCGGACTCCTCCACAGTGCCGCACTACACATCATCCCCTGTTGGCTGCCGGAGCGCAAGGCGAGGTTAAAATTTTATCATTCTAAAGTAGATCTTGTGTTTTTTGCATGTTTGTTAGGATGTCTATTTCCTTTTCTACCTACTGTTATATGTTGTTTAGTATATAGTGGTTGTCGTAATCACGAGAAAATCTTCTTGTTTCATTTCATTCCAATCCATCGTAGTATAGAAATTATTAATTCTCAATGACATGCAGTAAGTTGTTGACATGTATATGCTGGTGGAAACCCTTGTTAGTTGCCGAGTGGTATGTACAGTAGCAATTAACATTTTATGTAGTTTGAAATGTTAAATACCTATCACATTGGAGATTTTTGAAGGAAACATGCCCTAGAGGAAATAATAAAGTTGTTACTTATATTTCCTTATATCATGATAAATGTTTATTATTCTTGCTAGAATTGTTTAAACCGGAAACTTAGTACATGTGTGAATACATAGACAAACGGAGTGTCACTAGTATGCCTCTACACTAGCACGTTTATCAAAGATGGTTAAGTTTCCTAGCCATGGACAAAGAGTTGTCATTTGATAAACGGGATCACATCATTAGAGAATGATGTGATTGACTTGACCCATCCGTTAGCTTAGCACTATGATCATTTAGTTTATTGCTATTGCTTTCTCCATAACTTATACATGTTCCTATGACTATGAGATTATGAAACTCCCGAATACCGCAGGAACACTTAGTGTGCTATCAAACGTCACAACATAACTGGGTGACTATAAAGATGCTCTACAGGTGTCTCCGATGGTGTTTGTTGAGTTGGCATAGATCAAGATTAGGATTTGTCACACTGATTGTCGGAGAGGTATCTATGGGCCCTCTCGGTAATGCACATCACTATAAGCCTTGCAAGCAATGTGACTAATGAGTTAGTTACGGGATGATGCATTACGGAATGAGTAAAGAGACTTGCATGTAACAAGATTGAACTAGGTATTGAGATACCGACGATCAAATGTCGGGCAAGTAACATACCGATGACAAAGGGAACAACGTATGTTGTTATACGGTTTGACCGATAAAGATCTTCATAGAGTATGTAGGAACAAATATGAGCATCCAGGTTCCGCTATTGGTTATTGATCGGAGATGAGTCTCGGCCATGTCTACATAGTTCTCGAACCTGTAGGGTCCGCACGCTTAACGTTCGGTGATGATCGGTATTATGGGTTTATGTGTTTTGATGTACCGAAGGTATTTAGGTGTTCCGGATATGATCACGGATGTGACGAGGAGTCTCGAAATGGTCGAGACATAAAGATCTATATATTGGAATGCTATGTTTGGACATCGGAATGGTTTCGGGTGAGTTCGGGCATTTACCGGAGTACCGGGGGGTTACCGGAACCCCCCGGGGAGTGTATGGGCCTTATTGGGCCTCAGTGGGAGAGAGGAGGAGGCAGCCATGTGGGCGCCCCAAGCCCAATCCGGGTGGGCAGGGCGCCTTTCCTTCCCTCTGTCTCCCCTTCCTTCCCCTCCTACTCCAACTAGGGAAGGGGAATCCTACTCCCACCAGGAGTAGGACTTCCCCCTTGGGCGCGCCATGAGAGGGCCGGCCCTCCCCCTCCTCCACTCCTTTATATATGGGGGAGGGGGGTACCCCATAGACACACAAGTTGATTGTTTTAGCAGTGTGCGGTGCTCCCTATCGTTGCAGTGCTTAGGCGAAGCCCTGTGCCGGTAGCTTCATCATCACCGTCATCACGCCGTCGTGCTGACGAAACTCTCCCTCGACCTCAGCTGGATCTAGAGTTCATGGGACGTCACCGAGCTGAACGTGTGCAGATCATGGAGGTGTCGTACCTTCGGTGCTAGGATCGGTCGGATCGTGAAGACGTACGACTACATCAATCGCGTTATCATAACGGTTCCTCTTGCGGTCTATGAGGGTACATAGACAACACTCTCCCCTCTCGTTGCTATGCATCACCTAGATGGATCTTGCATGTGCGTAAGAATTTTTTTGAAATTACTGTGTTCCCCAACAGTGGAATCCGAGCCAGGTCTATGCGTAGATGTTATATGCACGAGTAGAACACAAAGAGTTGTGAGCGATAATAGTCATACTGCTTACCAGCATGTCATACTTAGATTCTGTGGTATTGTTGCATGAAGCGGCTCAGACCAACATTACGCGTACGCTTACGTGAGACTGGTTCTACCGACATGCTTCGCACACACGTGGCTAGTGGGTGTCTGTTTCTCCAACTTTAGTTGAATCGAGTGTGACTATGCCCGGTCCTTGTTGAAGGTTAAAACAACAAACTTGACGAAAAATCGTTGTGGTTTTGATGCGTAGGTAAGAACGGTTCTTTCTAAGCCCGTAGCAGCCATGTAAAACTTGCAACAACAAAGTAGAGGACGTCTAAATTGTTTTTGCAGGGCATGTTGTGATGTGATAGGGTTAAGACGTGATTATATAAATTGTTGTATGATATGATCATGTTTTGTAACACAGTTATCGACAACTGGTAGGAGCCATATGGTTGTCGCTTTATTATATGAAATGCAATTGCCATGTAATTGATTTACTTTATCACTAAGCGGTAGCGATAGTCGTAGTAGCAGTAGTTGGTGAGACAACAACGATGCTTTGATGGAGATCAAGGTGTCATGCCGGTGATGATGGTGATCATGACGGTGCTTTGGAGATGGAGATCAAAGGCACAAGATGATGATGGCCATATCATATCACTTATATTGATTGCATGTGATGTTTATCCTTTATGCATCTTATTTTGCTTAGTACGGCGGTAGCATTATAAGATGATCTCTCACTAAATTTCAAGGTATAAGTGTTCTCCCTGAGTATGCACCGTTGCTACAGTTCGTCGTGCCGAGACACCACGTGATGATCAGGTGTGATAAGCTTGTTCGCATACAACGGGTGCAAGCCAGTTTTGCACACGCAGAATACTCGTGTTAAACTTGACGAGCCTAGCATATGCAGATATGGCCTTGGAACACTGAGACCGAAAGGTCGAACGTGAATCATATTGTAGATATGATCAACATGGTGATGTTCACCATTGAAAACTACTCCATCTCACGTGATGATCGGACATGGTTTAGTTGATATGGATCACGTGATCACTTAGATGATTAGAGGGATGTCTATCTAAGTGGGAGTTCTTAAGTAATATGATTAATTTAACTTAATTTATCATGAACTTAGTACCTAATAGTATTTTGCATGTCTATGTTGTTTTAGATAAATGGCCCGTACTAATATTCCGTTGAATTTTAATGTGTTCTTAGAGAAAGCTAAGTTGAAAGATGATGGTAGCTATTACACAGACTGGGCCCGTAACTTGAGGATTATCCTCATTGCTGCACAGAAGAATTACGTCCTGGAAGCATCTGGGCAGCAGTCCTCGAGCCCTTTCATTTTTGGGGTTTTTTTGCCTCCGGACCGGTGCGTGCTCGCACAGCACTCGTTCGCGATTTTGATTTTCCTACTTCGGCGTCGCGCAGTTGGTGTGGCCTTTCCATTTTGTGATTTTGGTTCCTATTTTATGGATTTTGGCTGACGGATTATCCCCCTGTGTCTGACTGAATTTTTGTTCTTTGACTGACCGATGCCAGGTTCCTGAGCGACGGAATGGGGCACAACTGGCCAAGTGGGACGCCTTTGACAAGCAGTGGGAACATGGCGAGGGGCAATGCGGAGGCCATGACGGAATCTCCCCTCTCTCGGCAGCACGAAGGGCCAGATGCGTCAGGTCTGGGGAGCCCAGGTCGGAGAACATCTCTTGAAAACCAAGCTCTCTATGCTCCTACTATCTCCAATTAATGCCAAGAGGAGGAGTGAGGTATGGAGGAGCGGCGACGGCTCGGGCCATAGAGAGGAAGGCAGAGGAGCTACAACTGCGCGAGGGATGCGAGGGAGAAACAGTAGTAACGGAAGATGGAACCCTACCTTGTACCCCGATTGGGGATGAGGCCAGGAATCCGGGGAATCCATGTGGTATCGGGTATGCGAATTTCCAGTAATGTCCACGGCGGGGCGCTTGAATCACACGCGATGGCATGAGATTTTTACCACTAAAGGGCCGCACTGGACAACATCCCAGCCACGGTCACTGACAGACAGGAATCATGAGTCCACCATAGTGTCGCACTAGACACCATCCCCCGATGGCTGCAGGAGCGCAGGGTAAAGTTGAAGTTTTATCATTCTAAAGTAGATCTTGCGTTTTATTACATGTTTGTTAGGATGTCCATTTCCTTTTCTATGTACCTTCATATGTTTTTTTAGCATATAGTGGTTGCCGTATTCGCGAGAAAACCTTCTTGTTTCATTTCATTCCAATCCACTGTTGTATAGAAATTATTAATTTTCAATGACATGCAGTAAGTTATTGACATGTATATGCTTGTGGAGCCCTTGTTAGTTGGCAAGTGGTATGTACACTAGCAATTAACATTTTATGTATTTCAAACATGTTAAATACATATCATATAGGTGATTCTATGGACACTTTTGTAACAATTGATTTCCAAGAAAATTCGTATTTTCTAAATTTAACATCCGACATTGAATGTGGCATAATAATTAATCACTAATTGCACGATCGATCAAGATGACTTACTATTCACGAATTGTTGTACATGCATTCCTTGCTGCATGGCCTTTTTATATTTGAGACAGACTATGTGTTTATGTACAGGGATGTACACAAGATATAGGATCTTCGGCCCCTCCCAGTCTTGGATCTTACGCGGTCCCCCCTCCCGCCTAGGCCCAGAACCAATCCTACTTAAAGGACTCGGCCATAAATCCTTTTCGTTCCAACTATTTTGCATAGGCCCAAACCCTAGCCTCCACCCCAATCCTTGCGATCCCAAACTTCTTCTTCTTCATCCCAGACGAACACTTGAAGTCTCCGCCGCCTCCACCTCCGGTAAGGTTTCGCCTCCACAGGATCTTCATTGCCCGGAGCTTCGCCCTAGGTAACCGTCTTCAGCACCCTCAAAGTTTTTTCCATTGGGGCCACCATAGTCACCCCTGAGTTGGAGCAAGATGCGCATGAGAATCCCATCGTCGATGCTCCTAGTGGGTCGGGTCGCCGCCTGAGTGCACGGTAAAATTGCCGCTTTTCATTCTAATTTGTATATAGTGTTTTTTTCATGTTTGTTATGATATTTATTTCCTTTCCAATGTGGCATCATATGTTGTTTCTATTATATAGTGGTTGCGGGAGTCGCCAAAAAACCATCCTCAAGCATAGTCGGAACCACTGGATTCCATGTCTATTCTTTCAGAATAAGCTAAGCGAGCGCCCACCCATTGCTGAGAGCATGAGCCTTCGCCCGTCGCAACATCAAAATTATGATCTCGCTGCTCATTTCAGGGTAGATCCAACAGGGTGTTGGGTAGTACATGCCCCACCCTAAGATCTAGGGCCGTCCAATATACCTACATAAGAAAAGGAAATAGACCAAAAGGCCAAGCTGAACTCACCCCGGGCCCCACCCTAGCAATCAGGTTAGATCTATCACTAGCTGTTTGACGTAACTATTTTCCAATACTAATATTTAGGCACGTGCTTACCGTGATGATAAAAATAGTCTGAGTTGTACGTCCCACCAACTCCGGTCTAGTAGAATCAATGTTCTTCATCTATTCCGCCCCCACAATAAATGCGCCCGATTATTGATCAATAATGAAATTATTACATTCAACTCCTTTAGGTCCAATGGTGGGAGTGGATTGGTGTGGCGAAAAGACATGACATTTACAGCTCAGAAGCCACTACCGCTACTAAAGTGGGCCGTGACGAGAAAACCGCGGCGCGGTAGAAGGGGAAGGAAGAACTAGGGAGAGATGCGGTAAAAACGGCGTTTCCCCCATTCTTTCTCCCATGGAGCTTCTCAAAACCCAATCGCAGCTACCGCCTGCCACCCGTGATCGCGCTAAACCCTAGTCCTTTGCCGCCCGTCACCGCCGCCAAGAATGCACTCGCATTCCCCACCTGTCTTGCACCCACCGAAGAGATACCGCCGCCTTCCGCCCGCCTCCTCATCTGCTTCTTGCATCGTTGCTCGGGGCCTCCCTCCCCTCCACAGCCTGGCCACCGGCGCTCCTTCAGCGCATTCCGGGGAGGGCAATGGCCGAGGGCTTGGGGTTCTGCACCTGGGCAGCAGTCCTCGGCCTTTGATTATGGGGTTTTTTCGCCTCCGGAGCGGTGCGTGCTTGCACGGTGCTTGTTCGCGATTTCGATTTTCTTCCTTCGGCGTCGCGCAGTTGGTGTGGCCTTTCCAGTTTGGGATATTGGTTCCTATTTTATGGATTTCGGTGACGGATTTCCCCCTATATCTGACTGAATTTTTGTTATGTGAGTAACTGATGCCAGGTTCTGGCGATGGAATGGGGAACAGCCGACCGAGAGGCGCCTTCAACAAGCAGTGGGAGGCGGCGGCTTCTCGGGCCATAGAGAAGGATGGCAGATGAGCTACGACCGTGCGAGGATGGGCGAGGATGCGAGGGAGAAAGAGTAGTATGCGCAAGATGGAACCCGAGCTTGTCCCCCGGTTGGGGATGAGGCCAGGAATCCGTGGAAACCATGTGGCATACGGTATGTGAATTTCCAGTAATGCCCTCGGTGGGGTGCTGGAATCATAGGCGATGGCACAAGATTTTTACCGCTGGAGAGCCGCACTGGACAACATCCGAACCACGGTCCCTCACATGCGCGAATCACGTACTCCTTAGTGCCGCACTAGACACCATCCCCCGATGACTGCCGGAATGCAGCGTAAGGTTGAAGTTTTATCATTCTAAAGTAGACCTTGTGTTTTTTGGCATGTTTGTTAGGATTTCTATTTCCTTTTCTATCTACAATCGTATCTTGTTTTTAGTATATAGTGGTTACGTAATCGCATTGTTTCATTTCGTTCCAATCCATCGTAGTATAGAAAATTTTAATTCTCAATGACATGCAGTAAGTTATTGACATGTATATGCTGGTGGAGCCCTTGTTAGTTGCCAAGTGGTATGTACACTAGAGATTAACATTTTATGTAGTTTAAAAATGTTAAATACATATCATATAGGAGATTTGATGGACACTTTTGTAACAATTGATTTCCAAGAAAATTCATATTTTCTAAATTTAACACTCCAACATTGAGTGTGGCATACTCATTAATCAGTAATTGCATGATCGAACGAGGCGACTTACTGTTCGCAAATTCTTGTACATGCATTCCTGGCTACAGGGCCTTTTTATGATCGATTTGAGACAGACTATGTGCTTATGTACAGGGATGCACACAAGAAATAGGATCTATGCCGAGAGCCAACCTACTTAAAAGACTTGGCTATAAATCCTTTTCATACCAACTCTTTTCCATAGCCCCAAACCCTAGCCGCCACCCTAATCCTCGTGATCCCTGACCTCTTCTTCTTGATCATCCCAGACAAACACTTGAATTCTTCGACGCCTCCACCTCCGGTAAGGATTCGCCTCCACAGGATCTTGATCGCCCGGAGCTTCGCCCTCGGTTACGATCCTCACCACCTTCAAAGTTTTCTCCATCGGTGCCACCATAGACCCCCTTGAGATGGAGCAAGATGCGCAGGAGAAAGCGTCATGTCGTCGAAGCTCCTAGTGGATCGGGACGCCGCTGTAGTGCACGGTAAAATTGCCTATTTTCCATTATAATTTGGATATAGTGTTTTTTTCATGTTTGTTATTATGTTTATTTCCTTTCCTACGCGGCATCATATGTTGTTTCTATTATATAGTGGATGCGGGAGTAACCGGAAAACCTTCCTGAAGCATAGTCGGACCCACCCAATTTTATGTCGATTGTTTCAGCATAAGCTCAATGAGCACCCACCCACTGCTTAAAGCATTAGCCTTTTCCTGTCACACCATAAAAAATATGATCTCACCGCTCATTTCTAGGTAGATCAAACAAGGTATAGGGTAGGACATGCCCCACCCTAAGATCTAGTTCCAGCCAATATAACAAACAAAGAAGGAAATAGACCAAAAGGCCTAGCCCAACTCACCTCGACCCTACCCTAGTAATCAGGTCTGATCTATCACCAGCTGTTTGACCGTAATTATTTTCCAATACTAATATTTAGGCACATGCTTACCGTGATGTTAAAAATACTCTAACGGATACGTTCCACCGACTCCAGTCTAGTAGAATTAATGTCCTCAGCCTTTTCTGCCCCCACAATAAATGCACCACAATTATTGCTCAATAATGACATTATTACATTCAACTCCTTTTGGTCCAATGCTGGGGGTGGGGTGGGATGGGGGAGAGACTAGACATTTACAGCTTAGAAGCCACTGCTGCTACTACCATGCCCGTGGCCGAGATGGTGTGGCCCGGTAAGGGGAAGGAAGAGCCAGGGAGGGACATGATAACAACGGCGTTTCCCCCTGTCTTTCTCCCACCGGAGCAGCCCAAAATACAACCACAGTCGCTGCCCGCCACCCACGATCGCGCTAAACCATAGACCTCCTTTGCCGTCACCACCACCGCGACCGACCCGCATTCCCCGCCTGTCTTGCACGCACCCATAGAGATACCACTTCGCCCGCCATCCCGCCTCCTCCTTTGTTTAACGAGCCATCGCTCGAGGCCTCCCTCCCCTGTGTGGGCCCAGCCACCGGTGTGCCTTCCGCGTGTTCCTGGCAGGGAAATTGTCGGCGGCTTGGGGTTCCGCACATGGGAAGCGGTCATCGGCCTCTGATTTTGGGGGCTTTTCGCCTCTGGACTGCTGCATGCACGCACGATGCTCATTCGTGATTTCGATTTTCTTCCTTCAGCGTCGCGCAGTTGGAGTGGCCTTTCCACTTTTGGATTTCGGCTGGCGGGTCTTTTCCTCTGTGTCTGACTGATTTTTTTCTGTGATTGACTGATGCCAGGTTCCTGCGCAATCTAATGGGGAACAGCCGGCCGAGAGGGCTCCTTCGACAAGCAGTGGGAACTCGGTGAGGAAACATGGAGTCCGTGTGAAGCTCCTTCTTCTTGGTAGCACGAAGGGCCAGGTGTGTTGGGTCCAGGGAGCCCGGGCCAGAGCACATCTCTTGAAAAAAAGGTGTCTATCCTCCGACTATCTCCAATTAATGCCAAGAGGAGGAGTGACACGCGGAGGAGCGGTCGCGGCTCGGGGCATAGAGAAGGAAGGAAGATGAGCTATGACTGCGCGTGGGATGCAAGGGAGAAAGAGTAGTAAGCGGAAGATGGAACCCTATCTTGTCCCCCAATTGGGGATGATGCCAGGAATCCGGGGAAGTCATGTGGCATCGGGTATGTGAATTTCCAATAATGCCCTCGTGGGCGCTGGAATCACAGGCGATGGCACGAGATTTTTACCGCCGGAGGGTCAGCACTGGACGACATAGCAACCACGGTCACTGACAAAAGCGAATCCTGGATTCCACCATAGTGCCGCACTAGACACGATCCCCAATGGCTGCCGGAGCGCATGGTAAATTTGAAGTTTTATCATTCTAATGTAGATCTTGTGTTTTTTGCATGTTTGTTAGTATGACTATTTCCTTTTCTATCAACTGTCACATGTTGTTTTTAGAATATAGTGCTTGTCGTACTCGCGAGAAAACCCTCTTGTTTCATTTCATTCCAATCCATCGTAGTGTAGAAATTTTTTAATTCTCAGTGACTGCAGTAAGTTATTGACATGTATATGCTGGTGGAGCCCTTGTTAGTTGCCAAGTGGTATGTACACTAGAGATTAACATTTTATGTAGTTTAAAAATGTTAAATACATATCATATAGGAGATTTGATGGACACTTTTTCTAACAATTGATTTCCAAGAAAATTCATATTTTCTAAATTTAACAGTCCAACATTGAGTGTGGCATACTCATTAATCAGTAATTGCATGATCGATCGAGGAGACTTAATATTCGCAAATTCTTGTACATGCATTCCTGGCTACAGGGCCTTTTTATGATCGACTTGAGACAGACTATGTGCTTATGTACAGGGATGCACACAAGAAATAGGATCTTGGGCCCCTCCCAGGCTTGGGGCTTATGCGCCCCCCCCCCCTCGCCTAGGCCCAGAGCCAACCCTAGTTGAAAGACTCGGCTAGAAATCCTTTTCATACCAATGCTTTTCCATAGCCCCAAAACCTAGACGCCACCCCAATCCTCGCGATCCCAGACTTCTTCTTCTTCATCCAAAACGAACACTTGAAGTCTCCGATGCCTCCACCTCCGGTAAGGATTCGCCATAGGATCTTCATCGCCCATAGCTTCGCCCTCTGTCACCGGCCTCACCACCCTCAAAGTTGTTTCCATCGGTGCCATCGCTAAGTTGGAACAAGATGCGCTGGAGAAAGCATCCTGTCATCGATGCTCCTAGTGGATTGGGACGTCGCTGTAGTGCATGTAAAATTGCCGCTATTTAATTCCAAATTGGATCTAGTGTTTTTTTCATGTTTGTTATTTCCTTTCCTATGCGGCATCATATGTTGTTTCTAGTATATAGTGGTTGCGGGAGTCGCCGAAAAACCTTCCTGAGGCATAGTCGGAACCACCTGATTCCATGGCCATTCTTTCAGCATAAGCTCAGCGAGCACCCACCCGTTGCTGAGAGCATAAGCCCTCGCCCGTCCCACCAACTCCGGTCTAGTAGAATTAATGTCCTTCGTCTGTTCCGCCCCCATAATAAATGCGCCACAATTATTGCTCAATAATGACATTATTACATTCTACTACTTTTGGTCCAATGGTGAGGGTGAGGTGCGGTGTGGGAGAGACCTGACATTTACAGCTCGGAAGCCACTACCGCTACTACAGTGGCCCATGACGAGATGGCCGTAGCGCGGGCAGTAGGGGAAGGAAGAGCCATCAAGGAACACAGTAATAACGGCGTTTCCCCTTCTTTCTCCCACCGGAGCTGCTCAAAACCCCATCACGGCCACCGCACGACACCTGCAATCATGCTAAACCCTAGGCCTCCGTCATCGTCACCTCCACCGCGACCGGCCCGCATTCCCTGCCTATCTTGCGCCCACCCGCAGAGATAACGCTTTGCCCAACCGGCCACCTCCTCCCCTGTTTCGCGCGCCGTCCCTTGGGGCCACCCTCCCTTTCGTGGGCCTGTCCGCCGGCGCCTTCCGCTCGTTCTGGGGAGGGGAATGGCCAGAGGCTATAGGTTCCGCACCTGGGCAGCGGTCCTCGGCCTCTGATTTTTGTGGGTTTTTCGCCTCCGGATAGGTGCGTGCTCGCACATAACTCGTTCGTGATTTTGACTTTCTTCCTTCAGCGCCGCACAGTTGGTGTGGCCTTTCGAGTTTGGGATTTTGGTTCCTATTTTGTGGATTTTGGCTGATGAATTTTTCCCATGTGTCTGACTGATTTTTTGTTCTGGGACTGACCGGTGCCAAATTCCTGAGGGACGGAATGGGGAACAACCGGACAAGAGGGACGCCTTCGACAAGCAGTGGGAATGTGGCGAGAGGCAACGTGGAGGCCGTGATGGAAGTTCCCCACTTGTGGCAGCACGGAGGTCCAGGCGCGTCGGGGTCTAGAGCCTTGGTCGGAGCACATGTCTTGAAAAAAAGGTATGTATCCTCCTACTATCTCCAATTAATGCGAAGAGGAGGAGTGAGGGGCGGAGGAGCAGTGGCGGCTCGGGCCATAGACAAGGAAGGCCGAGGAGCTATGAACTGCAAGGGATGCGAGAGGGATGAGAGGTAGAACGAGTACTAAGCAAAAGATGGAATCCCAACTTGTCCCTCGATTGGGGATGAGGCCAGGAATCTGGGGAAGCCATGTGGCATCTGGTATGCGAATTTCCAATGCGACCTCGGTGGGCGCTGGAATCACAGTGATGGCAAGAGATTTTTACCGCTGGAGGGCCGCATTGGACATAATCCCAGCCACGGTCACCGACGGTAGCGAATCACGGACTCCTCCATAGTGCCGCACTAGACACCATCCCCCGATGGCTACCGGAGTGCAAGGCGAAGTTAAAGTTTTATCATTGTAAAGTAGATCTTGTGTTTTTTTGCATGTTTGTTACGATGTCTATTTCCTTTTCTGCCTACCGTTATATGTTGTTTAGTATATAGTGGTTGCCGTAATTGAGAGAAAACCTTCTTGTTTCATTTCATTCCAATCCATCGTAGTATAGAAATTATTAATTCTCAATGACATGCAGTAAGTTATCGACATGTATATGCTAGTGGAACCCTTGTTAGTTGCCAAGTGGTATGTACAGTAGCAATTAACATTTTATGTAGTTCAAAATGTTAAATACATATCATATGGGAGATTTGATGGACACTTTTTGTAACAATTGATTTCCAAAATTCATATTTTCTAAATTTAACACTCTGACATTAAATGTGGCATAATCATTAATCAGTAATTGCACGATCGATCGAGATAACTTACTATTCACGAGTTCTTGTACATGCATTCCTCGCTACATGGCCTTTTTATTTGAGACAGACTACATGTTTATGTACAGGGCCGCACACAAGAAATAGGATCGCGGGCCCTTCCAGGCTTGGGGCTTACGCGGTCCCCCCTCCCGCCTAAGCCCAGAGCCATCCCTACTTAAAAGACTCGGCTATAAATCTTTTTCATACCAACTCTTTTCCATAGCCCCAAACTCCAACCGCCACACCAATCCTCGCGATCCCAGACTTCTTCTTCATCCCAGACGAACACTTGAAGTCTCAGACGCCTCCAGCTATATTAAGGATGCACCTCCACGGGATCTTCATCGCCCAGAGCATCGCCCTCGGTTACCTTCCTCACCACCCTCAAAGTTTTTTCCATCGGTGCCACCATAGTCCCCCATGAGTTGGAGCAAGATGCGTCCGAGATAGCGTCCTGTCGTAGATGCTCCTAGTGGACCGGGACCACGCCGTCGTGCATGGTAAAATTTCCACTTTTTCATTCTAATTTGGATCTAGTGTTTTTTCTCATATTTGTTATGTGGTTTATTTCCTTTCCTATGCGGCATCATATGTTGTTTCTATTATATAGTGGTTGCCGGAGTCGCCGGTAAACCTTCCTGAAGCATAGTCGGAACCACCCGATTCCATGTCAATTCTTTCAGCATAAGCTTAGGGAGCAGCCACCCGTTGCTGAGAGCATGAGCCTTTGCGCTGTCAGAACATCAAAAATATGATCTCTCCGATCATTTCAGTGTAGATCCAACAAGGTGTAGGGTAGGACATGCACCACCCTAAGATCTAAGGCCAACCAATATACCTACGAAAAATGGAAATAGACCAAAAGGCCCTGCCCAACTCACCTCGGCCCCACCCTAGCAATCTGGTCCGGTCTATCACCAGCTGTTTGACCGTAAATATTTTCCAATACTAATATTTAGGCACGTGGTTACCGTCATGATAAAAATACTCTCACGGATACGTCCCACCAACTCCAGACTAGTAGATGAATGTTCTTGATATTTTCCGCCCCACAATAAATGCGCCCCAATTACTGCTCAATGATGATATTATTACATTCAAGTCCTTTCGGTCCAATGATGGGGGTGGGGTGGAGTGGGGGAGAGATCTGACATTTACAGCTCATAAGCCACTGCCGCTACTACAGTGGCCCATGACGAGATGGCCGAGGTGCGGGCAGAAGGGGAAGGAAAAGCCAAGGAGGACGTGGTAACAGTGGCGTTTCCCCCTTCTTTCTCCCACCGGAGCTGCTCAAAACCCCATCGCCGCTGCTACCCGCCACCCGCGATCGCGCTAAACCTTAGGCCTCCGTGGCTGTCACCTCCGCCCATGACCGGCCGCATTCCCGCTTGTCTTGTGCCCGCCCGCAGAGATACCACTTCGCCAGCCCGCCTCCTCCTCTGTTTCATGCGCAATCACTCAGGGCCTCCCTCCCCTCCACCAGCACGGCGAGCCTTCCGCTCATTCCGGGGAGGGGAATGGCTGGGGAATTTGGGTTCTACACCTGGGCAGCGGTACTCGGCCTCTGAATTTTGGGGATTTTCTCCTTCGGACCGGTGTGTGCTTGCATGGCGCTCATTCACGATTTCGATTTTCTTCCTTCGGCATTGTACAGTTGATGTGGCCTTTCCAGTTTGGGATTTTGGTTCCAATTTCATGGATTTTGGCTGACGGATTTTCCCCCCTATGTGTGACTGAATATTTGTTCTATGACTGACCGATGCCAGGTTCCTGAGTGACGGAATGGGGAACAACCGACCGAGAGTGGCGCCTTCGACAATTAGTGGAACATGGCGAAGGGCAACGCCGAGGCCGTGACGGAAGCTCCCTACTTTCAGCACCATGGAGGGCCAGGCACATCGGGTCCAGGGAGCACAGGTCGGAGCAAATCTCTTGAAAAAAGGTCTCTGTCCGCCTACTATCGGCAATTAATGCCAAGATGAGGAGTGAGGCGTGGAGGAGCGGCGGCGGCTCGGGCTATAGAGAAGGAAGGCAGACGAGCTATGATTGTGTGCGGGATGCGAGGGAGAAAGAGTATTAAGCGGAAGATGGAACCCTAGCTTGTCCCCCGATTGGGAATGATGCCAGGAATCCGGGGAAGCCACGTGGCATTGGGTATGTGAATTTCCAGTGATGCCCTCGGCGGGCGCTGGAATCAGTGGCGATAGCATGAGAATTTTAACGCTGGAGGGCTGCACTGGACAACATCCCATCCATGGTCGCAGAATAGGCGAATCACAGACTCTCCTCCATAGTGCCGCACTAGACACCATCCCCTGATGGCTGCCGGAGCGTAGGGTAATATTGAAGTTTTATCATTCTAAAGTAGATCTTGTGTTTTTCCATGTTTGTTAGGATGTATATTTCCTTTTCTATCTACCATCATATGTTGTTTTTAGTATATAGTGGTTGCCATAATAGCGAGAAAACCTTCTCGTATCATTTCATTCCAATCCATAGTAGTATAGAAATTATTAATTTTCAATGACGTGCAGTAAGTTATTGAGATGTATATGCTGGTGGAGCCCTTGTTAGTTGCCAAGTAGTATGTACACCAGCAATTAACATTTTATGTATTTTAAAATGTTAAATACATATCATATAGGAGATTTGATGGACACTTTCTGTAACAATTGATCTCCAAGAGAATTCATATATTCTAAATTTAACACCGACATTGAATGTGGTATAATCATTAATCCGTAATTGCACGATCGATCGAAGTGACTTACTATTCACGAGTTCTTGTACATGCATTCCTTGCTATAAGGTCTTTTTATTTGAGGCTCTACTTAAAACTCAGCTATAACATACCAACTCTTTTCCATAGCCTCAAACCCTATCTGCCACCCCAATCATCGCGATCCCAGACTTCTTCTTCTTCATCCCAGACGAACAATTGAAGTCTTTGACGCCTCCACCTCCTGTAAGGATTCGCCTCCATAGGATCTTCATCGCCCAAAGCTTCGCCCCCGGTTACCGTCCTGACCACGCTCAAAGTTTTTTCCATTGGTGCCACAACAGTCCCCCCCTTTGTCGGAGCAAGATGCGCAGGAGAGAGCGTCTTGTCGTAGATGCTCCTAGTGGACCGGCAGTCACGTGGTGTCTTGATAAAATTGCCGCTTTTTCATTCTAATTTGGATCTAGTGTTTTTCTTCATGTTTGTTATGATGTTTAGTTCATTTCCTATGCGGCATCATATGTTTTTATATTATATAATGGTTGCGGAAGTCACCGGAAAACCTTCCTGAAGCATAGTCAGTAACCACTTTGGATTCCATGTCCGTTCTTTCAGAATAAGATCAACGAGCACCCACCCGTTGCTGAGAGCATGAGCCTTTGCCTGTTGCAACATCAAAAATATGATCTCTCTGCTCATTTCAGGGTAGATCCAACAGGGTGCCGTGTAGGACATGCCCCACCCTAAGACATTGGGCCAGCCAATATACCTACAAAAAAGGAAATAAACCAAAAGGCCAAGCCCAACTCACCTCGGCCCCACCCTAGCAAGTTGGTCGGATCTATCACAAGTTGTCTGACAGTAATTATTTTCCAATACTAATATTTAGGCACGTGCTTACCGTGATGATAAAAATATTCTGACAGATACGTCCCACCAACTCCGTTCTAGTAGAATTAATGTTCTTCATCTTTTACGCACCCACAATAAATGCTCCACAATTATTGCTCAATAATGACAATATTACATACAACTCCTTTTGGTCCAATGGTGGGGGTGGGGTGGGGTGCGGTTGAGACCTGGCATTTATTGCTCAAAAGCCCCTGCCACTACTACAGTGGCCCGTGATGAGACGGCCGTGGTGCAGACAGTAGGGATGGGGTAACAACGGTGTTCCCCCCTTCTTTCTCCCATTGGAGCTGCTCAAAACCCCATCACAGCCACTACCTGCCACCCGCGATCGCGCTAAACCCTATGCCTATGTCGCCGTCACAGCCGCCGCGACCAGCCCTCATTCCCCGGCTGTCTTGTGTCCACCCGCAGATGTACCGCTACGCCTGCCTGCCCGCCTCCTCCTTCGTTTCACGCATCGTCGCTCGGGGCCTACCTTGCCTCCACGGGCCCGGTCGTCGGCGCGCCTTCCGCGCGTTCCTGGCAGGGGAATGGCCGGGGCCTTGGGGTTCTGCACCTGGGTAGCAGTCCTCTAGCCCTTTCATTTTTGGGTTTTTTTTGCCTCCGGACCGGTGCGTGCTCGCACGACACTCGTTCACGATTTTCATTCTGCTCCTTTGGTGTTGCGCAGTTGTTCTGGCCTTTCCATTTTGCGGTTTTGGTTCCTATTTTATGGATTTTGGCTGACGGATTATCCCCCTGTGTCCGACTGAATTTTTGTTCTATGACTGACCCATGCCAGGTTCCTGTGCGATGGAATGGGGAACAACCGGATGCCTTTGACAAGCAGTGGGAACATGGCGAGAGGCAACGTGGAGGCCGTGACGGAAGCTCCCCTCTCTCGGCAGCACGAAGGGCCAGATGCGTCAGGTCTGGGGAGCCCAGGTCGGAGCACATCTCTTGAAAAAGAAGTTCTCTATCCTCCTACTATCTCCAATTAATGCCAAGAGGAGGAGTGAGGTGTGGAGGAGCAGCGACGACTCGAGCCATAGAGAAGGAAGGCAGAGGAGCTACGACTGCGCGAGGGATGCGAGGGAGAAAGAGTAGTAAGCGGAAGATGGAACCCTACCTTGTACCCCGATTGGGGATGAGGCCAGGAATCCGGGGAATCCATGTGGCATCGGGTATGCGAATTTCCAGTAATGTCCACGGAGGGGCGCTTGAATCGCACGCGATGGCATGAGATTTTTACCGCTAGAGTGCTGCAATGGACAACATCCCAGCCACGGTCACTGACATACGTGAATCGTGGACTCCACCATAGTGTCGCACTAGACACCATCCCCCGATTGATGCAGGAGCGCAGGGTAAAGTTGAAGTTTTATCATTCTAAAGTAGATCTTGTGTTTTATTGCATGTTTGTTAGGTTGTCGATTTCCTTTTCTATGTACCGTCATATGTTGTTTTTAGTATATAGTGGTTGCCGTATTCATGAGAAAACCTTCTTGTTTCATTTCATTCCAATCCATCGTAGTATAGAAATTATTAATTTTCAATGACATGCAGTAAGTTATTCACATGTATATGCTGGTGGAGCCCTTGTTAGTTGGCAAGTGGTATGTACACTAGCAATTAACATTTTACGCATTTGAAAAATGTTAAATACATATCATATAGGTGATTTTATGGACAGTTTTTGTAACAGTTGATTTCCAAGAAAAGTTGTATTTTCTAAATTTAACACAATGTGGCATAATAATTAATCAGTAATTGCACGATCGATCAAGGTGACTTACTACTCAGAATTGTTGTACATGAATTCCTTGCTACATGCCCTTTTTATTTGAGACAGACTATGTGTTTATGTACAAGGATGCACACAAGATATAGGATCTTTGGCCCCTCCCTTGCTTGGATCTTACGCGGCCCCCCCTCCCGCCTAGGCAGAAAGCCAACCCTACTTAAAGGACTCGGCCATAAATCCTTTTCGTACCAACTCTTTTGCATAGTCCCAAACCCTAGCCGCCACCCCAATCCTTGCGATCCCAAACTTCTTCTTCATCCCAGACGAACACTTGAAGTCTCCCCCACCTCCACCTCCGGTAAGGATTCGCCCCCACAGGATCTTCATTGCATGGAGCTTCGCCCTCGGTAACTGTCTTCACCACGCTCAAAGGTTTTTCCATTGGGGCCACCGTAGTTACCCCTGAGTTGGAGCAAGATGCGGAGAAGAAAGCGTCCCATCGTCGATGCTCCTAGTGGGTCGGGTCGCCGCCTGAGTGCACGGTAAAATTGCCGGTTTTCATTCTAATTTGGATCTAGTGTTTTTTTCATGCTTGTTATGATGTTTATTTCCTTTCCAATGTTGCATCATATATTGTTTCTACTATATAGTGGTTGCGGGAGTCGCCAAAAAACATTCCGTAAGCATAGTCGGAACCACCGGATTCCATGTCCATTCTTTCAGAATAAGCTCAGCGAGCACCCACCCGTTGCTGAGAGCATGAGCCTTCGCCCATCGCAACATCAAAATTATGATCTCGCCGCTCATTTCAGGGTAGATCCAACAGGGAGTAGGGTAGGACATGCCCCACCCTAAGATCTAGGGCCAGCCAATACACCTATGTAAAAAAGGAAATAGACCAAAAGGCCAAGCCCAACTCATCCCAGGCCCCACCCTAGCAATCTGGTCTGATCTATCACCAGCTGTTTGACCGTAATTATTTTCCAATACTTATATTTAGCACGTGCTTACCGTGATGATAAAAATTGTCTGAGTCGTACGTCCCACCAACTGCGGTCTAGTAGAATCAATGTTCTTCGTCTGTTCCGCCCCCACAATAAATGTGCCGGATTATTGATCAATAATGAAATTATTACATTCAACTCATTTTGGTCCAATGGTGGGAGTGGGTTGGTGTGGCGAAAAGACATGATATTTATAGCTCAGAAGCCACTGCCGCTACTAAAGTGGGCCGTGACGAGAAAACCGCGGCGCGGCAGAAGGGGAAGGAAGAACCAGGGAGGGATGTGGTAACAACGGCGTTTCCCCCATTCTTTCTCCCATGGAGCTTTTCAAAACCCCATCGCAGCCACCGCCCGCCACCCGTGATCGCGCTAAACCCTAGGCCTCTGCCGCCGTCACCGCCGCCGCAACCGACCCGCATTCCCCACCTGTCTTGCACCCACCCGAAGAGATACCGCTTCGCCCTCCCGCCCGCCTCCTCCTCTGTTTCAAGCGCCGTTGCTCGGGGCCTCCCTCCCCTCCACGGCCTGGCCGCTGGTGCTCCTTCCACGCATTCCGGGGAGGAATGGCGAGGCTTGGGGTTCTGCACAAGGGCAGCGGTCCTCGGCCTCTGATTTTGGGGTTTTGTCGCCTCAAAGCAGTGCGTTCTTGCACGCGCTTGTTCGTGATTTCGATTTTCTTCCTTCGGCGTCGCGCAGTTGGTGGGGCCTTTCCAGTTTTGGATATTGGTTTCTATTTTATGGATTTTGGCTGGCGGATTTTCCCCCTGTATCTGACTGAATTTTTGTTCTGTGATTAACCGATGCCAGGTTCCTGAGCAATGGAATGGGGAACAACCGACCGAGAGCGGCGCCTTCGACAAGCAGTGGGAGGAGCGGCGGCGTCTCGGGCCATAGAGAAGGAAGGCAGAAGAGCTATGACCGCGCGAGGGATGCGTGAGGGATGCAAGGGAGAAAGAGTAGTAAGCGTAAGGAACCCTAGCTTGTCCCCCGATTGGGGGTGAAGCCAGGAATCCAGGGAAACCATGTGGCATATGGCATGCGAATTACCAGTAATGCCGTCGGTGGGGCGCTGGAATCATAGGCGATGGCACAAGATTTTTACTG
Source organism: Aegilops bicornis (assembly GCA_021605145.1). NCBI lineage: Eukaryota > Viridiplantae > Streptophyta > Magnoliopsida > Poales > Poaceae > Aegilops > Aegilops bicornis. The sequence goes on along the minus strand of CM038674.1, from coordinate 23,252,712 downwards.
CTGGAGGGCTGCACTGGACAACATCCCAACCACGGTCCCTCACATGCGCGAATCATGTACTCCTTAGTGCCGCACTAGACACCATCCACCGATGACTGCCGAAACGCAACGTAAAGTTGGACTTTTATCATTCTAAAGTAGATCTTGTGTTTTTTGCATGTTTTTTAGGATTTCTATTTCCTTTTCTATCTACCGTCCTATCTTGTTTTTAGTATACAGTGGTTGCCGTAATCGCGAGAAAACCTTCTTGTTTCATTTCGTTCCAATCCATCGTAGTATGAAAATTATTAATTTTGAAGGACACGCAGTATATAATTAACATGTATATGCTGGTGGAGGGCTTGTTAGTTACCAAGTGGTATGTACACTTCTCATTAACATTTTATGTATTTTAAAAATGTTAAATACATATATTATATAGTAGTTGCAGGAGTCATGGGAAAACCTTCCTGATGCATAGTCGGAACCACCCGATTCCATGTCCATTCTTTCGGCATAAGCTTAGGGAGCACCCACCCGTTGCTGAGAGCATAAGCCTTCGCACGTCGCAACATCAAAAATATGATCTCTCCGCTCATTTCACGGTAGATCCAACAAGGTGTAGGGTAGGACATGCACCACCGTAAGATCTAAGGCCAGCCAATATACCTACCAAAAAGGGAAATAGACCAAAAGGCCCAGCCCAACTCACCTTGGCCCCACCCAAGCAATCTGGTCTGGTCTATCACCAGCTATTTGACCCTAATTATTTTCCAATACTATTATTAAGGCACGTGGCTACCGTCATGATAAAAATACTCTCACGGATACGTCCCACCAACTCCAGTCTAGTAGAATTAATGTCCTTCATCTTTTCCGACCCCACAATAAATGCTCCCCAATTATTGCTCAATGATGATATTATTACATTCAAGTCCTTTCGGTCCAATGATGGGGGTGGGGTGGAGTGGGGGAGAGACCTGACATTTACAGCTCAGAAGCCACTGCCGCTACTATAGTGGCCCATGATGAGATGGCCGAGGCGCGGGCAGAAGGGGAAGGAAGAGCCAGGGAGGGACGTAGTAACGACGGCGTTTCCCCCTTCTTTCTCCCATTGGAGCTGCTCAAAACCCCATCGCCGCCGCTGCTAGCCACCAGCGATCGTGCTAAACCCTAGGCCTCCGTGGCTGTCACCGCCGCCGCGACCGGCCCTCATTCCTCGCTTGTCTTGTCCCCACCCGCAGCGATACCGCTTCGCTAGCCCGCCCGCCTCCTCCTCTGTTTATGGGCCATCGCTCGGGGCCTCCCTCCCCTCCACCAGCCCAGCACACCTTCCACTCATTCTGTGGAGGGGAATGGCTAGGGACTTGGGGTTCCGCACCTGGGCAGCGGTACTCGGCCTCTGAATTTTGCGGTTTTTTCTCCTCCGGACCGGTGTGTGCTTGCATGGTGCTTGTTGACGATTTTGATTTTCTGCCTTCAGCGTCGTGCAGTTTATGTGGCCTTTCTAGTTTGGGATTTTGGTTCCAATTTTATGGATTTTGATTGACGGATTTTCCCCCTATGTCTGACTGAATATTTGTTCTATGACTGACCGATGCCAGGTTCCTAAACGACGGAATGGGGAACAGCCGGCCGAGAGTGGCGCCTTCAACAAGTAGTGGAACGTGGCGAACAGCAACGCGGAGGCCGTGACGTAAGCTCCCCGCTTGCAGCAGCATGGAGGGCCAGGCACGTTGGGTCCAGGGAGCACAGGTCGGAGCACATCTCTTGAAGAAAAAGGTCTCTATCCTCCTACTATCACCAATTAATGCCAAGATGAGGAGTGAGGCATGGAGGAGCGGCGGCGGCTCGGGCCATAGAGAAGGAAGGCAGAGGAGCTACGATTGCGTGAGGGATGCGAGGGAGAAAGAGTAGTAAGTGGAATATGGAACCCTAGCTTGTCCCCCTATTGGGAATGAGGCCAGGAATCCGGGGAAGCCACGTGGCATCGGGTATGCGAATTTCCAGTGATGCTCTCGGCGGGGGGCTGGAATCATAGGCGATAGCATGAGATTTTTAACGCTTGAGGGCCGCACTGGATAACATCTCAGCCATGGTCGCAGACAGGCGTGAATCGCAGACTCTCCTCCATAGTGCCGCACTAGATACCATCCCCCGATGGCTGCCGGAGCGTAGGGTAATGTTGAAGTTTTATCATTCTAAAGTAGACCTTGCGTTTTTTGCATGTTTGTTAGGATGTATATTTCCTTTTCTATCTACCTTCATATGTTGTTTTTAGTATATAGTGGTTGCCATAATAGCGGGAAAACCTTCTTGTTTCATTTCATTCCAATCCATAGTAGTATAGAAATTATTAATTTTGAATGACATGCAGTAAGTTATTGACATGTATATGCTGCTGGAGCCCTTGTTAATTGCCAAGTAGTATGTACACTAGCAATTAACATTTTATGTATTTTAAAAATGTTAAATACATATCATATAGGAGATTTGATGGACACTTTTTGTAACAATTGATCTCCAAGAAAATTCATATATTTTAAATTTAACACTCCGACATTGAATGTGGCATAAACATTAATCAGTAATTGCCACGATCGATCGAGGTGACTTACTGTTCATGAATGCTTGTACATGCATTCCTTGCTACAAGGTCTTTTTATTTGAGACTCTACTTAAAACTCAACTATAACATACCAACTCTTTTCCATAGCCCCAAACCCTATCCGCCACCCCAATGATCGCGATCCTAGACTTCTTCTTCTTCATCCTGCATTTAACACTTGAAGTCTTCGACGCCTCCACCTCCTGTAAGGATTCACCTCCATAGGATCTTCATCGCCCGGAGCTTCGCCCTCCGTCACCGTCCTCACCACCCTCAAAGTTTTTTCCGTCGGTGCCACCATAGTCCCCCACCCCTTTGTTGGAGCAAGATGCGCAAGAGAGAGCGTCTTGTCGTAGATGCTCCTAGTGGACCGGGGCTCCGCCGTAGTGCACGGTAAAAGTGCCGATTTTTTCATTCTAATTCAGATCTGGTGTTTTTTCTTAATGTTTGTTATGATGTTTAGTTCCTTTCCTCGCCGCTTATTTCAGGGTAGATCCAACAGGGTGTAGTGTAGGACATGCCCCACCCTAAGATATTGTGCCAGCCAATATACCTACAAAAAATGGAAATAGACCAAAAGGCCAAGCCCAACTCACCTCGGCCCCACCCTTGCAAGTTGGTCAGATCTATCACAAGTTGTCTGACCTTAATTATTTTCCAATAGTAATACTTAGGCACGTGCTTACCGTGATGATAAAATCTCTGACTGATACGTCCCACCAACACCAGTCTAGTAGAATTAATGTTCTTCATCTTTTTTGCCCCAAAATTCATGCACCAAAATTGTTGTTCAATAATGACATTATTACATACAACTCCTCTTGGTACAATGGTGGGGGTGGAGTGGGGTGCGGTTGAAACCTGGCATTTATTGCTCAAAAGCCACTTGCCAAGATTACAAAGGGGCCCGTGAAGAGACGGCCACGGTGCAGGCGAAGGGAAGGAAAAGCCGAGGGAGGGATGGGGTAACAACAGCGTTCCCCCATTCTTTCTCCCATCAGAGCTGCTCAAAACCCCATCACAGCCACTGCCTGCCTCCCGCGATCGCGCTAAACCCTATGCCTCCGCCGTCGTGACAACCGCCGCGACCGGCCCTCATTCCCCACTTGTCTTGTGTCCGCCCACAGATGTACCGTTACGCCTGCCCGCCCGCCTCCTCCTCCGATTCACGCGCCGTCGCTCGAGGCCTCCCTTCCCTCCACGGGCCCAGCCATTGGCGCCTTATGCTGCCGTTCTGGCAGGGAATGGCCAGGCTTGGGGTTCTGCACACAGGCAGCAGTCGTCGAGCCCTTTCATTTTTGGGATTTTTTTGCCTCCGGACCGATGCGTGCTCGCATGGCGCTCGTTCGCGATTTTGATTTTCCTTCTTCGGTGTCGAGCAGTTGGTGTGGACTTTCCATTTTGTGATTTTAATTCCTATCTTATGGATTTTGGCTAACGGATTATCCTCCTGTGTCTGACTGAATTTTTGTTCTATGACTGACCGATGCCAGGTTCCTGAGCGACGGAATGGGGAACAACCGGGCAAGTGGGGCGCCTTTGATAAGCAGTGGGAACATGGCAAGGGCCAATGCGGAGGCCTTGACGGAAGCTCCCCTCTCTCGGCAGCACGAAGGGCCAGATACGTCTGGTCTGGGGAGCCCAGGTCGGAGCACATCTCTTGAAAAAGAAGTTCTCTATCCTCCTACTATCTCTAATTAATGCCAAGAGGAGGAGTGAGGTGTGAAGGAGCGGTGATGGCTCGGGCCATAGAGAAGGAAGGCAGAGGAGCTACGACTGCGAGAGGGATGCGAGGGAGAAAGGGTAGTAAGCGAAAGATGGAACCCTACCTTGTACCCCGATTGGGGAAGAGGCCAGGAATCTGGGGAATCCATGTGGCATCGGGTATGCGAATTTCCAGTAATTTCCACGGTGAGGCGCTTGAATCACACGCGATAGCGCAGGGTAAAGTTGAAGTTTTATCATTCTAAAGTAGATCTTGTGTTTTATTGCATGTTTGTTAGGATGTCCATTGCCTTTTCTATGTACCGTCATATGTTGTTTTTAGTATATATTGGTTGCCGTATTCGCGAGAAAGCCTTCTTGTTTCATTTCATTCCAATCCATCGTAGTATAGAAATTATTAATTTTCAATGACATGCAGTAAGTTATTGACATGTATATGCTGGTGGAGCCCTTGTTAGTTGGCAAGTGGTATGTACACTAGCAATTAACATTTTATATATTTAAAAAATGTTAAATACATATCACATAGGTGATTTTATGGACACTTTTTGTAACAATTGATTTCCAAGAAAATTCGTATTTTCTAAATTTAACACTCGACATTGAATGTGTCATAATAATTAATCAGTAATTGCACGATCGATCAAGGTGACTTACTATTCACGAATTGTTGTACATGCATTCCTTGCTACATGGCCTTTTTAATTGAGACAGACTATTTGTTTATGTACAGGGATGCACACAAGATATAGGATCTTTGGCCCCTCCCAGGCTTGGATCTTACGTGGTCCCCCCTCCCGCCTAGGCCCATCGCCAACCGTACTTAAAGGACTCGGCCAGAATCCTTTTCGTACCAACTCTTTTGCATAGCGCCAAACCCTAGCCGCCAACCTAATCCTTGCGATCCCAAACTTCTTCTTCTTCATCCCGGACGAACACTTGATGTCTCCGCCGCCTCCACCTCCGGTAAGGATTCGCCTCCACAGGATCTTCATTGCCCAGAGCTTCGCCCTCGGTAACCGTCCTCACCACCCTTAATGTTTTTTCCAGTGGGGCTACCATAGTCACCCCTGAGTTGGAGCAAGATGCGCAGGAGAAAGCGTCCCATCGTCGTTGCTCCTAGTGGGTCGGGTCGCCGCCTGAGTGCACGGTAAAATTGCCGCTTTTTCATAATAATTTGTACCTAGTATTTTTTATTCATGTTTGTTATGATGTTTATTTCCTTTCCTATGTGACATCATATGTTGTTTCTATTATATAGTGGTTGTTGGAGTCGCCAAAAAACCTTCCTTAAGCATAGTCGGAACCATAGGATTCAATGTCAATTCTTTCAGAATAAGCTCAGCGAGCACCCACCCGTTGCTGAGAGCATGAGCCTTTGCCCGTCGCAACATGAAAATTATGATCTCGCTGCTCATCTCAAGGTAGATCCAACAGGGTGTAGGGTAGGACATGCCCCACCCTAAGATCTAGGGCTAGCCAATAAACCTACATATAAAAGGAAATAGACCAAAAGGCTAAGCCCAACTCACCCCAGGCCCCACCCTAGCAATCTGGTCTGATCTATCACCAGTTGTTTGACCGTAATTATTTTCCAAAACTAATATTTAGGCACGTGCTTACCGTGATGATAAAAATAGTCCGAGTCATATGTCCTACCAAATCCGGTCTAGTAGAATTAATTTTCTTCATCTGAACCGCCCCCGCAATAAATGAACCCAATTATTGATCAATAATGAAATTATTACATTCAAATCCTTTTGGTCCAATGGTGGGAGTGGGTTGGTGTGGCGAAAAGACATGACATTTACAGCTCAGAAGCTAGTGCCGCTACTGAAGTGGGCCGTGACGAGAAAACTGCGGTCACGGCGAGAAGGGAGGGAAGAACCGGGGAGTGTGACACCCCAAAATTTTAACCTTGTTTTATTAATGAAAATTTTGCCAGGAAATTAAATTTTAATTTTTCTGGATTTATTCTTGATTTCAGAGCCTCTCTTTTCCCCTAAGTTGTGGAGTTTTCACCCCTAGTAAAAGCTTTCCAATTATTTTTGGACTTGTTTACCCTCTCAAATAAAACAATTCTTTTATCAGTGGGATTATCTATATAACTATTTTTTTCCCTGAGCTTTATTCCTCTAAATTGGTTTTTCATAAGTTTCAGGGTACCATTTGCACTACAACCCTTTGATAAATTCATTTAAAAATCCCACCAAAATTTGGAGATGTCATGTGATGTCTCTAAATCACTTTTATGCAAAAAGATATTTCATTCATTGAATATTTTAAGCTCTACACCAAATTTTCAAATATGGTCCAATGAGCAGTTTTACACTACAACTCATTTAAATGCTTCTTTCTAGCCTCCACCAAAATTATGGGTTGCTGGTAGTAGCTTATGATTCAACTTTATGCAAAAAAACCAGTGATGTTATTTGAAATTTTGAGTGAATCAACCTCATCTTCATTCTGGTCCAACATGATGGTTTGTACAGCATCCATATTCTTGCTTGCTTTTTGGCCCTTGATTCTTTACCCTGCTTGTAGACCACCCTACAAAACCCCTAAGTCCAGGAGCATGCACTCTTTGTGACATTTTTGGTCCATGTAATGGTGCCATTTACTCCCTGCCCAGAATTGAAGTTTTTCAAAACTTGCACTAGCAAGTTTCTTCATTTGGCAAACTAACCTCACCACCCTTTCTTTCATCTAAAGAGACCCCACTCTGGGAGATTTGGCCACTCCAAGAACTGCCTAGGAGCCTTTGGCATTTTTCCAAACACCTTGAGAGCGTGGACAGATTTGGCATGAGTTTTTGTTTACATTATGAACTTGACCCCCTGACCAGACCAGCATGTCCCATGGTTTTGCCCTAGCCTATAACCCCACCCTGCTAACCCTCTTGCGGTTTAGAGCCCCCTAACATGCCTTAGCATTCTGTCGAGCATGTTCCGTGCGTGCTCTGGGCACGCCCAGAGCGCGAGCGGAGCACGCATTTTGCACGTGCCAAGACCGAGCCGCCGCGTCTCGCCCCGCACTCACTCTGGTTCGTGGCCGACCGCAGCCAGTACGCCACGTCCCCTGCTGCTCCCCACGAGCACCACAACCCTCGCCACGTCTCCGGCAGGCCAGCTAGCCGCCAATGCCGCCCGACAGCCCCTGCAATGGCCAGCGCCGCCCGAGCCACGCCCGCTCGCCAGCTCGCCCTTGGAGCAGTACCCACTCGTCCGCTAGCTCCTGCCGCGATCCCCAGCCTCGCCATGATGCCTGCAAGCTACAGAACGTCGGTCGTCGACGAGCTCATCCACCGCCGCCGCGAACCGACGTGGGAGCGCTATAAAAGGAAGCCCCTCGAGCCCTCCGAGCATGGAAGCAGCCTCAAAATCACCCCCTTCGTTTCCCCGTGGCAGCCAGTCGACCCGGGGAGGTTTTCTTCCCCGTCTCCGGCAACTCCTGCCGCCGCCATAGCCCCGGCCATTCCGGTGCCACCAGGACCTCCCCCTCTCCACTCTCTCCACCATAAGCTCTCTCTTCCTCCCGTGAACCTTCCCCCCTGCTCGATTTTGATCGGGAACCACCGCAGCCCAAAACCACTTTGCTCCCGAGGTCTCCTCCGCCGTGAAACTCACCGTCGGCGACTCCCTCCACCCTCGCCGACCCAACGACCACCGGGAGGACCGCCCCGGTATTGCGGATCCATCCCGACCCTCTGGAGCCCGCGGGGAGCAGCCATCCACCGGCGTTGATTGCCGTCGCCTCGCCTCCGTTCGGGCAGAGGAAGAGGAGGGAGAGATGGACTGGTCAAACCTGACCAGTGGGCCCCCTGGACCCACTGTCAGTGACCCCACCCCAGTCCACGTGGGTTAAGTGAAGACGTAAATCTCAAATTACGTCTTCGACGTGTACCGGTTCGAAGCGTTTTCTTTTCTTTTTCTGTTTTATTTAAAAACCAAGGATTTGACTAAACTTTGACTGGCTATAACTTTTTAAATATAACTCCAAATGAATTGATTCTTTTTCCTACATCTCTCAAATTCTGTCTAGTTTATTTTAAGATTTATTTGAAAAAATTTCAAACAACTTTTTTGTGCTGTTTTGAATTTGTGTGTTAATTCCAATATTTGCAAAATAGGATTTGTTGGAGAGAGGAGAAGACTTTCAAAAGTTTTGGAGAGCACCCCACCTCTCCACACCTTGAAGGCAAGCATCCTGAACCATGGCATAATATATTTGGTGTGTTAGTTGACGCGGTTATAACACCACCTTGCATCGGAAAAGCTCGTTATTTTATGTGGTGATGTGATCTTTTGCATGAATGCATATTAGTGATTTTCCTTGCTGTTGGAAATGAATATACTTGTGATGGTAATCATCCTCATGTGCCTTACATGCATGCTGGAAAGGAATCTGGGAAGGCCTCTGCCTTGGGTAGGCGTGAGCTTGTCGCCGGTCTCCGTTGGGACGGTTATGTCCGGTATGGCATAGTAAGGTATAATGAGCGGTGATCCTGTTGATTGAAATATATTTGTTATGCTAATCATGCAGGGAATGCTTAAACCTCCTGAGTCGACCATAGATCGAGTCTTGTTCCAGTAACCCCCATACTTGTTTCGAACTACCACTTGTCCCTGCCATACGTGCGGTACGATTGAGTAAGTTGTCAACCCCTTTCCTAGCACACACCGTACAGAGAGGCCATGATGGAAGATACCGGAGGCATCCGGTAGGCATGCCATCTGACCCGGGGGCATGGGTGTTTCGGTTGTAGCCGAAGGGGTAGCTCCCCTAGTTTGCGCGCGGTATAAATTTTGTGATCCCATGCTACGTCGAGGTTGTAGCCTCCCCACTTAGAGTTTTGCTTGACAGGTGTCGTGGGTGATTCCAGACACCGGTGAGTTAAGCTGGTGTGTGCAAATCAGACGTGTTTTTGACTAAAAGACCATAGACGGAATTAGTCCCGATGGACTAAAGAAATCCGTTACTCGTGGGTAAAGAGTACACCCTCTACAGAGATATTAAACCTATTCGAATAGCCGTGTCCATGGTTAAGGACTACAGTCTGGGTCAGGTCAAGTGTCGGTCTTAGTGTCGGTCTTCGGAGGAGAAACTGCTAAATCAAACTTGGATACCGACTTGTGACTTGTGAGGACCATGATTATTATTTTGTTAAGGACTAACCGTTATATTATCTGAGTTATCGAGCATCCCTGAGAGGGTTCTACCTCCTGGATATTCATTGTGATATTTATAAGCCCTTTATGTGGTGTCGCTGAGACGCCTGACTATGGCATGCTTGTTATTTATTTTACTTTATAAGCCCTTTATGGTGTCGCTGAGACGCCCGACTATGGCATGCTTGTTATTTATCTTACTTTATAAGCCCTTTATGCGGTGTCGCTGAGACGCCTGACTATGGCATGCTGATATCTATTTTACCTTATAAGCCCTTTATGTGGCGTCGCCGAACGCCCTGGATCGAGGCATGCTTGTTATTTACCATCATTTCGAGACGCCGCCTGCACATCCGAATGGTGCATTTTGTTTTCTCCTCTGTCATTTCATATTCTTGTTACATACAAATAACCTATTTACATGCATCGTAGATTTTATTTTATGACCGACAATGTGATCATAGAATATTTCCGTGCATGATTATCATTTATATTATACCCGTGTTCATAATGTTTGCGAGTACATTCAAAGTACTCACTGGCTTGTTCGTGGCTATTGTGTTGGCCATATTTCTTGCATGGAGAGGGGCGTTGCGATGACCGCCCCGGAACCTAAGCAACGGAGACCGCAGCCTCGCGAAGATAGGAGTTATCCTGGTCAGCTATTCCTGTGGGAAATGGAGTCCCATAAACGCTGATGATCCACAAACCGCTTCCGCCATCAACCACTAGAAACCATTTGTTGTACTCCCAGGCCAGAATGGTCTTGTACTACCTATATTTTGTATTTTGCTTGGAGTTTCTGTATCAAGTTGGTGCCTCATCAGCTAACAGTAATCCTGGGGCTGATGAGCACAACGGCCATTTTCTGGAGTTTATTACCCGGAAAACCGGTCCCCACAAACTTGGTATCAGAGCCAGGCTGACCATTGGCTAATCCTATCTTAGCCAGGTCGAGAAACCTAGGAAAACCAACCCACCAGACCCTAACCAAACACCAGCCAAGCTTCCCGTGCAAGATAGCCACACAGTGACCCCGACACTTTTGGCAGTCGGTGCCCAACCTATCAGCCTAGCCTGTCGATCACGCCAGTGACCGACACATAATCCGTCTTATTCGCCAGCGTGCGAAGGAAGACTCCGTCCCCCTTTTCTATAAAAGGGCACACTAGCCTCAACCCAGCACAACACAATCCTCTTTCCCAAACCAAGCAAAAATGCCTGGTCCCGTCGTGCACAATGAGACCACAGCAACCAACCTTGGAAGTTTTGTGACCGTGCTAGCAAACCTCACCCGCCATGCCTTTGCATTAGAAGAGCCTCCCGAATATGTAGTGTACCAAGGGTCCGTGAGCGGTGAAAGCCGTCAATCCTGGGCCACGGTACACGTCTATGGTAGGGGTCTATCGCCGAAACGCCTCTGAGGTTCACCGGAAGGACAACTTCCTTTGAGCCACAAGCCATCCAACTAGCTGCTCGAGAAGCTATAGTTCAACCGGCATTTGTCGCCCAGAGTTAATCGTCGCTCGCTCGCTACTACCCCAGCCGTGAAGGGTATGGTAGACCACCCCAAGTTGCCAACGGAGATCACGAGACGGACCCTGCATTGTTGCATCTGGTGCGCTATGTAAATGCACTAGAAGGACTATTCGATCAAATCACCATTGATCTGATCGCAGCTCGTGCAGAGCTGATTCGCCAAGCCCCGGCAAGAAGAGAAGATGAGCTCGACGCCGACAACCCTGTCGTACTGTTCGGACAACCGATCGAGACCATGAGGTTAGCCCCAGCCATCAACCAAAATACCTTGATGACCCCAGAAGTGCTTCGTCGCCTTTTGGGAACACACTCCAGCGGGATTGTGGCCAACAATCCCAGCGATGGTCATCATAGCTACCCCGACCCTGCAGTCCCTCAACCCCCTCCAGCTGATCCTGACGGTGAGAACCGTGGAGAAACCCCGACGTCCGCAAGGCAAGCCCGCTTAGATATTAACGAGGTAGACTGAGTCACCCGAGCAGTAATTAAATACTGTTTGCCTGTGCACCCCTATTTTTTGTTATAGCCATGCATGAGTTTGTTGATGTGCGATTGCATTTTTAATCCCAAGCGTAGCTGCCAAAGACCAACCTCGACAACGCGAAGTTTGTGCTATGAATAAACCTTTTTGGTTTCAGCTAACATGAATGATATTATCAAAACAACCCTTAACAAATCTCGAGGACGAGATTTTTCTTAAGGGGGGTAGTGTTGTGACACCCCAAAATTTTTAACCTTGTTTTATTAATTAAAATTTTGCCAGGAAATTAAATTTTTATTTTTCTGGATTTATTCTTGATTTCAGAGCCTCTCTTTTCCCCTAAGTTGTGGAGTTTTCACCCCTAGTAAAAGCTTTCCAATTATTTTTGGACTTGTTTACCCTCTCAAATAAAACAATTCTTTTATCAGTGGGATTATCTATATAACTATTTTTTCCCTGAGCTTTATTTCTCTAAATTGGTTTTTCATAAGTTTCAGGGTACCATTTGCACTACAACCCTTTGATAAATTCATTTAAAAATCCCACCAAAATTTGGAGATGTCATGTGATGTCTCTAAATCACTTTTATGCAAAAAGATATTTCATTCATTGAATATTTTGAACTCTACACCAAATTTTCAAATCTGGTCCAATCAGCAGTTTTACACTACAACTCATTTAAATGCTTCTTTCTAGCCTCCACCCAAATTATGGAATGCTGGTAGTAGCTTATGATTCAACTTTATGCAAAAAAACCAGTGATGTTATTTGAAATTTTCAGTGAATCAACCTCATCTTCATTCTGGTCCAACATGATGGTTTGTACAACATCCATATTCTTTCTTGCTTTTTGGCCCTTGATTCTTTCCCCTGCTTGTAGACCACCCTACAAAACCCCTAACTCCAGGAGCATGCACTCTTTGGGACATTTTTGGTCCATGTAATGGTGCCATTTACTCCTGCCCAGAATTGAAGTTTTTCAAAACTTGCACTAGCAAGTTTCTTCATTTGGCAAACTAACCTCACCACCCTTTCTTTCATCTAAAGAGACCCCACTATGGGAGATTTGGCCACTCCAAGAACTGCCTAGGAGCCTTTGGCATTTTGTCAAACACCTTGAGAGCGTGGACAGATTTGGCATGAGTTTTTGTTTACATTATGAACTTGACCCCCTGACCAGACCAGCATGTCCCATGGTTTTGCCCTAGCCTATAACCCCACCCTGCTAACCCTCTTGTGGTTTAGAGCCCCCTAACATGCCTTGTTCCGTGCGTGCTCTGGCATGCTTGTTATTTATTTTACTTTATAAGCCCTTTATGTGGTGTTGCTGAGACGCCCGACTGTGGCATGCTTGTTATTTATCTTACTTTATAAGCCCTTTATGCGGTGTCGCTGAGACGCCTGGCGTGGCATGCTGATATCTATTTTACCTTATAAGCCCTTTATGTGGCGTCGCTCAGACGCCCGACTGAGGCATGCTTGTTATTTACCACCATTTCGAGACGTCGCTTCAGACATCCGAATGGTGCATTTTATTTTCTCCTCTTTCACTTCATATTCTTGTTACATACAAATAACCTGTTTACATGCATCGTAGATTTTATTTTATGACTGACAATGTGATCATAGAATATTTCCGTGCATGATTATCATTTATATTATACCCGTGTTCATAATATTTGCGAGTACATTCAAAGTACTCACTGGCTTGTCCCTGGCTATTGTATTGGCCAGATTTCTTGCATGGAGAGGGGCGTTGCGATGACCGCCCCGGAACCTAAGCAACGGCGACCGTAGCCTCGCGAAGATAGGAGTTATCCTGGTCAGCTGTTCCTTTGGGAAATGGAGTCCCATAGACATTGATGATCCACAAACCGCTTCCGCCATCAACCACTAGAAACCATTTGTTGTACTCCCAGGCCAGAATGGTCTTGTACTACTTATACTTTGTATTTTGCTTGGAGTTTCTGTATCAAGTTGGTGCCTCATCAGCTAATAGTAATCCTGGGGCTGGTGAGCACAAAGGCCATTTTCTGAAGTTTATTACCCGGAAAACCGGTCCCCACAGGGAGGGATGCGATAACAACGGCATTCCCCCCATTCTTTCTCCCATGGAGCTTCTCAAAACCCCATCCCAGCCACCGCCCGCCACCCATGATCGAGCTAAACCCTAGGACTCTGCCGCCGTCACCGCCGCCGCAACCGACCCGCATTCCCCACCTGTCTTGCACCCACCCGAAGAGATACACCTTCGCCTTCCCACCCGCCTCCTCCTCTTGTTGAAGCGCCGTTGCTCGGGGCCTCCCTCCCCTCGACAGCCTGGCCGTTGGCGATCCTTCCGCGCATTCCAAGGAGGGGAATGGCCGGGGGCTTGGGGATCTGCACCTGGGTAGCAGTCCTCGGCGTCTGATTTTGGGGTTTTTTCGCCTCCGAAACAGTGCGTGCTTGCATGGCGCTCGTTCGTGATTTCGATTTTCTTCCTACAATGTTGCGCAGTTGGTGTGGCCTTTCCAGTTTGGGATATTGGTTCCTATTTTATGAATTTCAGCTGACGGATTTTCCCCCCAGTATCTGACTGAATTTTTGTTCTGTGACTAACCGATGCCAGTTCCTGGCGATGGAATGGGGAACAGGCGACCGAGAGGGGCGCCTTCGACAAGCAGAGGGAGGAGCGGCGGCGTCTCGGGCCATAGAGAAGGAAGACAGAGGAGCTACGACCGTGTGAGGGATGTGCAAGGGATGCGAGGGATAAAGAGTTGTAAGCGTAAGATGGAAACCATGTGGCATACAATATGCAAACTTCCAGTAATGCCCTCGGTGGGGAGCTGGAATCATAGGCGATGGCACAAGATTTTTACCGCTGAAGGGCCGCACTGGACAACATCCGAACCACGGTTCCTCACATGCGCGAATCACGTACTCCTTAGTGCCGCACTAGACACCATTTGCCGATGACTGCAGGAACACAACGTGAAGTTAAAGTTTTATCATTCTAAAGTAGATCTTGTGTTTTTTTGCATGTTTGTTAGGATTTCTATTTCCTTTTGTATCTACCTTCCTATCTTGTTTTTAGTATATAGTGGTTGCCGTAATCGCAAGAAAACCTTCTTGTTTCATTTCGTTCCAATCCATCGTAGTATAGAAATTATTAATTTTCAATGACATGCAGTATGTAATTAACATGTATATGCTGGTGGAGCCCTTGTTAGTTACCAAGTGGTATGTACACTTGCAATTAACATTTTATGTATTTCAAAAATGTTAAATACATATCATATAAGAGAATTGATGACCACTTTTTGTAACAATTAGTTTCCAAGAAAATTCATATTTTCTAAATTTAACACTCCAACATTGAATGTGGCATACTTAATAATAAGTAATTGCACGATCGATCGAGGTGACTTACTATTCACGACTTCTTGTACATGCATTCCTGGCTACAGTGCCTTTTTATTTGAGACATACTATGTGTTTATGTATAGGGATGCACACAAGATATAGGATCTTGGGTCCCTCCCAGGCTTGGGGCTTACGCGGGCCCCCTCCCGCCTCGGCCCAGAGCCAACCCTACTTAAAAGACTTGGCTATAAATCCTTTTCATACCAACTCTTTACCATAGCCCCAAACCCTAATCCTCGTGATCCCTGACCTCTTCTTCTTCATCATCCTGCATAAACACTTGAATTCTCCGACGCCTCCACCTCCGTGAGGATTCGCCTCCACAGGATCTTGATCGCCCGGAGCTTCACCTCGGTTACCATCCTCACCACCTTCAAATTTTTCTCCATCGGTGCCACCATAGACCCCTTGAGATGGAGCAAGATGCACAGGAGAAAGCGTCATGTCGTCGAAGCTCCTAGTGGATCGGGACGCCGCTGTAGTGCACGGTAAAATTGCCGATTTTCCATTATAATTTGGATCTAGTGTTTTTTTTCATGTTTGTTATTATGTTTATTTTCTTTCCTACGCGGCATCATATGATGTTTCTATTATATAGTGGATGCGGGAGTCACCGGAAAACCTTCCTGAAGCATAGTCGGAACCACCCAATTTTATGTCGATTGTTTCAGCATAAGCTCAATGAGCACCCACCCATTGCTTAGAGCATTAGCCTTTTCCTGTCACAACATAAAAAATATGATCTCACCGCTCATTTCTGGGTAGATCAAACAAGGTATAGGGTAGGACATGCCCCACCCTAAGATCTAGTTCCAGCTAATATATCTACCAAAGAAGGAAATAGACCAAAAGGCCTAGCCCAACTCACCTCGGTCCTACCCTAGTAATCTGGTCTGATCTATCACCAGCTGTTTGACCGTAATTATTTTCCAATACTAATATTTAGGCACATGCTTACCGTGATGTCAAAAATACTCTGACGGATACGTCCCACCAACTCCAGTCTAGTAGAATTAATGTCCTCAGCCTGTTCTGCCACCACAATAAATGCACCACAATTATTGCTCAATAATGACATTATTACATTCAACTCCTTTTGGTCCAATGCTGGGGTGGGGTGGGGTGGGAGAGACTAGACATTTACAGCTTAGAAGCCACTGCTGCTACTACCATGCCCGTGATTTAGACGCAAGGCCAAGTGTAAGGGGAAGGAAGAGCCAGGGAGGGACATGATAACAACGGCGTTTGCCCCTTTCTTTCTCCCACTGGAGCAGCCCAAAATCCAACCACAGTCGCTGCCTGCCACCCACGATCGCTCTAAACCATAGACCTCCGTTGCCGTCACCACCATCGCGACCGACCCGCATTCCCCGCCTGTCTTGCATGCACCCGTAGAGATACCGCTTCGCCCGCCCGCCCGCCACCTCCTCTGTTTAACGAGCCATCACTCGGGGCCTCCATCCCCTCCGTGGGCCCAACCACCGGTGTGCCTTCGTTCCTGGGAGGGGAATTGTCGGGGGCTTGGGGTTACGCACCTGCGAAGCGGTCATTGGCCTCTGATTTTGGGGGCTTTTCGCCTCTGGACTGCTGCATGCACGCACGATGCTCATTCGTGATTTCGATTTTCTTCCTTCAACCGGCGCTTGGAGTGGCCTTTCCACTTTTGGATTTCGGTGGCGGGTCTTTTCCTCTCGTGTCTGACTGATTTTTTCTGTGATTGAATGATGCCAGGTTCCTGCGCAATCTAATGGGGAACAGCCGGCCGAGAGGGCTCGCTTCGACAAGCAGTGGGAACTTGGTGAGGGGAAACATGGAGGCCGTGGACGGAAGCTCCCTTCTTGCGGTAGCACGGAGGGCCAGGCGTCTTGGGTCCAGGGAGCCCGGGTTAGAGCACATCTCTTGAAAAAAAGGTGTCTATCCTCCGACTATCTCCAATTAATGCCAAGAGGAGGAGTGACACGCGAAGGAGCGGTCGCGGCTCGGGGCATAGAGAAGGAAGGCAGAGGAGCTATCACTGCGCGTGGGATGCGAGGGAGAAAGAGTAGTAAGCGGAAGATGGAACCCTATCTTGTCCCCCAATTGGGGATGATGCCAGGAATCCGGGGAAGTCATGTGACATCGGGTATGTGAATTTCCAGTAATGCCCTCGGCGGGGCGCTGGAATCACAGGCGATGGCACGGGATTTTTACCGCCGGAGGGCCACACTGGACGACATCGCAACCACGGTCACTGACAAGCGCGAATCCTGGATTCCACCATAGTGCCGCACTAGACACGATCCCCCAATGGCTGCCGGAGCGCATGGTAAATTTGAAGTTTTATCATTCTAAAGTAGATCTTGTGTTTTTTGCATGTTTGTTAGTATGACTATTTCCTTTTCTATCAACTGTCACATGTTGTTTTTAGAATATAGTGCTTGTCGTGTCATGAGAAAACCTTCTTGTTTCATTTCATTCCAATCCTTCGTAGTATAGACATTTTTTAAATCTCAGTGACTGCAGTAAGTTATTGACATGTATATGCTGGTGGAGCCCTTGTTAGTTGCCAAGTGGTATGTACACTAGAGATTAACATTTTATGTAGTTTAAAAATGTTAAATACATATCATATAGGAGATTTGATGGACACTCTTTGTAACAATTCATATTTTCTAAATTTAACACTCCAACATTGAGTGTGGCATACTCATTAATCAACAATTGCTTGATCGATCGAGGAGACTTAATATTCGCAAATTCTTGTACATGCATTCCTGGCTACAGACCATGTGCTTATGTACAGGGATGCACACAAGAAATAGGATCTTGGGCCCCTCCCAGGCTTGGGGCTTATGCGGCCCCCCTGCGCCTAGGCCATGAGCCTACCCTAGTTGAAAGACTCGGCTATAAATCATATTCATACCAACGCTTCGCCATAGCCCCAAACGCCAGCCGCCACCCCAATCCTCGCGATCCCGGATTTCTTCTTCTTCGTCGCAAACGAACACTTGAAGTCTCTGATGCCTCCACCTCCGTTAAGGATTCGCCACAGGATCTTCACCGCCGGAGCTTCGCCCTCAGTCACCGGCCTCACCACCCTCAAAGTTTTTTCCATCGGTGCCATCATAGTCCCTCCTGAGTTGGAGCAAGATGCGTTGCAGAAAGCATCCTGTCGTCGATGCTCCTAGTGGATCGGGACGCCGCTATAGTGAATCATAAAATTGCCGCTTTTTCATTCTAATTTGGATCTAGTGTTTTTCTTTCATGTTTGTTATGATGTTTAGTTTCTTTCCTATGCCACATCATATGTTGTTTCTAGTATATATTTGTTGCGGGAGTCGCTGGAAAACCTTCCCGAGGCATAGTCGAAACCACCTGATTCCATGGCCATTTTTCAGCATAAGCTCAGCGAGCACCCACCCGTTGCTGAGAGCATAAGCCTTCGTCCGTCGCAACATCAAAAAATGATCTCACCGCTCATTTTGGGGTAGATCCACCAAGGTGTAGGGTAGGACATGCCCCACCCTAAGATGTAGGGCCAGCCAATATACCTACCAAAAGAAGGAAATAGACCAAAACGCCAAGCCTAACTCACCTCGGCCCGCCCTAGCAATCTGGTCTGATCTACCACTAGCTGTTTGACCATAATTATTTTCCAATACTAATATTTAGGCACGTGCTTACCGTGGTGATAAAAATACTCTGACCGATAGGTCCCACCAACTCCGGTCTAATAGAATTAATGTCATTCGTCTGTTCTGCCCCCATAATAAATGCGCCACAATTATTGCTCAATAATGACATTATTATATTCAACTACTTTTGGTCCAATGGTGGGGGTGGGGTGCGGTGTGGAGAGACATGACATTTACAGCTCAGAAGCCACTACCGCTACTACAGTGGCCCATGACGAGATGGTCGTAGTGTGGGCAGTAGGGGAAGGAAGAGCCAGGAAGGAACACAGTAATAACGGCGTTTCCCCTTCTTTCTCCCACCGGAGCTGCTCAAAACCCCATCGCGGCCGCCGCACGCCACCCGCAATCATGCGAAACCCTAGGCCTCCGTCGCTGTCACCGCCACCGCGACTAGCCCTCATGCCCCACTTATCTTGCACCCACCCGCGTAGATAACGCTTTGCCCGCCCGCCCGACTCCTCCTATGTTTCGCACGTCGTCGCTTGGGGCCACCCTCTCTTCCGTGGGCCTATCCGTCGGCCCCTTCCGCTCGTTTTGTGGAGGGGACTGGCCAGAGGCTATAGGTTCCGCACCTGGCCAGCGGTCCTCGGCCTCCGATTTTTGTGGGTTTTTTTTCCTCCGGACAGGTGTGTGCTCGCACATAACTCGTTCGCGATTTTGACTTCTTCCTTCGGCGTCGCGCAGTTGGTGTGGCCTTTCCAGTTTAGGATTTTGGTTCCTATTTTGTGGATTCTGGCTGATAAATTATTGCCCTTTGACTGACTGGATTTTTGTTCTATGACTGACCGATGCCAGGTTCCTGAGGGACGGAATGGGGAACAACCAGACGAGAGGGGAGCCTTTGACAAGCAGTGGGAACGTGGCGAGAGGCAACGCGGAGGCCGTGACAGAAGTTCCCCACTTGTGGCAGCACGGAGGTCCAGGCACGTCGGGGCTGGGGAGCCTTGGTCGGAGCACATCTCTTGAAAAAAAAGGTATGTATACTCCTACTATCTTCAATTAATGCCAAGAGGAGGAGTGAGGCGCGGAGGAGCAGTGGCGGCTCGGGAAGGCAGAGGAGCTACGACTGCAAGGGATGCAAGAGGGATGAAAGGTAGAAAGACCTCGGCGGGGCGCTGGAATCCCAGCTTGTCCGTCAATTGGGGACGAGGCCAGGAATCTGGGGAAGCCATGTGGCATCTGGTATGCGAATTTCTAGTAATGACCTCGGCGGGGCGCTGGAATCACAGGCGATGGCACGAGATTTTACCGCTGGAGGGCCGCATTGGACATCATCCCAGCCACAGTCACTGACAGGCGCAAATCGCGGACTCCTCCACAGTGCCGCACTACACATCATCCCCTGTTGGCTGCCGGAGCGCAAGGCGAGGTTAAAATTTTATCATTCTAAAGTAGATCTTGTGTTTTTTGCATGTTTGTTAGGATGTCTATTTCCTTTTCTACCTACTGTTATATGTTGTTTAGTATATAGTGGTTGTCGTAATCACGAGAAAATCTTCTTGTTTCATTTCATTCCAATCCATCATAGTATAGAAATTATTAATTCTCAATGACATGCAGTAAGTTGTTGACATGTATATGCTGGTGGAAACCATTGTTAGTTGCCGAGTGGTATGTACAGTAGCAATTAACATTTTATGTAGTTTGAAATGTTAAATACCTATCACATTGGAGATTTTTGAAGGAAACATGCCCTAGAGGAAATAATAAAGTTGTTACTTATATTTCCTTATATCATGATAAATGTTTATTATTCTTGCTAGAATTGTTTAAACTGGAAACTTAGTACATGTGTGAATACATAGACAAACGGAGTGTCACTAGTATGCCTCTACACTAGCACGTTTATCAAAGATGGTTAAGTTTCCTAGCCATGGACAAAGAGTTGTCATTTGATAAACGAGATCACATCATTAGAGAATGATGTGATTGACTTGACCCATCCGTTAGCTTAGCACTATGATCATTTAGTTTATTGCTATTTCTTTCTCCATAACTTATACATGTTCCTATGACTATGAGATTATGAAACTCCCGAATACCGCAGGAACACTTAGTGTGCTATCAAACGTCACAACATAACTGGGTGACTATAAAGATGCTCTACAGGTGTCTCCGATGGTGTTTGTTGAGTTGGCATAGATCAAGATTAGGATTTGTCACACTGATTGTCGGAGAGGTATCTATGGGCCCTCTCGGTAATGCACATCACTATAAGCCTTGCAAGCAATGTGACTAATGAGTTAGTTACGGATGATGCATTACGGAATGAGTAAAGAGACTTGCATCTAACAAGATTGAACTAGGTATTGAGATACCGACGATCAAATGTCGGGCAAGTAACATACCGATGACAAAGGGAACAACGTATGTTGTTATACGGTTTGACCGATAAAGATCTTCGTAGAGTATGTAGGAACCAATATGAGCATCCAGGTTCCGCTATTGGTTATTGATCGGAGATGAGTCTCGGCCATGTCTACATAGTTCTCGAACCTGTAGGGTCCGCACGCTTAACGTTCGGTGATGATCGGTATTATGAGTTTATGTGTTTTGATGTACCGAAGGTATTTAGGTGTTCCGGATATGATCACGGATGTGACGAGGAGTCTCGAAATGGTCGAGACATAAAGATCTATATATTGGAATGCTATGTTTGGACATCGGAATGGTTTCGGGTGAGTTCGGGCATTTACCGGAGTACCGGGGGGTTACCGGAACCCCCCGGGGAGTGTATGGGCCTTATTGGGCCTCAGTGGGAGAGAGGAGGAGGCAGCCATGTGGAGGGCGCCCCCCCCCCCAAGCCCAATCCGAATTGGGCAGGGGGGGGGGCGCCCCTTTCCTTCCCTCTGTCTCCCCTTCCTTCCCCTACTACTCCAACTAGCGAAGGGGAGTCCTACTCCCACCGGGAGTGGGACTTCCCCCTTGGGCGCGCCATGAGAGGGCCGGCCCTCCCCCTCCTCCACTCCTTTATATATGGGGGAGGGGGGTACCCCATAGACACACAAGTTGATTGTTTTAGCAGTGTGCGGTGCTCCCTATCGTTGCAGTGCATAGGCGAAGCCCTGTGCCGGTAGCTTCATCATCACCGTCATCACGCCGTCGTGTTGACGAAACTCTCCCTAGACCTCAGCTGGATCTAGAATTCATGGGACGTCAGCGAGCTGAACGTGTGCAAATCATGGAGGTGTCGTACCTTCGGTGCTAGGATCAGTCGGATCGTGAAGACGTACGACTACATCAACCACGTTATCATAACGGTTCCTCTTGCGGTCTATGAGGGTACATAGACAACACTCTCCCCTCTCGTTGCTATGCATCACCTAGATGGATCTTGCATGTGCGTAAGAATTTTTTTGAAATTACTGTGTTCCCCAACAGTGGAATCCGAGCCAGGTCTATGCGTAGTTGTTATATGCACGAGTAGAACACAAAGAGTTGTGAGCAATAATAGTCATACTACTTACCAGCATGTCATACTTTGATTCGGTGGTATTGTTGCGTGAAGCGGCTCAGACCAACATTACGCGTACGCTTACGTGAGACTGGTTCTACCGACATGCTTCGCACACACGTGGCTAGTGGGTGTCTGTTTCTCCAACTTTAGTTGAATCGAGTGTGACTATGCCCGGTCCTTGTTGAAGGTTAAAACAACAAACTTGACGAAAATCGTTGTGGTTTTGATGCGTAGGTAAGAACGGTTCTTTCTAAGCCCGTAGCAGCCATGTAAAACTTGCAACAACAAAGTAGAGGACGTCTAACTTGTTTTTGCAGGGCATGTTGTGATGTGATAGGGTTAAGATGTGATTATATAAATTGTTGTATGATATGATCATGTTTTGTAACACAGTTATCGACAACTGGTAGGAGCCATATGGTTGTCGCTTTATTGTATGAAATGCAATTGCCATGTAATTGATTTACTTTATCACTAAGCGGTAGCGATAGTCGTAGTAGCAGTAGTTGGTGAGACGACAACGATGCTTTGATGGAGATCAAGGTGTCATGCTGGTGATGATGGTGATCATGACGGTGCTTTGGAGATGGAGATCAAAGGCACAAGATGATGATGGCCATATCATATCACTTATATTGATTGCATGTGATGTTTATCCTTTATGCATCATATTTTGCTTAGTACGGCGGTAGCATTATAAGACGATCTCTCACTAAATTTCAGGGTATAAGTGTTCTCCCTGAGTATGCACCGTTGCTACAGTTCGTCGTGCCGACACACCACGTGATGATCAGGTGTGATAAGCTCCTTCACATACAACGGGTGCAAGCCAGTTTTGCACACGCAGAATACTCGGGTTAAACTTGACGAGCCTAGCATATGCAGATATGGCCTTGGAACACTGAGACCGAAGGTCGAACGTGAATCATATTGTAGATATGATCAACATGGTGATGTTCACCATTGAAAACTACTCCATCTCACGTGATGATCGGACATGGTTTAGTTGATATGGATCACGTGATCACTTAGATGATTAGAGGGATGTCTATCTAAGTGGGAGTTCTTAAGTAATATGATTAATTTAACTTAATTTATCATGAACTTAGTACCTAATAGTATTTTGCATGTCTATGTTGTTTTAGATAAATGGCCCGTACTAATATTCCGTTGAATTTTAATGTGTTCTTAGAGAAAGCTAAGTTGAAAGATGATGGTAGCTATTACACAGACTGGGCCCGTAACTTGAGGATTATCCTCATTGCTGCACAGAAGAATTACGTCCTGGAAGCATCTGGGCAGCAGTCCTCGAGCCCTTTCATTTTTGGGGTTTTTGCCTCCGGACGGTGCGTGCTCGCACAGCACTCGTTCGCGATTTTGATTTTCCTACTTCGGCGTCGCGCAGTTGGTGTGGCCTTTCCATTTTGTGATTTTGGTTCCTATTTTATGGATTTTGGCTGAAGGATTATCCCCCTGTGTCTGACTGAATTTTTGTTCATTGACTGACCGATGCCAGGTTCCTGAGCGACGGAATGGGGCACAACTGGCCAAGTGGGACGCCTTTGACAAGCAGTGGGAACATGGCGAGGGGCAATGTGGAGGCCGTGAGGGAATCTCCCCTCTCTCGGCAGCACGAAGGGCCAGATGCGTCAGGTCTGGGGAGCCCAGGTCGGAGAACATCTCTTGAAAACCAAGCTCTCTATGCTCCTACTATCTCCAATTAATGCCAAGAGGAGGAGTGAGGTATGGAGGAGCGGCGACGGCTCGGGCCATAGAGAGGAAGGCAGAGGAGCTACAACTGCGCGAGGGATGCGAGGGAGAAACAGTAGTAACGGAAGATGGAACCCTACCTTGTACCCCGATTGGGGATGAGGCCAGGAATCCGGGGAATCCATGTGGTATCGGGTATGCGAATTTCCAGTAATGTCCACGGCGGGGCGCTTGAATCACACGCGATGGCATGAGATTTTTACCACTAAAGGGCCGCACTGGACAACATCCCAGCCACGGTCACTGACAGACAGGAATCGCGGAGTCCACCATAGTGTCGCACTAGACACCATCCCCCGATGGCTGCAGGAGCGCAGGGTAAAGTTGAAGTTTTATCATTCTAAAGTAGATCTTGCGTTTTATTACATGTTTCTTAGGATGTCCATTTCCTTTTTTATGTACCTTCATATGTTTTTTTAGGATATAGTGGTTGCCGTATTCGCGAGAAAACCTTCTTGTTTCATTTCATTCCAATCCATTGTTGTATAGAAATTATTAATTTTCAATGACATGCAGTAAGTTATTGACATGTATATGCTTGTGGAGCCCTTGTTAGTTGGCAAGTGGTATGTACACTAGCAATTAACATTTTATGTATTTCAAACATGTTAAATACATATCATATAGGTGATTCTATGGACACTTTTTGTAACAATTGATTTCCAAGAAAATTCGTATTTTCTAAATTTAACATCCGACATTGAATGTGGCATAATAATTAATCACTACTTGCACGATCGATCAAGATGACTTACTATTCACGAATTGTTGTACATGCATTCCTTGCTACATGGCCTTTTTATATTTGAGACAAACTATGTGTTTATGTACAGGGATGTACACAAGATATAGGATCTTTGGCCCCTCCCAGTCTTGGATGTTACGCGGTCCCCCCTCCCGCCTAGGCCCAGAACCAATCCTACTTAAAGGACTCGGCCATAAATCCTTTTCGTACCAACTATTTTGCATAGGCCCAAACCCTAGCCGCCACCCCAATCCTTGCGATCCCAAACTTCTTCTTCTTCATCCCAGACGAACACTTGAAGTCTCCGCCGCCTCCACCTCCGGTAAGGTTTCGCCTCCACAGGATCTTCATTGCCCGGAGCTTCGCCCTAGGTAACCGTGCTCAGCACCCTCAAAGTTTTTTCCATTGGGGCCACCATAGTCACCCCTGAGTTGGAGCAAGATGCGCATGAGAATCCCATCGTCGATGCTCCTAGTGGGTCGGGTCGCCGCCTGAGTGCACGGTAAAATTGCCGCTTTTCATTCTAATTTGTATATAGTGTTTTTTTCATGTTTGTTAAGAAATTTATTTCCTTTCCAATGTGGCATCATATGTTGTTTCTATTATATAGTGGTTGCGGGAGTCACCAAAAAACCATCCTCAAGCATAGTCGGAACCACTGGATTCCATGTCTATTTCTTTCAGAATAAGCTAAGCGAGCGCCCACCCATTGCTGAGAGCATGAGTCTTCGCCCGTCGCAACATCAAAATTATGATCTCGCTGCTCATTTCAGGGTAGATCCAACAGGGTGTTGGGTAGGACATGCCCCACCCTAAGATCTAGGGCCGTCCAATATACCTACATAAGAAAAGGAAATAGACCAAAAGGCCAAGCTGAACTCACCCCGGGCCCCACCCTAGCAATCTGGTTAGATCTATCACTAGCTGTTTGACGTAACTATTTTCCAATACTAATATTTAGGCACGTGCTTACCGTGATGATAAAAATAGTCTGAGTTGTACGTCCCACCAACTCCGGTCTAGTAGAATCAATGTTCTTCATCTGTTCCGCCCCCACAATAAATGCGCCCGATTATTGATCAATAATGAAATTATTACATTCAACTCCTTTTGGTCCAATGGTGGGAGTGGATTGGTGTGGCGAAAAGACATGACATTTACAGCTCAGAAGCCACTACCGCTACTAAAGTGGGCCGTGACGAAAACATGCGGCAGTAGAAGGAAGGAAGAACTAGGGAGAGATGCGGTAAAAACGGCGTTTCCCCCATTCTTTCTCCCATGGAGCTTCTCAAAACCCAATCGCAGCTACCGCCTGCCACCCGTGATCGCGCTAAACCCTAGTCCTTTGCCGCCGTCACCGCCGCCGCAACAGACTCGCATTCCCCACCTGTCTTGCACCCACCCGAAGAGATACCACTTCGCCTTCCCGCCCGCCTCCTCATATGCTTCTTGCATCGTTGCTCGGGGCCTCCCTCCCCTCCACAGCCTGGCCACCGGCGCTCCTTCCGCGCATTCCGGGGAGGGCAATGGCCGAGGGCTTGGGGTTCTGCACCTGGGCAGCAGTCCTCGGCCTTTGATTATGGGGTTTTTTCGCCTCCGGAGCGGTGCGTGCTTGCACGGCGCTTGTTCGCGATTTCGATTTTCTTCCTTCGGCGTCGCGCAGTTGGTGTGGCCTTTCCAGTTTGGGATATTGGTTCCTATTTTATGGATTTCGGCTGACGGATTTCCCCCCTATATCTGACTGAATTTTTGTTATGTGAGTAACTGATGCCAGGTTCCTGAGCGATGGAATGGGGAACAACCGACCGAGAGGGGCGCCTTCAACAAGCAGTGGGAGGAGCGGCGGCTTCTCGGGCCATAGAGAAGGATGGCAGATGAGCTACGACCGTGCGAGGGATGGGCGAGGGATGCGAGGGAGAAAGAGTAGTATGCGCAAGATGGAACCCGAGCTTGTCCCCCGGTTGGGGATGAGGCCAGGAATCCGTGGAAACCATGTGGCATACGGTATGTGAATTTCCAGTAATGCCCTCGGTGGGGTGCTGGAATCATAGGCGATGGCACAAGATTTTTACTGCTGGAGAGCCGCGCTGGACAACATCCGAACCACGGTCCCTCACATGCGCGAATCACGTACTCCTTAGTGCCGCACTAGACACCATCCCCCGATGACTGCCGGAATGCAGCGTAAAGTTGAAGTTTTATCATTCTAAAGTAGACCTTGTGTTTTTTGGCATGTTTGTTAGGATTTCTATTTCCTTTTCTATCTACAATCGTATCTTGTTTTTAGTATATAGTGGTTACCGTAATCGCATTGTTTCATTTCGTTCCAATCCATCGTAGTATAGAAAATTTTAATTCTCAATGACATGCAGTAAGTTATTGACATGTATATGCTGGTGGAGCCCTTGTTAGTTGCCAAGTGGTATGTACACTAGAGATTAACATTTTATGTAGTTTAAAATGTTAAATACATATCATATAGGAGATTTGATGGACACTTTTGTAACAATTGATTTCCAAGAAAATTCATATTTTCTAAATTTAACACTCCAACATTGAGTGTGGCATACTCATTAATCAGTAATTGCATGATCGAACGAGGCGACTTACTGTTCGCAAATTCTTGTACATGCATTCCTGGCTACAGGGCCTTTTTATGATCGATTTGAGACAGACTATGTGCTTATGTACAGGGATGCACACAAGAAATAGGATCTTGGGCCCCTCCCAGGCTTGGCGCTTATGCGGCCCCCTCCGCCTATGCCGAGAGCCAACCCTACTTAAAAGACTTGGCTATAAATCCTTTTCATACCAACTCTTTTCCATAGCCCCAAACCCTAGCCGCCACCCTAATCCTCGTGATCCCTGACCTCTTCTTCTTGATCATCCCAGACAAACACTTGAATTCTCCGACGCCTCCACCTCCGATAAGGATTCGCCTCCACAGGATCTTGATCGCCCGGAGCTTCGCCCCCGGTTACAATCCTCACCACCTTCAAAGTTTTCTCCATCGGTGCCACCATAGACCCCCTTGAGATGGAGCAAGATGCGCAGGAGAAAGCGTCATGTCGTCGAAGCTCCTAGTGGATCGGGACACCGCTGTAGTGCACGGTAAAATTGCCTATTTTCCATTATAATTTGGATATAGTGTTTATTTCATGTTTGTTATTATGTTTATTTCCTTTCCTACGCGGCATCATATGTTGTTTCTATTATATAGTGGATGCGGGAGTAACCGGAAAACCTTCCTGAAGCATAGTCGGACCCACCCAATTTTATGTCGATTGTTTCAGCATAAGCTCAATGAGCACCCACCCACTGCTTAGAGCATTAGCCTTTTCCTGTCACACCATAAAAAATATGATCTCACCGCTCATTTCTAGGTAGATCAAACAAGGTATAGGGTAGGACATGCCCCACCCTAAGATCTAGTTCCAGCCAATATAACAAACAAAGAAGGAAATAGACCAAAAGGCCTAGCCCAACTCACCTCGACCCTACCCTAGTAATCTGGTCTGATCTATCACCAGCTGTTTGACCGTAATTATTTTCCAATACTAATATTTAGGCACATGCTTACCGTGATGTTAAAAATACTCTGACGGATACGTTCCACCAACTCCAGTCTAGTAGAATTAATGTCCTCAGCCTTTTCTGCCCCCACAATAAATGCACCACAATTATTGCTCAATAATGACATTATTACATTCAACTCCTTTTGGTCCAATGCTGGGGGTGGGGTGGGATGGGGGAGAGACTAGACATTTACAGCTTAGAAGCCATTGGTGCTACTACCATGCCCGTGGCAGAGATGAAATGTGGCGGCAGAAGGAAGGAAGAGCCAGGGAGGGACATGATAACAACGGCGTTTCCCCTGTCTTTCTCCCACCGAGCAGCCCAAAATACAACCACGATGCGCTGCCCGCCACCCACGATCGCGCTAAACCATAGACCTCCTTTGCCGTCACCACCACCGCGACCGACCCGCATTCCGCCTGTCTTGCACGCACCCATAGAGATACCACTTCGCCCGCCATCCCGCCTCCTCCTTTGTTTAACGAGCCATCGCTCGAGGCCTCCCTCCCCTGTGTGGGCCCAGCCGCCGGTGTGCCTTCCGCGTGTTCCTGGCAGGGAAATTATCGGGGGCTTGGGGTTCCGCACATGGGAAGCGGTCATCGGCCTCTGATTTTGGGGGCTTTTCGCCTCTGGACTGCTGCATGCACGCACGATGCTCATTTGTGATTTCGATTTTCTTCCTTCAGCGTCGCGCAGTTGGAGTGGCCTTTCCACTTTGGGATTTAGGCTGACGGGTCTTTTCCTCTGTGTCTGACTGATTTTTTTCCGTGATTGACTGATGCCAGGTTCCTGCGCAATCTAATGGGGAACAGCCGGCCGAGAGGGCTCCTTCGACAAGCAGTGGGAACTCGGTGAGGGGAAACATGGAGTCCGTGACGGAAGCTCCCTTCTTGCGGTAGCACGAAGGGCCAGGTGTGTTGGGTCCAGGGAGCCCGGGCCAGAGCACATCTCTTGAAAAAAAGGTGTCTATCCTCCGACTATCTCCAATTAATGCCAAGAGGAGGAGTGACACGCGGAGGAGCGGTCGCGGCTCGGGGCATGGAGAAGGAAGGCAGAGGAGCTATGACTGCGCGTGGGATGCGAGGGAGAAAGAGTAGTAAGCGGAAGATGGAACCCTATCTTGTCCCCCAATTGGGGATGATGCCAGGAATCCGGGGAAGTCATGTGGCATCGGGTATGTGAATTTCCAATAATGCCCTCGGCGGGGCGCTGGAATCACAGGCGATGGCACGAGATTTTTACCGCCGGAGGGCCGCACTGGACGACATAGCAACCACGGTCACTGACAAAAGCGAATCCTGGATTCCACCATAGTGCCGCACTAGACACGATCCCCCAATGGCTGCCGGAGCGCATGGTAAATTTGAAGTTTTATCATTCTAATGTAGATCTTGTGTTTTTTGCATGTTTGTTAGTATGACTATTTCCTTTTCTATCAACTGTCACATGTTGTTTTTAGAATATAGTGCTTGTCGTACTCGCGAGAAAACCCTCTTGTTTCATTTCATTCCAATCCATCGTAGTGTAGAAATTTTTTAATTCTCAGTGACTGCAGTAAGTTATTGACATGTATATGCTCGTGGAGCCCTTGTTAGTTGCCAAGTGGTATGTACACTAGAGATTAACATTTTATGTAGTTTAAAAATTGTTAAATACATATCATATAGGAGATTTGATGGACACTTTTTCTAACAATTGATTTCCAAGAAAATTCATATTTTCTAAATTTAACAGTCCAACATTGAGTGTGGCATACTCATTAATCAGTAATTGCATGATCGATCGAGGAGACTTAATATTCGCAAATTCTTGTACATGCATTCCTGGCTACAGGGCCTTTTATGATCGACTTGAGACAGACTATGTGCTTATGTACAGGATGCACACAAGAAATAGGATCTTGGGCCCTCCCTGTGCTTGGGGCTTATGCCCCTCGCCTAGGCCCAGAGCCAACCCTAGTTGAAAGACTCGGCTAGAAATCCTTTTCATACCAATGCTTTTCCATAGCCCCAAAACCTAGATGCCACCCCAATCCTCGCGATCCCAGACTTCTTCTTCTTCATCCAAAACGAACACTTGAAGTCTCCGATGCCTCCACCTCCGGTAAGGATTCGCCATAGGATCTTCATCGCCCATAAGCCGCCTCTGTCATCACCGGCCTCACCACCCTCAAGGTTGTTTCCATCGGTGCCATCGCTAAGTTGGAACAAGATGCGCTGGAGAAAGCATCCTGTCATCGATGCTCCTAGTGGATTGGGACGTCGCTGTAGTGCATGTAAAATTGCCGCTATTTAATTCCAATTTGGATCTAGTGTTTTTTTCATGTTTGTTATTTCCTTTCCTATGCGGCATTATATGTTGTTTCTAGTATATAGTGGTTGCGGGAGTCGCCGAAAAACCTTCCTGAGGCATAGTCGGAACCACCTGATTCCATGGCCATTCTTTCAAAGATAAGCTCAATGAGCACCCACCCGTTCTTGAGAGCATAAGCCCTCGCCCGTCCCACCAACTCCGGTCTAGTAGAATTAATGTCCTTCGTCTGTTCCGCCCCCATAATAAATGCGCCACAATTATTGCTCAATAATGACATTATTACATTCAACTACTTTTGGTCCAATGGTGAGGGTGGGGTGCGGTGTGGGAGAGACCTGACATTTACAACTCGGAAGCCACTACCGCTACTACAGTGGCCCATGACGAGATGGCCGTAGCGCGGGCAGTAGGGGAAGGAAGAGCCATTAAGGAACACAGTAATAACGGCGTTTCCCCTTCTTTCTCCCACCGGAGCTGCTCAAAACCCCATCACGGCCACCGCACGACACCTGAAATCATGCTAAACCCTAGGCCTCCGTCATCGTCACCTCCACCGCGACCGGCCCGCATTCCCTGCCTATCTTGCGCCCACCTGCAGAGATAACGCTTTGCCCAACCGGCCACCTCCTCCCCTGTTTCGCGCACCGTTGCTTGGGGCCACCCTCCCTTTCGTGGGCCTGTCCGCCGGCGCCTTCCGCTCGTTTTGGGGAGGGGAATGGCCAGAGGCTATAGGTTCCGCACCTGGGCAGCGGTCCTCGGCCTCTGATTTTTGTGGGTTTTTCGCCTCCGGATAGGTGCGTGCTCGCACATAACTCGTTCGTGATTTTGACTTTCTTCCTTCAGCGCCGCACAGTTGGTGTGGCCTTTCGAGTTTGGGATTTTGGTTCCTATTTTGTGGATTTTTGGCTGATGAATTTTTCCCATGTGTCTGACTGATTTTTTGTTCTGGGACTGACCGGTGCCAAATTCCTGAGGGACGGAATGGGGAACAACCGGACAAGAGGGACGCCTTCGACAAGCAGTGGGAATGTGGCGAGAGGCAACGCGGAGGCCGTGATGGAAGTTCCCCACTTGTGGCAGCACGGAGGTCCAGGCGCGTCGGGGTCTAGAGCCTTGGTCGGAGCACATGTCTTGAAAAAAAGGTATGTATCCTCCTACTATCTCCAATTAATGCAAAGAGGAGGAGTGAGGGGCGGAGGAGCAGTGGCGGCTCGGGCCATAGACAAGGAAGGCCGAGGAGCTATGAACTGCAAGGGATGCGAGAGGGATGAGAGGTAGAACGAGTACTAAGCAAAAGATGGAATCCCAACTTGTCCCTCGGTTGGGGATGAGGCCAGGAATCTGGGGAAGCCATGTGGCATCTGGTATGCGAATTTCCAGTAACGACCTCGGTGGGGCGCTGGAATCACAGGTGATGGCAAGAGATTTTTACCGCTGGAGGGCCGCATTGGACATAATCCCAGCCACGGTCACTGACAGGCGCGAATCACGGACTCCTCCATAGTGCCGCACTAGACACCATCCCCCGATGGCTACCGGAGTGCAAGGCGAAGTTAAAGTTTTATCATTGTAAAGTAGATCTTGTGTTTTTTTGCATGTTTGTTACGATGTCTATTTCCTTTTCTGCCTACCGTTATATGTTGTTTAGTATATTGTGGTTGCCGTAATTGAGAGAAAACCTTCTTGTTTCATTTCATTCCAATCCATCGTAGTATAGAAATTATTAATTCTCAATGACATGCAGTAAGTTATTGACATGTATATGCTAGTGGAACCCTTGTTAGTTGCCAAGTGGTATGTACAGTAGCAATTAACATTTTATGTAGTTCAAAATGTTAAATACATATCATATGGGAGATTTAATGGACACTTTTTGTAACAATTGATTTCCAAAATTCATATTTTCTAAATTTAACACTCTGACATTAAATGTGGCATAATCATTAATCAGTAATTGCACGATCGATCGAGATAACTTACTATTCACGAGTTCTTGTACATGCATTCCTCGCTACATGGCCTTTTTATTTGAGACAGACTACATGTTTATATACAGGGCCGCACACAAGAAATAGGATCGCGGGCCCTTCCAGGCTTGGGGCTTACACGGTCCCCCCTCCCGCCTAAGCCCAGAGCCATCCCTACTTAAAAGACTCGGCTATAAATCTTTTTCATACCAACTCTTTTCCATAGCCCCAAACTCCGACCGCCACACCAATCCTCGCGATCCCAGACTTCTTCTTCATCCTGCATTTAACAATTGAAGTCTCAGACGCCTCCAGCTATATTAAGGATGCACCTCCACGGGATCTTCATCGCCCAGAGCATCGCCCTCGGTTACCTTCCTCACCACCCTCAAAGTTTTTTCCATCGGTGCCACCATAGTCCCCCATGAGTTGGAGCAAGATGCGTCCGAGAAAGCGTCCTGTCGTAGATGCTCCTAGTGGACCGGGACCACGCCGTAGTGCTTGGTAAAATTGCCACTTTTTCATTCTAATTTGGATCTAGTGTTTTTTCTCATATTTGTTATGTGGTTTATTTCCTTTCCTATGCGGCATCATATGTTGTTTCTATTATATAGTGGTTGCCGGAGTCGCCGGTAAACCTTCCTGAAGCATAGTCGGAACCACCCGATTCCATGTCAATTCTTTCAGCATAAGCTTAGGGAGCAGCCACCCGTTGCTGAGAGCATGAGCCTTTGCGCGTCGCAACATCAAAAATATGATCTCTCCGATCATTTCAGTGTAGATCCAACAAGGTGTAGGGTAGGACATGCACCACCCTAAGATCTAAGGCCAACCAATATACCTACGAAAAATGGAAATAGACCAAAAGGCCCTGCCCAACTCACCTCGGCCCCACCCTAGCAATCTGGTCCAGTCTATCACCAGCTGTTTGACCGTAAATATTTTCCAATACTAATATTTAGGCACGTGGTTACCGTCATGATAAAAATACTCTCACGGATACGTCCCACCAACTCTAGACTAGTAGATGAATGTTCTTGATATTTTCCGCCCCCACAATAAATGCGCCCCAATTACTGCTCAATGATGATATTATTACATTCAAGTCCTTTCGGTCCAATGATGGGGGTGGGGTGGAGTGGGGGAGAGATCTGACATTTACAGCTCATAATCCACTGCCGCTACTACAGTGGCCCATGACGAGATGGCCGAGGCGCGGGCAGAAGGGGAAGGAAAAGCCAAGGAGGACGTGGTAACAATAGCGTTTCCCCCTTCTTTCTCCCACCGGAGCTGCTCAAAACCCCATCGCCGCTGCTACCCGCCACCCGCGATCGCGCTAAACCCTAGGCCTCCGTGGCTGTCACCTCCGCCGCGACCGGCGCGCATTCCCCGCTTGTCTTGTGCCCGCCCGCAGAGATACCACTTCGCCAGCCCGCCCGCCTCCTCCTCTGTTTCATGCGCAATCACTCAGGGCCTCCCTCCCCTCCACCAGCACGGGGAGCCTTCCGCTCATTTCGGGGAGGGGAATGGCTGGGGAATTTGGGTTCTGCACCTGGGCAGCGGTACTCGGCCTCTGAATTTTGGGGATTTTCTCCTCCGGACCGGTGTGTGCTTGCATGGCGCTCATTCACGATTTCGATTTTCTTCCTTCGGCATTGTATAGTTGATGTGGCCTTTCCAGTTTGGGATTTTGGTTCCAATTTCATGGATTTTGGCTGACGGATTTTTCCCCCTATGTGTGACTGAATATTTGTTCTATGACTGACCGATGCCAGGTTCCTGAGTGACGGAATGGGGAACAACCGACCGAGAGTGGCGCCTTGGACAATTAGTGGAACATGGCGAAGGGCAACGCGCCGAGTGGACGGAAGCTCCCTACTTTCAGCACCATGGAGGGCCAGGCACATCGGGTCCAGGGAGCACAGGTCGGAGCAAATCTCTTGAAAAAAGGTCTCTATCCGCCTACTATCGGCAATTAATGCCAAGATGAGGAGTGAGGCGTGGAGGAGCGGCGGCGGCTCGGGCTATAGAGAAGGAAGGCAGACGAGCTATGATTGTGTGCGGGATGCGAGGGAGAAAGAGTATTAAGCGGAAGATGGAACCCTAGCTTGTCCCCCGATTGGGAATGATGCCAGGAATCCGGGGAAGCCACGTGGCATCGGGTATGTGAATTTCCAGTGATGCCCTCGGCGGGGCGCTGGAATCGTAGGCGATAGCATGAGAATTTTAACGCTGGAGGGCTGCACTGGACAACATCCCAGCCATGGTCGCAGACAGGCGCGAATCACAGACTCTCCTCCATAGTGCCGCACTAGACACCATCCCCTGATGGCTGCCGGAGCGTAGGGTAATATTGAAGTTTTATCATTCTAAAGTAGATCTTGTGTTTTTTCCATCTTTGTTAGGATGTATATTTCCTTTTCTATCTACCATCATATGTTGTTTTTAGTATATAGTGGTTGCCATAATAGCGAGAAAACCTTCTCGTATCATTTCATTCCAATCCATAGTAGTATAGAAATTATTAATTTTCAATGACATGCAGTAAGTTATTGACATGTATATGCTGGTGGAGCCCTTGTTAGTTGCCAAGTAGTATGTACACCAGCAATTAACATTTTATGTATTTTAAAATGTTAAATACATATCATATAGGAGATTTGATGGACACTTTCTGTAACAATTGATCTCCAAGAGAATTCATATATTCTAAATTTAACACTCCGACATTGAATGTGGTATAATCATTAATCCGTAATTGCACGATCGATCGAAGTGACTTACTATTCACGAGTTCTTGTACATGCATTCCTTGCTATAAGGTCTTTTTATTTGAGACTCTACTTAAAACTCAGCTATAACATACCAACTCTTTTCCATAGCCTCAAACCCTATCTGCCACCCCAATCATCGCGATCCCAGACTTCTTCTTCTTCATCCCAGACGAACAATTGAAGTCTTTGACGCCTCCACCTCCTGTAAGGATTCGCCTCCATATGATCTTCATCGCCCGGAGCTTCGCCCTCGGTTACCGTCCTCACCACGCTCAAAGTTTTTTCCAATGGTGCCACAACAGTCCCCCCCTTTGTCGGAGCAAGATGCGCAGGAGAGAGCGTCTTGTCGTAGATGCTCCTAGTGGACCGGGCAGCCGCCGTAGTGCGCGGTAAAATTGCCGCTTTTTCATTCTAATTTGGATCTAGTGTTTTTTCTTCATGTTTGTTATGATGTTTAGTTCATTTCCTATGCGGCATCATATGTTTTTTATATTATATAATGGTTGCGGAAGTCACCGGAAAACCTTCCTGAAGCATAGTCAGAACCACTTGATTCCATGTCCGTTCTTTCAGAATAAGATCAACGAGCACCCACCCGTTGCTGAGAGCATGAGCCTTTGCTTGTTGCAACATCAAAAATATGATCTCTCTGCTCATTTCAGGGTAGATCCAACAGGGTGCCGTGTAGGACATGCCCCACCCTAAGACATTGGGCCAGCCAATATACCTACAAAAAAGGAAATAAACCAAAAGGCCAAGCCCAACTCACCTCGGCCCCACCCTAGCAAGTTTGTCGGATCTATCACAAGTTGTCTGACAGTAATTATTTTCCAATACTAATATTTAGGCACGTGCTTACCGTGATGATAAAAATATTCTGACAGATACGTCCCACCAACTCCGGTCTAGTAGAATTAATATTCTTCATCTTTTACGCACCCACAATAAATGCTCCACAATTTTTGCTCAATAATGACAATATTACATACAACTCCTTTTGGTCCAATGGTGGGGGTGGGGTGGGGTGCGGTTGAGACCTGGCATTTATTGCTCAAAAGCCCCTGCCACTACTACAGTGGCCCGTGATGAAACGGCCGTGGTGCAGACAGTAGGGATGGGGTAACAACGGTGTTCCCCCCTTCTTTCTCCCATTGGAGCTCCTCAAAACCCCATCACAGCCACTACCTGCCACCCGCGATCGCGCTAAACCCTATGCCTATGTCGCCGTCACAGCCGCCGCGACCAGCCCTCATTCCCCGGCTGTCTTGTGTCCACCCGCAGATGTACCGCTACGCCTGCCTGCCCGCCTCCTCCTTCGTTTCAGGCATCGTCGCTCGGGGCCTACCTTGCCTCCACGGGCCCGGTCGTCGGCGCGCCTTCCGCGCGTTCCTGGCAGGGGAATGGCCGGGGCCTTGGGGTTCTGCACCTGGGCAGCAGTCCTCTAGCCCTTTCATTTTTGGGTTTTTTTTGCCTCCGCACCGGTGCGTGCTCGCACGACACTCGTTCACGATTTTCATTCTGCTCCTTTGGTGTTGCGCAGTTGGTGTGGCCTTTCCATTTTGCGATTTTGGTTCCTATTTTATGGAATTTGGCTGACGGATTATCCCCCTGTGTCCGACTGAATTTTTGTTCTATGACTGACCCATGCCAGGTTCCTGTGCGATGGAATGGGGAACAACCGGATGCCTTTGACAAGCAGTGGGAACATGGCGAGAGGCAACGTGGAGGCCGTGACGGAAGCTCCCCTCTCTCGGCAGCACGAAGGGCCAGATGCGTCAGGTCTGGGGAGCCCAGGTCGGAGCACATCTCTTGAAAAAGAAGTTCTCTATCCTCCTACTATCTCCAATTAATGCCAAGAGGAGGAGTGAGGTGTGGAGGAGCGGCGACGGCTCGGGCCATAGAGAAGGAAGGCAGAGGAGCTACGACTGCTGAGGATGCGAGGGAGAAAGAGTAGTAAGCGGAAGATGGAACCCTACCTTGTACCCGATTGGGGATGAGGCCAGGAACTGGGAATCCATGTGGCATCGGGTATGCGAATTTCCAGCAATGTCCACGGAGGGCGCTTGAATCGCACGCGATGGCATGAGATTTTACCGCTAGAGTGCTGCAATGGACAACATCCCAGCCACGGTCACTGACATACGTGAATCGTGGACTCCACCATAGTGTCGCACTAGACACCATCCCCCGATTGATGCAGGAGCGCAGGGTAAATTTGAAGTTTTATCATTCTAAAGTAGATCTTGTGTTTTATTGCATGTTTGTTAGGTTGTCGATTTCCTTTTCTATGTACCGTCATATGTTGTTTTTAGTATATAGTGGTTGCCGTATTCGCGAGAAAACCTTCTTGTTTCATTTCATTCCAATCCATCGTAGTATAGAAATTATTAATTTTCAATGACATGCAGTAAGTTATTCACATGTATATGCTGGTGGAGCCCTTGTTAGTTGGCAAGTGGTATGTACACTAGCAATTAACATTTTACGCATTTGAAAAATGTTAAATACATATCATATAGGTGATTTTATGGACAGTTTTTGTAACAGTTGATTTCCAAGAAAAGTCGTATTTTCTAAATTTAACACAATGTGGCATAATAATTAATCAGTAATTGCACGATCGATCAAGGTGACTTACTACTCACGAATTGTTGTACATGAATTCCTTGCTACATGCCCTTTTTATTTGAGACAGACTATGTGTTTATGTACAAGGATGCACACAAGATATAGGATCTTTGGCCCCTCCCTTGCTTGGATCTTACGCGGCCCCCCCTCCCGCCTAGGCAGAAAGCCAACCCTACTTAAAGGACTTAGCCATAAATCCTTTTCGTACCAACTCTTTTGCATAGTCCCAAACCCTAGCCGCCACCCCAATCCTTGCGATCCCAAACTTCTTCTTCATCCCAGACGAACACTTGAAGTCTCCCCCACCTCCACCTCCGGTAAGGATTCGCCCCCACAGGATCTTCATTGCCTGGAGCTTCGCCCTCGGTAACTGTCTTCACCACCCTCAAAGGTTTTTCCATTGGGGCCACCGTAGTTACCCCTGAGTTGGAGCAAGATGCGGAGAAGAAAGCGTCCCATCGTCGATGCTCCTAGTGGGTCGGGTCGCCGCCTGAGTGCACGGTAAAATTGCCGGTTTTCATTCTAATTTGGATCTAGTGTTTTTTTTTCATGTTTGTTATGATGTTTATTTCCTTTCCTATGTGGCATCATATATTGTTTCTACTATATAGTGGTTGCGGGAGTCGCCAAAAAACATTCCGTAAGCATAGTCGGAACCACCGGATTCCATGTCCATTCTTTCAGAATAAGCTCAGCGAGCACCCACCCGTTGCTGAGAGCATGAGCCTTCGCCCATCGCAACATCAAAATTATGATCTCGCCGCTCATTTCAGGGTAGATCCAACAGGGTGTAGGGTAGGACATGCCCCACCCTAAGATCTAGGGCCAGCCAATACACCTATGTAAAAAAGGAAATAGACCAAAAGGCCAAGCCCAACTCATCCCAGGCCCCACCCTAGCAATCTGGCCTGATCTATCACCATCTGTTTGACCGTAATTATTTTCCAATAATTATATTTAGCACGTGCTTACCGTGACGATAAAAATAGTCTGAGTCGTACGTCCCACCAACTGCGGTCTAGTAGAATCAATGTTCTTCGTCTGTTCCGCCCCCACAATAAATGTGCCGAATTATTGATCAATAATGAAATTATTACATTCAACTCATTTTGGTCAAATGGTGGGAGTGGGTTGGTGTGGCGAAAAGACATGATATTTATAGCTCAGAAGCCACTGCCGCTACTAAAATGGGCCGTGACGAGAAAACCGCGGCGCGGCAGAAGGGGAAGGAAGAACCAGGGAGGGATGTGGTAACAACGGCGTTTCCCCCATTCTTTCTCCCATGGAGCTTTTCAAAACCCCATCGCAGCCACCGCCCGGCACCCGTGATCGCGCTAAACCCTAGGCCTCTGCCGCCGTCACCGCCGTCGCAACCGACACGCGTTCCCCACCTGTCTTGCACCCACCCGAAGAGAT
Organism: Aegilops bicornis; assembly: GCA_021605145.1. Lineage (NCBI taxonomy): Eukaryota > Viridiplantae > Streptophyta > Magnoliopsida > Poales > Poaceae > Aegilops > Aegilops bicornis. The sequence continues at coordinate 23,213,490 of CM038674.1, read as the reverse complement.
ACCGCTTCGCCCTCCCGCCCGCCTCCTCCTCTGTTTCAAGCGCCGTTGCTCGGGGCCTCCCTCCCCTCCATGGCCTGGCCGCCGGTGCTCCTTCCGCGCATTCCGGGGAGGGGAATGGCCGGGGGCTTGGGGTTCTGCACAAGGGCAGCGGTCCTCGGCCTCTGATTTTGGGGTTTTGTCGCCTCCGAAATGGTGCGTTCTTGCACGCGCTCGTTCGTGATTTCGATTTTCTTCCTTCGGCGTCGCGCAGTTGGTGGGGCCTTTCCAGTTTTGGATATTGGTTTCTATTTTATGGATTTTGGCTGGCGGATTTTCCACCTGTATCTGACTGAATTTTTGTTCTGTGATTAACCGATGCCAGGTTCCTGAGCAATGGAATGGGGAACAGCCGACCGAGAGCGGCGCCTTCGACAAGCAGTGGGAGGAGCGGCGGCGTCTCGGGCCATAGAGAAGGAAGGCAGAAGAGCTATGACCGCGCGAGGGATGCGTGAGGGATGCGAGGGAGAAAGAGTAGTAAGCGTAAGGAACCCTAGCTTGTCCCCCGATTGGGGGTGAAGCCAGGAATCCAGGGAAACCATGTGGCATATGGCATGCGAATTTCCAGTAATGCCCTCGGTGGGGCGCTGGAATCATAGGCGATGGCACAAGATTTTTACTGCTGGAGGGCTGCACTGGCCAACATCCCAACCACGGTCCCTCACATGCGCGAATCATGTACTCCTTAGTGCCGCACTAGACACCATCCACCGATGACTGCCGAAACGCATAGCGTAAAGTTGGACTTTTATCATTCTAAAGTAGATCTTGTGTTTTTTGCATGTTTTTTAGGATTTCTATTTCCTTTTCTATCTACCGTCCTATCTTGTTTTTAGTATACAGTGGTTGCCGTAATCGCGAGAAAACCTTCTTGTTTCATTTCGTTCCAATCCATCGTAGTATGAAAATTATTAATTTTGAAGGACACATGATATATAATTAACATGTATATGCTGGTGGAGGGCTTGTTAGTTACCAAGTGGTATGTACACTTCTCATTAACATTTTATGTATTTTAAAAATGTTAAATACATATATTATATAGTAGTTGCGGGAGTCACGGGAAAACCTTCCTGATGCATAGTCGGAACCACCCGATTCCATGTCCATTCTTTCGGCATAAGCTTAGGGAGCACCCACCCGTTGCTGAGAGCATAAGCCTTCGCACGTCGCAACATCAAAAATATGATCTCTCCGCTCATTTCATGGTAGATCCAACAAGGTGTAGGGTAGGACATGCACCACCGTAAGATCTAAGGCCAGCCAATATACCTACCAAAAAGGGAAATAGACCAAAAGGCCCAGCCCAACTCACCTTGGCCCCACCCTAGCAATCTGGTCTAGTCTATCACCAGCTATTTGACCGTAATTATTTTCCAATACTATTATTAAGGCACGTGGTTACCGTCATGATAAAAATACTCTCACGGATACGTCCCACCAACTCCAGTCTAGTAGAATTAATGTCCTTCATCTTTTCCGACCCCACAATAAATGCTCCCCAATTATTGCTCAATGATGATATTATTACATTCAAGTCCTTTCGGTCCAATGATGGGGGTGGGGTGGAGTGGGGGAGAGACCTGACATTTACAGCTCAGAAGCCACTGCCGCTACTACAGTGGCCCATGATGAGATGGCCGAGGCGCGGGCAGAAGGGGAAGGAAGAGCCAGGGAGGGACGTAGTAACAACGGCGTTTCCCCCTTCTTTCTCCCACTGGAGCTGCTCAAAACCCCATCGCCGCCGCTGCTAGCCACCAGCGATCGTGCTAAACCCTAGGCCTCCATGGCTGTCACCGCCGCCGCGACCGGCCCTCATTCCTCGCTTGTCTTGTCCCCGCCCGTAGCGATACCGCTTCGCTAGCCCGCCCGCCTCCTCCTCTGTTTATGGGCCATCGCTCGGGGCCTCCCTCCCCTCCACCAGGCCAGCACGCCTTCCACTCATTCTGTGGAGGGGAATGGCTAGGGACTTGGGGTTCCGCACCTGGGCAGCGGTACTCGGCCTCTGAATTTTGCGGTTTTTTCTCCTCCAGACCGGTGTGTGCTTGCATGGTGCTCGTTGACGATTTTGATTTTCTTCCTTCAGCGTCGTGCAGTTGATGTGGCCTTTCTAGTTTGGGATTTTGGTTCCAATTTTACGGATTTTGATTGACGGATTTTCCCCCTATGTCTGACTGAATATTTGTTCTATGACTGACCGATGCCAGGTTCCTAAACGACGGAATGGGGAACAGCCGGCCGAGAGTGGCGCCTTCAACAAGTAGTGGAACGTGGCGAACAGCAACGCGGAGGCCGTGACGGAAGCTCCCCGCTTGCAGCAGCATGGAGGGCCAGGCACGTTGGGTCCAGGGAGCACAGGCCGGAGCACATCTCTTGAAGAAAAAGGTCTCTATCCTCCTACTATCACCAATTAATGCCAAGATGAGGAGTGAGGCATGGAGGAGCGGCGGCGGCTCGGGCCATAGAGAAGGAAGGCAGAGGAGCTACGACTGCGTGAGGGATGCCAGGGAGAAAGAGTAGTAAGTGGAATATGGAACCCTAGCTTGTCCCCCTATTGGGAATGAGGCCAGGAATCCGGGGAAGCCACGTGGCATCGGGTATGCGAATTTCCAGTGATGCTCTCGGCGGGGGGCTGGAATCATAGGCGATAGCATGAGATTTTTAACGCTTGGGGGCCGCACTGGATAACATCTCAGCCATGGTCGCAGACAGGCGTGAATCGCAGACTCTCCTCCATAGTGCCGCACTAGATACCATCCCCCGATGGCTGCCGGAGCGTAGGGTAAAGTTGAAGTTCTATCATTCTAAAGTAGACTTTGTGTTTTTTGCATGTTTGTTAGGATGTATATTTCCTTTTCTATCTACCTTCATATGTTGTTTTTAGTATATAGTGGTTGCCATAATAGCGGGAAAACCTTCTTGTTTCATTTCATTCCAATCCATAGTAGTATAGAAATTATTAATTTTGAATGACATGCAGTAAGTTATTGACATGTATATGCTGCTGGAGCCCTTGTTAGTTGCCAAGTAGTATGTACACTAGCAATTAACATTTTATGTATTTTAAAAATGTTAAATACATATCATATAGGAGATTTGATGGACACTTTTTGTAACAATTGATCTCCAAGAAAATTCATATATTCTAAATTTAACACTCCGACATTGAATGTGGCATAAACATTAATCAGTAATTGCACGATCGATCGAGGTGACTTACTGTTCATGAATGCTTGTACATGCATTCCTTGCTACAAGGTCTTTTTATTTGAGACTCTACTTAAAACTCAGCTATAACATACCAACTCTTTTCCATAGCCCCAAACCCTATCCGCCACCCTAATGATCGCGATCCTAGACTTCTTCTTCTTCATCCCAGACGAACACTTGAAGTCTTCGACGCCTCCACCTCCTGTAAGGATTCACCTCCATAGGATCTTCATCGCCCGGAGCTTCGCCCTCCGTCACCGTCCTCACCACCCTCAAAGTTTTTTTCCGTCGGTGCCACCATAGACCCCACCCCTTTGTTGGAGCAAGATGCGCAAGAGAGAGCGTCTTGTCGTAGATGCTCCTAGTGGACCGGGCTCCGCCGTAGTGCACGGTAAAAGTGCCGATTTTTTCATTCTAATTCAGATCTGGTGTTTTTCTTAATGTTTGTTATGATGTTTAGTTCCTTTCCTCGCCGCTTATTTCAGGGTAGATCCAACAGGGTGTAGTGTAGGACATGCCCCACCCTAAGATATTGTGCCAGCCAATATACCTACAAAAAATGGAAATAGACCAAAAGGCCAAGCCCAACTCACGTCGGCCCCACCCTTGCAAGTTGGTCAGATCTATCACAAGTTGTCTGACCTTAATTATTTTCCAATAGTAATACTTAGGCATGTGCTTACCGTGATGATAAAATCTCTGACTGATACGTCCCACCAACACCGGTCTAGTAGAATTAATGTTCTTCATCTTTTTTGCCCCAAAATTCATGCACCAAAATTGCTGTTCAATAATGACATTATTACATACAACTCCTCTTGGTACAATGGTGGGGGTGGAGTGGGGTGCGGTTGAAACCTGGCATTTATTGCTCAAAAGCCACTGCCAGTACTACAGTGGCCCGTGAAGAGACGGCCACGGTGCAGGCAGAAGGGGAAGGAAAAGCCAGGGAGGGATGGGGTAACAACAGCGTTTCCCCCATTCTTTCTCCCATCAGAGCTGCTCAAAACCCCATCACAGCCACTGCCTGCCTCCCGCGATCGCGCTAAACCCTATGCCTCCGCCGTCGTGACAACCGCCGCAACCGGCCCTCATTCCCCACTTGTCTTGTGTCCGCCCACAGATGTACCGTTACGCCTGCCCGCCCGCCTCCTCCTCCGATTCACGCGCCGTCGCTCGAGGCCTCCCTTCCCTCCACGGGCCCAGCCATTGGCGCGCCTTCTGCGCGTTCCTGGCAGGGGAATGGCCAGGGGCTTGGGGTTCTGCACCTGGGCAGCAGTCGTCGAGCCCTTTCATTTTTGGGATTTTTTTGCCTCCGGACCGATGCGTGCTCGCATGGCGCTCGTTCGCGATTTTGATTTTCCTCCTTCGGTGTCGAGCAGTTGGTGTGGCCTTTCCATTTTGTGATTTTGGTTCCTATTTTATGGATTTTGGCTAACGGATTATCCCCCTGTGTCTGACTGAATTTTTGATCTTGTGGAACAACCGGCCAAGTGGGGCGCCTTTGATAAGCAGTGGGAACATGGCAAGGGCCAATGCGGAGGCCGTGACGGAAGCTCCCCTCTCTCGGCAGCACGAAGGGCCAGATACGTCTGGTCTGGGGAGCCCAGGTCGGAGCACATCTCTTGAAAAAGAAGTTCTCTATCCTCCTACTATCTCTAATTAATGCCAAGAGGAGGATTGAGGTGGGAGTGGGTTGGTGTGGCGAAAAGACCTGACATTTACAGCTTAGAAGCCAGTGCCGCTACTGAAGTGGGCCGTGACGAGAAAACTGCGGTGCGGCAGAAGGGGAGGGAAGAACCAGGGAGGGATGCGATAACAACGACATTTCCCTCATTCTTTCTCCCATGGAGCTTCTCAAAACCCCATCCCAGCCACCGCCCGCCACCCGTGATCGCGCTAAAGCCTAGGCCTCTGCCGTCACCGCTGTCAAGAACCGACCCGCATTCCCCACCCGTCTTGCACCCACCCGAAGTGATACACCGTAGCCATCCCGCCCGCCTCATCCACTTGGTGAAGCGCCGGTGTCAGGGCCTCCCACCCCACGACAGCCTGGCCGTTGGCGTCGTTCCGCGCATTCCAAGGAGGGAATGGCGGGGCTTGGGGTTCTGCACTGGGCAGCAGTCCTCGGCGTCTGATTTGGGGGTTTTTCGCCTCCGAAACAGTGCGTGCTTGCACGGCGCTCGTTCGTGATTTCGATTTTCTGCCTACAACGTCGCGCAGTTGGTGTGGCCTTTCCAGTTTGGGATATTGTTTCCTATTTTATGAATTTCGGCTGACGGATTTTCCCCCGGTATCTGACTGAATTTTTGTTCTGTGACTAACCGATGCTGTGTTCTGAGCGATGGAATGGGGAACAGGCGACCGAGAGGGGCGCCTTCGACAAGCAGTGGGAGGAGCGGCGGCGTCTCGGGCCATAGAGAAGGAAGGCAGAGGAGCTACGACCCTGTGAGGGATGTGCAAGGGATGCGGGGGATAAAGAGTTATAAGCGTAAGATGGAGCCCTAGCTTGTCCCCCAATTGGGGATGAGGCCAGGAATCCGGGGAAACCATGTGGCATACAATATGCAAACTTCCAGTAATGCCCTCGGTGGGGAGCTGGAATCATAGGCGATGGCACAAGATTTTTACCGCTGAAGGGCCGCACTGGACAACATCTGAACCACGGTTCCTCACATGCGCGTATCACGTACTCCTTAGTGCCGCACTAGACACTATCTGCCGATGACTGCAGGAACACAACGTAAAGTTGAAGTTTTATCATTCTAAAGTAGATCTTGTGTTTTTTTGCATGTTTGTTAGGATTTCTATTTCCTTTTATATCTACCTTCCTATCTTGTTTTTAGTATATAGTGGTTGCCGTAATCGCAAGAAAACCTTCTTGTTTCATTTCGTTTCAATCCATCGTAGTACAGAAATTATTAATTTTCAATGACATGCAGTATGTAATTAACATGTATATGCTGGTGGAGCCCTTGTTAGTTACCAAGTGGTATGTACACTTGCAATTAACATTTTATGTATTTTAAAAATGTTAAATACATATCATATAAGAGATTTGATGACCACTTTTTGTAACAATTAATTTCCAAGAAAATTCATATTTTCTAAAAATAACACTCCAACATTGAATGTGGCATACTCAATAATAAGTAATTGCACGATCGATCGAGGTGACTTACTATTCACGAATTCTTGTACATGCATTCCTGGCTACAGTGCCTTTTATTTGAGACATACTATGTGTTTATGTACAGGGATGCACACAAGATATAGGATCTTGGGTCCCTCCCAGGCTTGGGGCTTACGCTGGCCCCTCCGCCTCGGCCCAGAGCCAACCCTACTTAAAAGACTTGGCTATAAATCTGTTTCATACCAACTCTTTTCCATAGCCCCAAACCCTAGCCGCCACCCTAATCCTCGTGATCCCTGACCTCTTCTTCTTCATCATCCTGCATAAACACTTGAATTCTCCGACGCCTCCACCTCCGGTGAGGATTCGCCTCCACAGGATCTTGATCGCCCGAGCTTCGCCCTCGGTTACGATCCTCACCACCTTCAAAGTTTTCTCCATCGGTGCCACCATAGACCCCCTTGAGATGGAGCAAGATGCGCAAGAGAAAGCGTCATGTCGTCGAAGCTCCTAGTGGATCGGGACGCCGCTGTAGTGCACGGTAAAATTGCCGATTTTCCATTATAATTTGGATCTAGTGTTTTTTTCATGTTTTATATTATGTTTATTTCCTTTCCTACGCGGCATCATATGTTCTTTCTATTATATAGTGGATGCGGGAGTCACCGGAAAACCTTCCTGAAACATAGGCGGAACCACCCAATTTTATGTCGATTGTTTCAGCAAAAGCTCAATGAGCACCCACCCATTGCTTAGAGCATTAGCCTTTTCCCGTCACAACATAAAAAAAATATGATCTCACCGCTCATTTCTGGGTAGATCAAACAAGGTATAGGGTAGGACATGCCCCACCCTAAGATCTAGTTCCAGCCAATATATCTACCAAAGAAGGAAATAGACCAAAAGGCCTAGCCCAACTCACCTCGGCCCTACCCTAGTAATCTGGTCTGATCTATCACCAGCTGTTTGACCATAGTTATTTTCCAATACTAATATTTAGGCACATGCTTACCGTGATGTCAAAAATACTCTGACGGATACGTCCCACCAACTCCAGTCTAGTAGAATTAATGTCCTCAGCCTTTTCTGCCCCCACAATAAATGCACCACAATTATTGCTCAATAATGACATTATTACATTCAACTCCTTTTGGTCCAATGCTGGGGGTGGGGTGGGGTGGGGGAGAGACTAGACATTTACAGCTTAGAAGCCACTGCTGCTACTACCATGACCATGACGAGACGGTCGCGGCGCGGGCAGAAGGGGAAGGAAGAGCCAGGGAGGGACATGATAACAACGGCGTTTCCCCCTTTCTTTCTCCCACCGGAGCAGCCCAAAATCCAACCACAGTCGCTGCCCGCCACCCACGATCGCGCTTAAACCATAGACCTCCGCTGTTGCCACCACCACCGCGACCGAGCCGCATTCCCCGCCTGTCTTGCACGCACCCATGGAGATACCGCTTCGCCCGCCCGCCCGCCTCCTCCTCTGTTTAACGAGCCATCGCTCGGGGCCTCCCTCCCCTCCGTGGGCCCAGCCGCCGGTGTACCTTCCGCGTGTTCCTGGGAGGGGAATTGTTGGGGGCTTGGGGTTACGCACCTGCGAAGCGATCGTCAGCCTCTGATTTTGGGGGCTTTTCGCCTCTGGACTGCTGCATGCACGCACGATGCTCATTCGTGATTTCGATTTTCTTCCTTCAGCGTCGCGCAGTTGGAGTGGCCTTTCCACTTTGGGATTTCGGCTGACGGGTCTTTTCCTCTGTGTCTGACTGATTTTTTTCTGTGATTGACTGATGCCAGGTTCCTGCGCAATCTAATGGGGAACAGGCGGCCGAGAGGGCTCCTTCGACATGCAGTGGGAACTTGGTGAGGGGAAACAAGGAGGCCGTGACGGAAGCTCCCTTCTTGCGGTAGCACGGAGGGCCAGGCGTGTTGGGTCCAGGGAGCCCGGGTTAGAGCACATCTCTTGAAAAAAAGGTGTCTATCCTCCGACTATCTCCAATTAATGCCAAGAGGAGGAGTGACACGCGGAGGAGCGGTCGCTGCTCGGGGCATAGAGAAGGAAGGCCGAGGAGCTATCAATGCGCGTGGGATGCGAGGGAGAAAGAGTGGTAAGCGGAAGATGGAACCCTATCTTGTCCCCCAATTGGGGATGATGCTAGGAATCCGGGGAAGTCATGTGACATCGGGTATGTGAATTTCCAGTAATGCCCTCGGCGGGGCGCTGGAATCACAGGCGATGGCACGAGATTTTTACCGCCGGAGGGCCGCACTGGACTACATCGCAACCACGGTCACTGACAAGCGCGAATCCTGGATTCAACCATAGTGCCGCACTAGACACGATCGCCCAATGGCTACCGGAGCGCATGGTAAATTTGAAGTTTTATCATTCTAAAGTAGATCTTGTGTTTTTTGAATGTTTGTTAGTATGACTATTTCCTTTTCTATCATCTGTCACATGTTGTTTTTAGAATATAGTGCTTGTCGTAATCGCGAGAAAACCTTCTTGTTTCATTTCATTCCAATCCATCGTAGTATATAAATTATTTAATTCTCAGTGACTGCAGTAAGTTATTGACATGTATATGCTGGTGGAGCCCTTGTTAGTTGCCAAGTGGTATGTACACTAGAGATTAACATTTTATGTAGTTTAAAAATGTTAAATACATATCATATAGGAGATTTGATGGACACTTTTTGTAACAATTGATTTCCAAGAAAATTCATATTTTCTAAATTTAACACTCCAACATTGAGTGTGGCATACTCATCAATCAGTAATTGCATGATCGATCGAGGAGACTTAATATTCGCATATTCTTGTACATGCATTCCTGGCTACAGGGCCTTTTTATTATCGACTTGAGACAGACTATGTGCTTATGTACAGGGATGCACACATGAAATAGGATCTTGGGCCCCTCCCAGGCTTGGGGCTTATATCGCCCCTGCACCTAGGCCATGAGCCTACCCTAGTTGAAAGACTCGGCTATAAATCATATTCATACCAACGCTTCTCCACAGCCCCAAACGCTAGCCGCCACCCCAATCCTCGCGAGCCCAGATTTCTTCTTCTTTGTCCCAAACGAACACTTGAAGTCTCCGATGCCTCCACCTCCGTTAAGGATTCGCCACAGGATCTTCACCGCCCGGAGCTTCGCCCTCGGTCACCGGCCTCACCACCCTCAAAGTTTTTTCCATCGGTGCCATCATAGTCCCTCCTGAGTTGGAGCAAGACGCGTTGCAGAAAGCATCCTGTCGTCGATGCTCCTAGTGGATCGAGACGCCGCTATAGTGAATCGTAAAATTGCCGCTTTTTCATTCTAATTTGGATCTAGTGTTTTTCTTTCATGTTTGTTATGATGTTTAGTTTCTTTCCTATGCCACATCATATGTTGTTTCTAGTATATATTGGTTGCGGGAGTCGCTGGAAAACCTTCCTGATGCATAGTCGAAACCACCTGATTCCATGGCCATTCTTTCAGCATAAGCTCAGCGAGCACCCACCCGTTCTTTGAGAGCATAAGCCTTCGCCTGTCAACATCAAAAAATGATCTCACCGCTCATTTTAGGGTAGATCCACCAAGGTGTAGGGTAGGACATGCCCCACCCTAAGATGTAGGGCCAGCCAATATACCTACCAAAAGAAGGAAATAGACCAAAACGCCAAGCCTAACTCACCTCGGCCCACCCTAGCAATCTGGTCTGATCTACCACTAGCTGTTTGACCATAATTATTTTCCAATAATAATATTTAGGCACGTGCTTACCGTAGTGATAAAAATACTTTGACCGATAGGTCCCACCAAATCCGGTCTAGTAGAATTAATGTCATTCGTCTGTTCTACCCCCATAATAAATGCACCACAATTATTGCTCAATAATGACATTATTACATTCAACTACTTTTGGTCCAATGGTGGGGGTGGGGTGCGGTGTGGGAGAGACATGACATTTACAGCTCAGAAGCCACTACCGTTACGTGGCCCATGACGAGATGGCCGCAGCGTGGGCAGTAGGGGAAGGAAGAGCCACGAAGGAACACAGTAATAACGGTGTTTCCCCTTCTTTCTCCCACCGGAGCTGCTCAAAACCCCATCGCGGCCGCCGCGCGCCACCCGCAATCATGCGAAACCCTAGGCCTCCGTCGCTGTCACCGCCACCGCGACTAGCCCTCATGCCCCACTTATCTTGCACCCACCCGCATAGATAACGCTTTGCCCGCCCGCCCACCTCCTCCTCTGTTTCGCACGTCGTCGCTTGGAGCCACCCTCTCTTCAGTGGGCCTATCCGTCGGCCCCTTCCGCTCGTTTTGTGGAGGGGACTGGCCAGAGGCTATAGGTTCCGCACCTGGGCAGCGGTCCTCGGCCTCCAAATTTTGTGGGTTTTTCGCCTCCGGACAGGTGTGTGCTCGCACATAACTCGTTCGCGATTTTGACTTCTTCCTTCGGCGCCCCCAGTTGGTGTGGCCTTTCTAGTTTAGGATTTTGGTTCCTATTTTGTGGATTTTGGCTGATAAATTATTGCCCTTTGACTGATTGGATTTTTGTTCTGTGACTGACCGATCCCAGGTTCCTGAGGGACGGAATGGGGAACAACCGGATGAGAGGGGAGCCTTTGACAAGCAGTGGGAACGTGGCGAGAGGCAACGCGGAGGCCGTTACAGAAGTTCCCCACTTGTGGCAGCACGGAGGTCCAGGCACGTCGGGGCTGGGAGCCTTTGTCGGAGCACATCTCTTGAAAAAAAGGTATGTATCCCCCTACTATCTTCAATTCAATTAATGCCAAGAGGAGGAGTGAGGCGCGGAGGAGCAGTGGCGGCTCGGGCCGTATACAAGGAAGGCAGAGGAGCTACGAATGCAAGGGATGCAAGAGGGATGAAACGTAGAAAGAGTACTAAGCGAAAGATGGAATCCGAGCTTGTCCGTCAATTGGGGATGAGGCCAGGAATCTGGGGAAGCCATGTGGCATCTGGTATGCGAATTTCCAGTAATGACCTTGGCGGGGCGCTGGAATCACAGGCGATGGCATGAGATTTTACCGCTGGAGGGCCGCATTGGACATCATCCCAGCCACAGTCACTGACAGGCGCAAATCGCGGACTCCTCCACAGTGCTGCACTACACATCATCCCCCGATGGTTGCCGGAGCGCAAGGCGAGGTTAAAATTTTATCATTCTAAAGTAGATCTTGTGTTTTTTGCATGTTTGTTAGGATGTCTATTTCCTTTTCTACCTACTGTTATATGTTGTTTAGTATATAGTGGTTGTCGTAATCATGAGAAAATCTTCTTGTTTCATTTCATTCCAATCCATCGTAGTATAGAAATTATTAATTCTCAATGACATGCAGTAAGTTATTGACATGTATATGCTGGTGGAAACACTTGTTAGTTGCCAAGTGGTATGTACAGTAGCAATTAACATTTTATGAAGTTTAAAATGTTAAATACATATCACATTGGAGATTTATGAAGGAAACATGCCCTAGAGGAAATAATAAAGTTGTTACTTATATTTCCTTATATCATGATAAATGTTTATTATTCTTGCTAGAATTGTTTTAACCGGAAACTTAGTACATGTGTGAATACATAGACAAACAGAGTGTCACTAGTATGCCTCTACACGAGCACGTTTATCAAAGATGGTTAAGTTTCCTAGCCATGGATAAAGAGTTGTCATTTGATAAACGGGATCACATCATTAGAGAATGATGTGATTGACTTGACCCATCCGTTAGCTTAGCACTATGATCGTTTAGTTTATTGCTATTGCTTTCTCCATAACTTATACATGTTCCTATGACTATGAGATTATGAAACTCCCGAATACCGCAGGAACACTTAGTGTGCTATCAAACGTCACAACATAACTGGGTGACTATAAAGATGCTCTACAGGTGTCTCCGATGGTGTTTGTTGAGTTGGCATAGATCAAGATTAGGATTTGCCACACTGATTGTCGGAGAGGTATCTATGGGCCCTCTCGGTAATGCACATCACTATAAGCCTTGCAAGCAATGTGACTAATGAGTTAGTTACGGGATGATGCATTACGGAACGAGTAAAGAGACTTGCATGTAACAAGATTGAACTAGGTATTGAGATACCAACGATCGAATGTCGGGCAAGTAACATACCGATGATAAAGGGAACAACGTATGTTGTTATACGGTTTGACCGATAAGGATCTTCGTAGAGTATGTAGGAACCAATATGAGCATCCAGGTTCCGCTATTGGTTATTGACCGGAGATGAGTCTCGGCCATGTCTAAATAGTTCTCGAACCTGTAGGGTCCGCACGCTTAATGTTCGACGATGATCGATATTATGAGTTTATGTGTTTTGATGTACCGAAGGTATTTCGGTGTTCCGGATATGATCACGGATGTGATGAGGAGTCTCTAAATGGTCGAGACATAAAGATCTATATATTGGAAGGCTATGTTTGGACATCGGAATGGTTTCGGGTGAGTTCGGGCCTTTACCGGAGTACCGGGGGGTTACCGGAACCCCCCGGGGAGTGTATGGGCCTTATTGGGCCTTAGTGGGTACTTACCAGTAGCGCAGGTTTTTAAACCTCGCTACTACTAAGTTGATAGCAGTAGCGCGGGTTTTTAACCCTCGCTACTACTAAGTGGTCTCTACCGTTCCCCCCGGGACATGCCGTAGTAGTAGCGCGGGTTATTAAAACCTCGCTACTACTAAGTTTGATAGCAGTAGCGTTGGTTTTTAGCCCTCGCTACTACTAAGTGGTGCCATAGTAGTAGCGAGGGGGTAAAAAACCGCGCTGTTACTAAAGGTCCCATTTTCAAACTCTACCCCCACCCCCCTGGATCGCCTTTTCAGTTAAAAAAATAAAAGAAAATGATGAAAATGTCAAAAAATAAAAGAAAACAAGTTTCCCATGTGATATGTGGTCTAGTTGTTGGGAAAATTTGCAAATATGAATTTCGACTTTATTTGCAAAATCTCTCGAGAATTTGTAAAAATGGGCATAACTTTTGCATACTAACTCGGATGAAAAAGTTTTTTATATGAAAAATCATCTACTCGAAACTCTCCCTCGACCTCAGCTGGATCTAGAGTTCGTGGGATGTCACCGAGCTGAACGTGTGCAGATCATGGTTGAGTCGTACCTCCGGTGCTAGGATCGGTCGGATCGTGAAGACGTACGACTACATCAACCGTGTTATCATAACGCTTCCACTTGCGGTCTATGAGGGTACGTAGACAACACTCTCCCCTCTCGTTGCTATGTTTCACCTAGGTGGATCTTGCGTGTGCGTAAGAATTTTTTTGAAATTACTGTGTTCCCCAACAGTGGCATCCTAGCCAGGTCTATGCGTAGATGTTATATGCACGAGTAGAACACAAAGAGTTGTGAGCGATAATAGTCATACTGCTTACCAGCATGTCTCACTTTGATTCTATGGTATTGTTGGGTGAAGCGGCTCAGACCAACATTACGCGTACGCCTACGCGAGACTGGTTCTACCGACATGCTTCGCACACACGTGGCTAGTGGGTGTTTGTTTCTCCAACTTTAGTTGAATCGAGTGTGACTACGCCCGGTCCTTGTTGAAGGTTAAAACAACAAACCTGACAAAAAATAGTTGTGGTTTTGATGCGTAGGTAAGAACGGTTCTTGCTAAGCCCGTAGCAGCCATGTAAAACTTGCAACAACAAAGTAGAGTACGTCTAACTTGTTTTTGCAGGGCATGTTGTGATGTGATAGGGTTAAGACGCGATTATATAAATTGTTGCATGAGATGATCATGTTTTGTAACACAGTTATCGGCAACTGGTAGGAGCCATATGGTTGTCGCTTTATTGTATGAAATGCAATTGCCATGTAATTGATTTACTTTATCACTAAGCGGTAGCGATAGTCGTAGTAGCAATAGTTGGTGAGACGACAACGATGCTTTGATGGAGATCAAGGTGTCAAGCCGGTGATGATGGTGATCATGACGGTGCTTTGGAGACGGAGATCAAAGGCACAAGATGATGATGGCCATATCATATCACTTATATTGATTGCATGTGATGTTTATCCTTTATGCATCTTATTTTGCTTAGTACGGCGGTAGCATTATAAGATGATCTCTCACTAAATTTCAGGGTATAAGTGTTCTCCCTGAGTAAGCACCGTTGCTACAGTTCGTCGTGCCGACACAACACGTGATGATCGGGTGTGATAAGCTCGTTCACATACAACGGGTGCAAGCCAGTTTTGCACACGTAGAATACTCGGGTTAAACTTGACGAGCCTAGCATATGCAGATATGGCCTCGGAACACTGAGACCGAAAGGTCGAACATGAATCATATAGTAGATATGATCAACATAGTGATGTTCACCATTGAAAACTACTCCATCTCACGTGATGATCGGACATGGTTTAGTTGATATGGATCACGTGATCACTTAGATCATTAGAGGGATGTCTATCTAACTGGGAGTTCTTAAGTAATATGATTAATTTAACTTTAATTTATCATGAACTTAGTACCTAATAGTATTTTGCATGTGTTCTTAGAGAAAGCTAAGTTGAAAGATGATGGTAGCAATTACACGGACTGGGTTTTTTTGCCTCCGGACCGGTGCGTGCCCGCACAGCACTCGTTCGCGATTTTGATTTTCCTACTTCGGCGTCGCGCAGTTGGTGTGGCCTTTCCATTTTGTGATTTTGGTTCTTATTTTATGGATTTTGGCTGAAGGATTATCCCCCTGTGTCTGACTGAATTTTTGTTCTGTGACTGACCGATGCCAGGTTCCTGAGCGACAGAATGGGGCACAACCGGCCAAGTGGGACGCCTTTGACAAGCAGTGGGAACATGGCGAGGGGCAATGCGGAGGCCGTGACGGAAGCTCCCCTCTCTCGGCAGCACGAAGGGCCAGATGCGTCAGGTCTGGGGAGCCCAGGTCGGAGAACATCTCTTGAAAACGAAGCTCTCTATGCTCCTACTATCTCCAATTAATGCCAAGAGGAGGAGTGAGGTGTGGAGGAGCAGCGAAGGCTCAAGCCATAGAGAGGAAGGCTGAAGAGCTACAACTGCGCGAGGGATGCGAGGGAGAAACAGTAGTAAGCGGAAGATGGAACCCTACCTTGTACCCCGATTGGGGATGAGGCCAGGAATCCGTGGAATCCATGTGGCATCGGGTATGCGAATTTCCAGTATTGTCCACGGTGGGGCGCTTGAATCACACGCGATGGCATGAGATTTTTACCACTAAAGGGCCGCACTGGACAACATCCCAGCCACGGTCACTGACAGACATGAATCGCGGAGTCCACCATAGTGTCGCACTAGACACCATCTCCCGATGGCTGAAGGAGCGCATGGTAAAGTTGAAGTTTTATCATTCTAAAGTAGATCTTGTGTTTTATTGCATGTTTGTTAGGATGTCCATTTCCTTTTCTATGTACCTTCATATGTTGTTTTTAGCATATAGTGGTTGCCGTATTCGCGGGAAAACCTTCTTGTTTCATTTCATTCCAATCCATCGTTGTATAGAAATTATTAATTTTCAATGACATGCAGTAAGTTATTGGCATGTATATGCTTGTGGAGCCCTTGTTAGTTGGCAAGTGGTATGTACACTAGCAATTAACATTTTATGTATTTCAAACATGTTAAATACATATCATATAGGTGATTTTGTGGACACTTTTTGTAACAATTGATTTCCAAGAAAATTCGTATTTTCTAAATTTAACATCCGACATTGAATGTGGCATAATAACTAATCACTAATTGCACGATCGATCAAGATGACTTACTATTCACGAATTGTTGTACATGCATTCCTTGCTACATGGCCTTTTTATATTTGAGACAGACTATGTGTTTATGTACAGGGATGTACACAAGATATAAGATCTTTGGCCCCTCCCAGGCTTGGATCTTACGCGGTCCCCCCTCCCGCCTAGGCCCAGAGCCAATCCTACTTAAAGGACTCGGCCATAAATCCTTTTCGTACCAACTATTTTGCATAGGCCCAAACCCTAGCCGCCACCCCAATCCTTGCGATCCCAAACTTCTTCTTCTTCATCCCAGACGAACACTTGAAGTCTCCGCCACCTCCACCTCCGGTAAGGTTTCGGCTCCACAGGATCTTCATTGCCCGGAGCTTCGCCCTAGGTAACCGTCCTCAGCACCCTCAAAGTTTTTTCCATTGGGGCCACCATAGTCACGCCTGAGTTGGAGCAAGATGCGCATGAGAAAGCGTCCCATCGTCGATGCTCCTAGTGGGTCGGGTCGCCGCCTGAGTGCACAGTAAAATTGCCACTTTTCATTCTAATTTGTATATAGTGTTTTTTCATGTTTGTTATGATATTTATTTCCTTTCCAATGTGGCATCATATGTTGTTTCTGTTATATAGTGGCTGCTGGAGTCGCCAAAAAACCGTCGTCAAGCATAGTCGGAACCACTGGATTCCATGTCTATTCTTTCAGAATAAGCTAAGCGAGCACCCACCCATTGCTGAGAGCATGAGCCTTCGCCCGTCGCAACATCAAAATTATGATCTCGCTGCTCATTTCAGGGTAGATCCAACAGGGTGTTGGGTAGGACATGCCCCACCCTAAGATCTAGGGCCGGCTAATATACCTACATAAGAAAAGGAAATAGACCAAAAGGCCAAGCTGAACTCACCCCAGGCCCCACCCTAGCAATCTGATTAGATCTATCACTAGCTGTTTGACGTAACTATTTTCCAATACTAATATTTAGGCACGTGCTTACCGTGATGATAAAAATAGTCTGAGTTTTACGTCCCATCAACTCCGGTCTAGTATAATCAATGTTCTTCATCTGTTACGCACCCACAATAAATGCGCCCAATTATTGATCAATAATGAAATTATTACATTCAACTCCTTTTGGTCCAATGGTGGGAGTGGATTGGTGTGGCGATAAGACATGACATTTACAGCTCAGAAGCCACTACCGCTACTAAAGTGGGCCGTGACGAGAAAACCGCGGCACGGTAGAAGGGGAAGGAAGAACTAGGGAGAGATGCGGTAAAAATGGCGTTTCCCCCATTCTTTCTCCCATGGAGCTTCTCAAAACCCCATCGCAGCCACCGCCTGCCACCCGTGATCGCGTTAAACCGTAGTCCTTTGCCGCCGTCACCGCCGCCGCAACAGACTCGCATTCCCCACCTGTCTTGCACCCACCCGAAGAGATACCACTTCGCCTTCCCGCCCGCCTCCTCATCTGCTTCAAGCGCCGTTGCTCGTGGCCTCCCTCCCCTCCACAGCCTGGCCACCGACGCTCCTTCCGCACATTCCGGGGAGGGGAATGAGTGAGGGCTTGGGGTTCTGCACCTGGGCAGCAGTCCTCGGCCTTTGATTATGGGGTTTTTTCGCCTCCGGAGCGGTGCGTGCTTGCACGGCGCTTGTTCGCGATTTCGATTTTCTTCCTTCGGCGTCACGCAGTTGGTGTGGGCTTTCCAGTTTGGGATATTGGTTCCTATTGTATGGATTTCGGCTGACGGATTCCCCCCCCCCCCCCATATCTGACTGAATTTTTGTTCTGTGAGTAACTGATGCCAGGTTCCTGAGCGATGGAATGGGGAACAGCCGACCGAGAGGGGCGCCTTCAACAAGCAGTCGGAGGAGCGGCGGCTTCTCGGGCCATAGAGAAGGATGGCAGATGAGCTACGACCGTGCGAGGGATGGGCGAGGGTTGCGAGGGAGAAAGAGCAGTAAGAGGAAGATGGAACCCTAGCTTGTTCCCCGGTTGGGGATGACGCCAGGAATCCGGGGAAACCATGTGGCGTACGGCATGCGAATTTCTAGTAATGCCCTCGGTGGGGTGCTGGAATCATAGGCGATGGCACAAGATTTTTACCGCTGGAGGGCCGCAGTGGACAACATCCGAACCACGGCCCCTCACATGCGCGAATCACGTACTCCTTAGTGCCGCACTAGACACCATCCCCCGATGACTGCCGGGACGAAGCGTAAAGTTGAAGTTTTATCATTCTAAAGTAGATCTTGTGTTTTTTGCCATGTTTGTTAGGATTTCTATTTCCTTTTCTATCTACAATCGTATCTTGTTTTTAGTATATAGTGGTTGCCGTAATTGCATTGTTTCATTTCGTTCCAATCTATCGTAGTATAGAAAATTTTAATTCTCAATGACACGCAGTAAGTTATTGACATGTATATGCTGGTGGAGCGCTTGTTAGTTGCCAAGTGGTATGTACACTTGCAGTTAACATTTTATGTATTTCAAAAATGTTAAATACATATCATATAGGAGATTTGATGGACACTTTTTGTAACAGTTAATTTCCAAGAAAATTCATATTTTCTAAATTTAACACTCCAACATTGAATGTGGCATACTCTTTAATCAGTAATTGCACGATCAGTCGAGGTGACTTACTATTCATGAATTCTTGTACATGCATTCCTGGCTACAGGGCCTACTTAAAAGACTTGGCTACAAATCCTTTTCATACCAACTCTTTTCCGTAGCCCCAAACTCTAGCTGCCACCTGGGAAGCGGTCCTCGGCCTCTGATTTTGGGGGCTTTTCGCTTCTGAACTGGTGCATGCGTGCACGATGCTCATTCGAGATTTCGATTTTCTTCCTTCAGCGTTGCTCAGTTGGTGTGGCCTTTCCACTTTGGGATTTCGGCTGACGGATCTTTTCCTCTGTGTCCGACTGAATTTTTTTCTGTGACTGACAGATGCCAGGTTCCTAAGCAATCTAATGGGGAACAGCCGACCAAGAGGGCGCCTTCGACAAGCAGTGGGAACGTGGTGAGGGGCAACATGGAGGCCGTGACAGAAGCTCCCTTCTTGCGGTAGCACGGAGGGCCAGGCATGTTGGGTCCAGGGACAGGGAGCCTGGGTCGGAGCACATCTCTTGAAAAAAAGTCTCTATCCTCTCACTATCTCCAATTAATGCCAAGAGGAGGAGTGACGCGCGGAGGAGCGGCCATGGCTCGGGCCATAGAGAAGGAAGGCAGAGGAGCTACGACTGCGCGAGGGATGCGAGGGAGAAAGAGCAGTAAGCGGAAGATGGAACCCTATCTTGTCCCCCTATTGGGGATGAGGCCAGGAATCCGGGGAAGACATGTGACATCGGGTATGCGAATTTCCAGTAATGCCCTAACCGGGGCGCTGGAATCACAGGCGATGACACGAGATTTTTACCGCCGGAGGGCCGCACTGGACGACATCGCAACCACGATCAATGACAAGCGCAAATCATGGATTCCACCATAGTGCCGCACTAGACACTATCCCCCAATGGCTGCCGGAGCGCAGGGTAAAGTTGAAGTTTTATCATTCTAAAGTAGATCTTGTGTTTTTTTGCATGTTTGTTACTATGTCTATTTCCTTTTCTATCTACTGTCACATGTTGTTTTTTAGAATATAGTGGTTGTCGTAATCGCGAGAAAACCTTCTAGTTTCATTTCATCCCAATCCATCATAGTATAGAAAATTTTAATTCTCAATGACATGCAGTAAGTTATTGACATGTATATGCTGGTGGGGCCCTTGTTAGTTGCCAAGTGGTATGTACACTAGAGATTAGCTTTTATGTAGTTTAAAAATGTTAAATTCATATCATATAGGAGATTTGATGGACACTTTTTGTAACAATTGATTTCCAAGAAAATTCATATTTTGTAAATTTAACACTCCAACATTGAGTGTGGCATACTTACTAATCAGTAATTGCATGATCGATCGAGGCGACTTACTATTCGCAAATTCTTGTACATGCATTCCTGGCTACAGGGCCTTTTTATGATCGATTTGAGACAGACTATGTGCTTATGTACAGGGATGCACACAAGATATAGGATCTTGGGCCCCTCCCAGGCTTGGGGCTTTTGCGCCCCCCCCCCCCCCCGCCTAGGCCCAGAGCCAACCCTAGTTGAAAGACTCGGCTAGAAATCCTTTTCATACCAACGCTTTTCCATAGCCCCAAAACCTAGATGCCACCCCAATCCTCGCGATCCAGACATCTTCTTCTTCATCCCAAACGAACACTTGAAGTCTCCGATGCCTCCACCTCCGGTAAGGATTCGCCATAGGATCTTCATCGCCCAGAGGTTCGCCCTGTGTCACCGGCCTCACCACCCTCAAAGTTGTTTCCATCGGTGCCACCATAGTCCTCGCTAAGTTGGAACAAGATGCGGTGGAGAAAGCATCCTGTCGTCGATGATCCTAGTGGATTGGGACGTCGCTGTAGTGCATCGTAAAATTGCCTCTATTTAATTCCAATTTGGATCTAGTGTTTTTTTCATGTTTGTTATGATGTTTATTTCCTTTCCTACGCGGCATCATATGTTGTTTCTAGTATATATTGGTTGCGGGAGTCGCCGAAAAACCTTCCTGAGGCATAGTCGGAACCACCTGATTCAATGGCCATTCTTTCAGCATAAGCTCAGCGAGAACCCACCCGTTGCTGAGAGCATAAGCCCTCGCCCGTCGCAACATCAAAAAATGATCTCATCGCTCATTTTAGGGTAGATCCAAGAAGGTGTAGGGTAGGACATGCCCCACCCTAAGATGTAGGGCTAGTCAATATACCTACCAAAAGAAGGAAATAGACCAAAAGGCCAAGCCTAACTCACCTCGGCCCCACCCTAGCAATCTGGTCTGATCTACCACTAGTTGTTTGACCGTAATTATTTTCCAACACTAATATTTAGGCATGTGCTTACTGTGATGATAAAAATACTCTGACCGATAAGTCCCACCAACTCCGGTCTAGTAGAATTATTGTCCTTCGTCTGTTCCGCCCCCATAATAAATGTGCCACAATTATTGCTCAATCATGACATCATTACATTCAACTACTTTTTGTCCAATGGTAGGGGTGGGTGCGGTGTGGGAGAGACCTGACATTTACAGCTCAGAAGCTACTACCGCTACTACAGTGGCCCATGACGAGATGGCCGCATCACGGGCAGTAGGGGAAGGAAGAGCCATTAAGGAACACAGTAATAACAGCGTTTCCCCTTCTTTCTCCCACCGGAGCTGCTCAAAACCCCATCACGGCCACCGCACGGCACCCGCAATCATGCTAAACCCTAGGCCTCCGTCATCGTCACCTCCACCGCGACCGGCCCGCATTCCCTGCCTATCTTGCGCCCACCCGCAGAGATAACGCTTTGCCCTCCCGGCCACCTCGTCCTCTGTTTCGCGCGCCGTCTCTTGGGGCCACCCTCCCTTTCGTGGGCCTGTCCGTCGGCGCCTTCCGCTCGTTCTGGGGAGGGGAATGGCCGGAGGCTATAGGTTCCGCACCTGGGCAGCGGTCCTCGGCCTATGATTTTTGTGGGTTTTTCGCCTCCGGATAGGTGCGTGCTCGCACATAACTCGTTCGTGATTTTGACTTCTTCCTTCGGCGCCTCGCAGTTGGTGTGGCCTTTCGAGTTTGGGATTTTGGTTCCTATTTTCTAGATTTTGTCTGATGAATTTTTCCCATGTGTCTGACTGATTTTTTGTTCTGTGACTGACCGGTGCCATGTTCCTGAGGGACGGAATGGGGAACAACCGGACAAGAGGGGCGCCTTCGACAAGCAGTGGGAATGTGGCGAGAGGCAACGCGGAGGCCGTGATGGGAGTTCCCCACTTGTGGCAGCACGGAGGTCCAGGCGCGTCGGGGTCTAGAGCCTTGGTCGGAGCACATGTCTTGAAAAAAAGGTATGTATCCTCCTACTATCTCCAATTAACTCCAAGAGGAGGAGTGAGGGGCGGAGGAGCAGTGGCGGCTCGGGCCATAGACAAGGAAGGCAGAGGAGCTACGAACTGCAAGGGATGCGAGAGGGATGAGAGGTAGAACGAGTACTAAGCGAAAGATGGAATCCCAACTTGTCCCTCGATTGGGGATGAGGCCAGGAATCTGAGGAAGCCATGTGGCATCTGGTATGCGAATTTCCAGTAATGACCTCGGTGGGGCGCTGGAATCACAGGTGATGGCAAGAGATTTTTACCGCTGGAGGGCCGCATTGGACATCATCCCAGCCATGGTCACTGACAGGCGCGAATCACGGACTCCTCCATAGTGCCGCACTAGACACCATCCCCGATGGCTACCGGAGTGCAAGGCGAAGTTAAAGTTTTATCATTGTAAAGTAGATCTTGTGTTTTTTTGCATGTTTGTTAGGATGTCTATTTCCTTTTCTGCCTACCGTTATATGTTGTTTAGTATATAGTGGTTGCCGCAATTGAGAGAAAACCTTCTTGTTTCATTTCATTCCAATCCATCATAGTATAGAAAATATTAATTCTCAATGACATGCAGTAAGTTATTGACATGTATATGCTAGTGGAACCCTTGTTAGTTGCCAAGTGGTATGTACAGTAGCAATTAACATTTTATGTAGTTCAAAATGTTAAATACATATCATATGGGAGATTTGATGGACACTTTTTGTAACAATTGATTTCCAAAATTCATATTTTCTAAATTTAACACTCTGACATTAAATGTGGCATAATCATTAATCAGTAATTGCACGATCAATCGAGATAACTTACTATTCACGAGTTCTTGTACATGCAATCCTTGCTAAATGGCCTTTTTATTTGAGACAGACTACGTGTTTATGTACAGGGCCGCACACAAGATATAGGATCGCAGGCCCTTCCAGGCTTGGGGCTTACGCGGTCCCCCCTCCCGCCTAAGCCCAGAGCCATCCCTACTTAAAAGACTCGGCTATAAATCTTTTTCATACCAACTCTTTTCCATAGCCCCAAACTCCAACCGCCACACCAATCCTTGCGATCCCAGACTTCTTCTGCATCCCAGACGAACACTTGAAGTCTCCGATGCCTCCAGCTATATTAAGGATGCACCTCCACGGGATCTTCATCGCCCAGAGCTTCGCCCTCGGTTACCTTCCTCACCACCCTCAAAGTTTTTTCCATCGGTGCCACCATAGTCCCCCATGAGTTGGAGCAAGATGCGTCCGAGAAAGCGTCCTGTCGTAGATGCTCCTAGTGGACCGGGACCACGTCGTAGTGCATGGTAAAACTGTCACTTTTTCATTCTAATTTGGATCTAGTGTTTTTTTTCATATTTGTTATGTGGTTTATTTCCTTTCCTATGCGGCATCATATGTTGTTTCTATTAAATAGTGGTTGCCGGAGTCGCCGGAAAACATTCCTGAAGCATAGTCGGAACCACCCGATTCCATGTCCATTCTTTCAGCATAAGCTTATGGAGCAGCCACCCATTGCTGAGAGCATGAGCCTTTGCGCGCCGCAACATAAAAAATATGATCACTCCGATCATTTCAGTGTAGATCCAACAAGGTGTAGGGTAGGACATGCACCACCCTAAGATCTACGGCCAGCCAATATACCTACGAAAAATGGAAATAGACCAAAAGGCCCTGCCCAACTCACCTTGGCCCCACCCTAGCAATCTGGTCCGGTCTATCACCAATTGTTTGACCGTAAATATTTTCCAATACTAATATTTAGGCACGTGGTTACCGTCATGATAAAAATACTCTCACTGATACGTCCCACCAACTCCAGTCTAGTAGAATGAATGTTCTTAATCTTTTCCGCCCCCACAATAAATGCGCCCCAATTACTGCTCAATGATGATATTTACATTCAAGTCCTTTCGGTCCAATGATGGGGGTGGGGTGGAGTGGGGTAGAGATCTGACATTTACAGCTCATAAGCCACTGCCGCTACTACAGTGGCCCATGACGAGATGGCCGAGGCGCGGGCAGAAGGGGAAGGAAAAGCCAAGGAGGGACGTAGTAACAACGGCGTTTCCCCCTTCTTTCTCCCACCGGAGCTGCTCAAAACCCCATCGCCGCTGCTGCCCGCCACCTACGATCGCGCTAAACCCTAGGCCTCTGTGGCTGTCACCTCCGCCGCGATCGGCGCGCATTCCCCGCTTGTCTTGTGCCCGCCCGCAGAGATACCACTTTGCCAGCCCGCCCGCCTCCTCCTCTGTTTCATGCGCAATCACTCAGGGCCTCCCTCCCCTCCACCAGCACGGCGAGCCTTCCGCTCATTCCGGGGAGGGGAATGGCTGGGGAATTTGGGTTCTGCACCTGGGCAGTGGTACTCGACCTCTGAATTTTGGGGATTTTTCTCCTCTGGACCGGTGTGTGCTTGCATGGCGCTCGTTCACGATTTCGATTTTCTTCCGTCGGTGTTGTGCAGTTGATGTGGCCTTTCCATTTTGGGATTTTGGTTCCAATTTTATGGATTTTGGCTGACGGATTTTTTCCCATATGTGTGACTGAATATTTGTTCTATGACTGACCGATGCCAGGTTCCTGAGCGACGGAATGGGGAACAACCGACCGAGAGTGGCGCCTTCGACAATTAGTGGAACATGGCGAAGGGCAAAGCCGAGGCCGTGACGGAAGCTCGCTACTTTCAGCAGCATGGAGGGCCAGGCACATCGGGTCCAGGGAGCACAGGTCGGAGCACATCTCTTGAAAAAAGGTCTCTATCCGCCTACTATCGCCAATTAATGCCAAGATGAGGAGTGAGGCGTGGAGGAGCGGCGGCGGCTCGGGCCATAGAGAAGGAAGGCAGAGGAGCTATGACTGCGTGAGGGATGCGAGGGATAAAGAGTATTAAGCGGAAGATGGAACCCTAGCTTGTCCCCCGATTGGGAATGAGGCCAGGAATCCGGGGAAGCCACGTGGCATTGGGTATGTGAATTTCCAGTGATGCCCTCGGCGGGGCGCTGGAATCATAGGCGATAGCATGAGAATTTTAATGCTGGAGGGCTGCACTGGACAACATCCCAGCCATGGTCGCAAACAGGCGCGAATCACAGACTCTCCTCCATAGTGCCACACTAGACACCATCCCCCGATGGCTGCCGGAGCGTAGGGTAATATTGAAGTTTTATCATTGTAAAGTAGATCTTGTGTTTTTTCCATGTTTGTTAGGATGTATATTTCCTTTTCTATCTACCATCATATGTTGTTTTTAGTATATAGTGGTTGCCATAATAGCGAGAAAACCTTCTCGTATCATTTCATTCCAATCCATAGTAGTATAGAAATTATTAATTTTCAATGACATGCAGTAAGTTATTGACATGTATATGCTGGTGGAGCCCTTGTTAGTTGCCAAGTAGTATGTACACCAACAATTAACATTTTATGTATTTTAAAATGTTAAATACATATCATATAGGAGATTTGATGGACACTTTCTGTAACAATTGATCTCCAAGAGAATTCATATATTCTAAATTTAACACTCCGACATTGAATGTGGTATAATCATTAATCCGTAATTGCACGATCGATCGAAGTGACTTACTATTCACGAGTTCTTGTACATGCATTCCTTGCTATAAGGTCTTTTTATTTGAGACTCTACTTAAAACTCAGCTATAACATAACAACTCTTCTCCATAGACTCAAACCCTATCTGCCACCCCAATCATCGCGATACCAGACTTCTTCTTCTTCATCCCAGACGAACAATTGAAGTCTTTGACGCCTCCACCTCCTGTAAGGATTTGCCTCCATAGGATCTTCATCGCCCGGAGCTTCGCCCTCGGTTACCGTCCTCACCACGCTCAAAGTTTTTTCCATTGGTGCCACAACAGTCCCCCCTTTGTCGGAGCAAGATGCGCAGGAGAGAGCGTCTTGTCGTAGGTGCTCCTAGTGGACCGGGCAGCCACCGTAGTGCGCGGTAAAATTGCCGCTTTTTCATTCTAATTTGGATCTAGTGTTTTTTCTTCATGTTTGTTATGATGTTGAGTTCATTTCCTATGCGGCATCATATGTTTTTTATATTATATAATGGTTGCGGAAGTCACCGGAAAACCTTCCTGAAGCATAGTCAGAACCACTGGATTCCATGTCCGTTCTTTCAGAATAAGATCAACGAGCACCCACCCGTTGCTGAGAGCATGAGCCTTTGCCTGTCGCAACATCAAAAATATGATCTCTCTGCTCATTTGAGGGTAGATCCAACAGGGTGCCGTGTAGGACATGCCCCACCCTAAGACATTGGGCCAGCCAATATACCTATAAAAAAGGAAATAGACAAAAAGGCCAAGCCCAACTCACCTCGGCCCCACCCTAGCAAGTTGGTCGGATCTATCACAAGTTGTCTGACAGTAATTATTTTCCAATACTAATATTTAGGCACGTGCTTACCGTGATGATAAAAATACTCTGACAGATACGTCCCACCAACTCTGGTCTAGTAGAATTAATGTTCTTCATCTTTTACGCACCCACAATAAATGCTCCACAATTATTACTCAATAATGACATTATTACATACAAC
This sequence comes from Aegilops bicornis, assembly GCA_021605145.1. NCBI lineage: Eukaryota > Viridiplantae > Streptophyta > Magnoliopsida > Poales > Poaceae > Aegilops > Aegilops bicornis. The sequence continues at coordinate 23,186,835 of CM038674.1, read as the reverse complement.
TCCTTTTGGTCCAATGGTGGGGGTGGGGTGGGGTGCGGTTGAGACCTGACATTTATTGCTCAAAAGCCCCTGCCACTACTAAAGTGGCCCGTGATGAGACGGCCGCGGTGCAGACAGTAGGGGAAGGGAAAGGCAGGGAGGGATGGGGTAACAACAGTGTTCCCCCCCCTTCTTTCTCCCATTGGGGCTGCTCAAAACCCCATCACAGCCACTACCTGCCACTCGCGATCGCGCTAAACCCTATGCCTATGTCGCCATCACAGCCGCCGCGACCAGCCCTCATTCCCCGACTGTCTTGTGTCCACCGGCAGATGTACCGCTACGCCTGCCTACCCGCCTCCTCCTTCGTTTCACGCGTCGTCGCTCGGGGCCTACCTTGCCTCCACGGGCCCGGTCGTCGGCGCGCCTTCCGCGCGTTCCTGGCAGGGGAATGGCCGGGGGCTTGGGGTTCTGCACCTGGGCAGCAGTCCTCTAGCCCTTTCATTTTTGGGGTTTTTTTGCCTCCGGACCGGTGCGTGCTCGCACGACACTCGTTCACGATTTTCATTCTGCTCCTTTGGTGTTGCGCAGTTGGTGTGGCCTTTCCATTTTGTGATTTTGGTTCCTATTTTATGGATTTTGGCTGACCGATGCCAGGTTCCGGTGCAATGGAATGGGGAACAACCGGATGCCTTTGACAAGCAATGGGAACATGGCGAGAGGCAACATGGAGGTCGTGACGGAAGCTCCCCTCTCTCGGCAGCACGAAGGGCCAGATGCTGTGTCCTGGGGAGCCCAGGTCGGAGTACATCTCTTGAAAAAGAAGTTCTCTATCCTCCTACTATCTCCAATTAATGCCAAGAGGAGGAGTGAGGTGTGGAGGAGCGGCGACGGCTCGGGCCATAGAGAAGGAAGGCAGAGGAGCTACGACTGCGCGAGGGATGCGAGGGAGAAAGAGTAGTAAGCGTAAGATGGAACCCTACCTTGTACCCCGATTGGGGATGAGGCCAGGAATCCAGGGAATCCATGTGGCATCGGGTATGCGAATTTTCAGTAATGTCCACAGAGGGGCGCTTGAATCGCACACGATGGCATGAGATTTTTACCGCTAGAGGGCCGCAATGGACAACATCCCAGCCACGGCCACTGATATACGTGAATCGCGGACTCCACCATAGTGTCGCACTAGTCACCATCCCCCGATTGATGCAGGAGCGCAGGGTAAATTTGAAGTTTTATCATTCTAAAGTAGATCTTGTGTTTTATTGCATGTTTGTTAGGTTGTCGATTTCCTTTTCTATGTACCGTCATATGTTGTTTTTAGTATATAGTGGTTGCCGTATTCGCGAGAAAACCTTATTTCATTTAATTCCAATCCATCGTAGTATAGAAATTATTAATTTTCAATGACATGCAGTAAGTTATTCACATGTATATGCTGGTGGAGCCCTTGTTAGTTGTCAAGTGGTATGTACACTAGCAATTAACATTTTATGCATTTTAAAAATGTTAAATACATATCATATAGGTGATTTTATGGACAGTTTTTGTAACAGTTGATTTCCAAGAAAAGTCGTATTTTCTAAATTTAACACAATGTGGCATAATAATTAATCAGTAATTGCACGATCGATCAAGGTGACTTACTACTCACGAATTGTTGTACATGAATTCCTTGCTACATGCCCTTTTTATTTGAGACAGACTATGTGTTTATGTACAAGGATGCACACAAGATATAGGATCTTTGGCCCCTCCCTTGCTTGGATCTTACGCGGCCCCCCCTCCCGCCTAGGCAGAAAGCCAACCCTACTTAAAGGACTCGGCCATAAATCCTTTTCGTACCAACTCTTTTGCATAGCCCCAAACCCTAGCCGCCACCCCAATCCTTGCGATCCCAAACTTCTTCTTCATCCCAGACGAACACTTGAAGTTTTCCCCACCTCCACCTCCGGTAAGGATTCGCCCCCACAGGATCTTCATTGCCCAGAGCTTCGCCCTCGGTAACTGTCTTCACCACCCTCAAAGGTTTTTCCGTTGGGGCCACCGTAGTCAACCCTGAATTGGAGCAAGATGCGGAGAAGAAAGCGTCCCATCGTCGATGCTCCTAGTGGGTCGGGTCGCCGCCTGAGTGCATGGTAAAATTGCCGGTTTTCATTCTAATTTGGATCTAGTGGTTTTTTTCATGTTTGTTATGATGTTTATTTCCTTTCCTATGTGGCATCATATGTTGTTTCTACTATATAGTGGTTGCGGGAGTCGCCAAAAAACATTCTGTAAGCATAGTCAGAACCACCGGATTCCATGTCCATTCTTTCAGAATAAGCTCAGCGAGCACCCACCCGTTGCTGAGAGCATGAGACTTCACCCATCGCAACATCAAAATTATGATCTCGCCGCTCATTTCAGGGTAGATCCAACAGGGTGTAGGGTAGGACATGCCCCACCCTAAGATCTAGGGCCAGCCAATATACCTATGTAAAAAAGGAAATAGACCAAAAGGCCAAGCCCAACTCACCCCAGGCCCCACCCTAGCAATCTGGTCTGATCTATCACCAGCTGTTTGACCGTAATTATTTTCCAATACTTATATTTAGCACGTGCTTACCGTGATGATAAAAATAGTCTAAGTCGTACATCCCACCAACTGCGGTCTAGTAGAATCAATGTTCTTCGTCTGTTCCGCCCCCACAATAAATGTGCCGAATTATTGATCAATAATGAAATTATTACATTCAACTCCTTTTGGTCCAATGGTGGGAGTGGGTTGGTGTGGCGAAAAGACATGACATTTGTAGCTCAGAAGCCACTGCCGCTACTAAAATGGGCCGTGACGAGAAAACCGCGGCGCGGCAGAAGGGGAAGGAAGAACCAGGGAGGGATGCGGTAACAATAGCGTTTCCCCCATTCTTTCTCCCATGGAGCTTTTCAAAACCCCATCGCAGCCACCGCCCGCCACCCGTAATCGCGCTAAACCCTAGGCCTCTGCCGCCGTCCCCGCCGCCGCAACCAACCCGCATTCCCCACCTGTCTTGCACCCACCCGAAGAGATACCGCCGCCTCCGCCCGCCTCCTCCTCTGTTTCAAGCGCCGTTGCTCGGGTCCTCCCTCCCCTCCACGGCCTGGCCGCTGGTGCTCCTTCCACGCATTCCGGGGAGGGGAATGGCCGGGGGCTTGCGGTTCTGCACCAGGGCAGCGGTCCTCGGCCTCTGATTTTGGGGGTTTGTCGCCTCCGAAACGGTGCGTTCTTGCACACGCTCGTTCGTGATTTCGATTTTCTTCCTTCGGCATCGCGCAGTTGGTGGGGCCTTTCCAGTTTTGGATATTGGTTTCTATTTTATGGATTTTGGCTGGCGGATTTTCCCCCTGTATCTGACTGAATTTTTGTTCTGTGATTAACCGATGCCAGGTTCCTGAGCGATGGAATGGGGAACAGCCGACCGAGAGGGGCGCCTTCGACAAGTTTTGCGAGGAGCGGGGGCGTCTCGGGCCATAGAGAAGGAAGGCAGAAGAGCTATGACCGCGCGAGGGATGCGTGAGGGATGCGAGGGCGAAAGAGTAGTAAGCGTAAGGAACCCTAGCTTGTCCCCCGATTGGGGGTGAAGCCAAGAATCCAGGGAAACCATGTGGCATACGGCATGCGAATTTCCAGTAATGCCCTCGGTGGGGCGCTGGAATCATAGGCGATGGCACAAGATTTTTACTGCTGGAGGGCTGCACTGGACAACATCCCAACCACGGTCCCTCACATGCGCGAATCATGTACTACTTAGTGCCGCACTAGACACCATCCACCGATGACTGCCGAAACGCAGCGTAAAGTTGGACATTTATCATTCTAAAGTAGATCTTGTGTTTTTTGCATGTTTGTTAGGATTTCTATTTCCTTTTCTATCAACTGTCACATGTTGTTTTTAGAATATAGTGCTTGTCGTAATCGTGAGAAAACCTTCTTGTTTCATTTCATTCCAATCCATCGTAGTATAGAAATTTTTTAACTCTCAGTTACTGCAGTAAGTTATTGACATGTATATGCTGGTGGAGCCCTTGTTAGTTGCCAAGTGGTATGTACACTAGAGATTAACATTTTATGTAGTTTAAAAATGTTAAATACATATCATATAGGAGAATTGATGGACACTTTTTGTAACAATTGATTTCCAAGAAAATTCATATTTTCTAAATTTAACACTCCAGCATTGAGTGTGGCATACTCATTAATCAGTAATTGCATGATCGATCGAGGAGACTTAATATTCGCAAATTCTTGTACATGCATTCCTGGCTACAGGGCCTTTTTATGATCGACTTGAGACAGACTATGTGCTTATGTACAGGGATGCACACAAGAAATAGGATCTTGGGCCCCTCCCAGGCTTGGGGCTTATGCGGCCCCCTGCGCCTAGGCCATGAGCCTACCCTAGTTGAAAGACTCGGCTATAAATCATATTCATACCAACGCTTCTCCATAGACCCAAACGCTAGCCGCCACCCCAATCCTCGCGATCCCAGATTTCTTCTTCTTTGTCCCAAACGAACACTTGAAGTCTTCGATGCCTCCACCTCCGTTAAGGATTCGCCACAGGATCTTCACCGCCCGGAGCTTCGCCCTCGGTCACCGGCCTCACCACCTCAAAGTTTTTTCCATCGGTGCCATCATAGTCCCTCCTGAGTTGGAGCAAGACGCGTTGCAGAAAGCATCCTGTCGTCGATGCTCCTAGTGGATCGAGACGCCGCTATAGTGAATCGTAAAATTGCCGCTTTTTCATTCTAATTTGGATCTAGTGTTTTTCTTTCATGTTTGTTATGATGTTTAGTTTCTTTCCTATGCCACATCATATGTTGTTTCTAGTATATATTGGTTGCGAGAGTCGCTGGAAAACCTTCCTGAGGCATAGTAGAAACCACCTGATTCCATGGGCATTCTTTCAGCATAAGCTCAGCGAGCACCCACCCGTTGCTGAGAGCATAAGCCTTCGCCCGTCGCAACATCAAAAAATGATCTCACCGCTCATTTTAGGTTAGATCCACCAAGGTGTAGTGTAGGACATGCCCCACCCTAAGATGTAGGTCCAGCCAATATACCTATCAAAAGAAGGAAATAGACCAAAACGCCAAGCCTAACTCACCTCGGCCCAGCCTAGCAATCTGGTCTGATCTACCACTAGCTGTTTGACCATAATTATTTTCTAATACTAATATTTAGGCACGTAGAATTAATGTCATTCGTCTGTTCTGCCCCCATAATAAGTGCACCACAATTATTGCGCAATAATGACATTATTACATTCAACTACTTTTGGTCCAATGGTGGGGGTGGGGTGCGGTGTGGGAGAGACATGACATTTACAGCTCAGAAGCCACTACCGCTACTACAGTGGCCCATGACGAGATGGCCGCAACGTGGGCAGTAGGGGAAGGAAGAGCCAGGAAGGAACATAGTAATAACGACGTTTCCCCTTCTTTCTCCCACAGGAGCTGCTCAAAAACCCATCGTGGCCGCCGCACGCCACCCGCAATCATGCGAAACCCTAGGCCTCCGTCGTTGTCACCGCCACCGCGACTAGCCCTCATTCCCCACTTATCTTGCACCCACCCACAGAGATAACGCTTTGCCCTCCCGCCCGCCTCCTCCTCTGTTTCGCACGTCGTCGCTTGGGGCCACCCTCTCTTCCGTGGGCCTATCCGTCGGCCCCTTCCGCTCGTTTTGTGGAGGGGACTGGCCAGAGGCTATAGGTTCCGCACCTGGGCAGCGGTCCTCGGCCTCCGATTTTTGTGGGTTTTTCGCCTCCGGACAGGTGTGTGCTCGCACATAACTCGTCCGTGATTTTGACTTCTTCCTTCGGCGTCGCTCAGTTGGTGTGGCCTTTCCAATTTAGGATTTTGGTTCCTATTTTGTGGATTTTGGCTCATAAATTATTGCCCTTTGACTGACTGGATTTTTGTTCTGTGAGTCACCGATGCCAGGTTCCTGAGGGACGGAATGGGGAACAACCGGACGAGAGGGGAGCCTTTGACAAGCAGTGGGAACATGGCGACAGGCAACACGGAGGCCGTGACAGAAGTTACCCACTTGTGGCAGCACGGAGGTCCAGGCGCGTCGGGTCTGGGGAGCCTTGGTCGGAGCACATCTCTTGAAAAAAGGTATGTATCCTCCTACTATGTTCAATTAATGCCAAGAGGAGGAGTGAGGCGCGGAGGTGCAGTGGCGGCTCGGGCCGTATACAAGGAAGGCAGAGGAGCTACGACTGCAAGGGATGCAAGAGTGATGAAAGGTAGAAAGAGTACTAAGCGAAAGATGGAATCCCAGCTTGTCCGTCAATTGGGGATAAGGCCAGGAATCTGGGGAAGCCATGTGGCATCTGGTATGCGAATTTCCAAGAATGACCTCAAGGGCGCTGGAATCACAGGCGATCGCATGATATTTTACCGCTGGAGGGCCGCATTGGACATCATCCCAGCCACAGTCACTGACAGGCGCAAGTCGCGGACTCCTCCACAGTGCCGCACTACACATCATCCCCCGATGGCTGCCGGAGCGCAAGGCGAGGTTAAAGTTTTATCATTCTAAAGTAGATCTTGTGTTTTTTGCATGTTTGTTAGGATGTCTATTTCCTTTTCTACCTACTGTTATATGTTGTTCAGTATATAGTGGTTGTCGTAATCACGAGAAAATCTTCTTGTTTCATTTCATTCCAATCCATCGTAGTATAGAAATTATTAATTCTCAATGACATGCAGTAACTTATTGACATGTATATGCTGGTGGAAACCCTTGTTAGTTGCCAAGTGGTATGTACAGTAGCAATTAACATTTTATGTAGTTTAAAATGTTAAATACATATCACATTGGAGATTTTTGAAGGAAACATTCCCTAGAGGAAATAATAAAGTTGTTACTTATATTTCCTTATATCATGATAAATGTTTATTATTCTTGCTAGAATTGTTTTAACCGGAAACTTAGTACATGCGTGAATACATAGACAAACAGAGTGTCACTAGTATGCCTCTACACTAGCACGTTTATCAAAGATGGTTAAGTTTCCTAGCCATGGACAAAGAGTTGTCATTTGATAAACGGGATCACATCATTAGAGAATGATGTGACTGACTAGACCCATCCGTTAGCTTAGCACTATGATCGTTTAGTTTATTGCTATTGCTTTCTCCATAACTTATACATGTTCCTATGAGTATGAGATTATGAAACTCCTGAATACCGCAGGAACACTTAGTGTGCTATCAAACGTCACAACATAACTGGGTGACTATAAAGATGCTCTACAGGTGTCTCCGATGGTGTTTGTTGAGTTGGCATAGATCAAGATTAGGATTTGTCACACTGATTGTCGGAGAGGTATCTATGGGCCCTCTCGGTAATGCACATCACTATAAGCCTTGCAAGCAATGTGACTAATGAGTTAGTTACGGGATGATGATGTATTACGGAACGAGTAAAGAGACTTGCATGTAACAAGATTGAACTAGGTATTGAGATACCGACGATCGAATGTCGGGCAAGTAACATACCGATGACAAAGGGAACAACGTATGTTGTTATACGGTTTGAGCGATAAAGATCTTCGTAGAGTATGTAGGAACCAATATGAGCATCCAGGTTCCGCTATTGGTTATTGACTGGAGATGAGTCTCGGCCATGTCTACATAGTTCTCGAACCTGTAGGGTCCGCACGCTTAATGTTCGGTGATGATCGGTATTATGAGTTTATGTGTTTTGATGTACCGAAGGTATTTCGGTGTTCCGAATATGATCACGGATGTGATGAGGAGTCTCTAAATGGTCGAGACATAAAGATCTATATATTGGAAGGCTATGTTTGGACATCGGAATGGTTTTGGGTGAGTACGGGCATTTACCGGAGTACTGGGGGGTTACCGGAACCCCCCGGGGAGTGTATGGGCTTTATTGGGCCTTAGTGGGAGAGAGGAGGAGGTGGCCATGCACTACTAGGGAAAAGCCTATACACAGAAAGTTATTAGTAGCGAGGGTTAAAAACCCTCGCTACTACTACTTACCAGTAGCGCAGGTTTTTAAACCTCGCTACTACTAAGTTGATAGGAGTAGCGCGGGTTTTTAACCCTCGCTACTACTAAGCGGTCTCTACCGTGCCCCCCGGGAAATGCCATAGTAGTAGCACGGGTTTTAAAACCTCGCTACTACTAAGTTTGATAGCAGTAGCGTTGGTTTTTAGCCCTCGCTACTACTAAGTGGTGCCATAGTAGTAGCGAGGGGGTAAAAAACCGCGCTGCTACTAAACGTCCCACTTTCAAACCCTACCCCCCCCTGTGGATCGCCTTTTCAGTTTTTAAAAAAACTAAAAGAAAATGATGAAAATGTCAAAAAAATAAAAGAAAATAAGTTTCCCATGTGATATGTGGTCTAGTTGTTGGGAAAATTTGCAAATATGAATTTCGACTTTATTTGCAAAATCTCTCGAGAATTTGTAAAAATGGGCATAACTTTTGCATACTAACTAGGATGACAAAGTTTTTTATATGAAAAATCATCTACTCGAAACTCTCCCTCGACCTCAGCTGGATCTAGAGTTCGTGGGACGTCACCGAGCTGAACGTGTGCATATCATGGAGGTGCCATACCTTCGGTGCTAGGATCGGTCGGATCATGAAGACGTACGACTACATCAACCGCGTTATCATAACGCTTCCGCTTGCGGTCTATGAGGGTACGTAGACAACAATCTCCCCCTCTCGTTGCTATGCATCATCTAGATGGACCTTGCGTGTGCGTAAGATTTTTTTTGAAATTACTGTGTTCCCCAACAGTGGCATCCGAGCCAGGTCTATGCGTAGATGTTATATGCACGAGTAGAACGCAAAGAGTTGTGAGCGATAATAGTCATACTGCTTACCAGCATGTCATACTTTGATTCGGTGGTATTGTTGGGTGAAGCGGCTCAGACCAACATTACGCGTACGCTTACGCGAGACTGGTTCTACCGACGTGCTTCGCACACAGGTGGCTAGTGGGTGTCTGTTTCTCCAACTTTAGTTGAATCGAGTGTGACTACGCCCGGTCCTTGTTGAAGGTTAAAACAACAAACTTGACGAAAAATCGTTGTGGTTTTGATGCGTAGGTAAGAACGGTTCTTGCTAATCCTGTAGCAGCCATGTAAAACTTGCAACAACAAAGTAGAGGACGTCTAACTTGTTTTTGCAGGGCATGTTGTGATGTGATATGGTCAAGACGTGATTATATAAATTGTTGTATGAGATGATCATGTTTTGTAACACAGTTATCGGCAACTGGTAGGAGCCATATGGTTGTCTCTTTATCGTATGAAATGCATTTCGCCATGTAATTGATTTACTTTATCACTAAGCGGTAGCGATAGTCGTAGTAGCAATAGTTGGTGAGACGACAACGATGCTTTGATAGAGATCAATGTGTCAAGCCGGTGACGATGGTGATCATGACGGTGCTTTGGAGATGGAGATCAAAGGCACACGATGATGATGGCCATATCATATCACTTATATTGATTGCATGTGATGTTTATCCTTTATGTGACTTATTTTGCTTAGAACAGCGGTAGCATTATAAGATGATCTCTCACTAAATTTCAGGGTATAAGTGTTCTCCTTGAGTATGCACCGTTGCTACAGTTCGTCGTGCCGACACACCATGTGATGATCGGCTGTGATAAGCTCGTTCACATACAACGGGTGCAAGCCAGTTTTGCACACGTAGAATACTCGGGTTAAACTTGACGAGCCTAGCATATGCAGATATGGCCTTGGAACACTGAGACCGAAAGGTCGAGCGTGAATCATATAGTAGATATGATCAACATAGTGATGTTCACCATTGAAAACTACTCCATCTCACGTGATGATCGGACATGGTTTAGTTGATATGGATCACGTGATCACTTAGATGATTAGAGGGATGTCTATCTAAGTGGTAGTTCTTAAGTAATATGATTAATTTAACTTTAATTTATCATGAACATAGTACCTAATAGTATTTTGCATGTCTATGTTGTTTTAGATAAATGGCCCGTGCTATTGTTCCGTTGAATTTTAATGTGTTCTTAGAGAAAGCTAAGTTGAAATGTGATGGTAGCAATTACACGGACTGGGCCCGTAACTTGAGGATTATCCTCATTGCTGCACAGAAGAATTACGTCACCCGAAGCATCTGGGCAGCAGTCCTCGAGCCCTTTCATTTTTGGGGTTTTTTTTGCCTCCGGACCGGTGCGTGCTCGCACAGCACTCGTTCGCGATTTTGATTTTCCTACTTTGGCGTCGCGTAGTTGATGTGGCCTTTCCATTTTGTGATTTTGGTTCCTATTTTATGGATTTTGGCTGACGGATTATCCCCCTGTGTCTGACTGAATTTTTGTTCTGTGACTGACCGATGCCAGGTTCCTGAGCGACGGAATGGGGCACAACCGGCCAAGTGGGACGCCCTTGACAAGCAGTGGGAACATGGCGAGGGGCAATGCGGAGGCCGTGACGTAAGCTCCCCTCTCTCGGCAGCACAAAGGGCCAGATGCGTCAGGTCTGGGGAGCCCAGGTCGGAGAACATCTCTTGAAAACGAAGTTCTCTATGCTCCTACTATCTCCAATTAATGCCAAGTGGAGGAGTGAGGTGTGGAGGAGCGGCGACGGCTCGGGCCATAGAGAGGAAGGCAGAGGAGCTACAACTGCGCGAGGGATGCGAGGGAGAAACAGTAGTAACGGAAGATGGAACCCTACCTTGTACCCCGATTGGGGATGAGGCCAGGAATCCGGGGAATCCATGTGGCATCGGGTATGCGAATTTCCAGTAATGTCCACGGCGGGGCGCTTGAATCACACGTGATGGCATGAGATTTTTACCACTAAAGGGCCGCACTGGACAACATCCCAGCCACGGTCACTGACAGACATGAATCGCGGAGTCCACCGTAGTGTCGCACTAGACACCATCCCCCGATGGCTGCAGGAGCGCAGGGTAAAGCTGAAGTTTTATCATTCTAAAGTAGATCTTGTGTTTTATTGCATGTTTGTTATCATTCTAAAGTAGATCTTGTGTTTTATTCCATTTCCTTTTCTATGTACCTTCATATGTTGTTTTTAGCATATAGTGGTTGCCGTATTCGCCAGAAAACCTTCTTATTTCATTTCATTCCAATCCATCATTGTATAGAAATTATTAATTTTCAATGACATGCAGTAAGTTATTGACATGTATATGCTGGTGGGGCCCTTGTTAGTTGGCAAGTGGTATGTACACTAGTAATTAAAATTTTATGTATTTCAAACATGTTAAATACATATCATATAGGTGATTTTATGGACACTTTTTGTAACAATTGATTTCCAAGAAAATTCGTATTTTCTAAATTTAACATCCGACATTGAATGTGGCATAATAATTAATGAGTAATTGCACGATCGATCAAGATGACTTACTATTCACGAATTGTTGTACATGCTTTCCTTGCTACATGGCCTTTTTATATTTGAGACAGACTATGTGTTTATGTACAAAGATGCACATAAGATATCGGATCTTTGGCCCCTCCCAGGCTTGGATCTTACGCGGTCCCCCCTCCCGCCTAGGCTCAGAGCCAATCCTACTTAAAGGACTCGGCCATAAATCCTTTTCGTACCAACTATTTTGCATAGGCCCAAACCCTAGCCGCCACCCCAATCCTTGCGATCCCAAACTTCTTCTTCTTCAACCCAGACGAACACTTGAAGTCTCCGCCACCTCCACCTCCGGTAAGGTTTCGCCTCCACAGGATCTTTATTGCCCGGAGCTTCGCCCTAGGTAACCGTTCTCAGCACCCTCAAAGTTTTTTCCATTGGGGCCACCATAGTCACCCCTGAGTTGAAGCAAGATGCGCATGAGAAAGTGTCCCATCGTCGATGCTCCTAGTGGGTCGGGTCGCCGCCTGAGTGCCTGCAGTAAAATTGCCGCTTTTCATTCTAATTTGCATATAGTGTTTTTTCATGTTTGTTATGATATTTATTTCCTTTCCTATGTGGCATCATATGTTGTTTCTATTATATAGTGGTTATGGAGTCGCCAAAAAACCGTCCTCAAGCATAGTCGGAACCACTGGATTCCATGTCTATTCTTTCAGAATAAGCTAAGCGAGCACCCACCCATTGCTGAGAGCATGACCCTTCGCCCCGCCGCAACATCAAAATTATGATCTCGCTGCTCATTTCAGGGTAGATCGAACAGGGTGTTGGGTAGGACATGCCCCACCCTAAGATCTAGGGCCGGCCAATATACCTACATAAGAAAAGGAAATTAACCAAAAGGCCAAGCTGAACTCACCCCAGGCACCACCCTAGGAATCTGGTTAGATCTATCACTAGCTGTTTGACGTAACTATTTTCCAATACTAATATTTAGGCACGTGCTTACCGTGATGATAAAAATAGTCTGAGTTGTACGTCCGACCAACTCCGGTCTAGTAGAATCAATGTTCTTCATCTGTTCCGCCCCCACAATAAATGCGCCCAATTGTTGATCAATAATGAAATTATTACATTCAACTCCTTTTGGTCCAATGGGGGGAGTGGATTGGTGTGGCGAAAAGACATGACATTTACATCTCAGAAGCCACTACCGCTACTAAAGTGGGCCGTGCCCAGAAAACCGTGGCGCGGTAGAAGGGGAAGGAAGAACTAGGTAGAGATGCAGTAAAAACGGCGTTTCCCCCATTCTTTCTCCCATGGAGCTTCTCAAAACCCCATCGCAGCCACCGCCTGCCAGCCGTGATCGCGCTAAACCCTAGTCCTTTGCCGCCGTTACTGCCGCCGCAATAGACTCGCATTCCCCACCAGCCTTGCACCCACCCAAAGAGATACCACTTCGCCTTCCCGCCCGCCTCCTCGTCTGCTTCAAGCGCCGTTGCTCGGGGCATCCCTCCCCTCCACAGCCTGGCCATCGACGCTCCTTCCGCGCATTCCGGGGAGGGGAATGGCCGAGGGCTCGGGGTTCTGGACCTGGGCAGCAGTCCTCGGCCTTTGTTTATGGGGTTTTTTCGCCTCCGGAGCGGTGCGTGCTTGCACGGTGCTTGTTCGCGGTTTCGTTTTTCTTCCTTCGGCGTCGCGCAGTTGGTGTGGCCTTTCCAGTTTGGGATATTGGTTCCTATTTTATGGATTTCGGCTGACGGATTTTCCCCCCTGTATCTGACTGAATTTTTGTTCTATGAGTAACTGATGCCAGGTTCCTGAGCGATGGAATGGGGAACAGCCGACCAAGAGGGGCGCCTTCAACAAGAAGTGGGAGGAGCGGCGGCTTCTCGGGCCATAGAGAAGAATGGCAGATGAGCTACGACCGTGCGAGGGATGGGCGAGGGTTGCGAGGGAGAAAGAGTAGTATGCGCAAGATCGAACCCTAGTTTGTCCCCCGGTTGGGGATGAGGCCAGGAATCCGGGGAAACCATGTGGCATACGGTATGTGAATTTCCAGTAATGCCCTCGGTGGGGTGCTGGAATCATAGGCGATGGCACAAGATTTTTACCGCTGGAGGGCCGCACTGGACAACATCCTAACCACGGTCCCTCACATGCGCGAATCACGCACTCCTTAGTGCCGCACTAGACACCATCCCCCGATGACTGCCGGAATGCAGCGTAAAGTTGTAGTTTTATCATTCTAAAGTAGATCTTGTGTTTTTTGGCATGTTTGTTAGGATTTCTATTTCCTTTTCTATCTACAATCGTATCTTGTTTTTAGTATATAGTGGTTGCCGTAATCGCATTGTTTCATTTTGTTCCAATCCATCGTAGTATAGAAAATTTTAATTCTCAATGACATGCAGTAAGTTATTGACATGTATATGCTAGTGGAGCCCTTGTTAGTTGCCAAGTGGTATGTACACTAGAGATTAACATTTTATGTAGTTTAAAAATGTTAAATACATATCATATAGGAGATTTGATGGACACTTTTTGTAACAATTGATTTCCAAGAAAATTCATATTTTCTAAATTTAACACTCCAACATTGAGTGTGGCATACTCATTAATCAGTAATTGCATGATCGAACAAGGCGACTTACTGTTCGCAAATTCTTGTACCTGCATTCCTGGCTACAGGGCCTATTTATGATCGATTTGAGACAGACTATGTGCTTATGTACAGGGATGCGCACAAGAAATAGGATCTTGGGCCCCTCCCAGGCTTGGGGCTTATGCGGCCCCCTCCGCCTAGGCCGAGAGCCAACCCTAGTTGAAAGACTCGGCTATAAATCATTTTCATACCAACGCTTCTCCATAGCCCCAAACTCTAGCCGCCACCCCAATCCTCGCGATCCCAGACTTCTTCTTCTTCATCCCAAAAAAACACTTGAAGTCTCCGATGCCTCCACCTCCGATAAGGATTCGCCACAGGATCTTCATCGCCCGGATCTTCGCCCTCGGTCACCGGCCTCACCACCCTCAAAGTTTTTTCCATCGGTGCCATCATAGTCCCCCCTGAGTTGGAGCTTGATGCGCTGGAGAAAGCATCCTATCGTTGATGCTCCTAGTGGATCGGGACGCCGCTGTAGTGCATTGTAAAATTGCCGCTTTTTCATTCTAATTTGGATCTAGTGTTTTTTTTTCATGTTTGTTATGATGTTTATTTCCTTTCCTATGCGGCATCATATGTTGTTTCTAGTATATATTGGTTGCGGGAGTCGCCGGAAAACCTTCCTGAGGCATAGTCGAAACCAGCTGATTCCATGGCCATTCTTTCAGCATATGCTCAGCGAGCACCCACCCGTTGCTGAGAGCATAAGCCTTCGCCCGTCGCAACATCAAAAAATGATCTCACCGCTCATTTTAGGATAGATCCAACAAGGTGTAGGGTAGGACATGCCCCACCCTAAGATTTAGGGCCAACCAATATACCTACCAAAAGAAGGAAATAGACCAAAAGGCCAAGCCTAACTCACCTCGGCAAACCCTAGCAATCTGGTCTGATCTACCACTAGTTGTTTGACCGTAATTATTTTCCAATACTAATATTTAGGCACGTGCTTACCGTGGTGATAAAAATACTCCGGTCTAGTAGAATTAATGTCCTTCAACTGTTCCACCCCCATAATAAATGTGCCACAATTATTGCTCAATAATGACATTATTACATTCAACTACTTTTGGTCCAATGGTGGGGGTGGGGTGCGGTGTGGGAGAGACCTAACATTTACAGCTTAGAAGCCACTACCGCTACTAAAGTGGCCCATGAAGAGAGATGGCATGGCCTTGTAGGGGAAGGAAGAGCCAGGAAGGAACACAGTAATAACGGGGTTTCCCCTTCTTTCTCCCGCCGGAGCTGCTCAAAACCCCATCGCGGCCGCCGCACGCCACCCACAATCATGCAAAACCCTAGGCCTCTGTCGCATCCCCGCCACCGCGACCGGCCCGCATTCCCCACATATCTTACGCCCACCCGCAGAGATAACACTTTGAACTCCCGCCCGCCTCCTCCTCTTTTTCGCACGCTGTCGCTTGGGGCCACCCTCCCTACCGTGGAACTGTCCGTCGGCCCCTTCCGCTCGTTCTGGGGATGGGAATGGCCAGAGGCTATAGGTCCGCACCAGGGCAGCGGTCCTCGGCCTCCGATTTTTGTGTGTTTTTCGCCTCCGGACAGGTGCGTGCTCGCACATAACTCATTCGCAATTTTGACTTTCTTCTTTAGGTGACGCGCAGTTGGTGTGGCCTTTCAAGTTTGGGATTTCGGTTCCTATTTTTTGGATTTTGGCTGATGAATTTTTGCCCCTGTGTCTGAATGAATTTTTGTTCTGTGACTGACCGAAGCCAGGTTCCTGGGGGACGGAATGGGGAAAACCGGACGAGAGGGGAGCCTTCGACAAGCAGTGGGAACGTGGCAAGAGGCAACGCGGAGGCCGTGACAGAAGTTCCCCACTTGTGGCAGCACGGAGGTCCAGGCGCGTTGGGGCCGGGGAGCCTTGGTCGCAGCACATCTCTTGAAAAAAGGTATGTATCCTCCTACTATCTTCAATTAATGCCAAGAAGAGGAGTGAGGTGCGGAGGAGCAGTGGCGGCTCGGGCCATAGACAAGGAAGGCAGAGGAGCTACGACTGCAAAGGATGCAAGAGGGGTGAGAGGTAGAAAGAGTACTAAGCGAAAGATGGAATCCCAGCTTGTCCCTCTATTGAGGATGAGGCCAGGAATCTTGGGAAGCCATGTGGCATCTGGTATGCGAATTTCCAGTAATGACCTCGGTGGCGCGCTGGAATCACAAGTGATGGCATGAGATTATTACCACTGGAGGGCCGCATTGGACATCATCCGAGCCACGGTCACGGATAGACGCGAATCACGGACTCCTCCACAGTGCCGCACTAGACACCATCCCCCGATGGCTGTCAGAGCGCAAGTCGAAGTTAAATTTTATCAGTCTATAGACCCTTGTTAGTTGCCAAGTGTTATGTACAGTAGCAATTAACATTTTATGTAGTTTAAAATGTTAAATACATATCATATGGGAGATTTGATGGACACTTTTTGTAACAACTGATTTCCAAGAAAATTCATATTTTCTAAATTTAACACTCTGACATTAAATGTGGCGTAATCATTAATCAGTAATTGCAAGATCGATCGAGATAACTTACTATTCGCAAATTCTTGTACATGCATTCCTTGCTACATGGCCTTTTTATTTGAGACAGACTACGTGTTTATGTACAGGGATGCACACAAGATATAGGATCACGGGCCCGTCCCAGGCTTGGGGATTACGCGGTCGTCCCTGCCGCCTGAATCTAGAGCCATCCCTACTTAAATGACTCGGCTATAAATCATTTTCATAACTCTTTTCCATAGCCCCAAACTCTAGCCGCCACACCAAGCCTCGTGATCCCATACTTCTTCTTCATCCCAGACAAACACTTGAAGTCTCCGACGCCTCCACCTATATTAAGGATTCCCCTCCAGGGGATCTTCATCGCCCAGAGCTTTGCCCTCGGTTACCGTCCTCACCAGCCTCAAAGTTTTTTCCATCGGTGCCACCATAGTCCCGCATGAGTTGGAGCAAGATGCGTCCGAGAAAGCATCCTGTCATAGATGCTCCTAGTGGACCGGAACCACGCCGTAGTGCATGGTAAAATTGCCACTTTTTCATTCTAATTTGGATCTGGTGTTTTTTTTCACATTTTTTATGCGGTTTATTTCCTTTCCAATGCGGCATCATATGTTGTTTCTATTATATAGTAGTTGCGGGAGTCGCGGGAAAACCTTCCTGATGCATAGTCGGAAGCACCCGATTCCATGTCCATTCTTTCGACATAAGCTTAGGGAGCACCCAACCGTTGCTGAGAGCATGAGCCTTCGCGCGTCGCAACATCAAAAATATGATCTCTACGCTCATTTCATGGTAGATCCAACAAGGTGTAGGGTAGGACATGCACCACCCTAAGATCTAAGGCCAGCCAATATACCTACCAAAAAGGGAAATAGACCAAAAGGCCCAGCCCAACTCACCTTGGCCCCACCCTAGCAATCTGGTCTGGTCTATCACCAGTTGTTTGACCGTAACTATTTTCCAATACTAATATTAAGGCATGCGGTTACCGCCATGATAAAAATACTCTCACGGATACATCCCACCAACTCCAGTCTAGTAGAATTAATGTCCTTCGTCTTTTCCGCCCCCACAATAAATGCGCCCCAATTATTGCTCAATGATGATATTATTACATTCAAGTACTTTTGGTCTAATGAAGGGGGTGGGGTGGAGTGGGGGAGAGACCTGACATTTACAGTTCAGAAGCCACTGCCGCTACTACAGTGGCCATGACGAGATGGCCGAGGCGCGGGCAGAAGAGGAAGGAAGAGCCAGGGAGGGACGTGGTAACAACGGAGGTTCCCCCTTCTTTATCCCACCGGAGCTGCTCAAAACCCCATCGCCGCCGCTGCTAGCCACCTGCGATCGCGCTAAACCATACGCCTCCGTGGTTGTCACCGCCGCCGTGACCGGCCCGCATTCCTCGCTTGTCTTGTGCCCGCCCGCAGCGATACCGCTTCGCTAACCCGCCCGCCTCCTCCCCTGTTTCATGGGCCATTGCTCGGGGCCTCCCTCCCCTCCACCAGCCCGGCGCGCCTTCCACTCATTCTGGGGAGGGGAATGGCTAGGGACTTGGGGTTCCGCACCTGGGCAGCGGTACACGGCCTCAGAATTTTGCGGGTTTTTCTCCTCTGGACCGGTGTGTGCTTGCATGGCGCTCGTTGACGATTTGGATGTTCTTCCTTCGGCGTCGTGCAGTTGGTGTGGCCTTTCCAGTTTGGGATTTTGGTTCCAATTTTATGGATTTCGGTGTGGATTTCCCCTATGTCTGACTGAATATTTGTTATATGACTGACCGATGCCAGGTTCCTGAGCGACGGAATGGGGAACAGCCGGCCGAGAGTGGCGCCTTCAACAAGTAGTGGAACATGGCGAACGGCAACGCGGATGCCGTGACAGAAGCTCCCCGCTTGCAGCAGCATGGAGGGCCAGGCACGTCGGGTCCAGGGAGCACAGGTCAGAGCACATCTCTTGAAAAAAAGGTCTCTATTCTCCTACTATCGCCAATTAATGCCAAGATGAGTAGTGAGGCGTGGAGGAGCAGCGGTGGCTCGGGCCATAGAGAAGGAAGGCAGAGGAGCTACGACTGCGTGAGGGATGTGAGGGAGACAGAGTAG
This sequence comes from Aegilops bicornis, assembly GCA_021605145.1. Taxonomy (NCBI): domain Eukaryota; kingdom Viridiplantae; phylum Streptophyta; class Magnoliopsida; order Poales; family Poaceae; genus Aegilops; species Aegilops bicornis. The sequence continues at coordinate 23,168,172 of CM038674.1, read as the reverse complement.
TAAGCGGAAGATGGAACCCTAGCTTGCCCTCCGATTGGGAATGAGGCCAGGAATCCGGGGAAGCCACGTGGCATCAGGTATGTGAATTTCCAGTGATGCCCTCGGCGGGGCGCTGGAATCATAGGCGATAACATGAGATTTTTAACACTTGAGGGCAGCACTGGACAACATCCCAGCCATGGTCGCAGACAGGCGCGAATCACAGACTCTCCTCCATATTGCCACACTAGACACTATCCCCCGATGGCTGCCGGAGCGTAGGGCAACGTTGAAGTTTTATCATTCTAAAGTAGATCTTGTGTTTTTTGCATGTTTGTTAGGATGTATATTTCCTTTTCTATCTACCGTCATACGTTGTTTTTTGTATATAGTGGTTGCCATAATAGCGAGAAAACCTTCTTGTTTCATTTCATTCCAATCCATAGTAATATAGAAATTATTAATTTTCAATGACATGCAGTAAGTTATTGACATGTATATGCTGGTGGAGACCTTGTTAGTTGCCAAGTAGTATGTACACTAGCAATTAACATTTTATATATTTTTAAAATGTTAAATACATATCATATAGGAGATTTGATGGACACTTTTTGTAACAATTGATCTCCAAGAAAATTCATATATTCTAAATTTAACACTCCGACATTGAATGTGGCATAAACATTAATCAGTAATTGCACGACCGATCGAGGTGACTTACTATTCATGAATGCTTGTACATGCATTCCTTGCTACAAGGTCTTTTTATTTGATACTCTATTTAAAACTCAGCTATTACATACCAACTCTTTTCCATAGCCCCAAACCCTATCCGCCACCCCAATCATCGCGATCCCAAACTTCTTCTTCTTCATCCCAGACGAACACTTGAAGTCTTCGACGCCTCCACCTCCCGTAAGGATTCGCCTCCATAGGATCTTCATCGCCCGGAGCTTCGCCCTCGGTTACCGTCCTCACCACCCTCAAAGTTTTTTCCGTCGGTGCCACCATAGTCCCCCACCCCTTTGTTGGAGCAAGATGCGCAGGAGCGAGCGTCTTGTCATAGATGCTCCTAGTGGACCGGGGCGCCGCCATAGTGCACGGTAAAATTGCCGCTTTTTCATTCTAATTCATATCTGGTGTTTAGTTCCTTTCCTATGCGGCATCATATGCCGTTTCTATTATATAGTGGTTGCGGGAGTCACTGGAAAACCTTCCCGAAGCATAGTCGGAACCACCGGATTCCGTGTCCATTCTTTCAGAATAAGATCAACGAGCACCCACCCATTGCTGAGAACATGAACCTTTGCCTGTCGCAACATCAAAAATATGATCTCGCCGCTCATTTCAGGGTAGATCCAACAGGGTGTATTGTAGGACATGCCCCACCCTAAGATATTGGGCCAGCCAATATACCTACAAAAAAATGGAAATATACCAAAAGGCCAAGCCCAACTCACCTCGGCCTCACCCTTGCAAGTTGGTCAGATCTATCACAAGTTGTCTGACCTTAATTATTTTCCAATAGTAATACTTAGGCACGTGCTTACCGTGATGACAAAATACTCTGACGGATACGGCCCACCAACTCCGGTCTAGTAGAATTAATGTTCTTCATCTTTTTTTTCCCAAAATACATGCACCAAAATTGCTGTTCAATAATGACATTATTACATACAACTCTTTTTGATCCAATGGTGGGCGTGGAGTGGGGTGCGGTTGAGACCTGACATTTATTGCTCGAAAGCCACTGCCAGTACTACAGTGGCCCGTGATGAGATGACCGCGGTGCAAGCAGAAGGGGAAGGAAAAGCCAGGGAGCGATGGAGTAACAACGGCGTTTCCCCCTTTCTTTCTCCCATCGGAGCTGCTCAAAACCCCATCACAGCCACTGCCTGCCACCCGCGATCGCGCTAAACCCTATGCCTCCGTCGCCGTGACAGCCGCCGCGACCGGCCCTCATTCCCCACTTGTCTTGTGTCCACCCAAAGATGTACCGCTACGCCTGCCCACCCGCCTCCTCCTTCGTTTCACGCGCCGTCGCTCGAGGCCTCCCTTCCCTCTACGGGCCCAGCCGTTGGCGCGCCTTCCGCGCGTTCCTGGCAGGGGAATGGCCGAGGGCTTGGGGTTCTGCACCTGGGCAGCAGTCCTCGAGCCCTTTCATTTTTGGGGTTTTTTTTGCCTCCGGACCGATGCGTGCTCGCACGTCGCTCGTTCGGGATTTTGATTTTCCTCCTTCGGTGTCGAGCAGTTGGTGTGGCCTTTCCATTTTGTGATTTTGGTTCCTATTTTATGGATTTTGGCTGACGAATTATCCCCCTGTGTCTGACTGAATTTTTGTTCTATGACTGACCGATGCCAGGTTCCTGAGCGACGGAATGGGGAACAACCGGCCAAGTGGGGCGCCTTTGACAAGCAGTTGGAACATGGCGAGGGCCAATGCGGAGGCCGTGACGGAAGCTCCCCTCTCTCGGCAGCACGAAGGGCCAGATACGTCTGGTCTAGGGAGCCCAGGTCGGAGCACATCTCTTGAAAAAGAAGTTCTCTATCCTCCTACTATCTCCAATTAATGCCAAGAGGAGGAGTGAGGTGTGAAGGAGCGGCGATGGCTCGGGCCATAGAGAAGGAAGGCAGAGGAGCTACGACTGCACGAGGGATGCGAGGGAGAAAGAGTAGTAAGCGGAAGATGGAACCCTACCTTGTACCCCGATTGGGGATGAGGCCAGGAATCTGGGGAATCCATGTGGCATCGGGTATGCGAATTTCCAGTAATTTCCAGGGTGAGGCGCTTGAATCACAATCGATAGCGCAGGGTAAAGTTGAAGTTTTGTCATTCTAAAGTAGGTCTTGTGTTTTATTGCATGTTTTTTAGGATGTCCATTTCCTTTTCTATGTGCCGTCATATGTTGTTTTTAGTATATAGTGGTTGCCTTATTTGCGAGAAAACCTTCTTGTTTAATTTCATTCCAATCGACCGTTGTATAGAAATTATTAATTTTCAATGACATGCAGTAAGTTATTGACATGTATATGCTGGTGGAGCCCTTGTTAGTTGGCAAGTGGTATGTACACTAGCAATTAACATTTTATGTATTTCAAAAATGTTAAATACATATCATTTAAGTGATTTTATGGACACTTTTTGTAACAGTTGATTTCCAAGAAAATTCGTATTTGCTAAATTTAACATCCGACATTGAATGTGGCATAATAATTAATCAGTAATTGCACGATCGATCAAGGTGACCTTCTATTCATGAATTCTTGTACATGCATTCCTTGCTACATGGCCTTTTTATTTGAGACAGACTATGTGTTTATGTACAGGGATGCACACAAGATATAGGATCTTTGGCCCCTCCCAGGCTTGGATCTTACGCGGCCCCCCTCCCGCCTAGGCCTAGAGCCAACCCTACTTAAAGGACTCAGCCATAAATCCTTTTCGTACCAACTATTTTGCATAGGCCCAAACCCTAGCCGCCGCCCCAATCCTTGCGATCTCAAACTTCTTGTTCTTCATTCCAGACGAACACTTGAAGTCTCTGCCGCCTCCACCTCTGGTAAGGTTTCACCTCCACAGGATCTTCACTGCCCGGAGCTTCGCCCTAGGTAACCGTCCTCAGCACCCCCAAAGTTTTTTCCATTGGGGCCACCATAGTGACCCCTGAGTTGGAGAAAGATGCGCAGGAGAAAGCGTCCCATCGTCGATGCTCCTAGTGGGTCGGGTCGCCGCCTGAGTATACTGTAAAATTGCCGCTTTTCATTCTAATTTGTATATAGTATTTTTTTCATGTTTGTTATGATATTTATTTCCTTTCCAATGTGGCATCATATGTTGTTTCTATTATATAGTGGTTGTGGGAGTCTCCAAAAAACCGACTTTAAGCATAGTCGGAACCACAGGATTCCATGTCTATTCTTTCAGAAAAAGCTAAGCGAGCTCCCACCCATTGCTGAGAGCATGAGCCTTCGCCCGTCGCAACATCAAAATTATGATCTCGCTGCTCATTTCAGGGTAGATCCAATAGGTTGTAGGGTAGGACAGGCCCCACCCTAAGATCTATGGCTGGCCAATATACCTACATAAAAAAGGAAATAAACCAAAAGGCCAAGCCAAACTCACCCCAGGCCCCACCCTAGCAATCTGGTTAGATCTATCACTAGCTCTTTGACGTAATTATTTTCCAATACTAATATTTAGGCACGTGCTTACCGTGATGATAAAAATAGTCTGAGTTGTACGTCCCGCCATCTCCAGTTTAGTAGAATCAATGTTCTTCATCTATTCCGCCCCCACAATAAATGCGCCCAATTATTGATCAGTAATGAAATTATTACAATCAACTCCTTTTGGTCCAATGGTGGGAGTGGATTGGTGTGGCGAAAAGACCTGACATTTACAGCTCAGAAGCCACTACCGCTACTAAAGTGGGCCGTGACGAGAAAACCACGGCGCGGTAGAAGGGGAAGGAATAACCAGGGAGGGTTGCGATAACAATGGCGTTTCCCCCATTCTTTCTCCCATGGAGCTTCTCAAAACCCCATCGCAGCCACCGCCCGCCACCCGTGATCGCGCTAATCCCTAGGCCTCTGCCGTCTTCATCGCTGCCACAACCGACCCGCATTCCCCACCTATCTTGCACCCACCCGAAGAGATACCGCTTCGCCTTCCCGCCCGCCTCCTCATCTGTTTCAAGCGCCGTTCCTCGGGGCCTCCGTCCCCTCCACAGCCTGGCAACCGACGCTCCTTTCGCGCCTTCCGGGGAGGGGAATGGAAGGGGGCTTGGGGTTCTGCACCTGGGCAGCAGTCCTCGGCCTTTGATTATGGGGTTTTTTCGCCTCTGGAGCAGTGCGTGATTGCACGGCGCTCGTTCGCGATTTCGATTTTCTTCCTTCGACATCGCTCAGTTGGTGTGGCCTTTCCAGTTTTGGAGATTGGTTCCTGTTTTATGGATTTCGGCTGACGGATCCCCCCCCCCCCCCCCCCGTATCTAACTAAATTTTTGTTCTGTGAGTAACCGATGCCAGGTTCCTGAGCGATGGAATGGGGAACAGCCGACCGAGAGGGCCAGGCTCCTTCGACAAGCAGTGGGAGGAGCGACGGCTTCTCGGGCCATAGAGAAGGATGGCAGATGAGCTACGACCGTGCAAGGGATGGGCGAGGGTTGCAAGGGAGAAATATTAGTAAGTGCAAGATGGAACCCTAGCTTGTCCCCCGATTGGGGATGAGGCCAGGAATCCGGGGAAACCATGTGGCATACGGTACGTGAATTTCCAGTAATGCCCTCGGTGGGGTGCTGGAATCATAGGCGATGGCACAAGATTTTTACCGCTGGAGGGCCGCACTGGACAACATCCGAACCACGGTCCCTCACATGCGCGAATCACGTACTCCTTAGTGCCGCACTAGACACCATCCCCCGATGACTGCCGGAATGCAGCGTAAAGTAGAAGTTTTATCATTCTAAAGTAGATCTTGTGTTTTTTGGCATGTTTGTTAGGATTTCTATTTCCTTTTCTATCTACCATCATATCTTGTTTTTAGTATATAGTGGTTGCCGTAATCGCGAGAAAACCTTCTTGTTTCATTTCGTTCCAATGCATTGTAGTATAGAAATTATTAATTTACAATGACATGCAGTATGTAATTAACATGTATAAGCTGGTGGAGCCCTTGTTAGTTAACAAGTGGTATGTATACTTGCAATTAACATTTTATGTATTTTAAAAATGTTAAATACATATCATATAGGAGATTTGATGGACACTTTTTGTAACAATTAATTTCCAAGAAAATTCATATTTTCTATATTTAACACTCCAACATTGAATGTGGCATACTCACCACCACCGCGACCGACCGCATTCCATGCCTGTCTTGCACCCACCCATAGATTCGCCCGCCCGCCTGCCTCCTCCTTTGTTTCAATCGCCATCGCTCGGGGCCTCCGTCCCCTCTGTGGGCCCAGCCGTCAGTGTGGCTTCCGCGTGTTCCTGGGAGGGGAATGGTCGGGGGCTTGGGGTTCCGCACCTGGGAAGCAGTCCTCGGCCTCTGATTTTGGGGGCTTTTCGCCTCCGGACTGGTGCATGCGTGCACGACGCTCATTCGTGATTTCGATTTTCTTCCTTCAGTGTCATGCATTTGGTGTGGCCTTTCCACTTTGGGATTTTGGCTGACAAATCTTTTCCTCTGTGTCTGACTGATATTTTTTTCTTTGACTGACTTATGCCAGGTTCCTACGCAATCTAATGGGGAACAGCCGGCCGAGAGGGCGCCTTTGACAAGCAGTGGGAACGTGGTGAGGGGCAACATGGAGGCCGTGACAGAAGCTCCCTTCTTGTGGTAGCACGGAGGGCCAGGCATGTTGGGTCTAGGGAGCCCGGGTCGGAGAACATATCTTGAAAAAAAGGTCTCTATCCTCCGCTCATGGCTTGTATTGTAGTCATAGTCTTGTAGTCGGCCCTCCATGCAATTTGTCGATCAAATCAGGCGCCCAGAACTTGAATGAAAGTGGTCTTTCTACAACCCTATTTATATGATTTTTAGGGCCCCTTTCCCCGTATCCCTCCCTTATGTTTAGGAGCGGGATCTGCCCAAGAACAACCTGTGGTGGTACCGAAGGCACAGACTGCATAATAGTAGACAACACGTTTTAAATCAGGCTGGACTGAACGAACAAAGATATTTCCACACAATAATGGAAGGGATACTTTAGAAATAGTTCTTAGCTCCAATCAAGCTTTCTCTGCTGTCTAGGATCTATCTCAATTAATGCCAAGAGGAGGAGTCACACGCAGAGGAGCGGCCGCGGCTCGGGCCACAGATAAGGAAGGCAGAGGAGCTATGACTGCGCGAGGGATTCGAGGGAGAAAGAGTAGTAAGCGGAAGATGGAACCCTATCTTGTCCCCCAATTGGGGATGAGGCCAGGATTCCGGGGAAGCCATGTGGCATCGGGTATTCGAATTTCCAGTAATGCCCTCGGCGGGGCGCTGTAATCACGTGAAAACCCTCTTGTTTCATTTCATTCCAATCCATCGTAGTATAGAAAATTTTAATTCTCAATGACATGCAGTAAGTTATTGACATGTATATGCTGGTGGAGCCCTTGTTAGTTGCCAAGTGGTATGTACACTAGAGATTAACATTTTATGTAGTTTAAAAATGTTAAATACATATCATATAGGATATTTGATGGACACTTTTTGTAACAATTAATTTCCAAGAAAATTGATATTTTCTAAATTTAACACTCCAACATTGAGCTTGGCATACTCATTAATCAGTAATTGCATGATCGAATGAGGCGACTTACTGTTCGCAAATTCTTGTAGACGCATTCCTGGCTACAGGGCCTTTTTATGATCGATTTGAGACAGACTATGTGCTTATGTACAGGGATGCACACAAGGAATAGGATCTTGGGCCCCTCCCTGGCTTGGGGCTTATGCTGCCCCCTCCGCCCACGTCGAGAGCCTACCCTAGTTGAAAGACTGTCACGACCGGTTTTCCAATAAAAATATTTATTTAGAAACCGATCTGTTAATTCCAGTGTGAGGAGAATCCTTCTTTCTGGTAGACAAAACCTTGATACAATAAGCCAGTAGCATTTAATATATTACAGGGTCGAGCTGACCTTGCTCAACAATTTATTACAAGCACGCCAATAATTATACATAGTGGCGGATATGACACAGTGGAGTGGTGGCATACTACTGACTCGAGGTAAAGTAGTGGAATAACACAGTGGAGTGGATGATATGACTCCTACACTGGCGGCTCATCGAGCGTCGAGGTGAGGCTCGGTGAATTTATTTGGGGAGCGGAAACGAATATAACACAGTGACTAATCCAGGGGTCGCAAGAGACTGACTGGGATTCCTCTAGGCGTCGGACTCGCTATCAAACTCTTCATCCATGAGATCGCCTTCGTCAGCACTGGCCAAATCAACAAGCCAGGTGAGTACTTTGAAAGTACTCGCAAGACAGGTCGGACAAAAGATATAACAAATGTATGCATGAATGCGTTATGAACAATTAATAGGGTACATCCAAATGAGGAAGTAACACAACATTAATTAGTAAGAAGGAAGTCAGGTGGTGGTAAAAATAACTGAAAACCAATCGGGTGTCTGAAGCGACGCCTCGAAGGGTAAACAAATAAATAAAACATGCCACAGTCGGGCGTCTGAGCGACACCACATAAAGGGCTTATATTGAAAATAAAAGACATGCATGCCACAGTCGGACATGGGGGCGACATCACAGAAAGGGCTTATATTTGAAAATAAATAACAACAAATGCCCCAGTCAGACGTCTGAGCGACAACACAGAAAGGGCTTATAACAAAAGTGAATAATAACGATGCCGCAGTTGGACGTCTGAGCGACATCGCAGAAAGGGCTTATAACAAAAGTTAATAATAACGATGCCGCAGTCGGACGTCTGAGCGACATTGCAGAAAGGGCTTATAACAAAAGTAAATAATAACAATGCCGCAGTCGGACGTCTGAGCGACATCGCAGAAAGGGCTTATAACAAAAGTAAATAATAACAATGCCGCAGTCGGCCGTCTGAGCGACATCGCAGAAAGGGCATATAATTCACTTTTCATATCGGTTAACTTGCAAGAAATAGTGCTCATAAGAAAAAATATTCATGACATGATAATCAACGAGTTAGTCCATCCACAGGAAATAAACATTTAACACTCATATGGCTCTCAGGAGTTTCTGTCACCGAGACTGACACTTGACAAGATAAGATGAACACAGCTCTTGGACATGGATAAGATGATTTCAAGGATTATTGACTCTGCAGAGTTTGTACTAAAGTTATCTACAGCCAACGGATTTCCGTAGTCACGGGGGACTAGTCCCGTTTACGGTATTTCGGAGAAAACACAGCTAACCAGTACACACCCATCCTACCTCACGTTGCCAGGAATCACCCTAGACAGGGTTCAAGAAAAACTTTTTAGACGGGGACATCACAATCTGGAATAGCATGGGATCAAATTTATATACGCGCGCTCTAAGGGGTGCCCCCCTCTCGGTCCCAACCAGAAACACCCATGCCCCCTGACCGGATGATAGGCTTTAATCCAGGGCCATGGAACCCTCATCCCGGCCTCTCGATTTGGTGTGTACCAGAAAGTGGTTTGCAACTTACTAAGCCGTATCCCTTGCAGAAAACAAGTGGTAGTACGAAAGGGGAGACGGACGGGAACTGGACTGATTTATGTTGACACTGGGTCGACGGTCTGGAATAAGACTGGCATGCTACAACATTGCCATCTTACCCATTCTCATGCCAACTCATGGCTATTCAACTCGTTTCCAACAACTCGTGGATTTCTGAAACTCACTTGCCTCAACTTTTACGTGATAAAACTCTCATCGAGATGCTCATGAACATGCCATGATACTAATTAATGCAAACATGCCCATGCACTCATCCTATCAAAAGTTCAAACATGCTTGCCTGGTTCGGAGTAGTCGGGGCCTAGCTCGGTGAAGTTCGCGGTTCCGTCACCTCCTTCGGTATCTACAGTATACAAAAAAATATACGCACTAACGTAAATACCAAGGGGTGCTCAAAAAAATATTCCAAATATTTTTCAAATAAATCTGATAAAAAACTAGACAAAATTTTGAAGAGGACAGAAAAAGAATCACTCAAAAATCCTTTTCTGTTTAACAATTATAAGTGTTTTAGTCCAAGGACCTTTCTGTAATGAAACAGAAAATCTCAGGGGGCAGAACAGAAAAGTTTAGAAAACGTTTAAAAAAAGAACAGAGAGGCCGACGGGCGGGTCCCACCCGTCAGGTTTGAAAATTCAAACGAGGGGACGGAGCTCATCGGTGCCCGAGAGATGCGGTGGTCGCCGGCGGCGATCCACGGCGAGGCAGGAGGATCGGGTGGTACCTTCGTGCTCAGTGCGTCATTCCGCATCGGTGGGTGGTGGTGGTGGTCGCCGGCGAGCACCACGTTGACGGCGGCCGTTGCTCCGGCGGACGGCGGTTCGGGAGGGGTTGGATCTCGCCGGGGAGTGCTGCGAAGAGCAAATTGAAGAGGGGTTAGACTACTGGGTGCCCGAGAGGGTTGCTGACGAGGTTAGGGCGCCGGGGACAGCCTCACTGGAGTTAATCGAGGTGGAGGCCGAGGCGGAATGGGGCGGCCGGAGTTGGGAGAGGAGACCTCCTCGAGGTCCTCCTAGTGGCCTGGCGGGGTGTGGGTGAGGTGCAGAGGTGGTGCGGGCTTGAGGGCGAGCTCGGGGCCCCTTTTGATAGGCGGTCTGAGGCGGTGGCTGTGAACGGAGTTCTCCGGCGAAGGTTACGACGGTGCAGAGCTTGGTCGGGGAGGTTTAGGGGGTTGAGCGTTATCGTGGAGGCCCACTGGTTCCATTCAGACGCTAAACGGACTTGGATTAGGAGATTTGAGTGGGATTTCGACAGAACGGGGTGGCGCGGGCCCGTCGGCCTACAGAGGGCGCGCTCAGGTTGCCTGCCACGGGCGACGGTGCTGAGGTGTGCTGGCGTGCATGAGGCCACGCGGAAGGCAGGGGAGCGTTGGGCGGCGCTGGGCGGCGTGGCGAGCTGGCTCGGGCCCTCGCTGGCCGCCACGGGGGGCGCAGCCACCACCGAAACCGCCCACGCCCGCGAGGCTCGCGGCCACCGACGCCTGCATCCGTCCAAGGAGGCGTGCAACGCCTGCCAGGGAGGAGAGATCAGGCGCGCACGCCACGGCGCCATGATGACAGTGATCGAACCACAGCGACACTGAACTTCTCTGAATCTTTGAATTTTACTTAAAGTGCAAAGTGACAGTGCATGCTGGATGTTCAACAGAATGTTTTTGGCATGTGGGGATTTTTCCTTGAGCTGATTTTTGGTGTAGTGGCCTCTCATTGCAACTGGAGGTTGCCTGAATTTTGGTGGAATTTTGGAGAAGAGGAGATATGAATTTCACCAAATTTAACAAATCTGGTCCAAACATGCAGAAGCTGAAACTTGAAAATTTTGAACAAAAGAAGAGTTGATCTTGATGGTTCTAGGTTGAGGGTGCTAGGGACTATCCAGAGAAGTTAGTTTGAGAGAAAAGTTCAAAGACAATTAGGTACTTGCTTTGCAAATCACCTAGGCTCAAAATAATGGACATAATTGTTTTGGGAAAAGAATTTAATTAAATAAAATCCAAAAATGAGTTGGACTTGTTGGGACAGAATATTTGGATTGTCCCAAAGGGGAAGGAGGGGTTTTGGGAAGATTTACCACAAGAGGCAACATAAAACCATGGGTGGTTTCAAAAATAAGAGAAGACCCAAAACTCCTAGGGTTTTCTTTTAAAAGAAAGCAAATCCCAAAAACAAATTTGAGAAGGGGAAAAAAATCAGAAGAAAGGTTTTTAATAACCAACACCAGAGTTGAAGAAGGTGCCAAAATAAAATCTTTTGTCAAAGGGAAAATTCTTGAGAGAAAGAGATTTTTGGAAGGGTTTAAATGACCGCCTTCAAAACCAACAAAGTTTTTGTTGAAAACCAAAACAAAAATTTTGGAGTGTCACAACACCTACCCCCTTAGGAAAAATCTCGTCCCCGAGATTTCAGCTGACCCTCAAATAATTGTGGGTGCTCTGTCCGAAGAAAATCCTCTCTTTCCCAAGTGGCTTCACTCTCGGTGTGGTTGCTCCACTAAACTTTGAAGAACTTGATGGTTTTCTGTCGGGTTCTCCTTTCAGACTCCTCCAAGATTTTTATTGGATGCTCTCGATATGTGAGGTCTGGCTGCACGTCAATGTTTTCATGGGATACTTAATTCTCTTGGTTGCCCACGCACTTCCTCAACTGCGAGACGTGGAACACGTCGTGGACGTCGGATAAATCTTCGGGTAAGTCTAGCTGGTAGGCTACCGTGCCTTTCCTTGCCACTATGCAGAATGGTCCGATGAATCTTGGTGCTAGCTTCCCTTTAATCTTGAATCGATGCAGGCCTCTCATAGGGGATACTCGTAGGTACACAAATCCACCGGGTTCAAAGCTGATTCCCCGATGTTTTTGATCGTAATAACTCTTCTATTGACTTTGGGCTGTTTTGAGTCGATCCCTAATCACCTTGACTTTATCTTCAGCCTCCTTGAGCATGTCTGGGCCGAAGATATGGCTGTCTCTGGTTTCCGACCAATTTAGCGGGGTACGACATCTTCGCCCGTACAGAGCATCAAATGGTGCCATTTGCAGGCTGGCCTGATAACTGTTGTTATATGCAAACTCTACGTATGGTAAGCTCTCTTCCCAACAGGTCCCATAGGTGAGGACACATGCTCTCAGCATATCTTCTAGAATCTGGTTTACGCGCTCAGTTTGCCCATCTGTCTGGGGGTAGTATGCAGTACTGAATGCCAGTTGAGTTCCCAGAGCTTGTTGTAAGTGATCCCAAAATCAGGAGACGAATTGAGTGCCTCTGTCCGAGATTATTTTCTTTGGGACTCCATGTAAGCGCATCTGATACAGGAAAGATAAAGCCTAGCAAGTTTTCGACTGGTGTGGGTTGTCTTCACGGGATGAAGTGTGCTACTTTAGTCAGTCTATCAGTGATGACCCAAATGGCATTATTTCCGTGCCTTGACCGAGGTAGCCCAACAATAAAATCCATTCCAATCTCGTCCCATTTCCACTCGGGGGTTTTATTTGGCTGTAAAAGTCCGGCCGGTTTCTGGTGCTCGGCTTTGATGCGTTGACAAGAGTCACAACATGCGATGAACGTGGCTATGTCCCTTTTTAGACCGTGCCACCAATATTTTTTCTGAAAATCCTTGTACATTTTGTCCCTCCGGATGTATCGAATCTGGGCGGTGTGGCCTTCAGCTAAGATCTGCTGTTTAAGATCCTTGATATTTGGTACGCAAAGTCTATCCCCGTACCACAATATCCCCTGCTTATCGATAACGAATTCTGGGGCCTCGCCCAAACTCACTTTCCGTTTAATGCCTTCAATGCTGGGGTGTCCATGCTGAGCCTCTTTAATCGTTTCCATCAAGGTAGGTTGTATCTCTAAATTTGATATGCTGCCTTCGGTGACTACCAGCAAGTTAAGTTTAGCAAACTCCTGCCGAAATTCAGGTCTCAGGTTTGGCAGGCCGTCGTCGTTTGGGCTAGGGTTCCGACTTAGAGCGTCTGCCACTACATTTGCTTTACCTGGGTGGTAGTGGATTCCAACGTCATAATCCTTCACTAGTTCCAGCCAGCGTCGTTGCCTCAAATTCAGTTCCGGTTGTGTGCAAATATACTTGAGGCTCTTATGGTCCATGTATATCTCACAACGATTTCCAGGTAAAAAGTGTCTCCATTCTTTGAGTGCATGAATAACTGCTGCTAACTCTAGGTCATGAGTAGGATAATTTTCTTCATGCTTGTGAAGTTGTCTGGAGACATATGCGACTACCTTGCCTTCTTGCATCAACACACATCCGAGGCCTTTCCGGGATGCATCGCAATACACCTCAAAATTCTTGTGTATGTCTGGCACAATTAATACTGGTGCTGACGTTAATTTCCTTTTTAATTCTTGGAAACTTTTCTCGCAAGCTTCCGTCCATTCAAACTTCTTGTCTTTCTTGAGTAGCTGCGTCATTGGCTTTGCTATGGTGGAGAATCCTTCAATAAATCTTCGGTAGTATCCTGCCATTCCCAAGAAACTTCGTACGTCCGTTACGCTGGCTGGTGGCTTCCAGCCAAGTACGGCCTTGACTTTTTCCGGGTCTACGGCAATACCTTCTTGGGTCAGTACGTGGCCCAGAAAACCTACTTGCCTTAGCCAAAATTCACACTTGCTGAATTTAGCGTACAAATGATGTTTCCTGAGTTCCCCTAGTACAATTCGGAGATGTTCAGCGTGCTCTTCTGGTGTCTTGGAGTATACCAGAATATCATCGATAAATACCACAACAAACTTGTCCATAAACTTCATAAATACTTTGTTCATGAGGTGAACAAAATATGCGAGGGCGTTTGTTAGTCCGAATGGCATTACGGTGAACTCATACAATCCGTATCTGGAGGTGAAAGCCGTCTTGGGAATATCTTCTGTTCGTACTTTTAATTGATGGTATCCCGACCTCAAGTCAATCTTTGAGAATACCTTGGCCTGAGCGAGCTGATCAAATAAATCATTTATCCGTGGCATCGGATATTTGTTCTTGATTGTGACCATGTTAAGCGCTCGATAGTCTATGCACAATCTCAGTGTTCCATCCTTCTTTTTGGCAAATAAAATTGGTGAACCCCAGGGTGAGGAGCTGGCTCGTATATAACCTTTGTCCAGTAATTATTTTATTTGCTTCTTCAGTTCTACCAATTCGGATGGTGCCATTCTATATGGTTTCTTGTATATGGGGGCGGTTCCGGGTGCTAGCTCAATGCTGAATTCTATCTCTCGGTCTGGTGGCATGCCCGTAGTTCTTCGAAATACATCTGGAAATTCACACACCATCGAACCTTGCTCAATTCAGAAATATCCACCTTGTTCAATCTTGGTTGCCGGGATATTTTTCTTTCCTTGGCTGAGACTTTTATGGTCTTCCCGTGGTGGTGGGTGAGAATCACGGTCCGGTTGAAGCAGACAATAAAACCTTTGTTGGTGGTTAACCAATCCATCCCTAGGATGACATCCAGCCCTTTATTTTCCAACACAATAAGATTTGCGTGAAACTACAACCCTTCAAACTCAATAACCACACCTTGGCAATAACTCTGGGTAACTTGCTTAATTCCAGGGGACTTGACGATCATAGATTTTTCCAAGGGAAGCATCGAAAAATTATTTTGCGAGGCAAAAACTTTTCGAAATGAAAGAGTGAGAAGCTCCAGAATCAAACAAAACCATGGCAGGTATTGTGTTGACAGGAAACGTACCGAGTACGATATATCCGGGGCATTCTGTGCTTCCTCTTTGGTCACGTGGTTCAGATGACCCTTCCTGTGGTTGTTATTTGGGTTGAAATTGTTGCGTTTTGGCGCCGAATTATTGCCTCCGTTGTTCGGCTTTGGGGTCGAGTTCCTTGGCTTGGGGCACTGCTTGGCATAGTGCCCTTCTTCTCCACAAGCGTAACAGGTAACGCCTAGGCGGTATGTGAACTCCTTGTCCCTTGCATGAAAATTCTTGATTGGACATCAGACGCTTGTCGTGGGTTTGGGTGTCCAGTTTTTCTGAACATCTGTCTTGCTGCGGCGGTTGCGGGCATGATTAGTCTGGTCCCTCTTCCGCTTGCGGAAATCTTCTAAGCTGCGTCTCTTATTCTCCAAGGTAATGGCCTTATCCACCAGCGTCTTAAAATCTGGAAAGGTGTGCACGACCAGTTGGCATTTAAGCGCGGGCGTCAGACCGTCTAGAAAATTTTCCATCTTCTTGCTTTCAGTCATACGCTCCTCGTTGGCGTAGCGAGACAACAGAGTAAACTGACTGTTGTATTCTGACACCGTCATTGTCCTTTGCTTGAGGTCATCAAATTCTCTCCTTTTGATCTTCATAAGACTCTTAGGAATATGTGCCCCACGAAAACCTTCTTTAAACTCCTCCCATGTTATATTATTTTCGTTGGGGTGCATGTGTAGGAAATTTTCCCACCATGATGCAGCTGCTCCAGTGAGATAGTGCGGTGCATATAGCACTTTTTCCAGATCTGAACACTGGGCAATAATTAATTTTGTTTCCATGTCTCGAAGCCAGTCCTCGGCTTCAAGAGGTCTGTCAGTGTGAGAAAATGTTTGGGGATCTGTCTTTTGTAGCTCGGATAACTTTGATTGCTGCTGAAACTGTCCACGGTGATTTCCCATATTGATGACTTGGTTCATCATTTCCTGATGTTGTTGCTGACTTTGCTCGTAAAGACGGCACATTTGGGAAAGTGCCGTTTCACTGTCCCGTTGACTTGACTGCCCCTGTGTGAAATTGTTGCTGGGTTGTGTGTCATAATTTTGCTCTGGTGGAGTTGGCATGGAGCGCGTCCAAGGACGAGACATTGTTCACTATGGGGACATATTTTGTGAAACTCATAAGAAAAGAAATTGAGTCGCAAAAGTCAATGAATTCATGAAGACGGGAGAAGTCGCAAATGCTCCAAGATTTTTCAAGAGAATAAACGTTTGCGCACTGAGAAGGACTGCTCATTACATATCTTACACGCAAGCAGTAATTATACAATACATCACTCAGGATATGCGTACATATTCCTGACATGTTATTTAGGCTAGTGCACTCCTCCAGTTCCTACATGATGCGCAAACAAGCTACTTCTCACAGCTTATGTACATATAAACATATCGCACAAGTCGGTACATCGCATGGCGGCTAAGCGTACTCAGTCGGAGATGTTAAGGATTTCCCTTGGCCTGCCAAGGGTGAGGCGCAGTGAGGCTGGGGACTCAACCTCCTCTTCAGTGATAGGCTCCAGACGTGAAGTGCTGCGCTGAGTTGGTGGAGCAGGTGCCCTATGCGGGACAACTCGAACATGAGCGGGCGCAAGGGGTGGTGCAGAACGAACTGGAGAAGGTGCAATGACATGGTTGAACTCCTCCGTGGTAGGCAGGCGACGAGTAGTAGCGAGAGCAGTAGGAGCAAAAGATGATGATGATGAGACGAAAGTCAGTGGCGGTGCGGTGCGCAGGAGCTCCCTCCTGTTGGCGGCACAACCATGGACTGAGTCCATGCGGGCAGCTACAAAGTCGTCCACCAGGTTGTCGAAGGCTGCCTCCAAAGCCCGGAGATACTCGATAAGCATCTCAAAAGCTTCATCTCGTTCTCCTCTGGGGCAAGAGAACGCGTAGTGGCAGGTGTATGGGACGTGACATGGAAGGTAGCGGTAACGACGAGTCTTCATCGAAGGAAGGATATCCCTGAGACGAGCTATCGCCTCACGGGCTGCCATCTGCAGTGCATGCTTCTCCGTGGGCATGGCTCTCCACAAAACCGGGAACGCTCAACTCGCCCTCCCTTGAATTGCACCGCGGCCTGGTGCATGGTTAGACGGTCATTGACCTTGTGCTGAGAGAGGGAGAAGACGGGGTGCACAGATGGCCCCATCGCGACTTGGACGATGAAGGAGAGAAGCTTGACGAACCCATCGGGCATGTTTGCGAACATCTGTGACTCGCAGTCGTTGCCAGCCATCTACAAAAGTAGGCAAAAATTCTGAGTGGCCAAATCATAAATTTATGCTGACTGTCAGAAATTGACTACGTTTGTAAAAATATGAATTAGCTCTATATGCTAATAACCGATTAGTGATCGCACCTAGTGGCTTCCTACAGTCAGCCTGGCTCTGGTACCAAGCTTGTCACGACCGGTTCTCCAATAAAAATATTTATTTAGAAACCGATCTGTTAATTCCAGTGTGAGGAGAATCCTCCTTTCTGGTAGACAAAACCTTGATACAATAAGCCACTAGCATTTAATATATTACAGGGTCGAGCTGACCTTGCTCAACAATTTATTACAAGCACGCCAATAATTATACATAGTGGCGGATATGAAACAGTGGAGTGGTGGCATACTACTGACTCGAGGTAAAGTAGTGGAATAAAACGTTGGAGTGGATGATATGACTCCTACACTGGCGGCTCATCGAGCGTCGAGGTGAGGCTCGGTGAATTTATTTGGGGAGCGGAAGCGAATATAACACAGTGACTAATCCAGGGGTCGCACGAGACTGACTGGGATTCCTCTAGGCGTCGGACTCGCTATTGAACTCTTCATCCATGAGATCGCCTTCGTCAGCATCTGGCCAAATCAACAAGCCAGATGAGTATTTTGAAAGTACTCGCAAGACAGATCGGACAAAAGATATAACAAATGTATGCATGAATGCGTTATGAACAAATAATAGGGTACATCCAAATGAGGAAGTAACACAACATTAATTAGTAAGAAGGAAGTCAGGTGGTGGTAAAAATAACTGAAAACCAATCGGGTGTCTGAAGCGACGCCTCGAAGGGTGAACAAATAAATAAAACGTGCCACAGTCAGGCGTCTGAGCGACACCACGTAAAGGGCTTATATTGAAAATAAAAGACATGCGTGCCACAGTCGGACGTCGGGGCGACATCACAGAAAGGTCTTATATTTGAAAATAAATAACAACAAATGCCGCAGTCGGACGTCTGAGCGACATCGCAGAAAGGGCTTATAACAAAAGTGAATAATAATGATGCCCCAGTCGGACGTCTGAGTGACATCACAGAAAGGGCTTATAACAAAAGTGAATAATAGCGATGCCGCAGTCGGACGTCTGAGCGACATCGCAGAAAGGGCTTATAACAAAAGTAAATAATAACAATGCCGCAGTCGGACGTCTGAGCGACATCGCAGAAAGGGCTTATAACAAAAGTAAATAATAACAATGCCGTAGTCGGACGTCTGAGCGACATCGCAGAAAGGGCTTATAATTCACTTTTCATATCGGTTAACTTGCAAGAAATAGTGCTCATAGGAAAAATATTCATCACATGATAATCAACGGGTTAGTCCATCCACAGGAAATAAACATTTAACACTCATGTGGTTCTCAGGAGTTTACATCACCGAGGCGACACTTGATAAGATAAGATGAACACAGCTCTTGGACATGGATAAGATGATTTCATGGATTATTGACTCTGCAGAGTTTGTACTAAAATTATCCACATCCAACGGATTTCCGTAGTCACGCGGGACTAGTTCCGTTTACGGTATTTCAGAGAAAACACAGCTAACCAGTACACACCCATCCTACCTCATGTTGCCAGGAATCACCCTAGACAGCGTTCAAGAAAAACTTTGAGACGGGGAGATCACAATCTCGAATAGCATGGGATCAAATTTATATCTGGCGCTCAAGGGTGCCCCCTCTCGGTCCCAACCGGAAACACCCATGCCCCTGACCGGATGATAGGCTTTAATCCAGGGCCATGGAACCCTCATCCCGGCCTCTCGATTTGGTGTGTACCAGAAAGTGGTTTGCGACTTACTAAGCCGTATCCCATGGGGAAAACAGGTGGTAGTACGAAAGGGGAGACGAACGGGAACTGGACTGATTTATGTTGACACTGGGTCGACGGTCTGGCATAAGACTGGCATGCTACAACATTGCCATCTTACCCATTCTCATGCCAACTCATGGCCATGCAACTCGTTTCCAACAACTCGTGGATTTCCGAAACTCACTTGCCTCAACATTTACGTGATAAAACTCTCATCGAGATGCTCATGAACATGCCATGATACTAATTAATGCAAACATGCCCAAACACTCATCATATCAAAAATTCAAACATGCTTGCCTGGTTCGGAGTAGTCAGGGCCTAGCTCGGTGAAGTTCGCGGTTCCGTCACCTCCTTCGGTATCTACGGTATACAAAAAAATATACGCACTAACGTAAATACCAAGGGGTGCTCAAAAAAATATTCCAAATATTTTTCAAATAAACCTGATAAAAAACTAGACAAAATTTTGAAGAGGACAGAAAAAGAATCACTCAAAATTCCTTTTCTGTTTAAAAGATATAAGTGTTTTGGTCCAACGACCTTTCTGTAATGAAACAGAAAATACTCAAGGGGCAGAACAGAAAAGTTCAGAAAACGATTCAGTTTGGAAGGCGCATTTGTCAGAATACGGTTTCAGAAAACGTTTCAAAAAAAAAGAACAGAGAGGCTGACGGGCGGGTCCCACCCGTCAGGTTTGAAAATTCAAACGAGGGGACGGAGCTCGTCGGCGCCCAAGAGCTGCGGTGGTCACCGGCGGCGATCCTGGCGCAGGCAGGAGGATCGGGTGGTACCTCCATGCTCAGTCGTCATTCCGCGTCGGTGGGTGGTGGTGGTGGTCGCCGCGAGCACCACGTCGGCAGCGACGTTGCTCCGTGGACGGCGGTTCGGGAGGGGTTGGATCTCGCCGGGAGTGCTGCGAAGAGCAAATTGAAGAGGGTTAGACTACTGGGTGCCCGAGAGGGTTCTTGTGAGGTTAGGGCGCCGGGGACGGCCTCACCGGAGTGAATCGAGGTGGAGGCCGAGGCGGAACGGGGCGGCCGGAGTTGGGGGAGGAGACCTCCTCGAGGTCCTCCTAGTGGCCTGGCGGGGTGTGGGTGAGGTGCAGAGGTGGTGCGGGCTTGAGGGCGAGCTCGGGGCCCCTTTTTATAGGCGGTCCGAGGTGGTGGCCGTGAACGGACTTCTCCGGCGAAGGGTACGGCGGCGCAGAGCTTGGTCGGGGAGGTTTAGGGGGTTGAGCGTTATCATGGAGGCCCACTGGTTCCATTCAGACGCTAAACGGACTTGGATTAGGAGCTTTGAGTGGATTTCGACGGAACGGGGTGGCGCGGGCCCGTCGGCGGCAGAGGGCGCGCCCTGTGCTTGCCGGCCACGGCGACGGTGCCGCGGGGTGTGCTGGCGTGCATGAGGCCACGCGGAAGGCAGGGGAGCGTTGGGCGGCGCTGGACGGCGTGGCGAGCTGGCTCGGGCCCTCGCTGGCCGCCACGGGTGGCGCAGCCACCACAGAAACCGCCAACGCCGGCGAGGCTCGCCGCCACCGACCCCTGCAACAGTCCCAGGAGGCGTCAACGCGCCAGTAGGCGCACTGTTGACAGGTAATGTAACCACAGCGACACTGAACTTCTCTCAATCTCTGAATTTTCTTGAAAGTGCAAAGTGACAGTGCATGCTGGGTGTTCGACAGAATGTTTTTGGCATGTGGGGATTTTTCCTTGAGCTGATTTTTGGTGGAGTGGCCTCTCATTGCAACTGGAGGTTGCCTGAATTTTGGTGGTATTTTTGGAGAAGAGGAGATATGAATTTCACCAAATTTAACAAATCTGGTCCAAACTTGCAGAAGCTGAAACTTGAAAATTTTGAACAGAAGAAGAGTGGATCTTGATGGTTCTAGGTTGAGGGTGTTAGGTACTATCCAGAGAAGTTAGTTTGAGAGCAAAGTTCAAAGAAAATTAGGTACTTGCATTGCAAGTCACCTAGGCTCAAAATAATGGACAGAATTGTTTTAGGAAAAGAATTTAATGAAATAAAATCCAAAAATGAGTTGGACTTGTTGGGACAGAATATTTGGATTGTCCCAAAGGGGAAGGAGGGGTTTTGGGAAGATTTACCACAAGTGGCAAGATAAAACGATGGGTGGTTTCAAAAATAAGAGAAGACCCAAAACTCCTAGGGTTTTCTTAAAAGAAAGCAAATCCCAAAAACAAATTTGAGAAGGGGAAAAAATTAGAAGAAAGGTTTTTAATAACCAACACCAGAGTTGAAGAAGGTGCCCAAATAAAATCTTTTGTCACAGGGAAAATTCTTGAGAGAAAGATATTTTTGGAAGGGTTTAAATGACCTCCTTCAAAACCAACAAAGTTTTTGTTGAAAACCAAAACAAAATTTTTGTAGTGTCACTAAGACTCGGCTATAAATCATTTTCATACCAACGCTTCTCCATATCCCCAAACTCTAGCCGCCACCCGAGTCCTCGCGATCCCAGACTTCTTCTTCTTCATCCCAAACGAACACTTGAAGTCTCCGATGCCTCCACCTCCGGTAAGGATTCGCCACAGGATCTTCATCGCCCGGAGCTTCGCCCTCGGTCACCGGCCTCACCACCCTCAAAGTTTTTTCCATCGGTGCCATCATAGTCCCCCTTGAGTTGGAGCAAGATGCGCTGGAGAAAGCATCCTATCGTTGATGCTCCTAGTGGATCAGGACGTTGCTGTAGTGCGTTGTAAAATTGCCGCTTTTTCATTCTAATTTGGATCTAGTGTTTTTTTCATGTTTGTTATGATGTTTATTTCATTTCCTATGCGGCATCATATGTTGTGTCTATTATATATTGGTTGCGGGAGTCGCCGGAAAACCTTCCTGAGGCATAGTTGAAACCACATGCCATTCTTTCAAAGATAAGCTCAGCGAGCACCCACCTATTGCTGAGAGCATAAGCCTTCGCCCATCGCAACATCAAAAAATGATCTCACCGCTTATTTTAAGGTAGATCCAACAAGGTGTAGGGTAGGACATGCCAATATACCTGCCAAAAGAAGGAAATAGACCAAAAGGCCAAGCCTAACTCACCTCGGCCCACCCCAAGCAATCTGGTCTGATCTACCACTAGCTGTTTGACCGTAATTATTTTCCAATACTAATATTTAGGCACGTTCTTACCGTGGTGACAAAAATACTCTGACCGATACGTCCCACCAACTCCGGTCTAGTAGAATTAATGTCCTTCATCTGTTCCATCCCCATAATAAATGTGCCACAATTATTGCTCAATAATGACATTATTACATTCAACTACTTTTGGTCCAATGGTTGGGGTGGGGTGCGGTGTGGGAGAGACCTAACATTTACAGCTCAGAAGCCACTACCGCTACTACAGTGGCCCATGACGAGATGGGCGCAGCGCGGGCAGTAGGGGAAGGAAGAGCCAGGAAGGAACACAGTAATAACGGCGTTTCCCCTTCTTTCTCCCACCGGAGCTGCTCAAAACCCCATCGCGGCCGCCGCACGCCACCCGCAGTCATGCTAAACCCTAGGCCTCCGTCGCCATCCCCGCCACCGCGACCGGCCCACATTCCCCACATATCTTGCGCCCACCCGCAGAGATAACACTTTGCCCGCCCGCCCGCCTCCTCCTCTATTTCACACACCGTCGCTTGGGGCCACCCTCCCTTCCCTGGGACTGTCCGTCGGGCCCTTCCGCTCGTTCTGGGGATGGGAATGGCCAGAGGCTATAGGTCCACACCTGGGCAGTCCTCGGCCTCTGATTTTTGTGTGTTTTTCGCCTCCGGACAGGTGCGTGCTCGCACATAACTCATTCGCAATTTTGACTTTCTTCCTTCGGTGTGACGCAGTTGGTGTGGCCTTTCCAGTTTGGGATTTCGGTTCCTTTTTTGGATTTTGGCTGATGAATTTTTGCCCCTGTGTCTGAATGAATTTTTGTTACTGATCGACTGAAGCCAGGTTCCTGGGGGACGGAATGGGGAAAACCGGACGAGAGGGGAGCCTTCGACAAGCAGTGGGAACGTGGCAAGAGGCAACGCGGAGGCCGTGACAGAAGTTCCCCACTTGTGGCAGCAAGGAGGTCCAGGCGCGTTGGGGCCGGGGAGCCTTGGTCCCAGCACATCTCTTGAAAAAAAGGTATGTATCCTCCTACTATCTTGAATTAATGCCAAGAGGAGGAGTGAGGTGCGGAGGAGCAGTGACGGCTCGGGCCATAGACAAGGAAGGCAGAGGAGCTACGACTGCAAGGGATGCGATAGGGGTGAGAGGTAGAAAGAGTACTAAGCAAAAGATGGAATCCCAGCTTGTCCCTTGATTGAGGATGAGGCCACGAATCTGGGGAAGCCATGTGGCATCTGGTATGCGAATTTCCAGTAATGACCTCGGTAGGGGCGCTGGAATCACAACTGATGGCACGAGATTATTACCGCTGGAGGGCCGCATTGGACATCATCCCAGCCACGGTCACGGACAGGCGCAAATCACGGACTCCTCCATAGTGCCGCACTAGACACCATCCCCCTATGGCTGTCGAAGCGCAAGGCGAAGTTAAATTTTTATCAGTCTAAAGTAGATTTTGTGTTTTTTTGCATGTTTGTAAGGATGTCTGTTTGCTTTTCTACCTACCGTTATATGTTGTTTAGTATATAGTGGTTGCCGTAATCACGAGAAAACCTTCTTGTTTTATTTCATTCAATCCATCGTAGTATAGAAATTATTAATTCTCAATGACATGTAGTAAGTTATTGACAGTAGCAATTAACATTTTATGTAGTTTAAAATGTTAAATACATATCATATGGGAGATTTGATGGACACTTTTTGTAAAAATTGATTTCCAAGAAAATTCATATTTTCTAAATTTAACACTGATATTAAATGTGGCATAATCATTAATCAGTAATTGCAAGATCGATCGAGATAACTTACTATTCATAAATTCTTGTACATGCATTCGTCGCTACATGGCCTTTTTATTTGAGATAGACTACGTGTTTATGTACAGGGATGCACACAAGATATAGGATCGCGGGCCCCTCCCAGGCTTGGGGATTATGCGGTCCCCCTGCCGCCTAAACCCAGAGCCATCCCTACTTAAAAGACTCAGCTATAAATCATTTTCACAACTCTTTTCCATAGCCGCAAACTCTAGCCGCCACACCAATACTCGCGTTCCCAGACTTCTTCTTCATCCCAGACAAACACTTGAAGTCTCCGACGCCTCCACCTATATTAAGGATTCACCTCCAGGGGATCTTCATCGCCCTCGGTTACCGTCCTCACCACCTCAAAGTTTTTTCCATCGGTGCCACCATAGTCTCGCATGACACTACTGGAATCTGGCACTTTGCCATCTGCCATGGCAGATGGCAAAGGCATGGTCGGCGGATGGCAAAGGCTTTGCCATCTGCCAGCAGATGGCAAACAGTTTGTCTGAAACCCTGCCGGCAAACGCTTCTTTGCCGTCTGCTGGCTGATGGCAAAGAGCCTGTGCCTTTGCCATCAGCTGGCAGATGGCAAAGCCTCTTAACGGGGTTAGCCCTGTTAGAAGGCTAACGGCATACTTTGCCGTCTGCCAGCAGATGGCAAAGGCTGCAGGCTCTTTGCCGTCTGCCAGCAGATGGCAAAGGGCCCAAATAGGCCAGCCCAAATTTTACATGTAGATGACACGTGGCCTCTTTGCCATCTGCCAGCTGATGGCAAAGCTCTTTGCCATCTGCCAGCAGATGGCAAAGTGCCTATATTGCCCCATTTAATATATTTTTTCTTATATCAATTCATTTTCACAGAAAATCAAACACAAATATATTTATATGACCAATATAGCATATTCAACACATATTACCAATAGTCATGAACACACATATATCGAACACATATCCAACACATGTTACCAATAGTAGCAAGTTTCATCCATACATATACATAGTTTCATCAATATTACACAGTTTCATCATAGGTAGCAAGTTTCACAAAGTCAAAACAAAAACTACTCGCACTCAAACGTAGCTAATTTATTCTTGGGACATAAGGCTTCTTTGAGGAGAACATAAGGCTTCACTGAGGGAACATGCAGAACCTTGTTAGAAAAAAAAGTGAACAGAGGAACCAATAGAAGCTAACCCTTGTAAAAAATAGTGTCATTAGGAAGATGCCAATCAGGACCAAAATAGGCAAAATGTGCTTCTCACTTGTAAGTTCCCAGAAATCTCCAAAAGTAGTATCGAATGCATGAGGTCTTGTGCATCTTCATTAGTCACAGCACATATCGTCAAGTGGTAGATGCCATTACATGACTTAGAAGAACCATAGCACACTGAAACTTGCATCTGCACTGTAAGCAAAATATATTAAAAAACTATGAACCAAGGGAGGCCCGTTTGTTTTCTGCAATCGGCGTTTCTGTTAGGAAGCGAAACGAAAGAACTAATACCATGATATATAGAAGTTAAAGAATACAAACTGCGGAATATACGGGCAAATACGGCGAATTTGTGCAAGGCAAAGGAGACGGGATATATGGCATTGAACATCAAAATACATGTAGCAAGCATCTTATATTTACTAATTGGAGGCACCATATGAGGCACCACGTTAATCCTTAGAATTAAAGAATTTTGACCGTTGGATTAATATATAATCTATCTGTAGCCATCAGATGAAATATAAGACATGTTGTCTCAAACTACCACGTATGGAAGTCTTGACCCCTTGGGACTCTCTCTATTTCCTAGAAAAACAAAAATCTGAGCGGCCATATGTTGTCTTATACTACCACGTATGGAAGTCTTGATCCCATGGGACTCTCTCTATTTCCTAAAAAACAAAAATCTGAGTGGCCATATCATTTAGATGAAAGCATTACATTTGTAGTCCAGCTTCCTCACGTTCAACATTGGTTGAAAGAAAAAAAATTCAACCATGGTTCCATAAAAAAGGATAGCCCACTTCCACAAAAGTTGGGCGCTGAAAAAGAAAAAAAAACAGATCACATCTAGAAAATAAAAAAACAAATCACATCTGTCATGTTACAATTTGGTGAAACAAAACTAGGAAAGAATCCACGCTTCCCTCAAAAAAGAATAATATCCTTCAATAAAACTCCACCGATGAAAAAATTAGATCTAATCTCCTTGCATAGAAAACTCTAGGGATGAAAAAAAAAGATATGTTTGACTAACCAATCTTTCTTTTCCTGATTGAAAAGGAAAAAAACAGCCACACAAACCTACCGTATGTGGGTGAAAGTTATACGTAACATATAGATGGCCCGGCCAAAAAACAAACATCTACACGTAACGTTGGTGAAAAGAAAGTAGAAAATCATCCTCATATAAATCGTTCCTTATATGAAAAGGGATAGCTTCTTTACATAAAAACAACACCGGTGGAAAGAAAAAAGAAACAAATCATCCTCAAAAAAAAGGAAAATATCCCCCTCGACTCCTGCACATGGCCACTTAATCATGTATAAGAAGATTAACATAATTCTATGGAGGTGTAGATTGTCATATATAGTAAGTATGTACATGTATTTTTTATCCTAATAAAAAGAGAAAAATAATAGCTATTAGAACATCATTATATACATATAAATCGCTGAATTATCAAAAAAAGAATTTGATTGTATCATGCACCACAAAGATCTCATATAAAAAGTACAGTTTTTCTATAGCCACTACTGTCTCTCTCATATAAACATGATTGTCTATGTGATATGCATATGTATAGTGTGGATAGAAAATATTAAAAAAATTCCCATACATGTTAATCATAAGAGAAATTCTTTAATAAAAATTGGTACAGACAAGATCTTATAATCAGAATAATCTATGGTGCTTATAGTATAATGAGAATATACAACTGCCTACTTTTTTAAACATGTACATTATTCGCTACGACGTGGCTTATGTTGATAAAAATTCGTTCATGTATGTATCCATTATTCTATATAGAAACAAAGTTTTAATAATTCTACCATGCTTCCGTGGCAAAAAAAAGACGTCTGTCTTTTTTTGGCTTAATAAGAAAGTAATATATATGTTGGAATTGGGCACTTTATCTTTATACCTTCTAGGAACTTTTAGATCATAAGTACATGATACATGCTACAACTTCTAGGTCCGTAACCATGTTTTCTACCAACATAACACATATACCCTTATGTAACCTTGATAAGTAGGACATCCATATGTCCACATATCGGCCATAAATCTAACGTGGATTGCTGTGACATAATTGGATGCAAACAATCTACACAAAATAGTCAAAGCAATGTAACTTCATTGCAACCTATGTGCATGTGTGATAATAATAACCTATATCAACATATGCAAATTATTGTTTGACATTTCGGATCTCTCAAAAGATTGTTATATCTAATATCAAAATTGCTAGCCCGTGCAGGTGCACGGGTTGACGACTAGTATTATTAAGCTTCTGTAGGAGCTTTGCTAAAAAAATTGATAACCAATCTAGATTGTCTGAGCAGAAGTATCTGTCGGATGTACACGTTTAGCGCGGGTATCTGGACCGGCAAATCTGAGTTCAATGGGTATGATGTTGTTTTTGGATCTCCGCACTGTGTAATTTTACAGGTTTAGTAGATAAGAGGTCCATATTTTTGTGCAGGTTGAATTAAAAAGCACACTGATGGAATTTTGTACCTCTCATTTTAGAGGGTCTGAAGCACACCAATGCTAGTACACCCATGATAGAGCAAGAATTCTGAATCTTTGATGACTGAATAATGAAAATATTAGTAGTATTCAGTTCACATCCTTAAAAAACAGCAGCAGATTGCAACACAAAATGGAGTTAAGAAATAATACTATAAACTACACTAAAAAAGATGTGTTGTTCAAAGATTCTCACTGCAGACCCAACAAAAGAAAAGACCCCCTGTTCGATTACAGTAAAGAGGCTAAAACAGACTATATGGAGAAGTGGAGATAAATCAGAATAGCACTATTCATCCTTGAATTTACCAGTTCTTGTTGTACTACATGATCATTCATGTAATGTCAGTCCAGTGCATGAAATAGTAATTCAGGTTACCCAAAAAACTGTATATATCCATCATACATTTGTTATGCTTATGGTCATAAATTTCTTACAAACAAGGATACTTCAAGAGAAAAAATATATCATCTGTTAATTCATGGAAGTACATCAACAAAATCTCTACTAATGAGCCACTTCCAGTTTTGCAAATGGTTATAACCAAAGTCTATATGAAACATTGAAGTTTCAATAAGCATGCTGACTTACCTGGTTCCTGTAGGGGTACACAAAATCAGCAGTCAGCTCGACGCAGTTGCCCTTCATGCTAGTATAAATATTTGCATTAAAGGAAACAAACTCAGGAATTTCTAAAATTTAAAGAGGGATTTGATTGATATTATTTAGTTAAAATTTTATGCTAAAAGAAGTCTGGGAGCAAAATGTTCGCACCTGATGTGGTCTTATTAGTATATTTTTAGGCAAGATAATGAAGACAAAATAACAAATCTATAGGTAGATATGTTTGATTTTTCTTATCACAAATATGTCCTACATACGGTTCCTCTGCCTTAATAACACCATTTCATATTTTTGCATACACCTAATTAAATTGTAAATATGGAAAAACTGTTGCTCAAGCCTAACTTAATTATATGCAGTACAAATTATAGGACAGAACTGCTGGCTTTTAGAAAATATGAATAACGTCAATACCCAATCATAGCCTGTTCAAATGAATCCCTGGCCCAATATGCTCTTTAAGGTACAGGGGGAGAGAAAATTTCCATATACATTTAGACATAGCAGAACATGAGCTGAAAGAGTAGCTATGAGCTCAGTTACAAAACTGGAAGTTTACATACTTATATTTTTCTCATCTCTTCATTGGGAGATAACATGTATAATTTAGCATGTATATCTGCGGACATAGCAATTGATCAGTTACAGGATGTTGATCGGAATAAAATTGGAAACTTTGATCGCAAGACATACTATACTTCTAGCCAATTATTTGTATCTTCAAATCCTCTAGTCAAGAAATCAACCAAATCATCAATAAATATTATAAGGGAAAGAAACTATGAAATAAAAGGATCTGCAAGATAATGTCTTTTCAACAAAATAGCAGTGCAACGCATCATTTGTATAGAAAAACTGAACGTAGCTATCATGCAAGCATATGATACTTGATCCTCAATTTCATCATAATCCAGTGGAAGAGAGGAAATCATACATCTATGTAGGACGTATATCACTGTCACCCATCTGCCCATGGCATCCAGACACGCTGTTGCCAGCCGTTGCACCACCATCCTGACACATGGGCACCTCACGCCACTACATGAGGATGATTGGTGGTGGAGTCCGTAGCAGGCTGCATGTCGATGTCCTCGCCGGACAAAAAACAGTGCTATTGTTGGTAGCTAATGTTCTCTAACTGTCTTCCAAATAGAACTACAAAGGTATGACCAGATTGCCTATAAACAGTGGGATAAATAAATGGAATATGTTTTAGTTTGATTTTTGAAAGACATGGTTGAACTCTAAGAAACCAAATTCATAAATGAGTTTAGAGAGGTCGGCCAGGTTACATAGCTATTCTCTCTAGCAAACAACAGAATCAAAGTAGCAAGTCTCGGTGCACGGATAAGTTCCTGAAATAATGAAAACTTATTTCCATTGTCTAGAACTAAGCATCATTTTCCAAGCTTGAACATTATTAAAGCAATATAAACTTAATCACAATGCAACTCTATATATGTATAAGAGGCGACGTCAAAATCCCAGCCACTAATTAGCAATTATGTGAAGCTCCAGATGCCCCAAAGGCATGGACGTACTGCAAACCTGTTCATATATGCTCATTACGTTTGAGTGGAATCATCCCCGGAATCAGCTCGACACCGGCGTTAGGCTGCATTTCTCGATCTTCTCTACGCGACCGGTGGAGTGGCAATGGAGAGGGCGTGGGTGGATCTGTAGAACATAATGGCCGAACACATGTCAGCAAGGATACCATGACGGCATGGGAAAAGAGGAGATCAATCGCTTGAGTTGGTGGAGAAGAAGCCACAATAGATGGCGCCCTAGCACAGGCATGGCGGCGGCATGAGGACGACAAAGCCGGTAGACTCGCTAGGCCTCGGCAGACTCGCTAGGGCTTTTGCTTTAGATGATCCACGATCTATGGGATTTTTCTTTACAAATGGTGATCTTATTAGAAAAAAATAACGTGAAGAAGAAGGCTTAAGCCTTGCCGGCGTGGAGTGGCATAGGATCCTCGGGGGAGGGCGAGATATTAGGAGTTCTATTTTTCTACCATACCAAATCAAGCTTGTTACGGCAAGGCAGGAATTGCAAATTGTATTTGCCTAGCTACGTGACCAGATTGGACTTGCCTTTTCTAAAAACCAGATTGGACTTTCCTTTTCAGCTACAACAAATTAATTTACATAAGATGGTGTATGCATGAAGCTACTGTGGGCAAACATGAAGTGAAACCAAATCTTTCATTTGAAGCAAACTCATGATTCATAAACAGAAATCTTGAAGCTACCATAAACTCATGATCAAATATATCTGACCTTCAGCTCATAATTATTGACTTCATCCTCTTCTTATATGCATGTCCAACGCTGCTAGACATGCAAATTTTGTCAAGTTAACATATGTGTTCATTAAAAATGAAACAACTATAATTATTTGTGTGCTGCAAATACCGAACAACAGTTCTCTTGATATATACGTATTTGCATAGACTTTGCAAATAAGCTCATCTTAGTTGAGAACTGCAATTAAGACAAAGCTAGATATATCAAGTCTGAATAACTATTGTCATTCTTAATGAGCATAGTAATGATTCACACATGCACCACACACACCTTATATCATAAAGGCACATGCTCAGTCGGTCACAAAACTACATGCAGGATTGCTTAGTAAATATAAGTTGCACGTCAATCCAGCATGATGAACGAAAACTAAACATTGGCAGTGGTGTTCAACCTGGGTCGCTCGAACCAATGCAGGTACAAATCCCAGCAAAATTTTCTCGCGAAAATCAGGAAGGCCGAACAACCAGGATCTCGGCCTCTGCAGAGCGGAACACACGCAGCGGCCTCCATCTCAGAAGATGAACATGACCCAGCGATCTCCACCACCCGCCGCCGTATCCGCCCCAGCCGCAGCCCCAGCAAGAAATACTAACAAAACGCGGCATCCCGGCGACCGGGGCCTGTCGACGAACAAGCGGATGACAATCCATTCTCCCAGAAAAAAACCAGAGACGAACCAGGTCGCGTCACTAGGCACTCGGCACGCGGCATCCACCATCTCCACCCAGCAGCCGGATCATGGCCCGAGCGCCATCCGCGTGATCCCAGGGCACGACGCCAACCCCGAACCAGACCAAAGGAAACCTAGAGTAGAGAGGGAGGAGAGGGGGGCGTGCACCGTATCTGGCGTCGAGGGAGGCGGTGTGGAAGACGCCGGCGTAGGCGGATCCGTCGCGGACCTGGACCTTGACGGGGCGGGCCGTGGACGAGGGGAAGGGCCGGCGACGGGGCGGGGGAGGGCCGGCAACGGGGCAGGGGACCGACGCGGCCGGCGACAGGGCGGAGGAGCGACGGGGCCGGCGACAGGGTGGCGGGGGAGGGCCGGCGACGGGGTGGCGGCGGGCGAGCCTAGAGCGCCATCGACGGGGGCTGTTCGGTGTGTGGATGAGATGCGAACGTCGTTTTTTTACCTGGATGGGTGGGGAGAGAGGGAGGGGATAACCCCACAGTTTTTTTTACCTGGAAAAAAATAACCCCATCTCTTTGCCATCTGCCAGCAGATGGCAAAGAATCTTTGCCGTCTGCTGGCAGATGGCAAAGAGGTGGGGCTGGTACACCGTTACACTCTTGACGGCCACAGGATTTGCCAACCTCTTTGCCATCTGCTGGCAGATGGCAAAGATTATTTTCCATCCACTAGCAGATGGCAAAGAATTGGCTGATGGAAACCATGTCACTACTAGGAAAAGGCCTAGTAATGGCGCACCGGTTTTGCCTACTAACAGCGCACTACCGGTGCGCCATTAGTGGCACGCCATTAGAATTTTTTACTAATGGCGCACCACTGGTGCGCCAGTAGTATCTAATGCTCTAATGGCGCACCTGGCAGTGCGCCATTAGTATGTAACTCCATGCGCCATTAGTATGTCTCCCGGGGGGCCATATGTTACCATGTGCTTTGTCACACTAATGGCGCACTCTGCCTTGATGAGCCATTAGTATCCTTTGGCATACTAATGGCGCACTCTGCCTTGATGCGCCATTAGCATGAATATTTGGTTTTTTTATTGCTTTTCTGATTTTTGCACAGGTTACAAAATATATTATTGGACAGAATATAGACAGCAGCACACAGCAACATCAGATTCATCGAATACAATAGAAGATTAGTCTCCGAATACAATTCATCATATTAGTCTCCGAATTCAAAAGACCGAACAAAGATAAAACATTACAAGTCTCAAGACCGCGAGTATCGAGTTTGTCTTCACATTACAAGTCGATATCGATCATCTAAACTACCATCACATAAAAGAGAGTTGTGGTCATCACGATGAGCATCATCGCGATCAAACTGGTCCTCATCCGGTTCCTCCAACGCTCCCTCCTCTCTCCCGCTAGATAGCGGGCATAACTAGATTCGGCCTCCGCCCTAGTGGTGTACCCTTTGTAACTGTTACCGCTGAAACGGTGAACCTGTCTCCGACACTCCTCCCAGTCGTCGTAGACTCCGGGAACCTTACCCTTGTACACGACATACGATGGCATCTCTATGCACAAGCCAAACAACAGACAATACATAAGCAATATGTAAGTATGCAACAAAAGGATCAAAAGAGAAAAGCAAGACATTAATAGCATGATTCATGGTCCTACTAATAAATAGCATCGATTACATCTAAGTTGAATGACTGTCCAAACCAAAGAGATATACGAATTCATTAAAGTTTAATTACAACATGAGCTAATCAATGTTTCAGAACTACACATCACTACTTTCGACTCGACTCATCGGACAGGAGCGTGGATGAAGTCGCCGTCTGTCGTGATGGTCATGAAATCGTGGTCGTTGTCACCCTGCATTTGTAGCGTTTCATCTATCTCACTGTTGGACGGTTGATATCTGACGAAGAACTGCCCCGAGGTATGAAGGACATCTTGATGGATGATGTCCGCAAACTCCGACTGGATGCGAAAGAATTCTTGTCTGAGGTCCGCGTCCTGGACTGCCGACAAGCTCGCGGCCCAATCTTTGAGATTATCTGGTAGCAGAAGTTGATGATGGTCCCTTACGATCGCCCGCATGTGATGGAGGGCGTAGTAGGCATCCTTCTGACCGCCAGGCGGCTGCTTGACACAGCAGAACTTCGTATTGTGTGAGAACATGTGCTTGCCGTACTTACGAACTGCCCTGGTGAAGGTGCCTCCAGATTTGGCGTAGCCGGGGAGAACATCATCAAGAACTTTCTTGACATTTGTGTACTCTATCTTGGAGTTACGGTTCGGGTCGAAATACGTGGCCATGGAATATTTCGGGCTTAAGAGGATGAGTGTGCAATGTGTATCACTGCACAGAACATGGAATGTTAGAAAAAAAAGAACGATCAAAATCTAAGAAATCATATGTTACGGGGCGGTTAAGGGATGACTTACTCGGGAAAGTAAGCCACAAGGAAGTTATCCTTATCTGGGTTTGCCAGAATGACGCCTTCGAGGTGTGAACTCGCAACTTGGCGGTCCCCAGCGCTGTTCAAGTGCTTGGCACGCATGTAGAAGGGGTCGACTATCACGATGTCCGGGGTCTTGTCTCTAATGATCCGCATCTCCATACTCAGCCAAAACAGCCGAACGAAGGTGTAGTGTAGCGGATGAAGGTTAAACATAGCAAAGATTTCATCAAACCGCAGGACGATCGCACCCCTGAAGTCGCCATCCGCAAAGCCCTTGCCCTCTGGCACCTTGGCCACGAAAACCGGGTATGCCACATCATTCTCTCTCAGACGCCGCTTCTCCAAAGAAAGAACACTGTCGTGCAGACTCCGCATAGCACCGGTTGCAGCATTCAGCATATTTGGCGGTAGCATCGCCCTACCCGCCACATGCACCCTCCTCGAGATATCCTTAGGTGAAGGTGGCCCGTCCTGAGCACGGATCGAACTCGGTGCCGGCTGGCTCGCACCGGCGCCCTTGTTAGTCTTTCGTTTCCGTCCATTCTTCTTGATCTCCTATAATGGGACCGAGTTCTGCTCAAAGACCGCTTTCTTGAGCGTGTTGGGGTTGATAATATTTCGCACCTCAGCTAACTGAGGCTCGGTGAAGGCGGGAGCTGGAGGCGTCTCCTGAGAACTGAACGCCAGACGACGCCTATTGCAATTGGATTTCTCCGCCGTACCAGCTAGATTGCGGTCGTCTTGGTTGGGTTCTTGAGAAAGAGGCCCACAGAACTCGTCAGCGTACCCATGTTCGGCAAAGTACTTATCGACTTTGGTAAATGTACCGTCGTTGTTGTCATCGTCGTCCGGATCCTGTGCCATAGGGCTGTCCGGATCCTCTGCCATAGGGATGTCCGACATAGGGATGTCCGGCAGGTCCGATAGCGTTGCGGCGTTCTTGCCATGCCTTGGCGCCGGCACGACTAGCGGTCTTGTCTGTGGGGTGGTGTCCCCCGCCCCCAAACGAATCTGGCTCTTCGGCCAAAGCAGCGGCCAGTTTACGCAGGCGCTGAGGGTCATCTCATCTTCTTCGTCGGCCCCAGCGGGTCGAACCGGAGGTAACAGCTCATCGCAGCCTGGCAGCACCCGAACCACTTCAACCCTATACACTGTGGGTGGCATCGGATTACCGTGGAACATGCGGTTGCCCGGTTGAACGATTCTGCCCTTGGCGACATCGACCAACTCGGCGCCCACGAAGTGCAGAAGAGTGCAAGGAACGTCGGCGGTGCCCTGCGAAAACATGTACAGGGCTTCAGGGATGCCCAGTAAAAGGCAAGGAGATGAAGTCATCGGCTGAGAGGCTTAGTTACCGTGATGCCGTCGAGCTCGGCTAATGTCGAGGCACCGCCAACGGCAGGCGTGCAACTGACGAAGGGGGAGCTTGCTGGCGAGGTGCCAGCCGGCGTACACCCGGGTGCATTAAGCTCCAATGCCCGTGCAGCGCCGGAGACATGAATACCGCCTCCGCCGGAGACACCAATGGCGCCGCCGCCAGAGACACCAATGGCGCCGCCTGCGCGTTGTGCGAGTTGCTGGCCGTGAAGCTGGGAACCGGGGGAGGCCCCTGTTGGCCGCCCGCAATCCACGTCGTCAGCCCATGAATCAACGTAGGCACCATGGCGTTGAGCTTCGTTCCCAGTTGTTGTTCCACTTGCTCTTGGACAAGCTCCAGAATCCGCGCCACTTGTGCCTTGAGTGCTTCAACCTCGCGCGTCTGGCTTACCGAGCTGGCCTTTTTCTCCTTCCGCACACCAGCGGTATAGTATGACCCCCATTTTGTCGACAAGCCTTTGCAGGCCACACGACCAGCTGACGTCGGCTTAGTGAGCTTATCCTTGCTTTTCATTATGTTCAACGCCCTATTTAAAGGGCTGTCGAAAGGGGAGCTCTGAGACGACCCCGCGCTACTGCTTTCAGTTTCCTGCGAAAGGAACGTGAACCATTTAGAAATATTGGGGATTAGTTAGAGTGCAACCATATGGAGCTAATTACGCGGGGGTGTATTCCTTACCAGAACAAGCTCAAGCGCCCTGGTCTTCGGATCCGTGGTAACCTCCTTTGTTATCGGGTCCTTCTTGTACCGGGCCCTGACATAGTTCCTGGTCTGCTTGTTACCGCTGTATTTCTCGGCGGGCGGTAGGCCTTGCTCGGCACGCTCCACGTCCTCCTTGTCCCATATAGGCTCCGCCACTCAGAACCGCCGGGACCGAAGTTTGTGTTCCCCTAAGTTCAACTCCCGCATTTCTTTCCCCACCGACTTGATTCGGAGGTTGCCTTTGGGCGAGCACTTGATCTTGAACTCCTTGTACTCATCTTCGATCATCAAAGGATATTTCGCCTTGATCTTCTCATAACTATCACCTTTATCAATCATTTTCTTCACCGCGCTTCTCCAAGTAGACAGGGCCGTGCTCATCTTCGTGAGGGCAGCACTGTTCACTTTATTCCCTAAGAGGCGTGTGTTTTCAAATTCGGCGGGGAACTTGTATCGTTCGTGCAGCTTCATGAAGAGGAGGTTGCGCAAATTCCCTCGGTCCTTATGCCTAAGGTTCTCGGTGTTGATCGAGACGGTGCTCCGGAGAATGCACCCGAGCTGAGCCGAGTACCCCTTGACTATATGTTTGGGCTCCGTTGGATTCCCGTCGGAGTCTACTTGAGTGAATTCCTCCTTGACGGTGCGGAGCGCATTCGGACACCGGTCCTTCCTTTGCTTCTTCGATTGGCTGCAATCTGTGTGTGTGCCGCCATCATCAGTGGTGGCATCCTCGGCGGCACCATCAGTGGTGTCATCACCGACGCCACTAGGGGTTGTGTAATCAGGATCGGTGTCTTCCGCGGCGTCCTCATAGTGGTGAGGTTGTTCCTCCATCTCCTGGGACAGCTCCCAGAATTGCTTGCCGCCCGAACCGCCGGCCTCATCGTTGTGGGCCATGTTTCGCTCTAAATAGGAAAAAAGTTTGGTCAAAAAGTTGGTTATTGTCAAGGAACAAGATCACGGTCTCATCATTTAGGGTTTGTCGACACCGAGGCAACCTAAAAGCCTAAACTTTCATTATTTAGGATTTGTCAACGCCGAGGCACCCTAAAAGCCTAAGCGTACATCATTTAGGTTCTCATCGACACCGAGGCATCCGGGGCAGCCAAGTTAAGTTTTTCATCATTTACGGTTTATCGATGCCGAGGCACCCTAGGTTGGGCCTAATCACTTGGCACTAATCACTTGGCTCTATTGCCACCTATGTTGGGTTTATCATCTAGGGTTTATCGATGCTAAGGAGAATTCTAAGTTGGGCCTAATCACTTGGCTCTATTGCCACCTATGGTTTAATGCAGCAAGAATGGCGGGGCAGTTGATCCTACTTAACTAAGTACTAAGAAAGGTTGTCCAGCAGTAAAGTATAGAGTGGTCTATGTGTAGTTTCATGTGAACATCTCAGCCACACAGGAAACAGAGCATCAAATAACTAAGTGAAGCAAATAATTGCTATGCATTTCTTGGCACGCGAGAAGGAAGAGGGGAGAGGAGTCGGAGCTCATCGGGGAGGCGCAAGGAGGCCCTCCGACAGCTTAGTAGCAATAGAGGTGGCTGAAGTTGAGGAAGACAGCGACGACCCGAGGAAGAAGAGGTGGAGGGGGGTGGAGGGGTCGAGCGCCGTCGCGCCCTGGTTCATGCTCGCCCGGCCAGTGTTGAAGCAGATTCTGCCCGCCGCCTTGCCTGTCGCGTCGCCGCAGTGGAGCTCGAGGGCTGGGAAGGCGAGGAGGGGGCGGGTGGGTGCGGTGAAGGCGAGGGAGGGGGTGGATTGGGAGCGGACGGCGATGGGGGGCAGGGCAGGGGCTGACTGGGGGCGGCGACGGAGACGGAGGCGCGGGGGCGGCGGCGGCGTGGGTCGGGGCAGCGCATGGGTGGATCTGGTGGTGAGGGAGAGAGGGTCGAACGGGATCTGGCGAGACGGAGGGAGGATAGCTAGGGGGAAGGTTCTAATGGCGCACCGTCCAGTCGTGCGCCATAAGTATGACTATTCTAATGGCGCACCACCCCTCGGTGCGCCATTAGATTTTTGTTTTAATCTAGCCCACTAACCGTATCTACAACCTAACCCTATCTACAACAGAACCCACCCACTAGCCCGACTGGTCAGCACGCAGCACACACACAAGGAGGTCCTGGATTCGATTCCCAGGATCCCCAATATTTTTTTATGCATTTTAAATGCTGTTTTTTATATTTATTTGTGTTTAAATATGTTCAAACTTGTTTAAATCATAACAGTAATATTTTTTTATAAAAACAGTAATAATTTAAAAAAATATGTTCAAATTTCTTACTTGAAAATATCATCGGCGGCGGCGGTGGAGCGGGGAGGTGCGGGATCGAGATCGAGATGGAGGGGAATCGAGATCGAGATGGAGGGGATCGAGATCAAGTGTCCTCATGAATTCAAAAAGTGCCCATGAAATTTAAAAATATTCATGATATCAAAAAGTGCCCATGAAATACAATCGAGAAATGAAGACTACGATTTAAATACAATCGATCTTAGCTAGCTATCTGTTCACAATCTTCTTTCCCTTCTTTTTCGCAAATGGAGTTCTTCTGTGGA
Organism: Aegilops bicornis; assembly: GCA_021605145.1. Lineage (NCBI taxonomy): Eukaryota > Viridiplantae > Streptophyta > Magnoliopsida > Poales > Poaceae > Aegilops > Aegilops bicornis. Next base: position 23,129,810 of record CM038674.1, on the reverse strand, counting down.
ACGGACATCCTTTAGGTAGGGTGGTCCTGCTTCTTCTTGTGGTGTGTGCTGCTACTTCATCGTCGTCGTCATGTTCGATCTTCGGGTCGTCGTACTTGTCGATGTCTTGCTCATTGGCTACTCCATCCATTCCGATGATCTTCCTTTTGCCTCTCCTCACGACAACACGACTGGGCTTTGGCGGGTCGGTAATGAAGAAGCATTGGTCCACTTGGGAAGCCAGTACCCATGGCTCATTTTTCGCGGTGACGTTTAGCCCATGATCTTGGATTTGGCTTCGTATAACCATGGTGGTGAAATATCGGTCTTCTTTTAGGACGCTCTTGGCCCATCTCGCACGGAACATCGGCACCTTCTCTCCAGCGTAGCTCAGCTCCCAGATCTCCTCGATCCTTCTGTAGTATCTGTCCTTGTCCTTACCGGTGTAGCCCGGAGTTCTGATAACCATCGCTCTTCATGTCCTTGTCCTCGGTGTAGAATGTGTAGCCGTTGATATCGTACGCCTCATAGGTCATCAGGTTGTGCTCGGCGCCCTGTGACAAGGCGAATATGAGTTGTTCTTCCACGGAAGAATCTTCATGTAAAGGGTACGACAGAAGCTTCTGCTTGAACCAACGCGTGAAACATGAGTTGTGCTCTTTGAGTATATCTCCGTCCGTCCTCTGTTGGCCTCGGTCATTGTATGTCTTCTCAATAAAGGTTTTGTGCTCTACCACCCAAGGATCGACCACGTCTATGTGTTGTAGCGACTAGGTTTGCTCTTTCAAATTGGCGAGTCGACCCTCGTAGTCGACATGCATTTCATGGCGACCCTCACGGTGACCCCATCCAGCGAGCCTGCCGAGGTGCCTGTTGACGGGCAGACCAAGGGGTTCTCGATGACTAGATAATTCGTGCAGTAGGAGATGCACTCTTCGGTCAGAAAGCCCCTGGCTATACTTCCCTCTGGACGTGACATGTTCCGAACGTATCCTTTGATGACACCATTCATCATTTTGAAAGGCATCATGCTGTGCAGGAACGTCGGCCCGAGTTGGATGATATCCTCCACGATATGGACCAGCAGATGCACCATAACGTCGAAGAATGTGGGCGGGAAGTACATCTCAAGCTCGCATAGTATCACCACGATCTCTTCCTGTAGCCTTCTGAGTTGCCTCACGCCAATCGACTTCCGAGAGATGACGTCGAAAAAGTTGCATAGGCCAAATAGCGTTTCATGGACGTGCGCGTCCATGATCCCACGGATTGCAACTGGAAGTATCTGCGTCAACAACACGTGAGAGTCGCGAGACTTCATCCCGCTGAACTTCTGCTTCGCTGGGTCTAGGTATTTGCTTATCTTCCCCGTGTAACCGTAAGGAAGTTTTACTCCTAGGAGGTAGGTGAAAAACTGCTCGATCTCCTCCTCAGTTAGAGTGAAGCACGCGGGAGGGTAGTCATTTCCGGTCTTCTTGGCCTTTTTGTCTTTCTGACGACTTTACGTGTCCTGCTTCGCCTCATCATCATCATCATCATCATCATTAGCGTGAAGCTCCTGCCTGATGCCCATTGATTTCAAGTCTGCCCTTGCTTTCGGCCCATCTTTGGTCCTCTCTGGCATGTTGAGCAGGGTATCAAGAAGACTCTCCCACACGTTCTTCGTGATATGCATGACATCAAGGCTGTGAGGCACACGGTGGATCTTCCAGTACGCCAAGTCCTAGAAAACAGACCTCGTTTTCCATACCTTCTGCAGCGGCTCTGGCGCCTTTCGCTTTTTTCCCGGCTCTGGCGCCTTTTTTCCCGGCAGTGGGCAGTCTTTCCAAATTTTCAACAGCTCGTCCATTTCCTCGCCGCTCCTCGTACACGGGCGTTTTCGGGGTTCGGTTTCACCATCGAAGAGATCCTTGCATTTCCTCCACGGGTCATCGTCGCGAAGCCACCTTCGATGTCCCATGAACACGGTTTTCGAAGACCCAGGATCTCTATCTAGCTGGCGATACGTTGTGTCATCCATGCACCTGACGCATCCAGAAAATCCGTGGACCACCTGCCCCGCGAGATATCCGTAACCGAGATAGTCGTGCACCGTCATGAGCAGTGCGGCTCTCATAGGGAAATATTCTTTCTCTGCGGCGTCCCACGTATTGGCTGGCGTTTTCCACAGCGTGTCTAGCTCCTCCTTCAGCAGCCCCAGATACAGATTGATGTCGTTCCCTGGTTGTTTTGGCCCTTCAATTAGCATACTCATGTGAATGTACTTCCTCTTCATGCACAACCAGGGGGAAGGTTGTACATCCACACAAACACAGGCCAGGTGCTATGTGTGCTTCTCTGGCTGCCAAACGGATTGACTCCATCGGTGCTCGCGCCCAGCATGATGTTCCTTTTATCCTTGCCAAATTCTGGGTATTCGAAGTTCAACGCTTGCCACTTGCTAGCATCCTTAGGGTGACTCAGCATCTTGTCTTTTTTATTTATCTCCGGATTATTTCCGTCATCTTCCCGCTTCTTCTCCTCCCTATCCGCGTGCCAACGCAGGAGCTTTGCTATCTTAGGTTCCGCGAAATACCGTTGCAGACGAGGAGTGATCGGAAAGTACCACACCGATTTTCCAGGAGCTTTCTTCCTCTTCTTGTATCGAGTGACGCCGCACACCGGACATATGGTAGACTCCGCGTGCTCGTCCCGATAAATGATGCAATTGTTCATGCACACATGGTATTTCACGTGCGGTAAATCCAAAGGACATACGATTTTCTTCGCCTCCTCGAAACTGGTCGGGCACTTGTTCCCCTTGGGAAGACGTTCGTGCGTAATGACATGTTCTCGTCGAAGCATGCGTCGGTCATTTTGTGTTTTACCTTCATCTCCGTGAGCCATGAGCGTTACTTTCAGGCGGGTATCCTCGGGCCTGCATCCTTCATACAATGGAGTAACCGCGTCTATCTCCGATTGATCCAGCTTGGCTTTTCTCGGGCGGCAGCTCTTGCGTTATCCGTGCGCTTGTGAAGCAGCTCTTGAATATGAGGGTCCTGCACCCAGCCTCCATCGTCGTCTGCTCCGGCATCTTCATCTTCATGATCATGCCCTTCGTCTTGATCTTCCTCATCATCATGTACGACATCTTCTACATGATGATTGTGTACATCATCACCGTCGTGATCATGTCCTGGAGATTCTTCGTCTTCTCGCCCGCCCTCGCTGCGGTGGTTGTCTTGTTGCCCTTCCTCATTTCTTGCCCGGCCCCCATGGACGACTTCATAGTCATCTTCATCACCTTGCCACCGATAGCCATCCATGAAACCACGCAAGAGCAGGTGGTCCCGCACCTGCCCGGAATCCGGGTCCGCAATAAGGCTCTTCAGCTTGCATCTTTGACACTGACATCTTATCTCCGTCTCGTTCTTTTGAAGCATCTCGGCCTTCGCGGAGCTCAAAAACCTATTCACGATGCCTTCGGTCATCGTGCGGACCATGGTGGCCTGCGGGGTAGAGCAAAAGGATATTTTAGAACCAAGAACAAATTTGGCATGACCTTCCCTAAAAATAGGACCAAAAAGAATGCATAGTGCCAAAATTCTACTTGAAACGGAAATGAATCAACATTCCGCAAAATATTGGCAACTATCGCATTTCAAATACCGTACCTGCAAACACAAACATATATGCAACACCACAAACACAGGCAACACCACAAACATACATAGATCTAGCTAGGCCACAAAAGTGCATGTGCACGTTGTTGGAGCGGGCTAGGGAGAAAAAAGTAGATCTACAACATGAAGATAGCTTTCCCTTACTTACCTATCAAAAAGGTAATTTCACCACTGAATTTTGATGAATCTATGGTGCAAATGAGGTGAGGAGGAGGAGGCAGCCGACTAGCTTAGAGAAGGAGGTGGGGGAATGAAGTGGGGAAAGTGAGTGTGTAGGTGTGGCTGTCCAAAAATATCTAGCTGGTCCCAGGTTACTAATGGCGCACCACTAAGCCATGCGCCATTAGTAACCCAACATACTAATGGCGCACCACAGAGACATGCGCCATTAGTAGTTTTGCAAAAAAGTAATAATTTTTATACTAATGGCGCACCGTGGCACAGTGCGCCATTAGTAGTTTAAACTACTAATGGCGCACTTTGGCATAGTGCGCCATTAGTAGGTTTGCAAAAAAGTAAAAAAAAATTATATACTAATGGCGCACTGTCTTGGTCGTGCGCCATTACTAGTTCTAACTAGTAATGGCGCACTTTGCCATCCCTGCGCCATTAGTTTGCATGGAAAAATGGGAAAAAAATCAATAGTAGTGGCGCACCATGAGCACGGAGCGCCATTAGTGTCTTCCACACTAATGGCGCACGAGCAACCGGTGCGCCATTACTATATAGTAGTGGCGCACTACTTACCTGGTGCACCATTAGAATCAGTCCTATCTATAGCCCTTTTCCTAGTAGTGTGTTCTTTGTCGTCTGTCAGTTCTTTGCCATCTGTTTTTTATAAGCAGATGGCAAAGATGTTCTTTACCATCAGCTGGCAGATGGCAAAGAGCTGGCTGATGGCAAATTCCTGTTTCGATGGTGTGAGTTGGAGCAAGATGCCTCCGAGAAAGCGTCCTGTCATAGATGCTCCTAGTGGACCGGGACCACGCCGTAGTGCATGGTAAAATTGCCACTTTTTCATTCTAATTTGGATCTGGTGTTTTTTTTTCATAATTTTTATGTGGTTTATTTCCTTTCCAATGCACCATCATATGTTGTTTCTATTATATAGTAGTTGCGGGAGTCGCGGGAAAACCTTCCTGATGCATAGTCGGAACCACCCAATTCCATGTCCATTCTTTCGGCATAAGCTTAGGGAGCACCGAACCGTTGCTGAGAACATGAGCCTTCGCGCGTCGCAACATCAAAAATATGATCTCTCCGCTCATTTCACGGTAGATCCAACAAGGTGTAGGGTAGGACATGCACCACCCTAAGATCTAAGGCCAGCCAATTTACCTACCAAAAAGGGAAATAGACCAAAAGGCCCAGCCCAACTCACCTCGGCCCCACCCAAGCAATCTGGTCTGGTCTATCACCAGCTGTTTGAGCGTAATTATTTTCCAATACTAATATTAAGGCACGTGGTTACTGTCATGATAAAAATACTCTCACAGATACATCCCACGAACTCCAGTCTAGTAGAATTAATGTCCTTCGTCTTTTCCGCCCCCACAATAAATGTGCCCCAATTATTGCTCAATGATGATATTATTACATTAGAGTCCTTTTGGTCTAATGACGGGGGTGGGGTGGAGTGGGGAAGAGACCTGACATTTAGAGCTCAGAAGCCACTGCCGCTACTACACTGGCCCGTGACGAGATGGCCGAGGCGCGGGCAGAAGGGGAAGGAAGAGCCAGTGAGGGACGTGGTAACAACGGCGTTTCCCCCTTCTTTCTCCCACCGGAGCTGCTCAAAACCCCATCGCCGCCGCTGCTAGCCACCTGCGATCGTGCTAAACCCTAGGCCTCCGTGGCTGTCACCGCCACCGTAACCGGCCCGCACTCCTCGCTTGTCTTGTTCCCGCCCGCAGCGATATCGCTTCGCTAACCCGCCCGCCTCCTCCTCTGTTTCATGGGCCATCGCTCGTGGCCTCCCTCACCTACACCAGCCCTGCGCGCCTTCCACTCATTCTGGGGAGGGGAATGGCTGGGGACTTGGGGTTCCGCACCAGGGCAGCGGTACTCGGCCTCTGAATTTTGCGGTTTTTCTCCTCCGGACCAGTGTGTGCTTGCATGGCGCTCATTGACGATTTTGATTTTCTTCCTTCGGCGTCGTGCAGTTGATGTGGCCTTTCCAGTTTGGGATTTTGGTTCCAATTTTATGGATTTCGGCTGACGGATTTTTCCCCCTATGTCTGACTGAATATTTGTTCTATGACTGACCGATGCCAGGTTCCAGAGCGATGGAATGGGGAACATCCGGCCGAGAGTGGCGCCTTCGACAAGTAGGGGAACATGGTGAAAGGCAACGCGGAGGCCGTGATGGAATCTCCCCGCTTGCAGTAGCATGGAGGGCTAGGCACGCCGGGTCCAGGGAGCACAGGTCGGAGCACATCTCTTGAAAAAAAGTTCTCTATCCTCCTACTATCGGCAATTAATGCCAAGATAAGGAGTGAGGCGTGGAGGAGCGGCGGTGGCTCGGGCCATAGAGAAGGAAGGCAGAGGAGCTACGACTGCGTGAGGGATGTGAGGGAGACAGAGTAGTAAGCGGAAGATGGAACCCTAGCTTGTCCCCCGATTGGGAATGAGGCCAGGAATCCGGGGAAGCCACGTGGCATCAGGTATGTGAATTTCCAGTGATGCCCTCGGCGGGGCGCTGGAATCATAGGCGATAGCATGAGATTTTTAATGCTTGAGGGCAGCACTGGACAACATCCCAGCCATGGTCGCAGACAGGTGCGAATCGCAGACTCTCCTCCATAGTGCCGCACTAGACACCATCCCCCGATGGCTGCCAGAGCATAGGGTAATGTTGAAGTTTTATCATTCTAAAGTAGATCTTGTGTTTTTTGCATGTTTGTTAGGATGTATATTTCCTTTTCTATCTACCGTCATATGTTGTTTTTAGTGTATAGTGGTTGCCATAATAGCGAGAAAACCTTCTTGTTTCTTTTCATTCCAATCCATAGTAGTATAGAAGTTATTAATTTTCAATGACATGCTGTAAGTTATTGACATGTATATGCTGGTGGAGCCCTTGTTAGTTTCCAAGTAGTATGTACACAAGCAATTAACATTTTATATATTTTAAAAATGTTAAATACATATCATATAGGAGATTTAATGGACACTTTTTGTAACAATTGATCTCCAAGAAAATTCATATATTCTAAATTTAACACTCCGACATTGAATGTGGCATAAACATCAATCAGTAATTGCATGATTGATCGAGGTGACTTACTATTCATGAATGCTTGTACATGCATTCCTTGCTACAAGGTCTTTTTATTTGAGACTCTACTTAAAACTCAGCTATTACATACCAACTCTTTTCCATAGCCCCAAACCCTATCCTCCAACCCAATCATCGCAATCCCAGACTTCTTCCTCTTCATCCCAGACGAACACTTGAAGTCTTCAACGCCTCCACCTCCTGTAAGGATTCGCCTCCGTAGGATCTTCATCGCCCGGAGCTTCGCCCTCGGTTACCGTCCTCACCACCCTCAAAGTTTTTTCCGTCGGTGCCACAATGGTCCCCCACCCCTTTGTTGGAGCAAGATGTGTAGGAGAGAGCGTCTTGTCGTAGATGCTCCTAGTGGACCGGGGCGCCGCCGTAGTACACGGTAAAATTGCCGCTTTTTCATTCTAATTCAGATCTGGCGTTTTTTCTTAATGTTTGTTATGATGTTTAGTTCCTTTCCTATGCGGCATCATATGCCGTTTCTATTATATAGTGGTTGCGGGAGTCACCGGAAAACCTTCATGAAGCATAGTCGGAACCACCGGATTCCATGTCCATTCTTTTAGAATAAGATCAACGAGCACCCACCCGTTGCTGAGAGCATGAACCTTTGCCCGTCGCAGCATCAAAAATATGATCTCGCCGCTCATTTCAGGGTAGATCCAACAGGGTGTAGTGTAGGACATGCCCCACCCTAAGATATTGGGCCAGCCAATATACCTACAAAAAAATGGAAATAGACTCACCTTGGCCCCACCCTTGCAAGTTGGTCAGATCTATCACAAGTTGTCTGACCTGACAATTATTGCTCAAAAGCCACTGCCGGTACTACAGTGGCCCGTGATGAGACGGTCGCGGTGCAGGCAGAAGGGGAAGGAAAAGCCAGGGAGGGATGGGGTAACAACGGCGTTTCCCCCATTCTTTCTCCCATTGGAGCTGCTCAAAACCCCATCATATTCACTGCCTGCCACCCGCGATCGTGCTAAACCCTATGCCTCCGTCGCCGTGACAGCCTCCGCGACCGACCCTCATTCCCTACTTGTCTTGTGTCCACCCACAGATGTACCGCTACGCCTGCCCACCCGCCTCCTCCTCCGTTTCACGCGCCGTCGCTCGAGGTCTCCCTTCCCTCCACGGTCCCAGCCGTTGGCGCGCCTTCCGCTCGTTCCTAGCAGCGGAATGGCCAGGGGCTTGGGGTTCTGCACCTGGGCAGCAGTCCTCGAGCCCTTTCATTTTTGGGGTTTTTTTGCCTCCGGACCGATGCGTGCTCGCACGGCGCTCGTTTGTGATTTTGATCTTCCTCCTTCGGTGTCGAGCAGTTGGTGTGGCATTTCCATTTTCTGATTTTGGTTCCTATTTTATGGATTTTGGCTGATGGATTATCCCCCTGTGTCTGACTGAATTTTTGTTCTATGACCGACCGATGCCAGGTTCCTGAGCGACGGAATGGAACCAGCCAAGTGGGGCGCCTTTGACAAGCAGTGGGAACATGGCGAGGGCCAATGCGGAGGCCGTGACGGAAGCTCCCCTCTCTCGGCAGCACGAAGGGCCAGATACGTCTGGTCTGGGGAGCCCAGGTCGGAGCACATCTCTTGTAAAAGAAATTCTCTATCGTCCTACTATCTCCAATTAATGCCAAGAGGAGGAGTGAGGTGTGAAGGAGCGGTGATGGCTTGGGCCATAGAGAAGGAAGGCAGAGGAGCTACGACTGCGCGAGGGATGCGAGGGAGAAAGGGTAGTAAGCGGAAGATGGAACCCTACCTTGTACCCCGATTGGGGATGAGGCCAGGAATCTGGGGAATCCATGTGGCATCGGGCATGCGAATTTCCAGTAATTTCCACCGCGAGGCGCTTGAATCACACGCGATAGCGCAGGGTAAAGTTGAAGTTTTATCATTCTAAAGTAGATCTTGTGTTTTATTGCATGTTTGTTAGGATGTCCATTTCCTTTTCTATGTACCGTCATATGTTGTTTTTAGTATATATTGGTTGCCGTATTCGTGAGAAAATCTTCTTGTTTCATTTCATTCCAATCCATCGTAGTATAGAAATTATTAATTTTCAATGACATGCAGTCAGTTATTGACATGTATATGCTGGTGGAGCCCTTGTTAGTTGGCAAGTGGTATGTACACTAGCAATTAAATTTTTATGTATTTTAAAAATGTTAAATACATATCACATAGGTGATTTTATGGACACTTTTTGTAACAATTGATTTCTAAGAAAATTCGTATTTTCTAAATTTAACACTCCGACATTGAATGTGGCGTAATAATTAATCAATAATTGCACGATCGATCAAGGTGACTTACTATTCATGAATTGTTGTACATGCATTCCTTGCTACATGGCCTTTTTAATTGAGACAGACTATTTGTTTATGTACAGGGATGCACACAAGATATAGGATCTTTGGCCCCTCCCAGGCTTGGATCTTACGTGGTCCCCCCTCCCGCCTAGGCCCAGCGCCAACCCTACTTAAAGGACTCGGCCCTAAATCCTTTTCGTACCAACTCTTTGGCATAGCCCCAAACCCTAGCCGCCACCCCAGTCCTTGCGATCCCAAACTTCTTCTTCTTCATTCCAGACGAACACTTGAAGTCTCCGCCGCCTCCACCTCCGGTAAGGATTCGCCTCCACAGGATCTTCATTGCCTAGAGCTTCGCCCTCGGTAACCGTCCTCACCATCCTCATAGTTTTTTCCATTGGGGCTACCATAGTCACCCCTGAGTTGGAGCAAGATGCGCAGGAGAAAGCGTCCCATCGTCGATGCTCCTAGTGGGTCGGGTCGCCGCTTGAGTGCACGGTAAAATTGCCGCTTTTTCATTCTAATTTGCATCTAGTGTTTTTTATTCATGTTTGTTATGATGTTTATTTCCTTTCCTATGTGGCATCATATGTTGTTTCTATTATATAGTGGTTGTTGGAGTCGCTAAAAAACCTTCCTTAAGCATAGTCAGAACCACATGATTCAATGTCCATTCTTTCAGAATAAGCTCAGCAAGCACCCACCCGTTGCTGAGAGCATGAGCCTTTGGCCGTCGCAACATAAAAATTATGATCTCGCTGCTCATCTCAGGGTTGATCCAACATGGTGTACGGTAGGACATGCCCCACCCTAAGATCTAGGGCTAGCCAATATACCTACATAAAAAAGGAAATAGACCAAAAGGCTGGGCCAAACTCACCCCTGGCCCCACCCTAGCAATCTGATGTGATCTATCACCAGCTGTTTGACCGTAATTATTTCCGAAAACTAATATTTAGGCACGTGCTTACCGTGATGATAAAAATAGTCTGAGTCGTATGTCTTACCAACTCCGGTCTAGAATTAATGTTCTTCATCTGTTCCACCGCTGCAATAAATGCACCCAATTATTGATCAACAATGAAATTATTACATTCAACTCCTTTTGGTCCAATGGTGGGAGTGGGTTGGAGTGGCGAAAAGACTTGACATTGACAGCTCAGAAACCACTGCCGCTACTGAAGTGGGCCGTGATGAGAAAACTGCGGCGCATCAAAAGGGGAGGGAAGAACCAGGGAGGGATGCGATAACAACGGTGTTTCCCCCATTCTTTCTCCCATGGAGCTTCTCAAAACCCCATCGCAGCCACCGCCCGCCACCCGTGATCGCGCTAAACCCTAGGCCTCTGCCGCCATCACCGCCGCCACAACCGACCCGCATTCCCCACCTATCTTGCACCCACCCGAAGAGATACCCCTTCGCCCTCCCGCCCGCCTCCTCCTCTGGTTGAAGCGTCGTTGCTCGGGGCCTCCCTCCCCTCGACAACCTGGCATTCCAAGGAGGGAATGGCCGGGGGCTTGGGGTTCTGCACCTGGGCCGCAGTCCTCGGCGTCTGATTTTGGGGTTTTTTCGCCTCCGAAACAGTGCGTGCTTGCACGGCGCTCGTTCGCGATTTCGATTTTCTTCCTACAACGTCGCGCAGTTGGTGTGGCCTTTCCAGTTTGGGATACTGGTTCCTATTTTATGGATTTTGGCTGACGGATTCCCCCCCCCCCCCATGTATCTGACTGAATTTTTGTTCTGTGACTAACCATGCCAGGTTCCTGAGCGATGGAATGGGGAACAGGCGACCGAGAGGGGCGCCTTCGACAAGAAGTGGGAGGAGCGGTGGCGTCTCGGGCCATAGAGAAGGAAGGCAGAGGAGCTACGACCGTGTGAGGGATGTGCAAGGGATGCGAGGGAGAAAGTGTTGTAAGTGTAAGATGGAACCCTAGCTTGTCCAACAATTGGGGATGAGGCCAGGAATCCGGGGAAACCATGTGGCATACAGTATGCAAACTTCTAGTAATGCCCTCGGTGGAGCGCCGGAATCATAGGCGACGACACAAGATTTTTACCGCTGAAGGGCCGCACTGGACAACATCCGAACCACAACTCACATGCACGAATCACGTACTCCTTAGTGCTGCACTAGACACCATCCGCCGATGACTGCCGGAACACAGCGTCAAGTTGAAGTTTTATCATTTTAAAGTAGATCTTGTGTTTTTTTGCATGTTTGTTAGGATTTTTATTTCCTTTTCTATCTACCTTCCTATCTTGTTTTTACTATATAGTGGTTGCCGTAATCGCAAGAAAACCTTCTTGTTTCACTTCGTTCCAATCAATCGTAGTATGGAAATTATTAATTTTCAATGACATGCAGTACGTAATTAACATGTATATGCTGGTGGAGCCCTTGTTAGTTACCAAGTGTTATGTACACTTGCAATTAACATTTTATGTATTTTCAAAATGTTAAATACATATCATATAAGAGATTTGATGACCACTTTTTCTAACAATTAATTTCCAAGAAAATTCATATTTTCTAAATTTAACACTCCAACATTGAATGTGGCATACTCAATAATAAGTAATTACACGATCGATCGAGGTGACTTAGTATTCACGAATTGTTGTACATACATTCCTGGCTACAGGGCCTTTTTATTTGAGACATACTATGTGTTTATGTACAGGGATGCACACAAGATATATGATCTTGGGCCCCTCCCAGGCTTGGGGCTTACGCGGGCCCCCTCCCGCCTCGGCCCAGAGCCAACCCTACTTAAAAGACTTGGCTATAAATCCTTTTCATACCAACTCTTTTCCATAGCCCCAAACCCTAGCCGCCACCCTAATGCTCGTGATCCCTGACCTCTTCTTCTTCTTCATCCCAGACAAACACTTGAATTCTCTGACTCCTCCACCTCCGGTAAGGATTCGCCTCCACAGGATCTTGATTGCCCGGAGCTTCGCCCTCGGTTACCATCCTCACCACCCTCAAAGTTTTCTCCATCGGTGCCACCATAGACCCCCTTGAGATGGAGCAAGATGCGCAGGAGAAAGCGTCATGTCGTCGAAGCTCCTAGTGGATCGATGCGCCCGCTGTAGTGCACGGTAAAATTGCCGATTTTCCATTATAATTTGGATCTATTGTTTTTATTCATGTTTGTTATGACGTTTATTTCCTTCCCTACGCGGCATCATATGTTGTTTCTATTATATAGTGGATGCTGGAGTAACCGGAAAACCTTCATGAAGCATAGTCGGAACCACCCAATTTTATGTCGATTGTTTCAGCATAAGCTCAATGAGCACCCACCCATTGCTTAGAGCATTAGCCTTTTCCTGTCACAACATAAAAATATGATCTCACCGCTCATTTCTGGGTAGATCAAACAAGGTATAGGGTAGGACATGCCCCACCCTAAGATCTAGTTCCAGCCAATATACCTACCAAAGAAGGAAATACACCAAAAGGCCTAGCCCAACTAGCTCGGCCCTACCCTAGTAATCTGGTCTGATCTATCACCAGATGTTTGACCGTAATTATTTTCCAATACTAATATTTAGGCACATGCTTACCGTGATGTTAAAAATACTCACGACGGATACGTCCCACCAACTCCAGTCTAGTAGAATTAATGTCCTCAGCCTTTTCTGCCCCCACAATAAATGCACCACAATTATTGCTCAATAATGACATTATTAAATTCACTCCTTTTGGTCCGATGCTGGGGGTGGGGTAGGGTGGGGGAGAGACCGGACATTTACAGCTTAGAAGCCACTGCTGCTACTACCCTGCCCGTGACGAGACGGTCGCGGCGCGGGCAGAAGGGGAAGGAAGAGCCAAGGAGGGACACGATCACAACGGCGTTTCCCCCCTTCTTTCACCCACCGGAGCAGCCCAAAATCCAACCACAGCCGCTGCCCACCACCCACGATCACGCTAAACGATAGACCTCCGTTGCCGTCACCACCACCGTGACCGACCCGCATTCCCCGCCTGTCTTGCACGCACCCGTAGAGATACCGCTTCGCCCGCCCGCCCGCCTCCTCCTCTGTTTAACGAGCCATCGCTCGGGGCCTCCCTCCCCTCCGTGGGCCCAGCCGCCGGTGTGCCTTCCGCGTGTTCCTAGGAGGGGAATTGTTGGGGGCTTGGGGTTCCGCACATGGGAAGCGGTCCTCGGCCTCTGATTTTGGTGGCTTTTCTCCTCTGGACTGCTGCATGCATGCACTATGCTCATTCGTGATTTCGATTTCCTTCCTTCAGCGTCGCGCAGTTGGTGTGGCCTTTCCACTTGGGGAATTCGGCTGACGGGTCTTTTCCTCTGTGTCTGACTGATTTTTTTCTGTGATTGACTGATGCCAGGTTCCTGCGTAAGCTAATGGGGAACAGCCGGCCGAGAGGGCTCCTTCGAAAAGCAGTGGGAACATGGTGAGGGGCAACATGGAGGCCGTGACAGAAGCTCCCTTCTTGCGGTAGCACGGAGGGCCAGGCGTGTTGGGTCCAGGGAGCCCGGGTCAGAGAAAATCTCTTGAAAAAAAGTTTAATATCCTCCGACTATCTCCAATTAATGCCAAGAGGAGGAGTGACACGTGGAGGAGCGGTTGCGGCTCGGGGCATAGTGAAGGAAGGCAGAGGAGCTATGACTGCGCGTGGGATTCGAGGGAGAAAGAGTAGTAAGCGGAAGATGGAACCCTATCTTGTCCCCCAATTGGGGATGAGGCCAGGAATCCGGGGAAGCCATGTGGCATCGGGTATGTGAATTTCCAGTAATGCCCTCGGCGCTTAGAATCTGAGCGATGGCACGAGATTTTTACCGCCAGAGGGACGCACTAGACGACATCGCAACCACGGTCACTGACAAGCGCGAATCCTGGATTCCACCATAGTGTCGAACTAGACACGATCCCCCAATGGCTGCCGGAGCGCATGGTAAATTTGAAGTTTTATCATTCTAAAGTAGATCTTGTGTTTTTTTGCATGTTTGTTAGTATGACTATTTCCTTTTCTATCTACTGTCACATGTTGTTTTTAGAATATAGTGCTTGTCGTAATCGCGAGAAAACCTTCTTGTTTCATTTCATTCCAATCCATCGTAGTATAGAAATTTTTTAATTCTCAATGACTGCAGTAAGTTATTGACATGTATATGCTGGTGGAGCCCTTGTTAGTTGCCAAGTGGTATGTACACTAGAGATTAACATTTTATGTAGTTTAAAAATGTTAAATACATATCATATAAGAGATTTGATGGATACTTTTTGTAACAATTGATTTCCAAGAAAATTCATATTTTCTAAATTTAACACTCCAACATTGAGTGTGGCATACTCATTAATCAGTAATTGCATGATCGATCGAGGAGACTTAATATTCGCAAATTCTTGTACATGCATTCCTGGTTACAGGGCCTTTTCATGATCGATTTGAGACAGACTATGTGCTTATATACAGGGATGCACACAAGAAATAGGATCTTGGGCCCCTCCTAGGCTTGGGGCTTATGCGGCACCCCTCCGCCTAGGCCGTGAGCCTACCCTAGTTGAAAGACTCGGCTATAAATCATATTCATACCAACGCTTCTCCATAGCCCCAAACGTTAGCCGCCACCCCAATCCTCGTGATCCCAGACTTCTTCTTCTTCGTCCCGAACGAACACTTGAAGTCTCCGATGCCTCCACCACCGGTAAGGATTCGCCACAGGATCTTCACCACCCGGAGCTTCGCCCTCGGTCACAAGCCTCACCACCCTCAAAGTTTTTTCCATCGGTGCCATCATAGTCCCCCGCTAAGTTGGAGCAAGATGCGCTGGAGAAAGCATCCTGTTGTCGATGCTCCTAGTGGATCAGGACGCCGCTATAGTGCGTCGTAAAATTGCCGCTTTATCATTCTAATTTGGATCTAGTGTTTTTCTTTCATGTTTGTTATGATGTTTATTTCCTTTCCTATGCGGCATCATATGTTGTTTCTAGTATATATTGGTTGCAGCAGTCGTTGGAAAACCTTCTTGAGGCATAGTCGAAACCACCTGATTCCATGGCCATTCTTTCAGCATAAGCTCAGCGAGCACCCACCCGTTGCTGAGAGCATAAGACTTCGCCCGTTGCAACATCAAAAAATGATCTCACCGATCATTTTACGGTAGATCCACCAAAGTGTAGGGTAGGACATGCCCCACCCTAAGATGTAGGGCCAGCCAATATACCTACCAAAAGAAGGAAATAGACCAAAAGGCCAAGCCTAACTCACCTCGGCCCACCCTAGCAATCTGGTCTGATCCACCACTAGCTGTTTGACCGTAATTATTTTCCAAAACTAATATTTAGGCACGTGCTTACCATGGTCATAAAAATACTCTGACCAATCTATCCCACCAACTCCGGTCTAGTAGAATTAATGTCATTAAATCTGTTCGCCCCCATAATAAATGTGCCACAATTATTGCTCAATAATGAAATTATTACATTCAACTACTTTTGGTCCAATGGTGGGGGTGGGGTGCAGTGTGGGACAGACCTGACTTTTACAGCTCAGAAGCCACTACCGCTACTACAGTGGCCCATGACGAGATGGTCGCAGTGTGGGCAGTAGGGGAAGGAAGAGCCAGGAAGGAACACAGTAATAACGGTGTTTCCCGTTCTTTCTCCCACCGGAGCTGCTCAAAACCACATTGCGGCCGCCGCATGCCACCCGCAATCATGCTAAACCCTAGGCCTCTTTCACCGTCACCTCCAACGCGACCAGCCCTCATTCCCCACTTATCTTGCGCCCACCCACAGAGATAACGCTTTGCCTGCCCACCCGCCTCCTCCCCTGTTTCGCACGTCGTCGCTTGGGGCCACCCTCCCTTCTGTGGGCCTGTCCGTCGGCCCCTTCCGCTCATTCTGTGGAGGGGAATGGCCGGAGGCTATAGGTCCGCACCTGGGCATCGGTCCTCGGCCTCTGATTTTTGTGGGTTTTTCGCCTCCGGACAGGTGTGTGCTCGCACATAACTAGTTCGCGATTTTGAATTTCTTCCTTCAGCGTCGCGCAGATGGTGTGGCCTTTCCAGTTTAGGATTTTGGTTCCCATTTTGTGGATTTTTGCTGATAAATTTTTGCCCTTTGACTGACTGGATTTTTGTTCTGTGACTGACCGATGCCCGGTTCCTGAGGGACGGAATGGGGAACAACCAGACGAGAGGGGAGCCTTCGACAAGCAGTGGGAACATGGCGAGAGGCAACGCGGAGGCCGTGACGGAAGTTCCCCACTTGTGGCAGCACGGAGGTCTAGGCGCGTCCGGGCCGGGGAGCCTTGGTCGGAGCACATATCTTGAAAAAAAAGGTATGTATCCTCCTACTATCTTCAATTAATGCCAAGAGGAGGAGTGAGGCGCGGAGGAGCAGTGGTGACTTGGGCCATATACAAGGAAGACAGAGGAGCTACGACTGCAAGGGATGCAAGAGGGATGAGAGGCAGAAAGAATACTAAGCGAAAGATGGAATCCCAGCTTGTCCGTTAATTGGGGATGAGGCCAGGAATCTGGGGAAGCCATGTGGCATCTGGTATGCGAATTTCCAGTAATGACCTCGGCGGGGCGCTGGAATCACATGCGATGGGATGAGATTTTACCGCTGGAGGGCCTCATTGGACATCATCCTAGCCACAGTCACTGACAGGCACAAATCGCGGACTCCTCCACAGTGCCGCACTACACGCCATCCCCCGATGGCTGCCTGAGCGCAAGGCAAGGTTAAATTTTTATCATTGTAAAGTAGATCTTGTGTTTTTTTGCATGTTTGGTAGGATGTCTATTTCGTTTTCTACTTACAGTTATATGTTCTTTAGTATATAGTGGTTGCCGTAATCACGAGAAAACCTTCTTGTTTCATTTCATTCCAATCCATCGTAGTATAGAAATTATTAATTCTCAATTACATGCAGTAAGTTATTGACATGTGTATGCTGGTGGAACCCTTGTTAGTTGCCAAGTGGTATATACAGTAGCAATTAACATTTTATGTAGTTTAAAATGTTAAATACATATCATATGGGAGATTTTTGAAGGAAACATGCCTTAGAGGGAATAATAAGGTTGTTACTTATATTTTCTTATATCATGATAAATGCTTATTATTCTTGCTAGAATTGTTTTAACCGGAAACTTAGTACATGTGTGAATACATAGACAAACAGAGTGTCACTAGTATGCCTCTACTTGACTAGCACGTTAATCAAGGATGGTTAAGTTTCCTAGCCATGGACAAAGAGTTGTCATATGATAAACAGGATCACATCATTAGAGAATGATGTGATTGACTTGACCCATCCGTTGGCTTAGCACTATGATCGTTTAGTTTATTGCTATTGCTTTCTCCATAACTTATACATGTTCCTATGACTATGAGATTATGAAACTCCCGAATACCGAGGAACACATAGTCTGCTATCAAACGTCACAACATAACTGGGTGACTATAAAGATGCTCTACAGGTGTCTCCGATGGTGTTTGTTGAGTTGACATAGATCGAGATTAGGATTTGTCACAGTGATTGTCGGATAGGTATCTATGGGCCCACTCGGTAATGCACATCACTATAAGCCTTCCAAGCAATGTGACTAATGAGTTAGTTATGGGATGATGCATTACGAAATGAGTAAAGAGACTTGCATGTAACAAGATTGAACTAGGTATTGAGATACCGACGATCGAATGTCGGGCAAGTAACATACCGATGACAAAGGGAACAACGTATGTTGTTATGCGGTTTGACCGATAAAGATCTTTGTAGAATATGTAGGAACCAATATGAGCATCCAGGTTCCGCTATTGGTTATTAACCGGAGATGAGTCTCGGTCATGTCTACATAGTTCTCGAACATGGAGGGTCCGCACGCTTAACGTTCGGTGATGATCGGTATTATGAGTTTATGTGTTTTGATGTGCCGAAGGTAGTTCGGTGTTCCGGATATAATCACGGACGTGACGAGGAGTCTCGAAATGGTTGAGACATAAAGATCTATATATTGGAAGGCTATGTTTGGACATCGGAATGGTTCCGGGTGAGTTCGGGCATTTACCGGAGTACCGGGGGGTTACCGGAACCCCCCGGGGAGTGTATGGGCCTTATTGTCCTTAGTGGGAGAGAGGAGGAGGCGGCTAGGTAGAGGGCGCCCCCCAAGCCCAATCTAAATTGGGCGGGGGGGTGGGGTGTGGCGCCCTTTCCTTCCCTCTCTCTCCCCTTCCTTCCTCTCCTACTCCAACTAGGGTAGGGGGAATCCTACTCCCACTGGGAGTAGGACTTCCCCCTTGGGCGCGCCATGAGAGGGCCGGCCCTCCCCCTCCTCCACTCGTTTATATACGGAGGAGGGGGGCACCCCATAGACACACAAGTTGATTGTTTTAGCCGTGTGCGGTGCCCCCCTCCACAGATTTCCACCTCGGTCATATCGTTGCAGTGCTTAGGCAAAGCCCTGCGCTGGTAGCTTCATCATCACCGTCACCACGCCGTCGTGCTCACGAAACTCTCCATCGACCTCAGCTGGATCTATAGTTCGTGGGACGTCACCGAGTTGAACGTGTGCAGATCGTGAAGGTGCCGTACCTTCGGTGCTAGGATCGGTCGGATCGTGAAAACGTACGGTTGCATCAACCGCGTTATCATAATGCTTCCGCTTGCGGTCTATGAGGGTACGTAGACAACACTGTCCCCTCTCGTTGCTATGCATCACCTAGATGGATCTTGCGTGTGCGTAGAATTTTTTTTGAAATTACGGTGTTCCCCAACAGTGGCATCCGAGCCAGGTCTATGCGTAGATGTTATATGCACGAGTAGAACAGAAAGAGTTGTGGGTGATGATAGTCATACTGCTTACCAGCATGTCATACTTTGATTCGGTGGTATTGTTGGATGAAGCGGCTCAGACAAACATTACGCGTATGCTTATGCGAGACTGGTTCTACCGACATGCTTCGCACACAGGTGGCTAGTGGGTGTCTGTTTCTCCAACTTTAGTTGAATCGAGTGTGACTACGCCCGGTCCTTGTTGAAGGTTAAAACAGCAAACTTGACAAAAAATCGTTGTGGTTTTGATGCGTAGGTAAGAACGGTTCTTGCTAAGCCCGTAGCAGCCACGTAAAACTTGCAACAACAAAGTAGAAGACGTCTAACTTGTTTTTGCAGGGCATGCTGTGATGTGATATGGTCAAGACGTGATTATTTAAATTGTTGTAGGGATGATCATGTTTTGTAACACAGTTATCGGCAACTGGTAGGAGCCATATGGTTGTCGCTTTATTGTATGAAATGCAATTGCCATGTAATTGATTTACTTTATCACTAAGTGGTAGCGATAGTCATAGTAGCAATAGTTGGCGAGACAACAACGATGCTTTGATGGAGATCAAGGTGTCAAGCCGGTGATGATGGTGATCATGACGGTGCTTTGGAGATGCAGATCAAAGGCACAAGATGATGATGGCCATATCATATCACTTATATTGATTGCATGTGATGTTTATCATTTATGCATCTTATTTTGCTTAGTACGGCGGTAGCATTATAAGATGATCTCTCACTAAATTTCAGGGTATAAATGTTCTCCCTGAGTATGCACCGTTGCAACAGTTAAATCGTGCCGACACACCACGTGATGATCGGGTGTGATAAGCTCGTTCACATACAACGGGTGCAAGCCAGTTTTGCACACGCAGAATACTCGGGTTAAACTTGTGAGCCTAACATATGCAGATATGGCCTTGGAACACTGAGACCGAAAGGTCGAACGTGAATAATATAGTAGATATGATCAAAATAGTGATGTTCACCATTGAAAACTACTCCATCTCACGTGATGATCCGAGATGGTTTAGTTGATATGGATCACGTGATCACTTAGATGATTAGAGGGATATCTATCTAAGTGGGAGTTCTTAAGTAATATGATTAATTGAACTTTAATTTATCATGAACTTAGTACCTAATAATATTTTGCATGTCTATGTTGTTGTAGATAAATGGCCTGTGTTGTTGTTCCGTTGAATTTTAATGTGTTCTTAGAGAAAGCTAAGTTGAAAGATGATGGTAGCAATTGCACGGACTGGGCCCGTAACTTGAGGATTATCCTCATTGCTGCATAGAAGAATTACGTCCTGGAAGCACCGCTAGGTGACAAACCCGCTGCAGGAGCAACGCCAGATGTTATGAACGTCTGGCAGAGCAAAGCTGATGACTACTCGATAGTTCAGTGTGCCATGCTTTACGGCTTAGAACCGGGACTTCAACGATGTTTTGAACGTCATGGAGCATATGAGATGTTCCAGGAGTTGAAGTTAATATTTCAAGAAAATGCTCGGATTGAGAGATATGAAGTCTCCAATAAGTTCTACAGCTGCAAGATGGAGGAGAATAGTTCTGTCAGTGAACATATACCCAGAATGTCTGGGTACCACAACCACTTGACTCAACTGGGAGTTAATCTTCCTGATGATAGTGTCATTGACAGAGTTCTTTAATATGCAAGGGATGGATAAGATGATTCCCGAGCTCTTCGCAATGCTAAAGGCTGCGGAGGTAGAAATCAAGAAGGAGCATCAAGTGTTGATGGTCAACAAGACCACCAGTGTCAAGAAAAAGGGTAAAGGGAAGAAGGGGAACTTCAAGAAGAATGGCAAGCAAGTTGCTGCTCAAGTGAAGTAGCCCAAGTCTAGACCTAATCCTGAGACTAGTGCTTCTACTGCAAAGGGGCTGGTCACTGGAAGCAGAACTGCCCCAAGTATTTGGCGGAGAAGAAGGATGGCAAAGTGGAAGGTATATTTGATATACATGTTATTGATGCATACCTTAGTAATGCTCGCAGTAGCGCCTGGGTATTTGATATTGGTTCTGTTGCTAATATTTGCAACTCAAAACAGGGGCTACGGATTAAGCGAAGATTGGCTAAGGACGAGGTGACGATGCACGTGGGAAATGGTTCCAAAGTCGATGTGATCGCCGTCGGCACGCTACCTCTACATCTACCTTCGGGATTAGTTTTAGACCTGAATAATTGTTATTTGGTGCCAGCGTTAAGCATGAACATTATATCTGGATCTTGTTTGATGCAAGACGGTTATACATTTAAATCAGAGAATAATGGTTGTTCTATTTATATGAACTAGCGGGTTGACCCGCGCATTTGCGCGGCTAGATTTGCCACACGTTTTTAATTTAGATTTCACCTTATTTGATATATTATATTTGGCCATGTGATTTCTTCTCAATCCGGTTCACTTCCGTTGAGAAATTAGGCACCAAAAAGTAGCACCACAATATGAGGATTGTCTATCTTTGTAGAGATATGAAAAGATATTGAAATATTGATGGCTCATAAATACAATGTTCGTTTTTCCTCCCGATTTCTTATAATTAGATAATTAGTGGTAGTTCAATCAAGTTACAATAGGGAAATGAAATGCATTGGCATGTGTCATAACATGAACGTTTTACTCTATTTATATGTTACACTCCTATTAATGTTATGTCTTCATATTCACCAGAAGTTTCTAAAACATTATATGTCTTCCAACCCTTGCGTATATACCTTGTCTTCCAAAATATGTTCTTTCACAAATTAAAATGACTTTTTACATACTTGATGTGAAATTTTGTTTCTAACATTTTCAAA
This sequence comes from Aegilops bicornis, assembly GCA_021605145.1. Lineage (NCBI taxonomy): Eukaryota > Viridiplantae > Streptophyta > Magnoliopsida > Poales > Poaceae > Aegilops > Aegilops bicornis. The sequence goes on along the minus strand of CM038674.1, from coordinate 23,107,934 downwards.
TTAAAATCAACATGCTGGAACTGTGAAAAATGCAACTCGGTGTAAAAAAATACGTTCTCTCTCAGCACTCTGTCATAGTTTATTTTCTAGATCATGGTCATGTTTTTTCCCTCTTTTACTTCCCTATCTTTCGCAATATAATTATGAGAGAAAAAGTAGGCTAGCTCTCGGTAAGAGGAGTGGATATGCAATCTCGTCACCTAGATTTGTACTTATTTTAGTGTCAAGGCCTCTCCTATGGTATAGGTGAAAGACAAATAATATATCTGGATTTTCTAAAACATTTCCTTTCATTCTGTCCAATCTTAACAGCTTCTTGTTAGGGCAGATGCAATGTCGTTTAGGTATGACTTATCTTTTTAGCATTATTAAATTAACTTATTTAATAGTATCTGCTTTACAATATACATATTATTTATTTGTAAAATTGACTGTAAATGTTATTTCATTAATATTTAAGAGGAAGATAATCCCATGAAAGCAAGAGTTTGGCAAGTCAATGTCCTATATATTGTAATATATGATGTGTACTACTTGACGTGATTTTTTGGAGCCAAGACACAATTGTGTTTCCATGATAATCCCATGAAAGCAAGAGCTCTGTCAAAAACTATCATTGAATACTAACCAAATTCACGGTCAATCTAACCTGGCTAGCAGTCACGTACTAAGCAAACCTATTAAATTTCTTGACTGCTGACATCAAATAATGGAATTCTCTCTAATAAACTTTATGACATGAATACCGACAAATATTTACTTGATACATATTGGTGTATTGACATATTTGTTAAAATGGCAGTGCAAATAAATTACCATGGGGGTGAAAATAAAATTAACCTGGATATACCTAGGAGGGGAGTTAGCAGTGGCTGATTAGTTAGCTCATATTGGAAAAAAAATGAGGAAAGCGATTAGTTAGTTTTTTTTTATGGATAGAGATTAGTTAGTTTATGAACCGTACATGTTGGTGTATGCATGTTCTGTTCAACTTCAAATTCTTTTTTTTGCGAGATATCCAACTTCAAATTCTATACAAATAGACACTCTGAATCATCAATCTAAGTATATTAATCCAGAATCCAACCATCGTGAGGATGAATTCATTAGTTCTAGCATCTACTCCCTCCGTTTCAAAATAGATGACCCAACTTTGTACTAATTTTATTACATAGTTAATACAAAGTTGGGCCATCTGTTTTGAAACGGAGGGAGTAGTAGTTCCGTCTGGTCCTTGTCAAGTAAATACTATATATCATCTAAATAGGACTACATGCCAAGATTAATGTACGCACATAAAGAGTGACCTCAGGAGCTGTAGGACGGCAGCTATCCCACATGCATGGTAGTCGTTCGTGGTCAGGTTTTGGCATCCACGAAGACAAAGTCCACCTGACTCCTGCTGGAGGCTAGACTTTTTTTTGACGGGTGGAGGCTAGACTTTTTAATATACTTCCTAGTAGATCGAATTACATAGGCGTGTCTTCTTTTTTCTCAGAAGGACCTGCCCATGTTTTTTTATTATGTGTATAAATGACTTAACTTTCAACGGGCCCATACTGAAATCAGTACGTGAAGGATTATTTATTTATGTCTGCCGTTTCCGTGTCCAGAAAGAAGAGTTTTCTAATTCATGCCCGTGTCCACGTTGGAGTTTTTAGCTGTTGTCCACGTTAGATTTGGTTAAACTTTGTACGGACACGTGATGGTGGCATGCCAAACTTAGGTATCCTTCTCCTACACGTAGATCTCTCTTCTTTCCAACTTTTTGTTCACCTTTTTCTACAATCACTTATTTCTACACCTTTGAACGTGTCGGTTCACATATAACTTTAGGCACGTAACGTAATATCTTTAAATCTCAACCGTAAGAATTAGTAATCAACGGTGTATATTAATTTAGATTATGTGGAAGAACGTGGTGTGATGGTGGCATGCCAAACTTAGATATCCTTCTCCTACACGTAGATCTCTCTTCTTTCCAACTTTTTGTTCACCTTTTTTCTACAATCACTTATTTCTACACCTTTGAACGTGTCGGTTCACATATAACTTTAGGCACGTAACGTAATATCTTTAAATCTCAACCGTGAGAATTAGTAATCAACGGTGTATATTAATTTAGATTATGTGGAAGCACGTGGTGTCTTATTTGTCTTTTGTTTTATGTATATAAGTTTTTTAGCTGTTGTCCACGTTAGATTTGGTTAAACTTTGTACGGACACGTGATGGTGGCATGCCAAACTTAGGTATCCTTCTCCTACACGTAGATCTCTCTTCTTTCCAACTTTTGTTCACCTTTTTTCTACAATCACTTATTTCTACACCTTTGAACGTGTCGGTTCACATATAACTTTAGGCACGTAACGTAATATCTTTAAATCTCAACCGTAAGAATTAGTAATCAATGGTGTATATTAATTTAGATTATGTGGAAGCACGTGGTGTGATGGTGGCATGCCAAACTTAGGTATCCTTCTCCTACACGTAGATCTCTCTTCTTTCCAACTTTTGTTCACCTTTTTCTACAATCACTTATTTCTACACCTTTGAACGTGTCGGTTCACATATAACTTTAGGCACGTAACGTAATATCTTTAAATCTCAACCGTAAGAATTAGTAATCAACGGTGTATATTAATTTAGATTATGTGGAAGCACGTGGTGTCTTATTTGTCTTTTGTTTTATGTATATAATAGATAATATCTTTTATGGTCATGCACCCTTGATGAGTGGTCTATTTTTACTAAATCTTGATAGTAGTGATACACATATTCATAGTATTGAAGCCAAAATATATAAGTTTAATAATGATAGTGCAACTTATTTGTGGCACTGCCGTTTAGGTCATATTGGTGTAAAGCGCACGAAGAAACTCCATGCTGATGGGTTTTTGGAATCACTTGATTATGAATCACTTGATACTTGCGAACCATGCCTCATGGGCAAGATGACTAAGACTCCGTTCTCCGGAACAATGGAACGAGCAACAGACTTGTTGGAAATAATACATACTGATGTATGCAGTCCGATGAGTGTTGATGCTCATGGCGGGTATTGTTATTTTCTTACCTTCACAGATGATTTGAGCAGATATGGTTATATCTACTTGATGAAACATAAGTCTGAAACATTTGAAAAGTTCAAATTATTTCAGAGTGAAGTGGAAAATCATCATAACAAGAAAATAAAGTTTCTTTGATCTGATCATGGAGGAGAATATTTGAGTTATGAGTTTGGTCTTCATTTGAAACAATGCAGAATAGTTTCACAACCCACGCCACCCGGAACACCACAGCATAATGGTGTGTCCGAACGTCGTAATCATACTTTACTTCATATGGTGCGATCTATGATGTCTCTCACTGATTTACTGCTATAGTTTTGGGGTTATGCTTTAGAGACGGCTGCATTCACGTTAAATAGGGCAGCATCTAAATCCGATGAGACGACACCTTATGAACTATGGTTTGGCAAGAAACCCAAGTTGTCGTTTCTTAAAGTTTGGGGCTGCGATGCTTATGTGAAAAAGCTTCAACCTGATAAGCTCGAACCCAAATCGGAGAAATGTGTCTTCATAGGATACCCAAAGGAGACTGTTGGGCACACCTTCTATCATAGATCCAAAGGCAAGATATTCGTTGCTAAGAATGGATCATTTCTAGATAAGGAGTTTCTCTTGAAAGAAGTGAGTGGGAGGAAATTAGAACTTGACGAGGTAATTGTACCTTATCCCTTATTGGAAAGTAGGTAGTTCATCACAGAAATCAGTTCCAGTGATACCTACACCAGTGAGGAAGCTAATGATGATGATCATGAAACTTCTGATCAAGTTACTACCGAACCTCAGAGGTCAACCAGAGCAAGCCCACATCAGAGTGGTACGGTAATCCTGTTCTGGAAGTCATTTTACTTGACCATGACAAACCAACGAACTATGAGGAAGCGATGATGAGCCCAGATTCTGCAAAATGGCTTGAAGCCATGAAATCTGAGATGGGATCCATGTATGAGAACAAAGTGTGGACTTTGGTTGACTTGCCCGATGATGGGCAAGCCATAGAGAATGAATTGATCTTCAAGAAGAAGACGGACACTGACGGTAATGTTACTGTCTGCAAAGCTCGACTTGTTGCAAAAGGTTTTTGACAAGTTCAAGGAGTTGACTACGATGAGACCTTCTCACCTGTAGCGATACTTAAGTCCGTCTGAATCATGTTAGCAATTGCCGCATTTTATGACTATGAAATTTGGCAAATGGATGTCAAAACTGCATTCTTTAATGGATATCTTAAAGAAGAGTTGTAAATGATGCATCCATAAGGTTTTGTTGATCCACAAGGTGCTAACAAAGTGTGCAACCTCCAGCGATCCATTTATAGACTGGTGCGAGCCTCTCGAGTTGGAATATACGCCGATAGTGTGATCAAAGCATATGGTTTTATACAGACTTTTGGAGAAGCCTGCATTTACAAGAAAGTGAGTGAGAGCTCTATAGCATTTCTGATATTATACGTGGATGACATATTGTTGATTGGAAATGATACTAAAATTATGAATAGCATAAAAGGATACTTGAGTAAGAATTTTTCAATGAAAGACCTTGGAGAAGCTGCTTATATATTGGGCATCAAGATCTATAGAGATAGATCAAGACGCTTAATTGGACTTTCACAAAGCACATACCTTGATAAAGTTTTGAACAAGTTCAAAATGGATCAGGCAAAGAAGGGGTTCTTGCCTGTGTTACAAGGTGTGAAGTTGAGTCAGACCCAATGCCCGACCTGCAGAAGATAGAGAGAAAATGAAGGTCATTACCTATGCTTCAGTCATAGGTTCTATGATGTACGCAATGTTGTGTACCAGAGCTGATGTGTGCCTTGCTATTAGTTTAGCAGGGAGGTACAAAGTAATCCAGGAGTGGATCACTGGACAACGGTTAAGAACATCCTGAAATACCTGAAAAGGACTAAGGATATATTTATCATTTATGGAGGTGACAGAGCTCGTCGTAAACGGTTACGTCGATGCAAGCTTTGACACTGATCCGGATGACTATAAGTCACAAACCGGATACCTATTTTTATTAAATGGTGGAGCTGTCAGTTGGTGCAGTTCCAAGCAGAGCGTCATGGCGGGATCTACGTGTGGAGCGGCGTACATAGCTGCTTTAGAAGCAGAAAATGAAGGAGTTTGGATGAAGGAGTTCATATCTGATCTAGGTGTCATACCTGGTGCATCGGGTCCAATGAAAATCTTTTGTGACAATACTGGTGCAATTGCCTTGGCAAAGGAATCCAGATTTCAACAAAAGAACCAAGCACATCAAGAGACCCTTCAATTCCATCCGCGACCAAGTCAAGGAGGGAGACATAGAGATTTGCAAGATACATACGGATCTGAATGCTGCAGACCTGTTGACTAAGCCTCTCTCATGAGCAAAACATGATCAGCACCAGGACACCATGGGTGTTACAATCATTACAATGTAATCTAGATATTGACTCTAGTGCAAGTGGGAGACTGAAGGAAATATGCCCTAGATGCATTAATAAAGTTGTTATTTATATTTCCTTATATCATGATAAATGTTTATTGTTCATGCTAGAATTGTATTAACCGGAAACTTAGTACATGTGTGAATACATAGACAAACAGAGTGTCACTAGTATGCCTCTACTTGACTAGCTCATTAATCAAAGATGGTTAAATTTCCTTGCCATGGACAAAGAGTTGTCATTTGATAAACGGGGTCACATCATTAGAGAATGATGTGATTGACTTGACCCATCCGTTAGCTTAGCACTATGATCGTTTAGTTTATTGCTATTCCTTTCTCCATAACTTATACATGTTCCTATGACTGTGAGATTATGAAACTCCCGAATACTGCAGGAACACTTAGTGTACTATCAAACGTCACAACATAACTGGGTGACTATAAAGATGCTCTACAGGTGTCTCCGATGGTGTTTGTTGAGTTGGCATAGATCGAGATTAGGATTTCTCACACTAATTGTCGGAGAGGTATCTGTGGGCCCTCTAGGTAATGCACGTCACCATAAGCCTTGCAAGCAATGTGACTAATGAGTTAGTTACGGGATGATGCATTACGGAATGAGTAAAGAGACTTTCATGTAACAAGATTGAACTAGGTATTAAGATACCGACGATCGAATGTCGGGCAAGTAACATACCGATGACAAAGGGAACAACGTATGTTGTTATGCGGTTTGACCGATAAAGATCTTTGTAGAATATGTAGGAACCAATATGAGCATCCAGGTTCCGCTATTGGTTATTAACAGGAGATGAATCTTGGTCATGTCTACATAGTTCTCGAACATGTAGGGTCCGCACGCCTAACGTACGGTGATGATCGGTATTATGAGTTTATGTGTTTTGATGTGCCGAAGGTTGTTCGGTGTTCCGGATATGATCACGGACGTGACGAGGAATCTCGAAATGGTTCAGACATAAAGATCTATATATTGGAAGGCTATGTTTGGACATCGGAATGGTTCCGGGTGAGTTCGGGCATTTACCGGAGTACCGGGGGGTTACCGGAACCCCTCGGGGAGTGTATGGGCTTTATTGGGCCTTAGTGGGAGAGAGGAGGAGGCGGCCAGGTGGAGGGCGCCCCCCAAGCCAATTCCGAATTGGGTGGGGGGGCCACCCCCCCCCCTTTCCTTCCCTCTCTCTCCCCCTTCCTTCCTCTCGTACTCCAACTAGGGAAGGGGGAATCCTACTCCCACCGGGAGTAGGACTGCACCCTTGGGAGCTCCATGAGAGGGCCGGCCCTCCCCCTCCTCCACTCCTTTATATATGGGGGAGGGGGCACCCCATAGACACACAAGTTGATTGTTTTAGCCGTGTGTGGTGCCCCCCTCCACAGATTTCCACCTCAGTCATATCGTTGCAATGCTTAGGCGAAGCCCTACGCCGGTAGCTTCATCATCAGCATCACCACGCCGTCGTGCTGACGAAACTCTCCCTCGACCTCAGATGGATCTAGAGTTCGTGGGACGTCACCGAGCTGAACGTGTGCAGATCACGGAGGTGTCGTACCTTCGGTGCTAGGATCGGTCGGATCGTGAAGACATACGACTACATCAACTGTGTTATCATAACACTTCCACTTACGGCAGTGGCGGAGCTAGGATTAGAGCAAGCCCCGGGCCTAAAAAAAATTTCACCACAAGGGAAACAATTAACATCCAGGAGGCTATTATCTACCTCAAAATATACCCCAAACAAAATATGGCTCAATTGCACAAAAAATTTATAATTTAAACTCATAATGCTTAAGATACAACAAAATAGATAAAAATGACAAAAAACTACAAAGAAAAGCACGTGATAAGAAAGAGTACCAAATCAATGGTTTGCTTCATCAGTCCCTCGCATAACCTCATCAACGGTGGAAGAAGAGCCAACCTTCAAGACATCAAAAGCAAAATTTCATTAGGGAGCACAGAAACATTGAGTGAAACAACTATCACTGATGCAAATCTAAATATTACCACTTCAACAAGGTAAAAGAACTTTGGGAGACCTAAATGATTAAAAGCGATATGCAATATCAACATCATCAATACTTGCAAATACATCTCACTCAGTATAGCAAATCATCACTCATCCTATTCCTTTCATATGAAATGATAGGTGTAGACACCCCCATTGCAGACACCGGTGCTAAAAATCTCTTCATCTTCTTTTTCTACAATATAAAATGAATTTAGCAATTACATCAATTTGAGTTCAACAATACCCTAGATATATGACTGGATACATACACCCACACATATATTATTTCAATTAAATTTCACTTCAAAGCAGTTTATACACTGATAGAAGTAGAACATGGTACAAGTGGAATTGCGGAAAGCATCAAGGGGGAAACATGGAAAGCATAAAAAACACAAGGTGCGGTAGCCAACAGTGAAGCAGCAAGCGGATGGTGCGCCACATGGGTGAACGAGGCACAGGACAGGAGGGCGGCGGCCTAAGCCCGGGAGGGAGCAGGGGGGAGTTGGGGGGGCAGAGGCAACCACGGCGGACGGCGGCACGAGCGCTGGAGTTTGGACATCTATCAAGCCATCCTGCATGCGAGTCAGCGGTGGCCGCGCGGGCGTTGTGTCTCTTTTCTTCAGCAACAGCGAGATTTTAGATCGTGGGGTTGGTTGCCTTGTGCGTGCGTCGTTTCTGCTCAGACAGACAAACCCATCAAGGCTTTGGGCCTTCTTTCTTTCGCTGGGCTGCACCCCGGGCCTGTAGATAAACTTATAGAATTATAGCCTGCTAAAGTTTCCACGCCCCGGGCCTGGGCCCTGGGTGCCCGGGGCCCAGCTCCGCCCCTGGCTTACGGTCTATGAGGGTACATAGACAACACTCTCCCCTCTCGTTTCTATGCATCACCTAGATGGATCTTGCGTGTGCGTAGAATTTTTTTTTGAAATAACTGCGTTCGACACTTTTCATAACAATTGATTTCCAAGAAAATTCATATTTTCTAAATTTAACACTCTGACATTAAATGTGGCATAATCGTTAATCAGTAATTGCATCATCGATCGAGATAACTTACTATTCACGAATTCTTGTACATGCATTCCTTGCTACATGGGCTTTTTATTTGAGACAAACTTCGTGTTTATGTACAGGGATGCACACAAGATATAGGATCGCGGGCCCCTCCCAGGCTTGAGGATTACGTGGTCTCCCCTCCCGCCTAAGCCCAGAGCCATCCCTACTTAAAAGACTAGGCTATAAATCATTTTCATACCAACTCTTTTCCATAGCCCCAAACTCTAGCCGCCACACCAATCCTCGCGATCCCAGACTTCTTCTTCATCCCAGACGAACACTTGAAGTCTCTGACGCCTCCGCCTATATTAAGGATTCACCTCCATGGGATCTTCATCGCCCAGAGCTTCACCCTCGGTTACCGTCCTCACCATCCTCAAAGTTTTTTCCATCGGTGCCACCATAGCACCCCATGAGTTGGACCAACATGTGTCCAAGAAAGCGTCATGTCGTAGATGCTCCTAGTGGACCGGGACCATGCCTTAATGCATGGTAAAATTTCCACTTTTTCATTCTAATTTGGATCTAGTGTTTTTTTTCATATTTGTTATGTGGTTTATTTCCTTTCCAATGAGGCATCTTATGTTGTTTCTATTATACAATGGTTGCGCGAGTCGCCGGAAAACCTTCCTGAAGCATAGTCGGAACCACCGGATTCCATGTCCATTCTTTCAGCATAAGCTTAGGGAGCACCCATCCGTTGCTGAGAGCATGAGCCTTCGCGCATCGCAACATCAAAAATATGATCTCTCCGCTCATTTCAGGGTAGATCCAACAAGGTGTAGGGTAGGACATGCACCACCCTAAGATCTAAGGCCAGCCAATATACCTCCTAAAAAAAGGAAAGAGACCAAAAGGCCCAGCCCAACTCACCTCAGCCCCACCCTAGCAATCTGGTCTGGTCTATCACCAGCTTTTTGACCATAATTATTTTCCAATACTAATATTTAGGCATGTGGTTACCGTCATGATAAAAATGCTCTCACGGATACGTCCCACGAACTCCAGTCTAGTAGAATTAGTGTGCTTCATCTTTTCCGCCCCCACAATAAATGCGCCACAATTATTGCTCAATGATGATATTATTGCATTAAAGTCCTTTTGGTCCAATGACGGGGGTGGGGTGAAGTGGGGGAGAGACCTGACATTTACAGCTCAGAAGCCACTGCCGCTACTACAATGGCCCATGACGAGATGGCCGAGGCGGGGGTAGAAGGGGAAGGAAGAGCCAGGGAGGGACGTGGTAACAACGGTGTTTCCCCCTTCTTTCTCCCACCGGAGCTACTCAAAACCCCATCGCCGCCGCTGCCCGCCACCCGCGATCGCGCTAAACCCTAGGCCTCCGTGGCTGTCAACGCGTCGCCATGACCGCCCTCATTCCCTCTTGTCTTGTGCCCGCCCGCCTCCTCCTCCATTTCAGGCGCCATCGCTGGGCCTCCATCCCCTCCACCAGCCCGGCGCGCCTTCCGCTCATTCCGGGGAGGGGAATTGCTGGGGACTTGGGGTTCCGCACCTGCGCAGCGGTACTCGACCTCTGACTGTTGGGGTTTTTTCTCCTCCGGACCGGTGTGTGCTTGCATGGCACTCGTTCACGATTTCGATTTTCTTCCTTCGGCGTCTTGCAGTTGACGTGGCCTTTCCAGTTTGGGATTTTGGTTCCCATTTTATGGATTTTGGTTGACGGGTTTTCCCCCCTATGTCTGACTGAATATTTGTTTTATGACCGACCAATGCCAGGTTCCTAAGCGACGAAATGGGGAACAACCGGCTGAGAGTGGTGCCTTCGACAAGTAGTGGAACATGGCGAAGGACAACGCAGAGGCCGTGAGGGAAGCTCCCCGCTTGCAGCAGCATGGAGGGCCAGGCACGTCGGGTCCAGAGAGCACAGGTCGGAGCACATCTCTTGAAAAAAAAGGTCTCTATCCTCCCACTATCGCCAATTAATGCCAAGATGAGGAGTGAGGCGTGGAGGAGCGGCGACGGCTCGGGCCATAGAGAAGGAAGGTAGAGGAGCTACGACTGCGTGAGGGATGCGAGGGAGAAAGAGTAGTAAGTGGAAGATGGAACCCTAGCTTGTCCCCCGATTGGAAATGAGGCCAGGAATCCGGGGAAGCCATGTGGCATCGGGTATGTGAATTTCCAGTAATGCCCTCGGCGGGGCGTTGGATTCATAGGCGATAGCATGAGATTTTTAGCGCTGGAGGGATGCACTGGAAAACATCCCAGCCATGGTCGCGAACAGGCGCGAATCGCAGACTCTCCTCCATAGTGTCGCACTAGACACCATCCCGTGATGGTGCCGTAGCGTAGGGTAATGTTGAAGTTTTATCATTGTAAAGTAGATCTTGTGTTTTTTGCATGTTTGTTAGGATGTATATTTCCTTTTCTATTATACTGTCATATGTTGTTTTTAGTATATAGTGGTTTCCATAATAGCGAGAAAACCTTCTTGTTTCATTTCATTCCAATCCATAGTAGTATAGAAATTATTAATTTTCAATTACATGCAGTAAGTTATTGACATGTATATGCTGGTGAAAGGATCGAGATGGACCTAGAGGGGGGGTGAATATGTACAATTAAATTTTTTAATTATTACTTAGCAATTTTAGGCAATAATGCGGAATATGAAAGTGAGCCTAACAATTGCAAGTATGATACTAAGAGCTAAGCAAGATAAACAAGAGGCACAAATATATGAGTAAGCAAGCACAATATGATAAACGTAAGTGCAAAGAGACAAGTAACCACAAGTAGAGATTTAGGGTTAGGAATAACCGCAACTCCGAGAGACGAGGATGTATGCCGATGTTCACTTCCATGGAGGGAAGCTACGTCACCGTTTAGAGAGGTGGATGTTACCACGAAGGCACACCAACTCCACAAAGGCTCACCCTATTCTCTCTTTGAGACAACACCACGAAGGCGTTTCTCAACCACTAGTGATAGACCTTGGGGTGGTCTCCAAACCCTCAGAAACTTTTCCGGGGGTAATCACAATGGTCGATTCCTCTCCGAAAGACTCCTACCTCCTAGGAGTCTCCAACCTCCATGAGTAACAAGAACGATGGGGAAAATCTCAAGACTTGCTCAAATCCAAAATTCCTTTGGTGGAAAGAAGGGGAAGGAGTGGATCTATCACTTGATCGGACAACTTCTCTCAAATGCTCTCAAATCCCTTGGGGATCTAAGATTTGGGGTGGAGGAGTGAGAGAGAGAGTTAAATGTGTTCTAGGGTTTGTTCAAAGTGAATGGCCAACCCTCTCCCGTGGGGAAGAAGGGTTATATATAGTGTGAGCACAAATATGGCCGTTGTAGTGCAAGTGAACGGGCAGGCCGGACATCCGGGCTAGGAGCCGGACATCCGGCCTGACAAGCCACTCGAAGAACAAGGCAGGGACAGAGAAGAAACCAGAGGGGCCGGACATCCGGGGTCAAGCCCGAATATCCGGCATGTTAGGAAACCCCGGACATCTGGCACATGGTTGGACATTCGGCGGTTTTACCGAATTAAAACAGCCTCTGGATAGCACAGCCCGGACATCCAGCAGGGAAGCCTGGAAATCCGGGGTGCACTGGGAACCCTGACATCCGGCATGGAGGGCCGAACATCCGGCAAGCAGCACAGCACAAAAACGCTCTCCGGATGGCTAGGCCCGGATATCCGGCGAGCAGGCCGGATATCCAGCGTGAGGCCCGGACATCTAGCAGCCCAAAGGCAGAAACATGAAGGTTTAGCATGTGCATATATGGCAAGGACAAGCCTTTAACTAACCCTATCGATACCCTCTTAATAGTGCGGGATCCTATACTCAAGAACACAAAATATGTAATCAATTTTTATGCTTCATCCTTGTGCAGAATCACTTTGTATGCTCTTGATCCCCACACTTCGATGAACCGGGGGCTAACACCTGAGATTTACTTGACAACCATTGTTAGACCCCTACATGTATATTGTCATCAACATCAAAACATGATGTAAGGGCATTATTGCTCTTTCAATCTCCCCTTTTTGTTTGTTGATGACAATCATACATGTAGTATCATAGATGCAATAAATAATCTTAGTATTGACAAACATGAGAGTAAAGGCACAAAATATGTTGATGTTTATATTTGCTTTTAGCTCCCCCTCATTGTGAGCATGAGATGAATATGTTAGGACGCACAACACTAACTTCGTATGGTAGCATATGTAGCTCCAAGAGATATACATGTGAGAGACATGCACATATGAAACCACCATAACACATAGACTAAAATCATTTCATAGGCACAAGTTAATAACATAGTCTCACATGATCAAGATAATAACATAGTCTCAAATGATCAAGATCAAGTTCCATAGGTAGCAACATAACAAGTTTGAATAATAGTAGCTAACACAAATAGCTAACACATCATAGCATGTCCATACTAAGGTACTACTTCTCCCCCTTTGACAAAGAACAAATAAAAAGGGGCGAAGAACTAAACGGACTCAGTAACTCCTGGCGGATGTCATCATCATCAACAAAGAACTCGGGGTACTCGTCATGAGACGGGAAACCGAAGGTGGAAGTGGACGGAGCTGCGGTAATAGGATCATCATCACTCACGGGACTCCCACGGTTACGGAAGCACTTCTTTAGCTGATTCTTGGAGATGATGAGGCGCTTCTGAACATCATGATTCTGCTGACAGCTGAAAGTGATTGCCTTCATGATAGCAGACTAAGCCTTGCCTAAGAACGAGGCAAGGCGTCCACGAGGAGCAGACGAGGAAGATGGACCAGAGGAACCAGTGGGCTGAGTCCCACTAGCAGACCTCCTAGGCTGAGTAGGAGCAGCAGTCTGAGCACTAGCCACCATACGCATATGAGTAGGAGGCTTCCAAATGTAGTGCACAGCAGTCTTAACCACCTCAATGGGAGCAGTATGATCAATCAGAGCCTGAATGAATGGAGCATGAGGGAACTGGTGTGTCTGAATAAAACTACAAAGACGCATCTCATGCCAAATGAGATGGGTTGTGTCCAGAGGCTCAGTGGGTTTGTCATGCATACGAACCATCAAGTCAATACAATAGTTGTGAGCCCTTGAGCGATCTCCCTTCTTAGGATATAGGGTGCGAAGCACACACTGATAGAGGATGTAGTAAGGAGCACGGAAGATGGATACCTCATTGAGTGGATATTCACGTTCCTCTTTAGTGAGCTGAGAGGTAGGCTTCACAAGAGGCAAGCAAGCATCAATCCCTTTGGGCTTATACTCTGGATCCATACTATGGATGCGATCTCCAACACCGGTGAGGCCCAAAATCTGAACAAACCTGTCATAGGTGATGCTCAGCGTAGTGTCATCGATCATCCATGTGAGCGTGTTGTCCGGACCAAAGAAACAGGTGGCATAGAACTAGAGAATGGCAGCTTCATTCAATCACACCGAAGGTCATTGCAGGACCAAGAGTCATATCATCAATGATCTGGACCGGATTGTTAGGGAACATGGCAGGATGATCACGCATTTAATTTGAGATCCAAGTATGTGTGAGGAGCAAGTCCACGCCCATGGACTAAAACTGGAATAGAGATCCTGCTGCATACGAGTACGCAACGAGGATCCTCGGCATCAGCCACCATCTCAAATTGATTGACATCCCAACAGAACACAAGATATGGACCCGCCCCCATAGTTGTGAAGTCGTGGATGGGGCGACCCCCGCTGTCAGGAAGCTCCATGGAGATGCGATGACCATGGACAACAGGCATGGAAGCTCCACGGACCTGAGGCACCGGGGCCCTCCTAGTGCCAGGCCTGGACTGCCCAACGGAATGTCTTGGTGCAATGTCATCCTCTTCCTCCCCAACATAGTCCTCCTCATCCGGATTGGAGGCTGAAGGACTTGTGGATGGTGCCCGCTTCTTCCTCTTGGTGGTGGTCTTCTTCTTATTAGGCCGAGCATGCTCATCGGAGTCGGTTGAGCCTTGCCGGCGACCGACTGAAATGGATAATGATAGGTCCCGATGAGAAGGAGCCAACAAGTATGAAGGATAAAACAAATTAAACAATGGGATGAACTTCGATCATGACTGATAACCCACAAGTATAGGGGACCAGTTGTAGCCTCTTTCGATAAGTAAGTGTCGAACCCAACGAGGAGCTAAAGGTAGAACAAATATTCCCTCAAGTTCTATCGACCAGCGATAAAACTCTACGCACGCTTGACGTTCGCTTTACCTAGAACAAGTATAAAACTAGAAGTACTTTGTAGGTGTTTTTGGATAGGCTTGCAAGAAAATAAAGAGCGCGTAAATAAAAGCTAGGGTCTGTTTAGATGAAGACAAAACTAAATTAGTAAAAAGCTTTTTGTTACGAGAAAGTTAATTGTCCCTAGGCAATCGATAACTAGACCGGTAATCATTATTACAATTTTATTTGAGGGAGAGGCATAAGCTAACATACTTTCTCTACTTGGATCATATGCACTTATGATTGGAATTCTAGCAAGCATTTGCAACTACAAAAGATCATTAAGGTAAAACCCAACCATAGCATACTCGGGTCTGTGCTTCTGTCACTCACGCCACCCACCATAAGCAAATCATGAACATATTGCAAACCATACAACGGGAATCCCTCACGCTTGCGCGACACGGAGAGCACCATAGGACAGCACCAATAATAAAACATACAACTCAAACCAATCATGATCATCAAATAGCCATAGGACAAAACGGATCTACTCAAACATCATAAGATAGCCATACATCATTGGGAAATAATATGTAGTGTTGAGCACCATGTTTAAGTAGAGATTACAGCGGGTAAGAGAGAGGTTACACCGCTGCATAGAGGGGGCAAGAGTTGGTGATGATGGCGGTGAAGTTGTTGGTGAAGATTGCGGTGATGATGATGGCCATGGAAGCGTGCTGGCACCACCGGAAGAGAAGGGGAGAGGGGGCCCCTTCATTTTCTTCTTCCTTGACCTCCTCGCTAGTTGGGAGAAGGGTTTCCCCTCTTGTCCATGGCCTCCATGGCGTGGGAGGGGCGAGAGCTTCTCTGAGATTGGATCTATCTCTCTGTTTCTCTCTGTTTCTGCGTTCCCTTCTGCTGCCCTTTCACTGTTTCGTATATATATGGAGATCCGTGACTCCGATTGGACTGAAACCTTTGCCATGATTCTTTACCAAAAATTAGCTATCTTGCAGCCGAAGAAGGGCATCAACCACCTTACGGGTGGCCCACGAGGGTCAGGTGCGCGCCCTAGGGGGTAGGGCGCGCCCCCTGCCTCGTGGCCACCTCGGGCACCGTCTCGCGTGGATTTTTCTTCTGGAATTCTCCAAATATTCCAAAAATATTCTCCGTCCATTTTTATCCCGTTTGGATTCCGTTTGATATGGATATTCTGCAAAACCAAAAACATGCAAATGTACAGGAACTGCACTTTGGGCAATCGGATCAATATGTTAGTCCCAAAAATAGTATAAAAAGTTGACAAAAGTATATGAAAGTTGCGTAATATTGGCATGGAACAATCAAAAATTATAGATACGACGGAGACGTATCAGATATCCCGGAGAAGTTTGGCATATCTGATGCTAGTCCATGTAAGACACCCATGCCAACCAAAATTGTACTCACTAAAGACACAAACGGTATTCCTTTCGACCCATCTAAATACCGCTCTATGATTGAGATGCCCATGATCAAGTTGATTAGCCGAGTTCATTGAGAGATTTTTAGGCTTAGGCACGAGACACCAAAACTTTAGAGAGATATAGACGCCAAGATATACATGAGAGATAATGAAGCCCTAAGGTGATTTGGTCACAGCAAGAGAAGAATGCAAGAGAGATAGCATCCATACCCCAGGAAGAAGGCTCGGGCCGCTCGGGGCCGCAGTTCTTGGTACACGCCATGAGGAACACCGGCGGTGAATCCCACAATACACCGGTCCCTCCCGAGAGATTCACACCACATCCCAAGGAATGGGTTGGATAGAACTGTAGATCGGGAGGAGGAGAATCCGTGGGCAGGAGATCGAGGCCGGAGGATGGAGGAGGATGTCGGGGCAGTGCTGGAGCACAGCCTGGCGATGTTTGAGAAGATGGGGAGAGCAACGAGGAGAGAATGGGGAAACTGCCCCCAAATCCTGAGCCCCTCCCCAGTTATGTGTGGCTGCGGGCGATGGGCCGGACATCCGGGGCCTGGCCCGCATATCCGGCGTCTGGAGGTCGAGAGCGTAAAGCTGGGTTAACGGGCCGGACATCCCGGGACAAGCCCGGATATCCGGCATGTGGAGGTGAGGGAGAAAAAAGGATCAGGGCCCGGATGTCCGGCTAGGGCCCGGAAATCCGGCCACTGGAGGTGCTTGATGGCAGACCAGCAGAAGAATTTTCCCTGGGGCCCAGATGCCCGGCTGAGGAGCCGGATGTCCGGCCGCTGGACAGAAAGACTAGGCAAGGGGGGAAATTGGGAAGGAGGCAAACACATATAATTTGATATAGACTCCGCCAAGGAGATTTTAGAGATTTATAGGGGTGAAAACCTGAGTAATCTAAGGTCATAATAAGATGTAATAACAACCCAACAATATTGAGTAAAGAAAGGTCCATGCAAGCAATTTACAAGCGGTGACCGAGGTCACCATGTTTGAGCATATGGAACATAGCACCTCAAAGATGACGACTTTGGGCACATAGTCACGACTCCATCATGTTAAAGCACCATAGTTCGAGAACCATGATAACTTTGAGAGTGTTTGTACTATTTATGCATTATATAGGGTGAGAATACTCATGAATTGAATGTCTCCCCCTAAATATATGCCTACATCAAGAGTAGACATTAAGTTCATACATGAATGGGTACTAGATTTCACATAATATTGTCAAGCTCCAAGATACCAAGTTCACGCCTAAGTTGACAAAACCTTGCTTCATCCAATGGCTTGGTGAAAATATCTGCAAGTTGCATATCTATGCCAACATGAGCAATGTCAATATCACCCTTCTCCACATGATCTCTCACGGTGATACCTAATATCATTGATTGGTGCGGTATGATCTTTGGGGTTTTCAGCAATATTGCTGGCACTTTCATTATCACATAGAAGAGGCACATGTCTATAGGTGATACCGTAATCCTTCATAGTTTGCCTCATCCATAGTAATTGGGTTGCACAACCGGGCGCTTGCAATGTATTCAGCTTCAAGGTGGAGAGGGCAACACAATTTTGTTTCTTCGAGGACCAACTTACCAAGGAGCGTCCAAGAAATTGACATGCACCGGAGGTGGACTTAAGATCCACTTTGTCTCCAGCACAATCCGCATCCGTGTACCCAATGAGATCAAACTTAGCATCCTTGGGGTACCATAGACCCAAATTTGGGGTGTGAACAAGGTATCTAAGAATATGCTTAACCACCTTATGATGACTCTCCCTAGGGGAAGCTTGAAATCTAGCACACATGCATACACTAAACATGATGTCTAGCCTAGATGCACAAAGATAAAGTAATGAACCAATCATAGAGCGGTATTTAGATGGGTCGAAAGGGATACCGTTTGTGTCTTTAGTGAGTACAATTTTGGTTGGCATGGGTGTCTTACATGGACTAGCATCAGACATGCCAAACTTCTCCGGGATATCTGATACGTCTCCGTCGTATCTATAATTTTTGATTGTTCCATGCCAATATTATGCAACTTTCATATACTTTTTGGCAACTTTTTAAATTATTTTTGGGACTAACATATTGATCCAGTGCCCACTGCCAGTCCCCATCTGTTGCATGTTTTTGGTTTCGCAGAATATCCATATCAAACGGAGTCCAAACGGGATAAAAACGGATGAAGCTTATTTTTGGAAAATATGGAAAATTTGGAAGGAAAATCAACGCGAACCAGTGCCCGAGGTGGTCACACGAGGCAGCGCGCCCCTTTGGGTGCGCCCCCTACCCTCGTGAGCCCACCGTCAGGCGGTTGATGCTCTTCTTTTGCCGCAAGAAAGCTAATATACGGGGAAAAATTACGGCGAAGGTTTCAGGCCAAACTGAGTTACGGATCTCCATATATACGCGAAACGGTGAAACAGAGCCAGAACAGAACGCAGAAACAGAGAGATAGATCCAATCTCGGATGGGCTCTCGCCCCTCCCAAGCCATGGGAGCCAAGGAACAGAGGGGAAACCCTTCTCTCATCTAGAGAGGAGGTCAAGGAAGAAGAAGAAGAACGGGGGCCTCTCTCCCCCTTGCTTCCGGTGGCGCCGGAGCGTTGCCGGGGGCCATCATCATCACCGCGATCTTCACCAACACCACCGTCATCTTCACCAAAATCTCCATCACCTTACCCCCCTCTATCTACAGAGGTCCACTCTCCCGCAACCCGCTGTACCCTCTACTTGAACATGGTGCTTTATGCTTCATATTATTTTCCAATGATGTGTTGCCATCCTATGATGTCTGAGTAGATTTTCGCTGACCTATCGGTGATTGATGAATTGCTATGATTGGTTTGAGTTGCATGTTTTATTATTGGTGCTGTCCTATTGTGCCCTCCGTTTCACGCAAGCGTGAGGGATTCCTGCTGTAGGGTTTGCAATATGTTTATGATTTGCTTATGGTGGGTGGCGTGAGTGACACAAGCACAGACCCGAGTAAGTAGGTTATTTGCGTATGGGATAAAGGGGACTTGATACTTTAATGCTATGGTTGTGTTTTACCTTTATGAATCTTTAGTATTTGCGGATGCTTGCTAGAGTTCCAATCATAAGTGCATATGATCCAAGTAGAGAAAGTATGCTAGCTTATGCCTCTCCCTCAATTAGAATTGCAATAGTGATTACCGGTCTAGTAACATAGTCAATTGCTTAGGGACAATTCCACAACTCTTACCACCACTTTTCCACACTCGCCATATTTACTTTAGTTGTGTCTTTACCTAAACAGCTCCTAGATTTTAGTTACGCGTTCTTTATTTTCTTGCTAACCTATCCAACAACACCTACAAAGTACTTCTAGTTTCATCCTTGTTCTAGGTAAAGCGAACGTCAAGCATCCGTAGAGTTGTATCGGTGGTGGATAGAACTTTAGGGAATATTTGTTCTACCTTTAGCTCCTCGTTGGGTTCGACACTCTTACTTATCGAAAACTGTTGTGATCCCCTATACTTGTGGGTTATCAAGACCTTTTTTTGGTACCGTTGTCGGGGAGTCATAGCGTGGGGTGAATATTCTCGTGTGTGCTTGTTTTCTTTATCACTAAGTAATTTTTATTTTTGCTGTTCTTGGTTGTTTTCTATCTTTAGTTATGGGTAGGAAACGCAAAATACCAAAAAAATTAGTTGTACCTACTGAACCAATGGTTGAAGAACCACTCAAAATCTATCACACTGCTGAAGCTTATTACTCGGATCATCTTCGATCCCTTTGTGCTCGTGCTGAAACCCCAACTAACTTAGTTGAGGGAAAATCTTTAGATGAGCATGCTTGTTATGTGCGACACCGTATATCTGAAAAATGGAAACTATTATGTTATCAAATTCAATGTTTGCAATGCTATGCTTGGACTTTATGTGAATTATACGATGTTACTTGTTGTTCTGAAAACCCTAAGAAACACCTTCCATATCAATGCTCGCTTAGTGATAATGGAATCGTATCTTCATATGCTAAGGGTGTTTATAATTACTATGATGTTCAACAAATTGTAGAATTTGTTGCTTTTAAGGGTGCTTATGAAATTGCTTCTTTGATTGAAAAGTATGATGCTACTTTCCACAAATCTGAAAATTTTGCCATACTTGAATATTGCTATGATAATTATGCTTCTAATGCCTATGTTAAACTATATATTGAGGCCTACCCCACTGTCCAAGAAGAGACTAATATTTTGCAGGAATCTATGGAAGAAGAAATTGAAGAAACGGTGAGCTCATTGGATGAAAAAGATGAGGAGGAGAGCGAAGAACAAAAGGAGGAAGAGCGGGTTGATCACCCGTGCCTACCTTTGAATGAGAGTAACTCTTCAACTCATACATTTGTTTAACTCCCCTTCGTGCTTATCGAAGGATGATTGCTATGATGACTATTATGATCCCATTAATTCTCTTGAAATATCCTTTTTTGATGATGCTTGTTATGCTTATGGCCAAGATGCCAATATGAGTTATGCTTATGGAGATGAACCTGCTATAGTTCCTTATGTTAAACATGAAATTGTTGCAATTGCACCCACTCATGATAGTCCTATTATCTTTTGAATTCTCCCGAATATACTATATCAGAGAAGTTTGCACTTATTAAGGATTATATTGATGGGTTGCCTTTTACCGTTGCACATGATGATTTTGATAGATATAATACGCATGTGCTTTCTGCTCCTACTTGCAACTATTATGAGAGAGGAACTATATTTCCACCTCTCTATGTTTCCAATACAAAAAAATTGCAAGAAACTGTTTATACTATGCATTGGTCTTTACTATGTGTGCATGAATTGTTCTTTTATGACATGCCGATGCATAGGAAGAGAGTTAGACTTCGTCATTACATGATATATGTTGCTTTGTGGTCACTACTAAATTACAAATCATTGCTAATTAAAATTGGCTTTGATATACCTTGGGATCCGGGTGGATTCATTACTTGAGCACTATATGCCTAGCTTAATGGCTTTAAAGAAAGCGCTGCCAAGGAGACAACCCGGAAGTTTTAGAGAGTCATTTATTTCTGTTGAGTTCTTTCATATAGTTTAAAAACAACAAAAATAAAGAGGAGAACCAAAAAAACTTTTTCAAAAAGGAAAGCGAAAGTGAGAAAGACAAGCATTGTTGAAGTGGGAGAGCTCCTTGAACTTTGTTCATGCTCACGGCAACTTTGTGAATCTTGATTACAGAAACTTTTCAGCAAAAATAATTATCCCCTTGTAAAATTCCATTGTATTATAAAAATAATGTGCCAAGGTTTGCCTTTAGGATGTTTACAATGCTTGTTGGTCTGTACGGTGCAGGACAGAAACTTTGGCTGTAGTGTGTGAATTTTAATTTTTTACTCGAATGTCAAATGGTTCTGATACTTTTTGTACTGTCTTGATATACAACTTGTTTATTTTTCCTAATTTTGGTAGAATTTTCAAGTATCATAAGTATGGTGAATGTTCAGATTGCTACAGACTGTTCTGTTTTTGACAGATTCTGTTTTTCATGCATAGTTTGCTTGTTTTGATGAATCTATCAATTTATATTAGTGGATTAAGCCATGGAAAAGTTATATTAAAGTAGACACAATGCAAAAAAAAATATGAATTGGTTTACAACAGTACTTAGAGTAGTGATTTGCTTTATTATACTAACGGATCTTACCGAGTTTTCTGTTGAAGTTTTGTGTGGATGAAGTGTTCGATGATCGAGAAGGTCTCGATGTGAGAAGAAGGAAGAGAGGCAAGAGCTCAAGCTTGGGGATGCCCGACGCACCCCAAGTAAATATTCAAGGATACTCGAGCGTCTAAGCTTGGGGATGCTGGGGAGGCATCCCCTCTTTCTTCAACAAATATCGGTATGTTTTGGGATTCGTTTCGTTCATGCGATATGTGCAAATCTTGGAGCGTCTTTTGAATTTAGGTTTTTATTTTTATTTTGTGCACCATGCTGGTATGAGATAGTCCTTGGTTTATTTATAGAATGCTCATTGCACTTCACTTAAATCTTTTGAGTATGGCTTTATAGAATGCTTCATGTGCTTCACTTATATCATTTGAAGTTTGGATTGCCTGTTTCTCTTTACATAGACAACCGCCATTTGTAGAATGCTCTTTTTCTTCACTTATATTTGTTAGAGCGTGGGCATATCTTTTGTAGAAATAATTAAACTGTCGTGCTTCACTTATATCTATTTAGAGAGATGACAGGAATTGGTCAATCACATGGTTAGTCATAAAATCCTACATAAACTTGTAGATCGCTGAATATGATATGTTTGATTCCTTGCAATAGTTTTACGATATAAAGATGGTGATATTAGAGTAATGCTAGTGGGTAGTTGTGGATTGTAGAAATAGTTGTGTTGGAGTTTGTGATTCCCGTAGCATGCACGTATGGTGAACCGTTATGTAAAGAAGTCGGAGCATGAGGTATTTATTGATTGTCTTCCTTATGAGTGGCGGTCGGGGATGAGCGATGGTCTTTTCCTACCAATCTATCCCCCTAGGAGCATGCGTAGTAGTACTTTGCTTCGAGGGCTAATAAACTTTTGCAATAAGTATGTGAGTTCTTTATGACTAATGTTGAGTCCATGGATTATACGCACTCTCACCCTTCCATCATTGCTAGCCTCTTCGGTACCGTGCATTTCCCTTTCTCACCTCGAGAGTTGGTGCAAACTTCGCCGGTGCATCCAAACCCCGTGATACAATACGCTCTATCACACATGAGCCTCATTATATCTTCCTCAAAACAGCCACCATACCTACCTATCATGGCATTTCCATAGCCTTTCCGAGATATATTGCCATGCAACTTTCATCATCATCATATACATGACTTGAGCATTTATTGTCATATTGCTTTGCATGATCGTAAGATAGCTAGCATGATGTTTTCATGGCTTGTCCGTTTTGATGTCATTGCTACGCTTAGATCATTGCACATCCCGTACATCACCGGAGGCATTAATATAGAGTAATATCTTTTTTCTATTTTAATATCGAGTTGTACTTAAATAGAAGTGTGATGATCATCATTAATAGAGCATTGTCCCAAAAAAAAGGAAAAGGAAAAAAAGGAAAGGCCAAAGAAGCCTAAATAAAAAATGGGGCCAAAGAAGCCCGCAAAATATATAAAAAGGGACAATGCTACTATCCTCTTTTTCCACGCTTGTGCTTCAAAGTAGCACCATGTTCTTCATATAGAGAGTCTTTTATGTTGTCACTTTCATATACTAGTGAGAATTTTTCATTATAGAACTTGGCTTGTATAATCCAACAGTGGGCTTCCTCAAAATACCCTAGGTCTTCGTGAGCAAGCAAGTTGGATGCACACCCACATAGTTTCTTTCGTTGAGCTTTCATACACTTACAGCTCTAGTGCATCCGTTGCATGGCAATCCCTACTCCTCGCATTGACATCAATTGATGGGCATCTCCATAGCCCGTCGATGTGAGACTTTCTCCTTTTTTGTCTTCTCCACATAACCCCCATCATCATATTCTATTCCACCTATAGTGCTATGTCCATGGCTCGCGCTCATGTATTGCGTGAGGGCTGAAAAAGCTGAAGCGCGTTACAAAGTATGAACCAATTGCTTGGCTTGTCATCGGGGTTGTGCATGATGTGAATATTTTGTGTGGTGAAGATGGAGCATAGCTGACTATATGATTTTGTAGGGATAACTCTCTTTGGCATTGTTATTTTGAAAAGACATGATTGCTTTATTAGTAGGCTTGAAGTATTATTGTTTTTATGTCAAATGATAGATTATTGCTTTGAATCACTCATGTCTTAATATTCATGCCATGATTAGACATATGGTCAAGATTATGCTAGGTAGCATTCCACATCAATTTTTTTATCATTTACCTACTCGAGGGCGAGCAGGAATTAAGCTTGGGGATGCTGATACGTCTCCGTCATATCTATAATTTTTGATTGTTCCATGCCAACATTATGCAACTTTCATATACTTTTTGGCAACTTTTTATATTATTTTTGGGACAAACATATTGATCCAGTGCCCAGTGCCAGTCCCTGTCTGTTGCATGTTTTTGGTTTCGCAGAATATCGATATCAAACGGAGTCCAAACGGGATAAAAATGGACGGAGCTTATTTTTGGAAAATATGGAAAAATTGGAAGGAAAATCAATGCGAACCAGTGCCCAAGGTGGTCACGAGGCAGGGGGCACTCCATCTACCCTCTGAGCCCACCGTAAGGCGTTTGATGCTCTTCTTTTTCCACAAGAAACTAATATTCGGAAAAAAATCACGGTGAAGGTTTCAGGCCAATCGGAGTTATGGATCTCCATATATACGCGAAACGGTGAAACAGAGCCGAGCGTAACGCGTAAAAGAGAGATAGATTCCAATCTCGGAGGGGCTCTCGCCCCTCCCAAGCCATGGGAGCCAAGGAACAGAGGGGAAACCCTTCTCCCATCTATGGAGGAGGTCAAGGAAGAAGAAGAAGAAGAAGGGGGCCTCTCTCCCACTTGCATCCGGTGGCGCCGGAGCGCTGCCGGGGGCCATCATCATCACCACGATCTTCACCAACACCACCGTCATCTTCACGAAGATCTCCATCACCTTTCCCCCTCTATCTACAGCGGTCCACTCTCCCGCAACCCGCTGTACCCTCTACTTGAACATGGTGCTTTATGCTTCATATTATTTTCCAATGATGTGTTGTCATCCTATGATGTCTGAGTAGATTTTCGTTGTCCTATCGGTGATTGATGAATTGCTATGATTGGTCTGAGTTGCATGTTTTATTATTGGTGTCGTCCTATTGTGCCCTCCGTGTCGCGCAAGCGTGATGGATTCCCGCTGTAGGGTTTGCAATATGTTTATGATTTGCTTATGGTGGGTGGCGTGATGTAGCACAGACTGACTAAGTAGGTTATTTGGCGTATGGGATAAAGGGGACTTGATACTTTAATGCTATGGTTGGGTTTTACCTTAATGAATCTTTAGTAGTTGCGGATGCTTGCTAGAGTTCCAATCATAAGTTCATATGATCCAAGTAGAGAAAGTATGTTAGATTATGCCTCTCCCTCAAATAGAATTGCAATAGTGATTACCGGTCTAGTAACATAGTCAATTGCTTAGGGACAATTCCACAACTCCTACCACCACTTTTCCACACTCGCCATATTTACTTTAGTTGTTTCTTTATCTAAACAGCTCCTAACTTTTATTTACAGGTTCTTTATTTTCTTGCTAACCTATCCAACAACACCTACAAAGTACTTCTAGTTTCATCCTTGTTCTAGGTAAAGCGAACGTCAAGCATGCGTAGAGTTGTATCGGTGGTCAATAGAACTTTAGAGAATATTTGTTCTACCTTTAGCTCCTCGTTTGGTTCGACACTCTTACTTATTGAAAACTGTTGCGATCCCCTATACTTGTGGGTTATCAATATCCTTGAGGTATTTTGCTTGAGACAAGAAAATTACTTATTAAAATTGTTGGATTTGAAATGAAATCCGAGGAAGAACTTCAAATCCGCATTGAGTGACATTTCAAAATTCTTGGTCATGGAAGCCGCAAACTTCTTGCACAAATGAATGTTAGGAGAACCAAAAATGATATCATCTACATAGATTTGGCATAAGATCAAATCACCCTTGTCCCTCTTAGTAAAAAGAGTGGGATCGATCACCCCTCTCACAAAGCCATCATCAAGTAAAAACTTCTTAAGATGATCATACCAAGCACGAGGTGCTTGTTTGAGGCTATACAAAGCCTTATGAAGTTTATACACATAGTCTTTGTGATCGGGATCAACGAACCCAGGTGGTTGTGATACATATACTTCTTCTTGTAGAGGACCGTTAAGGAAAGCACTCTTCACATGCATTTGATGTAGTGTAAATCCATTGAAGGCAGCATAAGCAAGTAAGATGCGAACGGATTCAAGGCCAGACAACGGGGGCAAAGATCTCACCAAAGTCCAAACCTTCAACTTGTGAGTACCCTTGTGCCACTAACCTTGCCTTGTTACGGATGATTACACCATTCTCATCTTGCTTGTTCTTGAAAATCCATTTTGTTCCAACGACGTTGTACTCAGTAGTTGGCCTCTTGACTAATGACCACACTTGGTTGCGTTCAAAATGTTCAACTCTTCTTGCATATCAACAAGCTAGTCGTTGTTCATCAATGCATCTTGTACCTTGAGAGGCTCAACACTAGACACAAACGAGAAGTGAGCACAAAAGTTTGTCAAATGTTTACGAGTGACTCTACCTTCCGATATGCCAGTGAGAATTTTGTCAATATCAACACGACCGGCCACTCGAGGCATGATGGAGGTAAGAGTTTCACGAGGTTCAACTTCATGTCCATCATTCACGTCCTCAACATATGGATCATTAATGTGTGGTGGAAGATCTTCTTCTTCATCTTGCATTTGTTGAGGTTCATCGTTAATGATTGCACTTTCTTGTTCTTGCCCTTGAGGATGATATTGTTCTTGATGATTATCATGAAAAGCAACTTGATCATCATCTTTTACTTGGTCCACGGGCATTGGTTGAGCAACAGGAGCTTGTGTTGGTATGGGTGTTGAAGTAGTTTGATGATACGTGAAGCTTCCGTCTTCTTCTTCATCACCATGAGGTTCTTGTTCCATTGTAAGAAGTGCACCAACACCCATGGTCATGATATCTTGAGAAGAATCTTCTTTACCTACATCACTTAGATCAACTTGCTCACCGTGGGAACCATTAAATTCATCAAACACCACGTAACAAGTTTCTACAACACATCCATTGGATTTGTTGTAGATTCTATATGCGTGAGAGTTTGATCCATAGCCAACAAATATGCCCTCAATGGTTTTGGATTGAATTTTTCCTAACCGTTCTCTTTCATTGAGGATGAAACATTTGCAGCCAAATACACGAAAGTGCTTGACATTCGGTTTGTTCCCAGTTAGGAGCTCATATGGAGTCTTTTCCAATATAGTGTGGAGGAAGAGCCGGTTTGATGCATGGCATGCGGTGTAGACAGCCTCGGCCCAAAAACTATGTGGCGACTTGTATTCATCCAACATGGACCTTGCCATCTCCACAAGTGTGCGATTCTTCCTTTCTGCTACACCATTTTGTTGGGCAGTGTATGGAGCTGAATATTGATGTTCAATCCCTTCATCACTAAGAAATTCTTCCAAGGTGTATTTCTTGAACTCAGAGCCATTATCACTTCTTATTGCCAAGATTTCTTTGTCAAACTTGCGTTGTGCTTGCTTGGAAAAATCAATGAAGGTGATCTTCGTCTCGTCCTTGGACTTGAGCAAGAAGACCCATGTATATCTTGAGTAATCATCAACAATGACAAGCCCATACGGTTTCCCACCAAGACTATCCCATGAAGGAGGCCCAAAAAGATCCACATGAAGGAGCTCCAAAGGCCTTGAAGTAGACACAATATTCCTGGGTGGGTGCTTTGATTGATGTTGCTTCCCGGCTATGCATGCACTACACACACGATCTTTCTCAAAAGAGACATTGGTTAGTAAAAGGATGTGATTACCCTTTAAGAGATCTTGAAGATTTCTCATGCCGACATGGGCTAGCAGGCGATGCCATAGCCACCCCTTGTCGGCCTTGGCCATTAGACAAGTTGTATGGGATGTGCTCTCTTTCGAGAAATCAATCGTGTAAAGGTTGCCATCCAACTCTCCAACAAAGGCCACTTCGAAAGTATGTCTCTTAAACACTGTCCCCTCTCGTTGCTATGCATCACCTAGATGGATCTTGCGTGTGCGTAGAATTTTTTTTGAAATTACGGTGTTCCCCAACAGTGGCATCCAAGCCAGGTCTATGCGTAGATGTTATATGCACGAGTAGAACAGAAAGAGTTGTGGGTGATGATAGTCATACTGCTTACCAGCATGTCATACTTTGATTCGGCGGTATTGTTGGATGAAGCGGCTCAGACCGACATTACGCGTACGCTTACGCGAGACTGGTTCTACCGACATGCTTCGCACACAGGTGGCTAGTGGGTGTCTGTTTCTCCAACTTTAGTTGAATCGAGTGTGACTACGCCCGGTCCTTGTTGAAGGTTAAAACAGCAAACTTGACAAAAAATCGTTGTGGATTTGATGCGTAGGTAAGAACGGTTCTTGCTAAGCCCGTAGCAGCCATGTAAAACTTGCAACAACAAAGTAGAAGACGTCTAACTTGTTTTTGCAGGGCATGTTGTGATGTGAAGACGTGATTATTTAAATTGTTGTAGGGATGATCATGTTTTGTAACACAGTTATCGGCAACTGGTAGGAGCCATATGGTTGTCGCTTTATTGTATGAAATGCAATTGCCATGTAATTGATTTACTATATCACTAAGTGGTAGCGATAGTCATAGTAGCAATAGTTGGCGAGACAACAACGATGCTTTGATGGAGATCAAGGTGTCAAGCCGGTGATGATGGTGATCATGACGGTGCTTTGGAGATGCAGATCAAAGGCACAAGATGATGATGGCCATATCATATCACTTATATTGATTGCATGTGATGTTTATCCTTTATGCATCTTATTTTGCTTAGTACGGCGGTAGCATTATAAGATGATCTCTCACTAAATTTCAGGGTATAAATGTTCTCCCTGAGTATGCACCGTTGCTACAGTTCGTCGTGCCGACACACCACGTGATGATCGGGTGTGATAAGCTCGTTCACATACAACGGGTGCAAGCCAGTTTTGCACACGCAGAATACTCGGGTTAAACTTGACGAGCCTAACATATGCAGATATGGCCTTGGAACACTGAGACCGAAAGGTCGAACGTGAATAATATAGTAGATATGATCAAAATAGTGATGTTCACCATTGAAAACTACTCCATCTCACGTGATGATCCGAGATGGTTTAGTTGATATGGATCACGTGATCACTTAGATGATTAGAGGGATATCTATCTAAGTGGGAGTTCTTAAGTAATATGATTAATTGAACTTTAATTTATCATGAACTTAGTACCTAATAATATTTTGCATGTCTATGTTGTTGTATATAAATGGCCTGTGTTGTTGTTCCGTTGAATTTTAATGTGTTCTTAGAGAAAGCTAAGTTGAAAGATGATGGTAGCAATTGCACGGACTGGGCCCGTAACTTGAGGATTATCCTCATTGCTGCATAGAAGAATTACGTCATGGAAGCACCGCTAGGTGACAAACCCGCTGCAGGAGCAACGCCAGATGTTATAAACGTCTGGCAGAGCAAAGCTGATGACTACTCGATAGTTCAGTGTGCCATGCTTTACGGCTTAGAACCGGGACTTCAACGATGTTTTGAACGTCATGGAGCATATGAGATGTTCCAGGAGTTGAAGTTAATATTTCAAGAAAATGCTCGGATTGAGAGATATGAAGTCTCCAATAAGTTCTACAGCTGCAAGATGGAGGAGAATAGTTCTGTCAGTGAACATATACCCGTAATGTCCGGGTACCACAACCACTTGACTCAACTGGAGTTAATCTTCCGATGATAGTATCATTGATGTAGTTCTTTAATATGCAAGGGATGGATAAGATGATTCCCGAGCTCTTCGCAATGCTAAAGGCTGCGGAGGTAGAAATCAAGAAGGAGCATCAAGTGTTGATGGTCAACAAGACCACCAAAGTGTCAAGAAAAGGGTAAAGGGAAGAAGGGAACTTCAAGAAGAATGGCAAGCAAGTTGCTGCTCAAGTGAAGTAGCCCAAGTCTAGACCTAAGCCTGAGACTAGTGCTTCTCTTGCCAAAGGGGCTGGTCACTGGAAGCGGAACTGCCCCAAGTATTTGGCGGAGAAGAAGGATGGCAAAGTGGAAGGTATATTTGATATACATGTTATTGATGCATACCTTAGTAATGCTCGCAGTAGCGCCTGGGTATTTGATATTGGTTCTGTTGCTAATATTTGCAACTCAAAACAGGGGCTACGGATTAAGCGAAGATTGGCTAAGGACGAGGTGACGATGCACGTGGGAAATGGTTCCAAAGTCGATGTGATCCCCGTCGGCACGCTACCTCTACATCTACCTTCGGGATTAGTTTTAGACCTGAATAATTGTTATTTGGTGCCAGCGTTAAGCATGAACATTATATCTGGATCTTGTTTGATGCAAGACGGTTATACATTTAAATCAGAGAATAATGGTTGTTCTATTTATATGAATAATATCTTTTATGGTCATGCACCCTTGATGAGTGGTCTATTTTACTAAATCTTGATAGTAGTGATACACATATTCATAGTATTGAAGCCAAAATATATAAGTTTAATAATGATAGTGCAACTTATTTGTGGCACTGCCGTTTAGGTCATATTGGTGTAAAGCGCACGAAGAAACTCCATGCTGATGGGTTTTTGGAATCACTTGATTATGAATCACTTGATACTTGCGAACCATGCCTCATGGGAAGATGACTAAGACTCCGTTCTCCGGAACAATGGAGCGAGCAACAGACTTGTTGGAAATAATACATACTGATGTATGCAGTCCGATGAGTGTTGATGCTCATGGCGGGTATTTGTTATTTTCTTACCTTCACAGATGATTTGAGCAGATATGGTTATATCTACTTGATGAAACATAAGTCTGAAACATTTGAAAAGTTCAAATTATTTCAGAGTGAAGTGGAAAATCATCATAACAAGAAAATAAAGTTTCTTTGATCTGATCATGGAGGAGAATATTTGAGTTATGAGTTTGGTCTTCATTTGAAACAATGCAGAATAGTTTCACAACCCACGCCACCCGGAACACCACAAAGCATAATGGTGTGTCCGAACGTCGTAATCATACTTTACTTCATATGGTGCGATCTATGATGTCTCTCACTGATTTATCGCTATCGCTTTTGGGGTTATGCTTTAGAGACGGCTGCATTCACGTTAAATAGGGCAGCATCTAAATCCGATGAGACGACACCTTATGAACTATGGTTTGGCAAGAAACCCAAGTTGTCGTTTCTTAAAGTTTGGGGCTGCGTTGCTTATGTGAAAAAGCTTCAACCTGATAAGCTCGAACCCAAATCGGAGAAATGTGTCTTCATAGGATACCCAAAGGAGACTGTTGGGCACACCTTCTATCATAGATCCAAAGGCAAGATATTCGTTGCTAAGAATGGATCCTTTCTAGATAAGGAGTTTCTCTTGAAAGAAGTGAGTGGGAGGAAATTAGAACTTGACGAGGTAATTGTACCTTATCCCTTATTGGAAAGTAGGTAGTTCATCACAGAAATCAGTTCCAGTGATACCTACACCAGTGAGGAAGCTAATGATGATGATCATGAAACTTCTGATCAAGTTACTACCGAACCTCGTAGGTCAACCAGAGCAAGCCCACATCAGAGTGGTATGGTAATCCTGTTCTGGAAGTCATTTTACTTGACCATGACAAACCAACGAACTATGAGGAAGCGATGATGAGCCCAGATTCCGCAAAATGGCTTGAAGCCATGAAATCTGAGATGGGATCCATGTATGAGAACAAAGTGTGGACTTTGGTTGACTTGCCCGATGATGGGCAAGCCATAGAGAATGAATTGATCTTCAAGAAGAAGACGGACACTGACGGTAATGTTATCATGCTGCAAAGCTCGACTTGTTGCAAAAGGTTTTGACAAGTTCAAGGAGTTGACTACGATGAGACCTTCTCACCGTAGCGATACTTAAGTCCGTCTGAATCATGTTAGCAATTGCCGCATTTTATGACTATGAAATTTGGCAAATGGATGTCAAAACTGCATTCTTTAATGGATATCTTAAAGAAGAGTTGTAAATGATGCATCCATAAGGTTTTGTTGATCCACAAGGTGCTAACAAAGTGTGCAACCTCCAGCGATCCATTTATGGACTGGTGCGAGCCTCTCGGAGTTGGAATATACGCTTCGATAGTGTGATCAAAGCATATGGTTTTATACAGACTTTTGGAGAAGCCTGCATTTACAAGAAAGTGAGTGAGAGCTCTATAGCATTTCTGATATTATACGTGGATGACATATTGTTGATAGGAAATGATACTAAAATTATGAATAGCATAAAAGGATACTTGAATAAGAATTTTTCAATGAAAGACCTCGGAGAAGCTGCTTATATATTGGGCATCAAGATCTATAGAGATAGATCAAGACGCTTAATTGGACTTTCACAAAGCACATACCTTGATAAAGTTTTGAACAAGTTCAAAATGGATCAGGCAAAGAAGGGGTTCTTGCCTGTGTTACAAGGTGTGAAGTTGAGTCAGACCCAATGCCCGACCTGCAGAAGATAGAGAGAAAATGAAGGTCATTACCTATGCTTCAGTCATAGGTTCTATGATGTATGCAATGTTGTGTACCGTAGCTGATGTGTGCCTTGCTATTAGTTTAGCGAGGGAGGTACAAAGTAATCCAGAGTGGATCAACTGGACAACGGTTAAGAACATCCTGAAATACCCGAAAAGGACTAAGGATATATTTATCATTTATGGAGGTGATGAGCTCGTCAGAACGGTTACGCCGATGCAAGCTTTGACAGTGATCCGGATGACTATAAGTCACAAACCGGATACCTATTTTTATTAAATGGTGGAGCTGCCGGGTTGGTGCAGTTCCAAGCAGAGCGTCATGGCGGGATCTACCTGTGGAGCGGCGTACATAGCTGCTTTAGAAGCAGAAAATGAAGGAGTTTGGATGAAGGAGTTCATATCTGATCTAGGTGTCATACCTGGTGCATCGGGTCCAATGAAAATCTTTTGTGACAATACTGGTGCAATTGCCTTGGCAAAGGAATCCAGATTTCAACAAAAGAACCAAGCACATCAAGAGACCCTTCAATTCCATCCGCGACCAAGTCAAGGAGGGAGACATAGAGATTTGCAAGATACATACGGATCTGAATGCTGCAGACACATTGACTAAGCCTCTCTCATGAGCAAAACATGATCAGCACCAGGACACCATGGGTGTTACAATCATTACAATGTAATCTAGATATTGACTCTAGTGCAAGTGGGAGACTGAAGGAAATATGCCCTAGAGGCATTAATAAAGTTGTTATTTATATTTCCTTATATCATGATAAATGTTTATTGTTCATGCTAGAATTGTATTAACCGGAGACTTAGTACATGTGTGAATACATAGACAAACAAAGTGTCACTAGTATGCCTCTACTTGACTAGCTCATTAATCAAAGATGGTTAAATTTCCTTGCCATGGACAAAGAGTTGTCATTTGATAAACGGGGTCACATCATTAGAGAATGATGTGATTGACTTGACCCATCCGTTAGCTTAGCACTATGATCGTTTAGTTTATTTCTATTCCTTTCTCCATAACTTATACATGTTCCTATGACTGTGAGATTATGAAACTCCCGAATACTGCAGGAACACTTAGTGTACTATCAAACGTCACAACATAACTGGGTGACTATAAAGATGCTCTACAGTGTCTCCGATGGTGTTTGTTGAGTTGGCATAGATCGAGATTAGGATTTCTCACACTAATTGTCGGAGAGGTATCATGGGCCCTCTAGGTAATGCACGTCACCATAAGCCTTGCAAGCAATGTGACTAATGAGTTAGTTACGGGATGATGCATTACGGAATGAGTAAAGAGACTTTCATTTAACAAGATTGAACTAGGTATTAAGATACCGACGATCGAATGTCGGGCAAGTAACATACCGATGACAAAGGGAACAACGTATGTTGTTATGCGGTTTGACCGATAAAGATCTTTGTAGAATATGTAGGAACCAATATGAGCATCCGTGTTCCGCTATTGGTTATTAACAGGAGATGAATCTTGGTCATGTCTACATAGTTCTCGAACATGTAGGGTCCGCACGCCTAACGTACGGTGATGATCGGTATTATGAGTTTATGTGTTTTGATGTGCCGAAGGTTGTTCGGTGTTCCGGATATGATCACAGACTTGACGAGGAATCTCGAAATGATTCAGACATAAAGATCTATATATTGGAAGGCTATGTTTGGACATCGGAATGGTTCCGGGTGAGTTCGGGCATTTACCGGAGTACCGGGGGGTTACCGGAACCCCTCGGGGAGTGTATGGGCTTTATTGGGCCTTAGTGGGAGAGAGGAGGAGGCGGCCAGGTGGAGGGCGCCCCCCAAGCCAATTCCGAATTGGGTGGGGGGGCCAGCCCCCCCTTTCCTTCCCTCTCTCACCCCCTTCCTTCCTCTCCTACTCCAACTAGGGAAGGGGGAATCCTACTCCCATCGGGAGTAGGACTGCACCCTTGGGAGCTCCATGAGAGGGCCGGCCCTCCCCCTCCTCCACTCCTTTATATATGGGGGAGGGGGCACCCCATAGACACACACGGTGATTGTTTTAGCCGTGTGGTGCCCCTCCACAGATTTCCACCTCAGTCATATCGTTAAAGTGCTTAGGCGAAGCCCTGCGCCGGTAGCTTCATCATCACCGTCATCATGCAGTCGTGCTAACGAAACTCTCCCTCGACCTCAGATGGATCTAGAGTTCGTGGGACGTCACCGAGCTGAACGTGTGCAGATCACGGAGGTGTCGTACCTTCGGTGCTAGGATCGGTCGGATCGTGAAGACATACGACTACATCAACTGTGTTATAATAACACTTCCACTTACGGCGTTGGCGGAGCTAGGATTGGAGCAAGCCCGGCCTAAAAAAATTTCACCACAAGGGAAACAATTAACATCCATGAGGCTATTATCTACCTCAAAATATACCCCAAACAAAATATGGCTCAATTGCACAAAAAATTTATAATTTAAACTCACAATGCTTAAGATACAACAAAATAGATAAAAATGACAAAAACTACAAAGAAAAGCACGTGATAAGAAAGAGTACCAAATCAATGGTTTGCTTCATCAGTCCCTCGCATAACCTCATCAACGGTGGAAGAAGAGCCAACCTTCAAGACATCAAAAGCAAAATTTCATTAGGGAGCACAGAAACATTGAGTGAAACAACTATCACCGATGCAAATCTAAATATTACCACTTCAACAAGGTAAAAGAACTTTGGGAGACCTAAATGATTAAAAGCGATATGCAATATCAACATCATCAATACTTGCAAATACATCTCACTCAAGATAGCAAATCATCACTCATCCTATTCCTTTCATATGAAATGATAGGTGTAGACACCCCATTGCGCATACACGGTGCTAAAAATCTCTTCATCTTCTTTTTCTACAATATAAAATGAATTTAGCAATTACATCAATTTGAGTTCAACAATACCCTAGATATATGACTGGATACATACACCCACACATATATTATTTCAATTAAATTTCACTTCAAAGCAGTTTATACACCGATAGAAGTAGAACATGGTACAAGTGGAATTATGGAAAGCATCAAGGGGAAACATGGAAAGCATAAAAACACACGGTGCGGTCGCCAACAGTGAAGCAGCAAGCGGATGGTGCGCCACATGGGTGAACGAGGCACAGGACAGGAGGGCGGCGGCCTAAGCCCGGGAGGGAGCAGGGGGAAGTTGGGGGGGCAGAGGCGACCACGGCGGACGGCGGCACGAGCGCTGGAGTTTGGAGATCTATGAGGGTACATAGACAACACTCTCCCCTCTCGTTTCTATGCATCACCTAGATGGATCTTGCGTGTGCGTAGGATTTTTTTTGAAATTACTGCGTTCGACACTTTTTATAACAATTGATTTCCAAGAAAATTCATTTTTTCTAAATTTAACACTCTGACATTAAATGTGGCATAATCGTTAATCAGTAATTGCATCATCGATCGAGATAACTTACTATTCACGAATTCTTGTACATGCATTCCTTGCTACATGGGCTTTTTATTTGAGACAAACTTCGTGTTTATGTACAGGATGCACACAAGATATAGGATCGCGGGCCCCTCCTGTGCTTGAGGATTACGTGGTCTCCCTCCCGCCTAAGCCCAGAGCCATCCCTACTTAAAACACTAGGCTATAAATCATTTTCATACCAACTCTTTTCCATAGCCCCAAACTCTAGCCGCCACACCAATCCTCGTGATCCCAGACTTCTTCTTCATCCCAGACGAACACTTGAAGTCTCTAACGCCTCCGCCTATATTAAGGATTCACCTCCATGGGATCTTCATCGCCTGTAGCTTCACCCTCGGTTACCGTCCTCACCATCCTCAAAGTTTTTTCCATCGGTGCCACCATAGCACCCCATGAGTTGGACCAACATGTGTCCAAGAAAGCGTCATGTCGTAGATGCTCCTAGTGGACCGGGACCATGCCTTAATGCATGGTAAAATTTCCACTTTTCATTCTAATTTGGATCTAGTGTTTTTTTCATATTTGTTATGTGGTTTATTTCCTTTCCAATGAGGCATCTTATGTTGTTTCTATTATACAATGGTTGCGCGAGTCGCCGGAAAACCTTCCTGAAGCATAGTCGGAACCACCGGATTCCATGTCCATTCTTTCAGCATAAGCTTAGGGAGCACCCATCCGTTCTTTGAGAGCATGAGCCTTCACAAGATCGCAACATCAAAAATATGATCTCTCCGCTCATTTCAGGGTAGATCCAACAAGGTGTAGGGTAGGACATGCACCACCCTAAGATCTAAGGCCAGCCAATATACCTCCCAAAAAAAGGAAAGAGACCAAAAGGCCCAGCCCAACTCACCTCAGCCCCACCCTAGCAATCTGGTCTGGTCTATCACCAGCTTTTTGACCATAATTATTTTCCAATACTAATATTTAGGCACGTGGTTACCGTCATGATAAAAATGCTCTCACGGGTACGTCCCACGAACTCCAGTCTAGTAGAATTAGTGTGCTTCATCTTTTCCGCCCCCACAATAAATGCGCCACAATTATTGCTCAATGATGATATTATTGCATTCAAGTCCTTTTGGTCCAATGACGGAGGTGGGGTGAAGTGGGGGAGAGACCTGACATTTACAGCTCAGAAGCCACTGCCGCTACTACAATGGCCCATGACGAGATGGCCGAGGCGGGGGTAGAACGGGAAGGAAGAGCCAGGGAGGGACGTGGTAACAACGGTGTTTCCCCCTTCTTTCTCCCACCGGAGCTACTCAAAACCCCATCGCCGCCGCTGCCCGCCACCCGCGATCGCGCTAAACCCTAGGCCTCCGTGGCTGTCAACGTCGCCGCGACCGGCCCTCATTCCCCTCTTGTCTTGTGCCCGCCCGCCTCCTCCTCCATTTCGTGCGCCATCGCTCGGGGCCTCCATCCCCTCCACCAGCCCGGCGCGCCTTCCGCTCATTCCGGGGAGGGGAATTGCTGGGGACTTGGGGTTCCGCACCTGCGCAGCGGTACTCGACCTCTGACTATTGGGGTTTTTTCTCCTCCGGACCGGTGTGTGCTTGCATGGCACTCGTTCACGATTTCGATTTTCTTCCTTCGGCGTCTTGCAGTTGACGTGGCCTTTCCAGTTTGGGATTTTGGTTCCCATTTTATGGATTTTGGTTGACGGGTTTTCCCCCCTATGTCTGACTGAATATTTGTTTTATGACCGACCAATGCCAGGTTCCTAAGCGACGAAATGGGGAACAACCGGCTGAGAGTGGTGCCTTCGACAAGTAGTGGAACATGGCGAAGGACAACGCAGAGGCCGTGACGGAAGCTCCCCGCTTGCAGCAGCATGGAGGTCCAGGCACGTCGGGTCCAGAGAGCACAGGTCGGAGCACATCTCTTGAAAAAAAAGGTCTCTATCCTCCCACTATCGCCAATTAATGCCAAGATGAGGAGTGAGGCGTGGAGGAGCGATGACGGCTCGGGCCATAGAGAAGGAAGGTAGAGGAGCTACGATCATGTGAGGGATGCGAGGGAGAAAGAGTAGTAAGTGGAAGATGGAACCCTAGCTTGTCCCCCGATTGGAAATGAGGCCAGGAATCCGGGGAAGCCATGTGGCATCGGGTATGTGAATTTCCAGTAATGCCCTCGGCGGGGCGTTGGATTCATAGGCGATAGCATGAGATTTTTAGCGCTGGAGGGCTGCACTGGAAAACATCCCAGCCATGGTCGCGAACAGGCGCGAATCGCAGACTCTCCTCCATAGTGTCGCACTAGACACCATCCCGTGATGGTGCCGTAGCGTAGGGTAATGTTGAAGTTTTATCATTGTAAAGTAGATCTTGTGTTTTTTGCATGTTTGTTAGGATGTATATTTCCTTTTCTATTATACTGTCATATGTTGTTTTTAGTATATAGTGGTTTCCATAATAGCGAGAAAACCTTCTTGTTTCATTTCATTCCAATCCATAGTAGTATAGAAATTATTAATTTTCAATTACATGCAGTAAGTTATTGACATGTATATGCTGGTGAAAGGATCAAGATGGACCTAGAGGGGGGGTGAATATGTACAATTAAATTTTTTAATTATTACTTAGCAATTTTAGGCAATAATGCGGAATATGAAAGTGAGCTTAACAATTGCAAGTATGATACTAAGAGCTAAGCAAGATAAACAAGAGGCACAAATATATGAGTAAGCAAGCACAATATGATAAACGTAAGTGCAAAGAGACAAGTAACCACAAGTAGAGATTTAGGGTTAGGAATAACCGCAACTCCGAGAGACGAGGATGTATGCCGATGTTCACTTCCATGGAGGGAAGCTACGTCACCGTTTAGAGAGGTGGATGTTACCACGAAGGCACACCAACTCCACAAAGGCTCACCCTATTCTCTCTTTGAGACAACACCACGAAGGCGTTTCTCAACCACTAGTGATAGACCTTGGGGTGGTCTCCAAACCCTCAGAAACTTTTCCGGGGGTAATCACAATGGTCGATTCCTCTCCGAAAGACTCCTACCTCCTAGGAGTCTCCAACCTCCATGAGTAACAAGAACGATGGGGAAAAGCTCAAGACTTGCTCAAATCCAAAATTCCTTTGGTGGAAAGAAGGGGAAGGAGTGGATCTATCACTTGATTGGACAACTTCTCTCAAATGCTCTCAAATCGCTTGGGGATCTAAGATTTGGGGTGGAGGAGTGAGAGAGAGAGTTAAATGTGTTCTAGGGTTTGTTCAAAGTGAATGGCCAACCCTCTCCCGTGGGGAAGAAGGGCTATATATAGTGTGAGCACAAATATGGCCGTTGTAGTGCAAGTGAACGGGCAGGCCGGACATCCGGGCTAGGAGCCGGACATCCGGCCTGACAAGCCACTCGAAGAACAAGGCAGGGACAGAGAAGAAACCCGGAGGGCCGGACATCCGGTCAAGCCCGAATATCCGCATGTTAGGAAACCCCGGACATCCGGCACATGGTTGGACATTCGCGGTTTTACCGAATTAAAACAGCTCTGGATAGCACAGCCCGGACATCCAGCAGGAAGCTCGGAAACTGGGTGCACTGGGAACCCTGACATCCGGCATGGAGGGCCGAACATCCGGCAAGCAGCACAGCACAAAAACACTCTTCGGATGGCTAGGCCCGGATATCCGGCGAGCAGGCCGGATATCCAGCGTGAGGCCCGGACATCTAGCAGCCCAAAGGCAGAAACATGAAGGTTTAGCATGTGCATATATGGCAAGGACAAGCCTTTAACTAACCCTATCGATACCCTCTTAATAGTGCGGGATCCTATACTCAAGAAAACAAAATATGTAATCAATTTTTATGCTTCATCCTTGTGCAGAATCACTTTGTATGCTCTTGATCCCCACACTTCGATGAACCGGGGGCTGACACCTGAGATTTATTTGACAACCATTGTTAGACCCCTACAGGTATATTGTCATCAACATCAAAACATGATGTAAGGGCATTATTGCTCTTTCAATCTCCCCTTTTTGTTTGTTGATGACAATCATACATGTAGTATCATAGATGCAATAAATAATCTTAGTATTGACAAACATGAGAGTAAAGGCACAAAATATGTTGATGTTTATATTTGCTTTTAGCTCCCCTCATTGTGAGCATGAGATGAATATGTTAGGACGCACAACACTAACTTCGTATGGTAGCATATGTAGCTCCAAGAGATATACATGTGAGAGACATGCACATATGAAACCACCATAACACATAGACTAAAAACATTTCATAGGCACAAGTTAATAACATAGTCTCACATTCATCAAGATAATAACATAGTCTCAAATGATCAAGATCAAGTTCCATAGGTAGCAACATAACAAGTTTGAAAAATAGTAGCTAACACAAATAGCTAACACATCATAGCATGACCATACTAAGGTACTACTTCTCCCCCTTTGACAGCAACAAATAAAAAGGGGCGAAGAACTAAACGGACTCAGTAACTCCTGGCGGATGTCATCATCATCAACAAAGAACTCGGGGTACTCGTCATGAGACGGGAAACCGAAGGTGGAAGTGGACGGAGCTGCGGTAATAGGATCATCATCACTCACAGGACTCCCACGGTTACGGAAGTACTTCTTTAGCTGATTCTTGGAGATGATGAGGCGCTTCTGAACATCATGATTCTGCTGACAGCTGAAAGTGATTGCCTTCATGATTGCAGACTAAGCCTTGCCTAAGAACGAGGCAAGGCGTCCACGAGGAGCAGACGAGGAAGATGGACCAGAGGAACCAGTGGGCTGAGTCCCACTAGCAGACCTCCTAGGCTGAGTAGGAGCAGCAGATCGAGCACTAGCCACCATACGCATATGAGTAGGAGGCTTCCAAATGTAGTGCACAGCAGTCTTAACCACCTCAATGGGAGCAGTATGATCAATCGTAGCCTGAATGAATGGAGCATGAGGGAACTGTGTGTCTGAATAAAACTACAAAGACGCATCTCATGCCAAATGAGATGGGTTGTGTCCAGAGGCTCAGTGGGTTTGTCATGCATACGAACCATCAAGTCAATACAATAGTTGTGAGCCCTTGAGCGATCTCCCTTCTTAGGATATAGGGTGCGAAGCACACACTGATAGAGGATGTAGTAAGGAGCACGGAAGATGGATACCTCATTGACTGGATATTCACGTTCCTCTTTAGTGAGCTGAGAGGTAGGCTTCACAAGAGGCAAGCAAGCATCAATCCCTTTGGGCTTATACTCTGGATCCATACTATGGATGCGATCTCCAACACCGGTGAGGCCCAAAATCTGAACAAACCTGTCATAGGTGATGCTCAGCGTAGTGTCATCGATCATCCATGTGAGCGTGTTGTCCGGACCAAAGAAACAGGTGGCATAGAACTAGAGAATGGCAGCTTCATTCAATCACACTTGAAGGTCATTGCAGGACCAAGAGTCATATCATCAATGATCTGGACCGGATTGTTAGGGAACATGGCAGGATGATCACGTAGGAATTTGAGATCCAAGTATGTGTGAGGAGCAAGTCCACGCCCATGGACGAAACTGGAATAGAGATCCTGCTGCATACGAGTACGGAAACGAGGATCCTCGGCATCAGCCACCATCTCAAATTGATTGACATCCCAATAGAACACAAGATATGGACCCGCCCCCATAGTTGTGAAGTCGTGGATGGGGCGACCCCCGCTGTCAGGAAGCTCCATGGAGATGCGATGACCATGGACAATAGGCATGGAAGCTCCACGGACCTGAGGCACCGGGGCCCTCCTAGTGCCAGGCCTGGACTGCCCAACGGAATGTCTTGGTGCAATGTCATCCTCTTCCTCCCCAACATAGTCCTCCTCATCCGGATTGGAGGTCAAGGACTTGTGGATGGTGCCCGCTTCTTCCTCTTGGTGGTGGTCTTCTTCTTATTAGGCCGAGCATGCTCATCGGAGTCGGTTGAGCCTTGCCGCGATCGACTGAAATGGATAATGATAGGTCCCGATGAGAAGGAGCCAACAAGTATGAAGGATAAAACAAATTAAACAATGGGATGAACTTCGATCATGACTGATAACCCACAAGTATAGGGGACCAGTTGTAGCCTCTTTCGATAAGTAAGAGTGTCGAACCCAACGAGGAGCTAAAGGTAGAACAAATATTCCCTCAAGTTCTATCGACCAGCGATAAAACTCTACGCACGCTTGACGTTCGCTTTACCTAGAACAAGTATAAAACTAGAAGTACTTTGTAGGTGTTTTTGG
The DNA here is from genome assembly GCA_021605145.1 of Aegilops bicornis. NCBI lineage: Eukaryota > Viridiplantae > Streptophyta > Magnoliopsida > Poales > Poaceae > Aegilops > Aegilops bicornis. The sequence goes on along the minus strand of CM038674.1, from coordinate 23,065,644 downwards.
ATAGGCTTGCAAGAAAATAAAGAGCGTAAATAAAAGCTAGGGTCTGTTTAGATGAAGACAAAACTAAATTAGTAAAAAGCTTTTTGTTACGAGAAAGTTAATTGTCCCTAGGCAATCGATAACTAGACCGGTAATCATTATTACAATTTTATTTGAGGGAGAGGCATAAGCTAACATACTTTCTCTACTTGGATCATATGCACTTATGATTGGAATTCTAGCAAGCATCTGCAACTACAAAAGATCATTAAGGTAAAACCCAACCATAGCATACTCGGGTCTATGCTTCTGTCACTCACGCCACCCACCATAAGCAAATCATGAACATATTACAAACCATACAACGGGAATCCCTCACGCTTGCGCGACACGGAGAGCACCATAGGACAGCACCAATAATAAAACATACAACTTAAACCAATCATGATCATCAAATAGCCATAGGACAAAACGGATCTACTCAAACATCATAAGATAGCCATACATCATTGGGAAATAATATGTAGTGTTGAGCACCATGTTTAAGTAGAGATTACAGCGGGTAAGAGAGAGGTTACACCGCTGCATAGAGGGGACAAGAGTTGGTGATGATGGCGGTGAAGTTGTTGGTGAAGATTGCGGTGATGATGATGGCCATGGCAGCGTGCTGGCGCCACCGGAAGAGAAGGGGAGAGGGGGCCCCTTCATTTTCTTCTTCCTTGACCTCCTCGCTAGTTGGGAGAAGGGTTTCCCCTCTGGTCCATGGCCTCGATGGCGTGGGAGGGGCGAGAGCTTCTCTGAGATTGGATCTATCTCTCTGTTTCTCTCTGTTTCTGCGTTCCCTTCTGCTGCCCTTTCACTGCTTTCAGAGTATATATGGAGATCCGTGACTCCGATTGGACTGAAACCTTTGCCATGATTCTTTACCAAAAATTAGCTATCTTGCAGCCGAAGAAGGGCATCAACCACCTTACGGGTGGCCCACGAGGGTCAGGGGCGCGCCCTAGGGGGTAGGGCGCGCCCCCTGCCTCGTGGCCACCTCGGGCACCGTCTCGCGTGGATTTTTCTTCTGGAATTCTCCAAATATTCCAAAAATATTCTCCGTCCATTTTTATCCCGTTTGGATTCCGTTTGATATGGATATTCTGCAAAACCAAAAACATGCAACAGACAGGAACTGGCACTGGGCACTGGATCAATATGTTAGTCCCAAAAATAGTATAAAAAGTTGCCAAAAGTATATGAAAGTTGCGTAATATTGGCATGGAACAATCAAAAATTATAGATACGACGGAGACGTATCAGATATCCCGGAGAAGTTTGGCATGTCTGATGCTAGTCCATGTAAGACACCCATGCCAACCAAAATTGTACTCACTAAAGACACAAACGGCATTCCTTTCGACCCATCTAAATACCGCTCTATGATTGAGATGCCCATGATCAAGTTGATTAGCTGAGTTCATAGAGAGATTTTTAGGCTTAGGCACGAGACACCAAAACTTTAGAGAGATATAGACGCCAAGATATACATGAGAGATAATGAAGCCCTAAGGTGATTTGGTCACAACAAGAGAAGAATGCAAGAGAGATAGCATCCATACCCCAGGAAGAAGGCTCGGGCCGCTCGGGCCGCAGTTCTTGGTACACGCCATGAGGAACACCGCGGTGAATCCCACAATACACCGGGTCCCTCCCGAGATTCACACCACATCCCAAGGAATGGGTTGGATAGAACCGTAGATCGGGAGGAGGAGAATCCGTGGGCAGGAGATCGAGGCCGGAGGATGGAGGAGGAGGTCGGGGCAGTGCTGGAGCACAGCCTGGCGATGTTTGAGAAGATGGGGAGAGCAACGAGGAGAGAATGGGGAAACTGCCCCCAAATCCTGAGCCCCTCCCCAGTTATGTGTGGCTGCGGGCGATGGGCCGGACATCCGGGGCCTGGCCCGCATATCCGGCGTGCGGAGGTCAGAGAGCAGAAAAGCCAGGGCCAACGGGCCGGACATCCGGGGACAAGCCCGGATATCCGGCGTGTGGAGGTGACGGAGAAAAAAGGATCAGGGCCCGGATGTCCGGCTAGGGCCCGGAAATCCGGCCACTGGAGGTGCTTGATGGCAGACCAGCAGAAGAATTTTCCCCGGGGCCCAGATGCCCGGCTGAGGAGCCGGATGTCCGTCACCGGACGTAAAGACTGGGCAAGGGGGAAAATTGGGAAGGAGGCAAACACATATAATTTGATACAGACTCTGCCAAGGAGATTTTAGAGATTTATAGGGGTGAAAACCTGAGTAATCTAAGGTCATAATAAGATGTAATAACAACCCAACAATATTGAGTAAAGAAAGGTCCATGCAAGCAATTTACAAGCGGTGACCGAGGTCACCATGTTTGAGCATATGGAACATAGCACCTCAAAGATGACGACTTTGGGCACATAGTCACGACTCCATCATGTTAAAGCACCATAGTTCGAGAACCATGATAACTTTGAGAGTGTTTGTACTATTTATGCATTATATAGGGTGAGAATACTCATGAATTGAATGTCTCCCCCTAGATATATGCCTACATCAAGAGTAGACATTAAGTTCATACATGAATGGGTACTAGATTTCACATAATATTGTCAAGCTCCAAGATACCAAGTTCACGCCTAAGTTGACAAAACCTTGCTTCATCCAATGGCTTGGTGAAAATATCTGCAAGTTGCATATCTATGCCAACATGAGCAATGTCAATATCACCCTTCTCCACATGATCTCTCACGAAGTGATACCTAATATCATTGATTGGTGCGGGTATGATCTTTGGGGTTTTCAGCAATATTGCTGGCACTTTCATTATCACATAGAAGAGGCACATGTCTATAGGTGATACCGTAATCCTTCATAGTTTGCCTCATCCATAGTAATTGGGTTGCACAACTGGCGCTTGCAATGTATTCAGCTTCGGCGGTGGAGAGGGCAACACAATTTTGTTTCTTCGAGGACCAACTTACCAAGGAGCGTCCAAGAAATTGACATGCACCGGAGGTGGACTTAAGATCCACTTTGTCTCCAGCACAATCCGCATCCGTGTACCCAATGAGATCAAACTTAGCATCCTTGGGGTACCATAGACCCAAATTTGGGGTGTGAACAAGGTATCTAAGAATATGCTTAACCACCTTATGATGACTTTCCCTAGGGGAAGCTTGAAATCTAGCACACATGCATACACTAAACATGATGTCTAGCCTAGATGCACAAAGATAAAGTAATGAACCAATCATAGAGCGGTATTTAGATGGGTCGAAAGGGATACCGCTTTGTGTCTTTAGTGAGTACAATTTTGGTTGGCATGGGTGTCTTACATGGACTAGCATCGACATGCCAAACTTCTCCGGGATATCTGATACGCCTCCGTCAGATCTATAATTTTTGATTGTTCCATGCCAATATTATGCAACTTTCATATACTTTTGGCAACTTTTTAAATTATTTTTGGGACTAACATATTGATCCAAAGGCCCACCGCCATTCCCCATCTGTTGCATGTTTTTGGTTTCACAGAATATCCATATCAAACGGAGTCCAAACGGGATAAAAACGGACGGAGCTTATTTTTGGAAAATATGGAAAATTTGGAAGAAAAATCAACGTGAATCAGTGCCCGAGGTGGTCACGAGGCGGGGGGCGCGCCTGCCCCCTTGGGTGCGCCCCCTACCCTCGTGAGCCCACCGTCAGGCGGTTGATGCTCTTCTTTTGCCGCAAGAAAGCTAATATACGGGGAAAAATTACGGCGAAGGTTTCAGGCCAATCGGAGTTACGGATCTCCATATATACGCGAAATGGTGAAACAGAGCTGCAATGTAACGCAGAAATGTAGAGATAGATCCAATCTCGGATGGGCTCTCGCCCCTCCCAAGCCATGGGAGCCAAGGAACAGAGGGGAAACCCTTCTCTCTATCACCTTACCCCCCTCTATCTACAGAGGTCCACTCTCCCGCAACCCGCTGTACCCTCTACTTGAACATGGTGCTTTATGCTTCATATTATTTTCCAATGATGTGTTGCCATCCTATGATGTCTGAGTAGATTTTCGCTGACCTATCGGTGATTGATGAATTGCTATGATTGGTTTGAGTTGCATGTTTTATTATTGGTGCTGTCCTATTGTGCCCTCAGTTTCGCGCAAGCGTGAGGGATTCCTGCTATAGGGTTTGCAATATGTTTATGATTTGCTTATGGTGGGTGGCGTGAGTGACACAAGCACAGACCCGAGTAAGTAGGTTATTTGCGTATGGGATAAAGGGGACTTGATATTTTGATGCTATGGTTGGGTTTTACCTTAATGAATCTTTAGTATTTGTGGATGCTTGCTAGAGTTCCAATCATAAGTGCATATGATCCAAGTAGAGAAAGTATGTTAGCTTATGCCTCTCCCTCAATTAGAATTGCAATAGTGATTACCGGTCTAGTAACATAGTCAATTGCTTAGGGACAATTCCACAACTCTTACCACCACTTTTCCACACTCGCCATATTTACTTTAGTTGTGTCTTTACCTAAACAGCTCCTAGATTTTAGTTACGCGTTCTTTATTTTCTAGCTAACCTATCCAACAACACCTACAAAGTACTTCTAGTTTCATCCTTGTTCTAGGTAAAGCGAACGTCAAGCATCCGTAGAGTTGTATCGGTGGTCGATAGAACTTTAGGGAATATTTGTTCTACCTTTAGCTCCTCGTTGGGTTCGACACTCTTACTTATCGAAAACTGTTGTGATCCCCTATACTTGTGGGTTATCAAGACCTTTTTTTGGTACCGTTGTCGGGGAGTCATAGCGTGGGGTGAATATTCTCGTGTGTGCTTGTTTTCTTTATCACTAAGTAATTTTTATTTGCTGTTCTTAGTTGTTTTCTATCTTTAGTTATGGGTAGGAAACGCAAAATACCAAAAAAATTAGTTGTACCTACTGAACCAATGGTTGAAGAACCACTCAAAATCTATCACATTGCTGAAGCTTATTACTCGGATCATCTTCGATCCCTTTGTGCTCGTGCTGAAACCCCAACTAACTTAGTTGAGGGAAAATCTTTAGATGAGCATGCTTGTTATGTGTATAATCAGTATATCTGAAAAATGGAAACTATTATGTTATCAAATTCAATGTTTGCAATGCTATGCTTGGACTTTATGTGAATTATACGATGTTACTTGTTGTTCTGAAAACCCTAAGAAACACCTTCCATATCAATGCTCGTTTAGTGATAATGGAATCGTATCTTCATATGCTAAGGGTGTTTATAATTACTATGATGTTCAACAAATTGTAGAATTTGTTGCTTTTAAGGGTGCTTATGAAATTGCTTCTTTGATTGAAAAGTATGATGCTACTTTCCACAAATCTGAAAATTTTTCCATACTTGAATATTGCTATGATAATTATGCTTCTAATGCCTGTGTTAAACTATATATTGAGGCCTACCCCACTGTCCAAGAAGAGACTAATATTTTGCAGGAATCTATGGAAGAAGAAATTGAAGAAACGGTGAGCTCATTGGATGAAAAAGATGAGGAGGAGAGCGAAGAACAAAAGGAGGAAGAGCGGGTTGATCACCCGTGCCTACCTTCGAATGAGAGTAACTCTTCAACTCATACATTGTTTAATTCCCCTTCGTGCTTATCGAAGGATGATTGCTATGATGACTACTATGATCCCATTAATTCTCTTGAAATATCCTTTTTTGATGATGCTTGTTATGCTTATGGCCAAGATGCCAATATGAGTTATGCTTATGGAGATGAACTTGCTATAGTTCCTTATGTTAAACATGAAATTGTTGCAATTGCACCCACGCATGATAGTCCTATTATCTTTTTGAATTCTCCCGAATATACTATATCAGAGAAGTTTGCACTTATTAAGGATTATATTGATGGGTTGCCTTTTACCGTTGCACATGATGATTTTGATAGATATAATATGCATGTGCTTTCTGCTCCTACTTGCAATTATTATGAGAGAGGAACTATATTTCCACCTCTCTATGTTTCCAATACAAAAAAATTGCAAGAAACTGTTTATACTATGCATTGGCCTTTACTATGTGTGCATGAATTGTTCTTTATGACATGCCGATGCATAGGAAGAGAGTTAGACTTCGTCATTACATGATATATGTTGCTTTGTGCTCACTACTAAATTACAAATCATTGCTAATTAAAATTGGCTTTGATATACCTTGGGATCCGGGTGGATTCATTACTTGAGCACTATATGCCTAGCTTAATGGCTTTAAAGAAAGCGCTGCCAAGGAGACAACCCGGAAGTTTTAGAGAGTCATTTATTTCTGTTGAGTGCTTTCATATAGTTTAAAAACAACAAAAATAAAGAGGAGAACCAAAAACTTTTTCAAAAAGGAAAGCGAAAGTGAGAAAGACAAGCATTGTTGAAGTGGGAGAGCTCCTTGAACTTTGTTCATGCTCACGGCAACTTTGTGAATCTTGATTACAGAAACTTTTCAGCAAAAATAATTATCCCCTTGTAAAATTCCATTGTATTATAAAAATAATGTGCCAAGGTTTGCCTTTAGGATGTTTACAATCCTTGTTGGTCTGTACGGTGCAGGACAGAAACTTTGGCTGTAGTGTGCGAATTTTAATTTTTTACTCGAATGTCAAATGGTTCTGATACTTTTTGTACTGTCTTGATATACAACTTGTTTATTTTTACTAATTTTGGTAGAATTTTCAAGTATCATAAGTATGGTGAATGTTCAGATTGCTACAGACTGTTCTGTTTTGACAGATTCTGTTTTTCATGCATAGTTTGCTTGTTTTGATGAATCTATCAATTTATATTAGTGGATTAAGCCATGGAAAAGTTATATTAAAGTAGACACAATGCAAAAAAATATGAATTGGTTTACAACAGTACTTAGAGTAGTGATTTGCTTTATTATACTAACGGATCTTACCGAAGTTTTCTCGTTGAAGTTTTGTGTGGATGAAGTGTTCGATGATCGAGAAGGTCTCGATGTGAGAAGAAGGAAGAGAGGCAAGAGCTCAAGCTTGGGGATGCCCGAGGCACCCCAAGTAAATATTCAAGGATACTCGAGCGTCTAAGCTTGGGGATGCTGGGGAGGCATCCCCTCTTTCTTCAACAAATATCGGTATGTTTTGGGATTCGTTTCGTTCATGCGATATGTGCAAATCTTGGAGCGTCTTTTGAATTTAGGTTTTTATTTTTATTTTGTGCACCATGCTGGTATGAGATAGTCCTTGGTTTATTTATAGAATGCTCATTGCACTTCACTTAAATCTTTTGAGTATGGCTTTATAGAATGCTTCATGTGCTTCACTTATATCATTTGAAGTTTGGATTGCCTGTTTCTCTTTACATAGACAACCGCCATTTGTAGAATGCTCTTTTTCTTCACTTATATTTGTTAGAGCGTGGGCATATCTTTTGTAGAAATAATTAAACTGTCGTGCTTCACTTATATCTATTTAGAGAGATGACAGGAATTGGTCAATCACATGGTTAGTCATAAAATCCTACATAAACTTGTAGATCGCTGAATATGATATGTTTGATTCCTTGCAATAGTTTTACGATATAAAGATGGTGATATTAGAGTAATGCTAGTGGGTAGTTGTGGATTGTAGAAATATTTGTGTTGGAGTTTGTGATTCCCGTAGCATGCACGTATGGTGAACCGTTATGTAACGAAGTCGGAGCATGAGGTATTTATTGATTGTCTTCCTTATGAGTGGCGGTCGGGGATGAGCGATGGTCTTTTCCTACCAATCTATCCCCCTAGGAGCATGCGTAGTAGTACTTTGCTTCGAGGGCTAATAAACTTTTGCAATAAGTATGTGAGTTCTTTATGACTAATGTTGAGTCCATGAATTATACGCACTCTCACCCTTCCATCATTGCTAGCCTCTTCGATTGCCGTGCATTTCCCTTTCTCACCTCGAGAGTTGGTGCAAACTTCACGGTGCATCCAAACCCCGTGATACGATACGCCTATCACACATGAGCCTCATTATATCTTCCTCAAAACAGCCACCATACCTACCTATCATGGCATTTCCATAGCCTTTCCGAGATATATTGCCATGCAACTTTCATCATCATCATATACATGACTTGAGCATTTATTATCATATTGCTTTGCATGATCGTAAGATAGCTAGCATGATGTTTTCATGGCTTGTCCGTTTTTCGATGTCATTGCTACGCTAGATCATTGCACATCCCGGTACACCGCCGGAGGCATTAATATAGAGTCATATCTTTGTTCTAGTATCGAGTTGTAATATTGAGTTGTAAGTAAATAGAAGTGTGATGATCATCATTAATAGAGCATTGTCCCAAAAAAACGAAAAGGAAAAAAAGGAAAGGCCAAAGAAGCCTAAATAAAAATGGGGCCAAAGAAGCCCGCAAAATATATAAAAAGGGACAATGCTACTATCCTCTTTTTCCACACTTGTGCTTCAAAGTAGCACCATGTTCTTCATATAGAGAGTCTTTTATGTTGTCACTTTCATATACTAGTGAGAATTTTTCATTATAGAACTTGGCTTGTATAATCCAACAGTGGGCTTCCTCAAAATACCCTAGGTCTTCGTGAGCAAGCAAGTTGGATGCACACCCACATAGTTTCTTTTGTTGAGCTTTCATACACTTACAGCTCTAGTGCATCCGTTGCATGGCAATCCCTACTCCTCGCATTGACATCAATTGATGGGCATCTCCATAGCCTGTCGATGTGAGACTTTCTCCTTTTTTGTCTTCTCCACATAACCCCCATCATCATATTCTATTCCACCTATAGTGCTATGTCCATGGCTCGCGCTCATGTATTGCGTGAGGGCTGAAAAAGCTGAAGCGCGTTACAAAGTATGAACCAATTGCTTGGCTTGTCATCGGGGTTGTGCATGATGTGAATATTTTGTGTGGTGAAGATGGAGCATAGCCAGACTATATGATTTTGTAGGGATAACTCTCTTTGGCATTGTTATTTTGAAAAGACATGATTGCTTTATTAGTAGGCTTGAAGTATTATTGTTTTATGTCAAATGATAGATTATTGCTTTGAATCACTCATGTCTTAATATTCATGCCATGATTAGACATATGGTCAAGATTATGCTAGGTAGCATTCCACATCAATTTTTTTATCATTTACCTACTCGAGGACGAGCAGGAATTAAGCTTGGGGATGCTGATACGTCTCCGTCATATCTATAATTTTTGATTGTTCCATGCCAACATTATGCAACTTTCATATACTTTTTGGCAACTTTTTATATTATTTTTCGGACAAACATATTGATCCGATTGCCCAAAGTGCCAGTCCCCTGCGGCATGTTTTTGGTTTCGCAGAATATCCATATCAAACGGAGTCCAAACGGGATAAAAATGGACGGAGCTTATTTTTGGAAAATATGGAAAAATTGGAAGGAAAATCAATGCGAACCAGTGCCCAAGGTGGTCACGAGGCAGGGGGCACTCCACCTACCCTCTGAGCCCACCGTAAGGCGTTTGATGCTCTTCTTTTTCCACAAGAAACTAATATTCGGAAAAAAAATCACGGCGAAGGTTTGAGGCCAATCGGAGTTATGGATCTCCATATATACGAAAAACGGTGAAACAGAGCCAGAACAGAACGCAGAAACAGAGAGATAGATCCAATCTCGGAGGGGCTCTCGCCCCTCCCAAGCCATGGGAGCCAAGGAACAGAGGGGAAACCCTTCTCCCATCTATGGAGGAGGTCAAGGAAGAAGAATAAGAAGAACGGGGCCTCTCTCCCACTTGCTTCCGGTGGCGCCGGAGCGCTGCCGGGGGCCATCATCATCACCACGATCTTCACCAACACCACCGTCATCTTCACGAAGATCTCCATCACCTTTCCCCCTCTATCTACAGCGGTCCACTCTCCCGCAACCCGCTGTACCCTCTACTTGAACATGGTGCTTTATGCTTCATATTATTTTCCAATGATGTGTTGCCATCCTATGATGTCTGAGTAGATTTTCGTTGTCCTATCGGTGATTGATGAATTGCTATGATTGGTCTGAGTTGCATGTTTTATTATTGGTGCCGTCCTATTGTGCCCTCCGTGTCGCGCAAGCGTGATGGATTCCCGCTGTAGGGTTTGCAATATGTTTATGATTTGCTTATGGTGGGTGGCGTGAGTGATGTAAGCACGACACTGACTAAGTAGGTTATTTGCGTATGGGATAAAGGGGACTTGATACTTTAATGCTATGGTTGGGTTTTACCTTAATGAATCTTTAGTAGTTGCAGATGCTTGCTAGAGTTCCAATCATAAGTTCATATGATCCAAGTAGAGAAAGTATGTTAGATTATGCCTCTCCCTCAAATAGAATTGCAATAGTGATTACCGGTCTAGTAACATAGTCAATTGCTTAGGGACAATTCCACAACTCCTACCACCACTTTTCCACACTCGCCATATTTACTTTAGTTGTTTCTTTATCTAAACAGCTCCTAACTTTTATTTACACGTTCTTTATTTTCTTGCTAACCTATCCAACAACACCTACAAAGTACTTCTAGTTTCATCCTTGTTCTAGGTAAAGCGAACGTCAGGCATGCGTAGAGTTGTATCGGTGGTCAATAGAAATTTAGAGAATATTTGTTGTACCTTTAGCTCCTCGTTGGGTTCGACACTCTTACTTATTGAAAACTGTTGCGATCCCCTATACTTGTGGGTTATCAATATCCGTGAGGTATTTTGCTTGAGACAAGCAAATTACTTATTAAAATTGTTGGATTTGAAATGAAATCCGAGGAAGAACTTCAAATCCGCATTGAGTGACATTTCAAAATTCTTGGTCATGGAAGCCGCAAACTTCTTGCACAAATGAATGTTAGGAGAACCAAAAATGATATCATCTACATAGATTTGGCATAAGATCAAATCACCCTTGTCCCTCTTAGTAAAAAAGAGTGGGATCGATCACCCCTCTCACAAAGCCATCATCAAGTAAAAACTTCTTAAGATGATCATACCAAGCACGAGGTGCTTGTTTGAGGCTATACAAAGCCTTATGAAGTTTATACACATAGTCTTTGTGATCAGGATCAACGAACCCAGGTGGTTGTGATACATATACTTCTTCTTGTAGAGGACCGTTAAGGAAAGCACTCTTCACATGCATTTGATGTAGTGTAAATCCATTGAAGGCAGCATAAGCAAGTAAGATGCGAACGGATTCAAGACGGGCAACGGGGGCAAAGATCTCACCAAAGTCCAAACCTTCAACTTGTGAGAACCCTTGTGCCACTAACCTTGCCTTGTTACGGATGATTACAACATTCTCATCTTGCTTGTTCTTGAAAATCCATTTTGTTCCAACGACGTTGTACTCAGTAGTTGGCCTCTTGACTAATGACCACACTTGGTTGCGTTCAAAAATGTTCAACTCTTCTTGCATAGCAACAAGCTAGTCGTTGTTCATCAATGCATCTTGTACCTTGAGAGGCTCAACACTAGACACAAACGAGAAGTGAGCACAAAAGTTTGTCAAATGTTTACGAGTGACTCTACCTTCCGATATACCAGTGAGAATTTTGTCAATATCAACACGACCAGCCACTCGAGGCATGATGGAGGTAAGAGTTTCACGAGGTTCAACTTCATGTCCATCATTCACGTCCTCAACATATGGATCATTAATGTGTGGTGGAAGATCTTCTTCTTCATCTTGCATTTGTTGAGGTTCATCGTTAATGATTGCACTTTCTTGTTCTTGCCCTTGAGGATGATCTTGTTCTTGATGATTATCATGAAAAGCAACTTGATCATCATCTTTTACTTGGTCCACGGGCATTGGTTGAGCAACAGGAGCTTGTGTTGGTATGGGTGTTGAAGTAGTTTGATGATACGTGAAGCTTCCATCTTCTTCTTCATCACCATGAGGTTCTTGTTCCATTGTAAGAAGTGCACCAACACCCATGGTCATGATATCTTGAGAAGAATCTTCTTTACCTACATCACTTAGATCAACTTGCTCACCGTGGGAACCATTAAATTCATCAAACACCACGTAACAAGTTTCTACAACAAATCCATTGGATTTGTTGTAGATTCTATATGCGTGAGAGTTTGATCCATAGCCAACAAATATGACCTCAATGGTTTTGGATTGAATTTTTCCTAACCGTTCTCTTTCATTGAGGATGAAACATTTGCAGCCAAATACACGAAAGTACTTGACATTCGGTTTGTTCCCAGTTAGGAGCTCATATGGAGTCTTTTCCAATATAGTGTGGAGGAAGAGCCGGTTTGATGCATGGCATGCGGTGTTGACAGCCTCGGCCCAAAAACTATGTGGCGACTTGTATTCATCCAACATGGACCTTGCCATCTCCACAAGTGTGCGATTCTTCCTTTCTGCTACACCATTTTGTTGGGCAGTGTATGGAGCTGAATATTGATGTTCAATCCCTTCATCACTAAGAAATTCTTCCAAGGTGTATTTCTTGAACTCAGAGCCATTATCACTTCTTATTGCCAAGATTTCTTTGTCAAACTTGCGTTGTGCTTGCTTGGAAAAATCAATGAAGGTGATCTTCGTCTCGTCCTTGGACTTGAGCAAGAAGACCCATGTATATCTTGAGTAATCATCAACAATGACAAGCCCATACGGTTTCCCACCAAGACTATCCCATGAAGGAGGCCAAAAAAGATCCACATGAAGGAGCTCCAAAGGCCTTGAAGTAGACACAATATTCCTGGGTGGGTGCTTTGATTGATGTTGCTTCCCGGCTATGCATGCACTACACACACGATCTTTCTCAAAAGAGACATTGGTTAGTAAAAGGATGTGATTACCCTTTACGAGATCTTGAAGATTTCTCATGCCGACATGGGCTAGCAGGCGATGCCATAGCCACCCCTTGTCGGCCTTGGCCATTTGACAAGTTGTATGGAATGTGCTCTCTTTCGAGAAATCAATCGTGTAAAGGTTGCCATCCAACTCTCCAACAAAGGCCACTTCAAAAGTATGTCTCTTAAAGACTTTCACATCCGTTAGTCCAAAGAGTGTATCATAACCAACAGAAGCCAATTGGCGAACAGAGAGCAAATGATATTTAAGGGATTGGACAAGCATGACATTTGCAAGAGACATGTCATTTGTGATAGCCACCTTGCCCAACACGAATGCCTGTCCTTTTGATCCTCTACCAAACATAATGCTCATAAATGGTTGAATAGCTTCCATTAAATCATAGAGCAATTTGCTATCTCCGGTCATATGATTGGTACATCCACTGTCAATCACCCATTTTACTCCACCGGAGAAGGCAACCTACACACAATTATGACTTGGTTAGAGGCACCCATTTTGCAATGGGACCTCTCAAGTTAGCCACAAGGGTCTTAGGGACCCAAATAGCATAAAACCGAAATGCATTTCGAGGACCAACAAACTTTGCATAAACCTCTCCATCCTTAGTCTTACGAAGTACATATGATGGAGGCATGAACTCTTTTGGCTAGTTCAGAGTGGGAATGCCCCTTGTGGACTTCCCACTAACAACCTTACCTTTCTCCTTGTGCCCTTCTTGTCAAAAGTTTCTTTTAGAGGGGTGGTGCACTTTTGAGAGGACGTCTTCTTCTTGCTTGTGCTTGGGTCAAACCCGAGTCCCTCTTTGGCAAACACCTCATTGTGTTGGCTCGATACCTCATTAAGGTTCTTTTGCCCTTAAGCACATGTCATGAGCCCTTTCTCGATTTGAGCCTTGAGAAAGCGATTCTCCTCAAGAATAGATGCTAGATCACTACTAGAGTTAGTAGTACAAGCATCAACATTGATAATAGGAGAAGAGTAAACCTTGGCTAGAGTTTCAAGATAAGCTTGAGTGTCTCAAACTCTTTGTAAGAAGGGTGAGCTCTTCTTCCTTAGTCTTGAGGGACACGGATAGGGGCTCACAATCCTTAGAGAGAGAAGCATTAGACTTCACAAGCTTACTTTTATCATTCATCAACTCTTCGCAAGAGTCAATAGCCTTTTTCTAGGAGGCAAGATCTTTAGTATGAACATCAATGTTTGCACCAATTTTCAAGCATAGTTCATCATTTCGTGCTTCCTCGTATTGGACTTTCCGCTCAAGGTTTTCATATTTTTCCTTTTCCTAGGTGATGAGGGTTTCGAGTTCCTTAATGGTGATGGTGTGCTTACTCACCATCTCCATAAGCATACAAAACATAGTGAGATTCTTTCCTTTGAGGGAGCACATGAACTTATTTAGTTTAGAAAGCATAGGATCATCTATGTCATCATCCTCAGAACTATCCTCCGCATCAAGATACTCATCACTAGAAGTAGGAGGAGTGGAAAGAGGAGGGTTTGATCATGGGGTTACCTTGACCTTGTCAGGAGAGCTTTGTTCATCTCCATCTTCTACCACGGCCTTTGCCATAAGGCACTTGTGAGCGTTGCCCTTGTAGTCCTTCATGTAGTTGTAGGTGATAACACCACCAATCTTGTTGACTAGCCTCAACGTGTTTTGAGAATCTTGAGCAACACTGGCAACACCACTAACATCATCCGGATCAGATTCTTCTTGAGCAATCATTGCTTTCCCATCTCTCTTCCTGAGCTTGGAGTTCAAGGGATTTGGCAACTTCTCCTTGGGAAAGGTCTTGGGAAACCTTGGTTTATCTTCTCTCTTCTCATAAGGGCACTCGTTGGACAAGTGGTTGGTTTCTTCACAATTGTAGCATTTTCTCACTTTCTTCTTCTGGAATCTTCCTTTGAATTTTCCCGCGTTAAACTTCTTGACAAAGAGAGCCATGTCTTCATATGAAGGGCCCTCATCAGATTTAATCTCATCACCTTCTTCATCATCATCATATCATCATCATCTTCTTCTTCACTTTGCTCGTCTTCACATACATGCTTGGCCTTCAATGCAAGATTGATCTTTGATGTTGGGGTACCATGCATGGCAAGATGTTTTGTAACATTTGCCTTTGACTCTTCAAATAGCTGGAAAGTGGATATGATGTCATCCGGTGTCATTTCCTTGAAGGCATGGTGTTGTCTTATGTCCCACACCATTTGGTGATGATATGGAGCAAGAGCATGAAGCAACTTGTCCACTAGAAATCTCTTAGTCATGTTGAATCCATCTTGTGTCTTGTCACACTCACACGACTCAATGTCAGCAGTGAGAGTCATGAGACGCTCAAGCAATTGATTGGGAGATTCACCTTTCTCCATACAATTTTTTTGCAATTGCCCCTTGGCAATTTCATATTGAGCAAGCCGGAGGGTGGAGGTACCGGTCTTGGTTCTTACAATACTTTCCCATAGTTCCTTGGCACTCGTGATGTGTATGAATGGTCTCCTTTGCTTTTTAACCATACCTCTTCTTATACACATGGTTGCGGTATCATTGAGATTATTGTCATAAATTTCTCTTGGTGTAGGATTCCCTGGATCAACCACGTGGTAACCATACTCCAAGATCTCCAGTATCTCATCGTTTCCATGTCAAAGACGATCCTTCATAGCAACTCTCCACAAGGCAACATCTGAAGTAGCATAAAGTAAAGGAGGTTTTCCTTGAGGGTTATACTTAGGTTTGTCTATTTGAGGTCGTGCATAAAGCCAAGGAACACTGGAGTGTTTGTTGCTAGGAGGTTGTTGGCCAAGTGAAGGAGTAGGCACAGCTGGCCTCGAGGCCGCATCACCAGAAAGTGGTGCGAGCATCGTGGCTAGTGTGGCTAACCTCATTTGGACCAAGGCCTCAAGAGAGGCATCATGCTCCTCCTTTTGCTTAGCACGAGCTTGTTCCAGATCCACAGAAGTGAAGAACTTGGCTTCCGTGGAAGCCGCGCCCGTATTCTTCGGATCTACAACAAGGGGAGTCCCATCAGGGTTCATCTTGCTCTAGGACAGTTAAGCCACAAGAATAGAGCAAGAGGCTCTGATACCAATTGAAAGGATCGAGATGGACCTAGAGGGGGGTGCATAGGTACAATTACAAATTTTAATTATTACTTAGCAATTTTAGGAAATAATGCGGAATATGAAAGTGAGCCTAACAATTGCAAGTATGATACTAAGAGCTAAGCAAGATAAACAAGAGGCACAAATATATGAGCAAGCAAGAACAATATGATAAACGTAAGTGCAAAGAGACAAGTAACCACAAGTAGAGAGTTAGGGTTAGGAATAACCGCAACTCCGAGAGACAAGGATGTATGCCAATGTTCACTTCCTTGGAGGGAAGCTACTTCACCGTTTAGAGAGGTGGATGTTACCACGAAGGCACACCAACACCACAAAGGCTCACCCTATTCTCTCTTTGAGACAACACCATGAAGGCTTTTCTCAACAACTAGTGGTAAACCTTGGGGTGGTCTCCAAACCCTCAGAAACTTTTCCGGGGGTAATCACAATGGTCGATTCCTCTCCGAAAGACTCCTACCGCATAGGAGTCTCCAACCTCCAACAGTAACAAGAACGATGGGGAAAATCTCAAGACTTGCTCAAATCACAAATTCCTTTGGTGGAAAGAAGGGGAAGGAGTGGATCTATCACTTGATCGGACAACTTCTCTCAAATGCTCTCAAATCCCTTGGGGATCTAAGATTTGGGGTGGAGGAGTGAGAGAGAGAGAGTGAAATGTGTTCTAGGGTTTGTTCAAAGTGAATGGTCAACCCTCTCCCGTGGGGAAGAAGGGCTATATATAGTGTGAGCACAAATATGGCCGTTGTAGTGCAAGTGAACGGGCAGGCCAGACATCCGGGCTAGGAGCTGGACATCTGGCCTGACAAGCCACTCGAAGAAGAAGGCAGGGACAGAGCACAAACCAGAGGGGCCGGACATCCGGGGTCTAGCCCGGATATCCGGCATGTCAGGAAACCCCGGACATCTGGCACATGGTCGGACATCCGGCAGTTTTACTGAATCAAAACAGCCTCTGGATAGCACAGCCCGGACATCCGGCAGGGAAGTCTGGAAATCCGGGGTGCACTGGGAACCCTGACATTCGGCGTAGAGGGCCGGACATCCGACAAGAAGCACATCACAAAAACGCTCTCCGGATGGCTAGGCCCGGATATCCGGCAAGCAGGCCAGATATCCAGCGTGAGGCCCGGACATCCGGCAGCCCAAAGGAAGAAACATGAAGGTTTGGCATGTGCATATATGGCAAGGACAAGCCTTTAACTAACCCTATCGATCCCCTCTTAATAGTGCGGGATGCTATACTCAAGAAAACAAAATATGTAATCAATTTTTATGCTTCATCCTTGTGTAGAATCACTTTGTATGCTCTTGATCCACACACTTCGATGAACCGGGGGCTAACACCTGAGATTTTCTTGACAACCATTGTTAGACCCCTACATCTATATTGTCATCAACATCAAAACGTGATGTAAGGGCATGATTGCTCTTTCAATCTCCCCTTTTTGTTTGTTGTTGACAATCATACACATAGTATCATAGATGCAATAAATAATCATAGTATTGACAAACATGAGAGTAAAAGCACAAATATGTTGATGTTTTTATTTGCTTGTAGCTCCCCCTCATTGTGAGCATGAGATGAATATGTTAGGACACACAACACTAACTTCGTATGGTAGCATATGTAGCTCCAAGAGATATACATGTGAGAGACATGCACATATGAAACCACCATAACACAAAGACTAAAAACGTTTCATAGCCACAAGATAATAACATAGTCTCACATGATCAAGATAATAACATAGTCTCACATGATCAAGATCAAGTGCCATAGGTAGCAACATAACAAGTTTGAATAATAGTAGCTAACACAAATAGCCAACACATCATAGCATGACCATACTAAGATACTACTTCTCCACCTTTGACAGCAACAACTAAAAAGGGGCGAAGAACTAAACAGACTCGGCCACTCCTGGCGGATGTCATCATCATCAACAAAGAACTCGGGGTACTCGTCATGAGACGGGAAACCGAAGGTGGAAGTAGACGGAGCCGCGGGAATAGGATCATCATCACTCACGGGACTCGCACGGTTACGGAAGCACTTATTGAGCTAATTCTTGGAGATGATGAGGCGCTTCTGAACATCATGATTCTGCTGACAGCTGAAAGTGATTGCCTTCATGATAGCAGACTAAGCCTGGCCTAAGAACGAGGCAAGGCGTCCACGAGGAGCAGACGAGGAAGATGGAACAGAGGAACCAGTGGGCTGAGTCCCACTAGCAGACCTCCTAGGCTGAGTAGGAGCGGCAGTCTGAGCACTGATGTCTACTACACAACCTTCTTCTTGTAGACGTTGTTGGGCCTACAAGTGCACAGGTTTGTAGGACAGTAGCAAATTTCCCTCAAGTGGATGACCTAAGGTTTACCAATCCGCGATAGGCGTAGGAGGAAGATGGTCTCTCTCTAGCAACCCTGCAAGCAAATAATAAAGAGTCTCTTGTGTCCCCAACACACCCAATACAATGGTAAATTGTATAGGTGCACTAGTTCGGCGAAGAGCTGGTGATACAAGTGCAAAATAGATAGTAGATATGGGTTTTTGTAATCTGAAATATAAAAACAGCAAGGTAACGAATGATAAAAGTGAGCGTAAATGGTATTGCAATGATAGGAAACAAGGCCTAGGGTTCATACTTTCACTAGTGCAAGTTCTCTCAACAATAATAACATAGATAGATCATATAACAAGCCCCCAACATGCAACAAAGAGTCACTCCGAAGACACTAATAGCGGAGAACAAACGTAGAGATTATGGTCGGGTACGAAACCACCACAAAGCTATTCTTTCGGATCGATCTATAAAATAGTTCGTACTAGAATAACACCTTAAGATACAAATCAACCAAAACCCTAATGTCACCTAGATACTCCATTGTCACCTCAAGTATCCGTGGGCATGATTATACGATATGCATCACACAATCTCAGATTCATCCAACCAACATAAAAGTACTTCTAAGAGTGCCCCAAAGTTTCTATCGGAGAATCAAGAACGTGTGCCAACCCCTATGCATAGGTTCCCAATGTCATGAAACCCGCAAGTTGATCACCAAGACATACATCAAGTGTTCTCATAAAAGACTCAATCCGATAAGATATCTTCAAAGGGGAAACTCAATTCATCACAAGAGAGTAGAGGGGGAGAAACATCATAAGATCCAACTACAATAGTAAAGCTCGGGATACATCAAGATCGTGCCATAGAGGAACACGAGAGAGAACACGAGAGAGAGAGAGAGATCAAACACATAGCTACTGGTACATACCCTCAGCCCTGAGGGTGAACTACTGCCTCCTCGTCATGGAGAGCGCCGGTATGATGAAGATGGCCACCGGAGATGGATCCCCCCCTCCGGCAGGGTACCGGAAAGGGGTGCCGATTGGTTTTTGGTGGTTCTGGAGGCTTGCGGCGGCGGAACTCCCGATCTATCTACTGTTCTGGAATTTTTAGGGTACGACGGTATATATGGGTGAAAGGAGAACGTTGGTGGAGCTACGGGGGCCCCACGAGGCAGGGGGTGCGACCAGGGGGGAGGGCGCGCCTCCCACCCTCATGAGCACCTCCCGTATCTTCTGACGCGGGGTCCAAGTCCATCAGGTGGGTTTCCTTCCAAAAATAACTTCTCCAGTTGATTGTGTTCCGTTTGACTCCGTCGATATTCCTTTTCCTCAAACACCGGAAATAGGCATAAAACAGTAAATCTGGGCTGGGCCTCCGGTTAATAGGTTAGTCCCAAAAGTAATATAAAAGTGGATAATAAAGCCCAATATTTCCTAAAACAGTAGATAAAGTAGCATGGAGCAATCGAAAATTATAGATACGTTGCAGACGTATCAAGCACTAGCCACCACACACATATGAGGAGGAGGCTTCCAAATGGAGTGCACAGCAGTCTTAACCACCTCAAAGGGAGCAGTATGATCAATCAGAGCCTGAATGAATGGAGCATGAGGGAACTGGTGCGTCTGAATAAAACTGCAAAGACGCATCTCATGCCAAATGAGATGGGTTGTGTCCAGAGGCTCAGTGGGTTTGTCATGCATACGAACCATCAAGTCAATACAATAGTTGTGAGCCCTTGAGCGATCTCCCTTCTTAGGATAGAGGGTGCGAAGCACACATGAATAGAGGATGTAGTAAGGAGCACGGAAGATGGATACCTCATTGACTGGATATTCACGTTCCTCTTTAGTGAGCTGAGAGGTAGGCTTCACAAGAGGCAAGCAAGCATCAATCCCTTTGGGCTTATACTCTGGATCCATACTATGGATGTGACCTCCAACACCGGAGAGGCCCAAAATCTGAACAAACCTATCATAGGTGATGCTCAGCGTAGTGTCATCGATCATCCATGTGAGAGTGTTGTCCGGACCAAAGAAACAGGTGGCATAGAACTAGAGAATGGAAGCTTCATTCAATCACACCTAAAGATCATTACAGGACCAAGAGTCATATCATCAATGATCTGGACCGGAGTGTTAGGAAACATGGCAGGATGATCATGCAGGAATTTGAGATCCAAGTATGTGTGAGGAGCAAGTACACGCCCATGGACGAAACTGGAATAGAGATCCTGCTGCATACGAGTACGGAAACGAGGATCCTCGGCATCAGCCACCATCTCAAATTGATTGACATCCCAACGGAACACAAGATATGGACCCGCCCCCACAGTTGTGAAGTCGTGGATGGGGCGACCCCCGCTGTCAGGAAGCTCCATGGAGATGCGACGACCATGGACAACAGGCATGGCAGCTCCACGGACCTGAGGCACCGGGGCCCTCCTAGTGCTAGGCTTGGACTGCCCAACGGAATGTCTTGGCGCAATGTCATCCTCTTCCTCCCCAACATAGTCCTCATCATCCGGATTGGAGGCCGACGGACTGGATGGTGCCCGCTTCTTCCTCTTGGTGGCGGTCTTCTTCTTATTAGGCCGAGCATGCTCATCGGAGTCGGTTGAGCCTTGCCGGTAATCGACTGAAATGGATAATGATAGGTCCCGATGAGAAGGAGCCAACAAGTATGAACAAGGATAAAACAAATTAAACAATGGGATGAACTTCGATCATGACTGATAACCCACAAGTATAGGGGACCAATTGTAGCCTCTTTCTATAAGTAAGAGTGTCGAACCCAACGAGGAGCTAAAGGTAGAACAAATATTCCCTCAAGTTCTATCGACCACCGATACAACTCTACGCACGCTTGACGTTCGCTTTACCTAGAACAAGTATAAAACTAGAAGTAATTTGTAGGTGTTTTTGGATAGGCTTGCAAGAAATAAAGAGCGCGTAAATAAAAGCTAGGGGCTGTTTAGATGAAGACACAACTAAATTAGTAAAAAGCTTTTAGTTACGAGAAAGTTATTTGTCCCTATGCAATAGATAACTAGACCAGTAATCATTATTACAATTTTATTTGAGGGAGAGGCATAAGCTAACATACGTTCTCTACTTGGATCATATGCACTTGTGATTGGAACTCTAGCAAGCATCCGCAACTACTAAAGATCATTAAGGTAAAACCCAACCATAGCATTAAAGTATCAAGTCCTCTTTATCCCATACACAAACAACCTACTTACTCGGGTATGTGCTTCTGTCACTCACGCCACCCACCATAAGCAAATCATGAACATATTGCAAACCCTACAGAGGGAATCCCTCACGCTTGCGCGACACGGAGAGCACCATAGGAAAACACCAATAATAAAACATACAACTCAAACCAATCATGATCATCAAATAGCCATAGGACAAAATAGATCTACTCAAACATCATAGGATAGCCATACATCATTGGGAAATAATATATAGCGTTGAGCACCATGTTTAAGTAGAGATTACAGTGGGTAAGAGAGGGGTTACACCGCTGCATAGAGGGGGCAAGAGTTGGTGATGATGGCGGTGAAGTTGTTGGTGAAGATTGCGGTGATGATGATGGCCACGGTAGCGTTCCGGCGCCACCGGAAGAGAAGGGGAGAGGGGGCCCCTTCGTTTTCTTCTTCCTTGACCTCCTCCCTAGATGGGAGAAGGTTTTCCCCTCTGGCCCCTCGGAGATTGGATCTATCTCTCTGTTTCTCTCTATTTCTGCGTTCCCTTCTGCTGCCCTTTCACCGTTTCGTATATATATGGATATCCGTGACTCCGATCGGACTGAAACCCTCATCGTGATTTTTTACCAAAATTTAGCTATCTTGCAGCCGAAGAAGGGCATCAACCGCCTTACAGGTGGCCCATGAGGGTCAGGGGCGTGCCCTAGGGGGTAGAGCGCACCCCTGCCTCGTGGCCACCTCGGGCACCGTTTCGCGTGGATTTTTCTTCCGGAATTCTCCAAATATTCCAAAAATATTCTCCGTCCGTTTTTATCCCGTTTGGATTCCGTTTGATATGGATATTCCGCAAAACCAACAACATGCAACAGACAGGAACTAGCACTGGGCACTGGATCAATATGTTAGTCCCAAAAATAGTATTAAAAGTTGCCAAAAGTATATGAAAGTTGTAGAATATTGGCATGGAACAATACAAAA
The DNA here is from genome assembly GCA_021605145.1 of Aegilops bicornis. Classification (NCBI taxonomy): domain Eukaryota; kingdom Viridiplantae; phylum Streptophyta; class Magnoliopsida; order Poales; family Poaceae; genus Aegilops; species Aegilops bicornis. The sequence continues at coordinate 23,043,113 of CM038674.1, read as the reverse complement.
TTATAGAGACGGCGGAGACGTATCAATGACCATAGAACAAGTCCAAGTGGTAGATCAAAAAAATTGACATGCCCATGATTAAGTTGATTAGCCGAGTACATAGAGAGATTTTTAGGCTTAGGCACGAGACACCAAAACTTTAGAGAGATATAGACGCCAAGATATAGATGAGAGATAATGAAACCCTAAGGTGATTTGGTCACAACAAGAGAAGAAGAGGTAAATACATGGGGAGTCATAGAACTTGCACGCAACGATCAGTTTGGTACATAAACTTGTAAAATACATCTTTCTGATCATCAAACTTGCGCGAGCGTGCAAATACGGTGCCTTCTACTGTAGCCGTTGTATCCCGTGAAGGCGTGGCTGAGGAGGTGGGTAATCCGCCCATTTTTTCATAAAGCACCCTTGCAGTCATTTATTTGCACAAAACAATTTTGAAATTCATTTATTTACGCATTTCTGAAATAAAATGAAAAAATGTTTATCAGTGTGGGTGGAATTCGACCACACAACCTGCTGCAATTCGCGTGCATATAGCTAGCCAATCGGCCCACTGACATTTTACGTCTAATGGGCACAATTAACGTGAATATAGCTAGCCAATCGGCCCACTGTCTATTTGAATTCAAAAAAAATAAAATTAGAAAATCTAGATAAAACAAAGTATAGTGCAGAATGAATGTACGTTTTCGGACAATTAACCAATTTTTTTTTGAATTTGAATAATTTTAAAGTAAGAAATCTAGATAAAATAAACTGTACTGTAGAATGAATGTACATAAATTCTTTTGGATAAGTCAACGAATTTTTTGATTGAATTTGAATATTTTTGAATTTGAAAATCTAGATAAAAGACAATATATGTCAGAATGATTGTACATAAATTTTTCAGACAAATCAACTTTTTTTTAAGAATTTGAGTAATCCAGATAAAAGATAATATAGTTCATAATGAATGTACTAAACTTCTTTCAAACAAATCAATGGAATTTTGTTTGGGTTCAAATAATTTTAAACTGGAAAACTAGATAAAAGAAAATGTAGGCCAGAATGAATGTACGTAAGTTTTCTAGACTAATCAAGTGAAATTTTGCTTGAATTCTAATAATTTAAAATTATAAAATCTAGAAAAGGAGAATATAGTGTAGATTGAATGTATGTAAATTTCTGAAGACAAATCAGCGAAAAATTAGTTTAAATCTGAATAATTTAAATTTGAAAATGTTGATAGAAAAATATCATTCTAAATGTGTACCTTTAGGCTAAAGGATATATACCTTGGTAGTCCATATAAAATAAGAAGCAGGATGAGATGGTGTGGCTAGTACCTTTTTTTTGCGGGTGGTGTGGCTAGTACGCTAGTGCTATTATAGCTAGTCACGATTCGAACTCCCTCGGACCTATTTTTCAGTCCAGTTTATTTACAACGTACACTGTCAGTTAGGACCCAGTGGGAGACTATGTCTTAACATTACCTCTGTTGGAGGACTTTTGTACGAAGTTAAAAAACTTGAGGGTGTTTGTGCAAAAATATCACGTGCACGGTAGCGTCAGCCACTGACAATGGGCCCTAGCACGACGGCAGGCGGTGAATACACCCGCATGCGTACGGGAAATGTGACCGTATATGCACGTCCGCGCAAGTTTGTTGACCAGAAACACTTATTTTGCAAGTTTGTGCACCAAACTGACCGCCCCGTGCAAGTTCTATGACTACCAATGTATTTACCTCAGAGAAGAATGCAAGAGAGATAGCATCCATACCAAAGGAAGAAGGCTCGGGCCGCTCGGGGCCGCAATTCTTGGTACACGCCATGAGGAACACCGGCGGTGAATCCTACAATACACCGGTCCCTCCCGAGAGATTCACACCACAACCCAAGGAATGGGTTGGATAGAACCGTAGATCAGGAGGAGGAGAATCCGTGGGTAGGAGATCAAGGCCGGAGGATGGAGGAGGAGGTCGGGGCAGTGCCGGAGCACAGCCCGGCGACGTTGAGAAGATGGGGAGAGGAACGAGGAGAGAATGGGGAAACTACCCCCAAATCCTGAGCCCTCCCCAGTTATGTGTGGCTGCGGGCGACGGGCCAGACATCCGGGGTCCTGGCCCGGATATCCGGCGTGCGGAGGTCAGAGAGCAGAAAAGCCAGGGCCAATGGGCGGGACATCCGGGGACAAGCCCGGATATCCGGCGTGTGGAGGTGAGGGAGCAAAAAGGATCAGGGCCCGGATGTCCGGCTAGGGCCCAGAAATTCGGCCACTGGAGGTACTTGATGGTAGTTTTGACCAACAGAAGAATTTTCCCCAGGGCCCAGATGTCTGGCTGAGGAGCCGGATGTCCGGCCACTGGACAGAAAGACTGGGCAAGGGGGAAAATTGGGAAGGAGGCAAACACATATAATTTGATATAGACTCCGCCAAGGAGATTTTAGAGATTTATAAGGGTGAAAACCTGAGTAATCTAAGGCCATACTAAGATGTAATAACAACCCAACAATATTGAGTAAAGAAAGGTCCATACAAGCAATTTACAAGCGGTGACCGAGGTCACCATGTTTGAGCATATGGAACATAACACCTCAAAGATGACAACTTTGGGCACATAGTCACGACTCCATCATGTTAAAGCACCATAGTTCGAGAACCATGATAACTTTGAGAGTGTTTGTACTATTTATGCATTATGTACGGTGAGAATACTCATGTATTGAATGTCTCCCCCTAAATATATGCCTAGATCAAGACTACACATTAAGTTCATACATGAATGGGTACTAGATTTCACATAATATTGTCAAGCTCCAAGATACCAAGTTCACGCCTAAGTTGACAAAACCTTGCTTCATCCAATAGCTTGGTGAAAATATCTGCAAGTTGCATATCTGTGTCAACATGAGCAATGTCAATATCACCCTTCTCCACATGATCTCTCACGAAGTGATACCTAATATCATTGTGCTTGGTGCGGGTATGATTGGGGTTCTCAGCAATATTGATGGCACTTTCATTATCACATAGAAGAGGCACATGTCTATAGGTGATACTGTAATCCTTCAAAGTTTGCCTCATCCATAGTAATTGAGTTGCACAACTGGCGGTTGCAATTATTCAGCTTCAGCAATGGAGAGGGCAACACAATTTTGTTTCTTCGAGGACCAACTTACCAAGGAGCCGTCAAGAAATTGACATGCACCGGAGGTGGACTTACGATCCACTTTGTCTCCAGCCCAATCCGCATCCATGTACCCAATGTGATCAAACTTAGCATCCTTGGGGTACCATAGACCCAAATTTGGGGTGTAAACAAGGTATCTAAGAATATGCTTAACCACCTTATGATGACTTTCCCTAGGGGAAGCTTGAAATCTAGCACACATGCATATACTAAACATGATGTCTAGCCTAGATGCACAAAGATAAAGCAATCAACCAATCCTAGAGCGGTATTTAGATGGTTCGAAAGGGATACCATTTGTGTCTTCAGTGAGTGCAATTTTGGTTGGCATGGGTGTCTTACATGGACTAGCATCAGACATGCCAAACTTTCCGGGATATCCGACACGTTTACATCGTATCTATAATATTTGATTGTTCCATGCCAATATTATGCAACTTTCATATACTTTTGGCAACTTTTCATATTATTTTGGGACTAACATATTGATCCGAAGGCCCAAAGTGCCAGTCCCTGTCTGTTGCATGTTTTTGGTTTCGCAGAATATCCATATCAAACGGAGTCCAAACGGGATAAAAACGGATGGAGCTTATTTTTGGAAAATATGGAAAATTTGGAAGGAAAATCAACACGAACCAGTGCCCGAGGTGGTCACGAGGCAGGGGGGCGAGCCTGACCCCCTGGGCGCGCCCCCAGTGTCCGGTTGATGCTCTTCTCTTGCCACAAGAAAGCTAATATTCGGAAAAAAATCACGGCGAAGGTTTCAGGCCAATCGGAGTTACGGATCTCCATATATACGCGAAACGGTCAAACAGAGCCGTAATGTAACGCAGAAACAGAGAGATAGATCCAATCTCGGAGGGGCTCTCGCCCCTCCCAAGCCATGGGAGCCAAGGAACAGAGGGGAAACCCTTCTCCCATCTAGGGAGGAGGTCAAGGAAGAAGAAGAAGAAGGGGGCCTCTCTCCCCCTTGCTTCCCGTGGCGCCGGAGCGCTGCCGGGGGCCATCATCATCACCGCGATCTTCACCAACACCACCGTCATCTTCACCAACATCTCCATCACCTTCCCCCCTCTATCTACATCGGTCCACTCTCCCGCAACCCGCTGTACCCTCTACTTGAACATGGTGCTTTAGGCTTCATATTATTTTCCAATGATGTGTTGCCATCCTATGATGTCTGAGTAGATTTTCGTTGTCCTATCGGTGATTGATGAATTGCTATGATTGGTTTGAGTTGCATGTTTTATTATTGGTGCTGTCCTATTGTGCCCTCCGTGTCGCGCAACCGTGAGGGATTCCCTCTGTAGGGTTTGCAATATGTTTATGATTTTCTTATGGTGGGTGGTGCGAGTGACAGAAGCACAGACCTGAGTAAGTAGATTATTTGCATAAGGAATAAATGGGACTTGATACTTTAATGCTATGGTTGGGTTTTACCTTAATGAATCTTTAGTAGTTGCAGATGCTTGCTAGAGTTCCAATCATAAGTGCATATGATCCAAGTAGATAAAGTATGTTAGCTTATGCCTCTCCCTCAAATAGAATTGCAATAGTAATTACCGGTCTAGTAACATAGTCAATTGCTTAGGGACAATTCCACAACTCTTACCACCACTTCTCCACACTCGCCATATTTACTTTAGTTGTGTCTTTATCTAAACAGCTCCTAGCTTTTATTAACGCGTTCTTTATTTTCTTTCTAACCTATCCAACAACACCTACAAAGTACTTCTAGTTTCATCCTTGTTCTAGGTAAAGCGAACGTCAAGCGTGCGTAGAGTTGTATCGGTGGTCGATAGAACTTTAGGGAATATTTGTTCTACCTTTATCTCCTCATTGGGTTCGACACTCTTACTTATCGAAAACTGTTGCGATCCCCTATACTTGTGGGTTATCAAGACCTTTTTCTGGCGCCGTTGCCGGGGAGTCATAGCGTGGGGTGAATATTCTCGTGTGTGCTTGTTTGCTTTATCACTAAGTAATTTTTATTTGCTGTTATTAGTTGTTTTCTATCTTTAGAAAAAATTAGTTGTACCTACTGAACCAATGGTTGAAGAACCACTCAAAATCTATCACACTGCTGAAGCTTATTACTTGGATCATCTTCGATCCCTTTGTGCTCGTGCTGAAACCCCAACTACCTTAGTTGAGGGAAAATCTTTAGATGAGCATGCTTGTTATGGGCGACACCGTATATCTGAAAAAGGGAAACTATGATGGGATCAAATTAAACGTTTGCAATGCTATGCTTGGACTTTATGTGAATTATACGATGTTACTTGTTGTTCTGAAAACCCTAAGAAACACCTTCCCTATCAATGCTCGTTTAGTGATAATGAAATCGTATCTTCATATGCTAAGGGTGTTTATAATTACTATGGTGTTCAACAAATTGAAGAATTTGTTTCTTTTAAGGGTGCTTATGAAATTGCTTCTTTGATTGAAAAGTATGATGCTACTTTCCACAAATCTGAAATTTTTTCCATACTTGAATATTTCTATGATAATTATGCTTCTAATTCCTTTGTTAAACTATATATTGAGGCCTACCCCGCTGTCCAAGAAGAGACTAATATTTGCAGGAATCTATGGAAGAAGAAATTGATGAAACTGTGAGCTCATTGGATGAAAAAGGTGAGGAGGAGAGCGAAGAACAAAAGGAGGAAGAGCGGATTGATCACCCGTGCCCACCTTCTAATGAGAGTAACTCTTCAACTCATACATTGTTTAATTCCCCTTTGTGCTTATCGAAGGATGATTGCTATGATGACTATTATGATCCCATTAATTCTCTTGAAATATCCCTTTTTGATGATGCTTGCTATGCTTATGGCCAGGATGCCAATATGAATTATGCTTATGGAGATGAACTTGCTATAGTTCCTTATGTTAAACATTAAATTGTTGCTATTGCACCCACGCATGATAGTCCTATTATCTTTTGAATTCTCCCGAATATACTATATCGGAGAAGTTTGCACTTTTTAAGGATTATATTGATGGGTTGCCTTTTACCGTTGAACATGATGATTTTGATAGATATAATATGCATGTGCTTGCTGCTCCTACTTGCAATTATTATGAGAGAGGAACTATATCTCCACATCTCTATGTTTCCAATACAATAAAATTGCAAGAAACTGTTTATACTATACATTGGCCTTTACTATGTGTGCATGAATTGTTCTTTTATGACATGTCGATGCATAGGAAGAGAGTTAGACTTCTTCATTACATGATATATGTTGCTTTGTGCTCACTACTAAATTACAAATCATTGCTAATTAAAATTGGCTTTGATATACCTTGGGATCTGGGTGGGTTCATTACTTGAGCACTATATGCCTAGCTTAACAGCTTTAAAGAAAGCGCTGCCAGGGAGACAACCCGGAAGTTTTAGAGAGTCATTTATTTCTGTTGAGTGTTTTCATATAGTTTAAAAACAACAAAAATAAAGAGAAGAACCCAAAAATTTTCAAAAAGGAAAGCGAAAGTGAGAAAGACAAGCATTGTTGAAGTGGGAGAGCTCGTTGAACTTTGTTCATGCTCACGGAAACTTTGTGAATCTTGATTACAGAAACTTTTCAACAAAAATAATCATCCCCTTGTACAATTCCACTGTATTATAAAAATAATGTGCCAAGGTTTGCCTTTAGGATGTTTACAACGCTTGTTGGTTTGTACGGTGCAGGACAGAAACTTTGGCTGTAGTGCGCGAATATTAGTTTTTTACTGGAACATCAAATGGTTCTGATTCTTTTCGCACTGTCTTGATATACAACTTTTTTATTTTTCCTAATTTTGGTAGATTTTTCAAGTATCAGAAGTATGGTGAATGTTCAGATTGCTACAGACTGTGCAGTTTTTGACAGATTCTGTTTTTGATGCATAGTTTGCTTGTTTTGATGAACCAATCAATTTATATTAGTGGATTAAGCCATGGAAAAGTTATATTAAAGTAGCACAATGCAAAAACAAAATATGAATTGATTTGCAACAGTACTTAGAGTAGTTATTTGCCTTATTATACTAACGGATCTTACCGAGTTTTCTGTTGAAGTTTTGTGTGGATGAAGTGTTCGATGATCGAGAAGGTCTCGATGTGAGAAGAAGGAAGAGAGGCAAGAGCTCAAGATTGGGGATGCCCGAGGCACCCCAAGTAAATATTCAAGGAGACTCGAGCGTCTAAGCTTGGGGATGCTGGGAAGGCATCCCCTCTTTCTTCAACAAATATTGGTATGTTTTCGGATTCGTTTCGTTCATGCGATATGTGCAAGTCTTGGAGCGTCTTTTGCATTTAGGTTTTTATTTTTCTTTTATTCACCATGCTGGTATGAGATAGTCCTTGGTTGATTTATAGAATGCTCATTGCACTTCACTTAAATCTTTTGAGTATGGCTTTATAGAATGCTTCATGTGCTTCACTTATATCATTTGAAGTTTGGATTGCCTGTTTCTCTTTACATAGACAACCGCCATTTGTAGAATGCTCTTTTGCTTCACTTATATTTGTTAGAGAGTGGGCATATATTTTGTAGAAAGAATTAAACTCTCGTGCTTCACTTATATATATTTAGAGAGATGACAGGAGTTGGTCAATCACATGGTTAGTCATAAAATCCTACATAAAATTGTAGATCGCTGAATATGATATGTTTGGTTCCTTGCAATAGTTTTGCGATATAAAATGGTGATATTAGAGTCATGCTAGTGGGTAGTTGTGGATTGTAGAAATACTTATGTTGGAGTTTGTGATTCCTGTAGCATGCACGTATGGTGAACCGTTATGTAACGAAGTCGGAGCATGAGGTATTTATTGAATGTCTTCCTTATGAGTGGCGGTCGGGGACGAGCGATGGTCTTTACCTACCAATCTATTCCCCTAGGAGCATGCGTAGTAGTACTTTGCTTCGAGGCTAATAAAATTTTGCAATAAGTATGTGAGTTCTTTATGACTAATGTTGAGTCCATGGATTATACGCACTCTCACCCTTCCATCATTGCTAGCCTCTTCGGTACCGTGCATTTCCCTTTCTCACCTCGAGAGTTGGTGCAAACTTTGCCGGTGCATCCAAACCCCGTGATACGATACGCTCTATCACACATAAGCCTCATTTTATCTTCCTCAAAACAGCCACCATACCTACCTATCATGGCATTTCCATAACCATTCCGAGATATATTGCCATGCAACTTTCATCATCATCATATACATGACTTGAGCATTTATTGTCATATATCTTTGCATGATCGTAAGATAGCTAGCATGATGTTTTCATGGCTTGTCCGTTTTTTGATGTCATTGCTACGCTAGATCATTGCACATCCCGGTACATCACGGAGGCATTAATATAGAGTCATATCTTTGTTCTAGTATCGAGTTGTAATATTGAGTTGTAAGTAAATAGAAGTGTGATGATCATCATTAATAGAGCATTGTCCCAAAAAAAAGGAAAAGAAAAAAAAGGAAAGGCCAAAGAAGCCTAAATAAAAAATGGGGCCAAAGAAGCCCGCAAAATATATAAAAAGGGACAATGCTACTATCCTCTTTTTCCACACTTGTGCTTCAAAGTAGCACCATGTTCTTCATATAGAGAGTCTCTTATGTTGTCACTTTCATATACTAGTGGGAATTTTCATTATAGAACTTGGCTTGTATATTCCAACAATGGGCTTCCTCAAAATGCCCTAGGTCTTCGTGAGCAAGCAAGTTGGATGCACACCCACCAAGTTTCTTTTGTTGAGCTTTCATACACTTATAGCTCTAGTGCATCCGTTGCATGGCAATCCCTTCTCCTCGCATTGACATCAATTGGTGGGCATCTCCATAGCCCGTCGATTAGCCTCGTCGATGTGAGACTTTCTCCTTTTTTGTCTTCTCCACATAACCCCCATCATCATATTCTATTCCACCTATAGTGCTCTGTCCATGGCTCGCGCTCATGTATTGCGTGAGGGTTGAAAAAGCTGAAGCGCGTTACAAAGTATGAACCACTTGCTTGGCTTGTCATCGGGGTTGTGCATGATGTGAATATTTTGTGTGGTGAAGATGGAGCATAGCCAGACTATATGATTTTGTAGGGATAACTCTCTTTGGCCTTGTTATTTTGAAAAGACATAATTGCTTTATTAGTAGGCTTGAAGTATTATTGTTTTTGTGTCAAATGATAGATTATTGCTTTGAATCACTCGTGTCTTAATATTCATGCCATGATTAGACATATGATCAAGATTATGCTCGGTAGCATTCCACATCAATTTTTTATCATTTACCTACTCGAGGACGAGCAGGAATTAAGCTTGGGGATGCCGATACGTCTCGTCAGATCTATAACTTTTGATTGTTCCATGCCAATATTATGCAACTTTCATATACTTTTTGGCAACTTTTTATATTATTTTTGGGACTAACATATTCATCCAAAGGCCCAAAGGCCAGTCCCTCACTGCTGCATGTTTTTGGTTTCGCAGAATATCCATATCAAACGGAGTCCAAACGGGATAAAAACGGACGGAGATTATTTTTGGAAAATATGGAAAATTTGGAAGGAAAATCAACGCGAACCAGTGCCCGAGGTGGTCACGAGGCATTGGGGCGCGCCCCCTACCCTTGTGAGCCCACCATAAGGTGGTTGATGTTCTTCTTTTGCCGCAAGAAAGATAATATTCAGAAAAAAATCACGGCGAAGGTTTCAGGCCAATCGGAGTTACGAATCTCCATATATACGCGAAACGGTGAAACAGAGCCAGAACAAAACGCAGAAACAGAGAGATAGATCCAATCTCGGAGGGGCTCTCGCCCCTTCCAAGCCATGGGAGCCAAGGAACAGAGGGGAAACCCTTCTCCCATCTAGGGAGGAGTTCAAGGAAGAAGAAGAAGAAGAAGGGGGCCTCTCTCCCCCTTGCTTCCGGTGGCGTCGGAGCGCTGCCGGGGGCCATCATCATCACCGCGATCTTCACCAACACCACCGTCATCTTCACCAACATCTCCATCACCTTCCCCCCTCTATCTACAGTGGTCCACTCGCTCGCAACCCGCTGTACCCTCTACTTGAACATGGTGCTTTATGCTTCATATTATTTTCCAATGATGTGTTGCCATCCTATGATGTCTGAGTAGATTTTCGTTGTCCTATCAGTGATTGATGAATTGCTATGATTGGTTTGAGTTGCACGTTTTATTATTGGTGCTGTCCTATTGTGCCCTCCGTGTCGCGCAAGCGTGAGGGATTCCCGCTGTAGGGTTTGCAATATGTTTATGATTTGCTTATGGTTGGTGGCGTGAGTGATGTAAGCACGTAATCCGAGTAAGTAGGTTATTTGCGTATGGGATAAAGGGGACTTGATACTTTAATGCTATGGTTGGGTTTTACCTTAATGAATATTTAGTAGTTATGGATGCTTGCTAGAGTTCCAACCATAAGTGCATATGATCCAAGTAGAGAAAGTATGTTAGCTTATGCCTCTCCCTCAAATAGAATTGCAATAGTGATTACCGGTCTAGTAACATAGTGAATTGCTTAGGGACAATACCATAACTCCTACCACCACTTCTCCACACTCACCATATTTACTTTAGTTGTGTCTTTATCTAAACAGCTCCTAGCTTTTATTTACGCGTTCTTTATATTCTTGCTAACCTATCCAACAACACCTACAAAGTACTTCTAGTTTCATCCTTGTTCTATAGGTAAAGCGAACGTCAAGCGTGCGTACAGTTGTATCGGTGGTCGATAGAACTTTAGGGAATATTTGTTCTACCTTTAGCTCCTCGTTGGTTTCGACACTCTTAATTATCGAAAACTGTTGCGATCCCCTATACTTGTGGGTTGTCAATATCCTTGAGGTATTTTGCTTGAGACAAGAAAATTCCTTCTTAAAATTGTTGGATTTGAAATGAAATCCGAGGAAGAACTTCAAATCCGCATTGAGTGACATTTCAAAATTCTTGGTCATGGAAGCCGCAAACTTCTTGCACAAATGAATGTTAGGAGAACCAAAAATGATATCATCTACATAGATTTGGCATAAGATCAAATCACCCTTGTCCCTCTTAATAAACAGAGTGGGATAGATCACCCCTCTCACAAAGACATCACCGAGTAAAAACTTCTTAAGATGATCATACCAAGCACGAGGTGCTTGTTTGAGGCCATACAAAGCCTTATGAAGTTTATACACATAGTCTTTGTGATCGGGATCAACGAACCCAGGTGGTTGTGATACATATACTTCTTCTTGTAGAGGATCGTTAAGGAAAGCACTCTTCACATCCATTTGATGTAGTGTAAACCCATTGAAGGAAGCATAAGCAAGTAAGATGCGAACGGATTCAAGACGGGCAACGTGGGCAAAGATCTCACCAAAGTCCAAACCTTCAACTTGTGAGTACCCTTGCGCCACTAACCTTGCCTTGTTACGGATGATTAAACCATTCTCATCTTGCTTGTTCTTGAAAATCCATTTTGTTCCAAGACGTTGTGCTAAGTAGTTCGCCTCTTGACTAATGACCACACTTGGTTGCGTTCAAAACTGTTCAACTCTTCTTGCATAGCAACAAGCTAATCGTTGTCCATCAATGCATCTTGAACCTTGAGAGGCTCAACACTAGACACAAACGAGAAGTGAGCACAAAAGTTTGTCAAATGTTTACGAGTGACTCTACCTTCCGATATGCCAAAGGAGAATTTTGTCAATATCAACACGACCGCCACTCGAGGCATGATGGAGGTAAGAGTTTCATGAGGTTCAACTTCATGTCCATCATCCACATCCTCAACATATGGATCATTAATGTGTGGTGGAAGATCTTCTTCTTCATCTTGCATTTGTTGAGGTTCATCGTCAATGATTGCACTTTCTTGTTCTTGCCCTTGAGGATGATCTTGTTCTTGATGATTATCATGAAAAGAAACTTGATCATCATCTTGTACTTGGTCCACGGGCATTGTTTGAGCAACAGGAGCTTGTGTTGGTATGGGTGTTGAAGTAGTTTGATGATGCGTGAAGCTTCCGTCTTCTTCATCATCATCATTAGGTTCTTGTTCCATTGGAAGAAGTGCACCAACACCCATGGTCAAGATATCTTGAGAAGAATCTTCTTTACCTACATCACTTAGATCAACTTGCTCACCATGGGAGCCATTAAATTCATCAAACACCACGTCACAAGTTTCAACAACACATCCATTGGATTTGTTGTAGATTCTATAGGCGTGAGAGTTTGATCCATAGCCAACAAATATGCCCTCAATGGTTTTGGATTGAATTTTTCCTAAGCGTTCTCTTTCATTGAGGATGAAACATTTGCACCCAAATACACGAAAGTACTTGACATTCGGTTTGTTCCCAGTTAGGAGCTCATATGGAGTCTTTTTCCAATAGAGTGTGGAGGAAGAGCCGGTTTGATGCATGGCATGCGGTGTTGACAGCCTCGGCCCAAAAACTATGTGGCGACTTGTATTCATCCAACATGGACCTTGCCATCTCAACAAGTGTGCGGTTGTTCCTTTCTGCTACAACATTTTGTTGGGCAGTGTATGGAGCTGAATATTGATGTTCAATCCCTTCATCACTAAGAAGTTCTTCCAAGGTGTAGTTCTTGAAATCAGAGCCATTATCACTTCTTATTGCCAAGATTTCTTTGTCAAACTTGCTTTGTGCTTGCTTGGCAAAATAAATGAAGGTGATCTTCGTCTTGTCCTTGGACTTGAGCAAGAAGACCCATGTATATCTTGAGTAATCATCAACAATGACAAGCCCATACTTTTTCCCACCAAGACTATCCCATGAAGGAGGCCCAAAAAGATCCACATGAAGGAGCTCCAAAGGCCTTGAAGCAGACACAATATTCTTGGGTGGGTGCTTTGATTGATGTTGCTTCCCGGCTATGCATGCACTACACACACGATCTTTCTCAAAAGAGACATTGGTTAGTCCAAGGATGTGATTACCCTTTAAGAGATCTTAAAGATTTCTCATGCCGACATGGGCTAGCAGGAGATGCCATAGCCACCCCTTGTCGGCCTTGGCCATTAGACAAGTTGTATGGAACGTGCTCTCTTTCGAGAAATCAATCGTGTAAAGGTTGCCATCCAACTCTCCAACAAAGGCCACTTCGAGAGTATCTCTCTTAAAGACTTTCACGTCCGTTAGTCCAAAGAGTGTATCATAACCAATGTAAGCCAATTGGCGAACGTAAAGCAAATGATATTTCAGGATTGGACAAGCATGACATTTGCAAGAGACATGTCATTTGTGATAGCCACCTTGCCCAACACGAGTGCCTGCCCTTTTGATCCTCTACCAAACATAATGCTCATAAATGGTTGAATAGCTTCCATGAAATCATAGAGCAATTTGCTATCTCTGGTCATATGATTGGTACATCCACTATCAATCACCCATTTTACTCCACCGGAGAAGGCAACCTACACACAATTATGACTTGGTTAGAGGCACCCATTTTGCAATGGGACCTCTCAAGTTAGTCACAAGGGTCTTAGGGACCCAAATAGCATAAAACCAAAATGCATTTCGAGGACCAACAAACTTTGCATAAACCTCTCCATCCTTAGTCTTACGAAGTACATAGGAGGAGCCATGAACTCTTTTGGCTTGTTGAGAGTGGGAATGCCCCTTGTGGCCTTCCCACAAACAACCTTACCTTTCTCCTTGTGCCCTTCTCGCATAAAAGTTTCTTTTAGAGGGGTGGTGCACTTTGAGAGGACGTCTTCTTCTTGCTTGTGCTTGGGTCAAACCCGAGTCCCTCTTTGGCAAACACCTCATTGTGTTGGCTCGATACCTCATTAAGGTTCTTTTGCCCTTAAGCACATGTCATGAGCCCTTTCTCGATTTGAGCCTTGAGAAAGCGATTCTCCTCAAGAATAGATGCTAGATCACTACTAGAGTTAGTAGTACAAGCATCAACATTGATAATAGGAGAAGAGTAAACCTTGGCTAGAGTTTCAAGATAAGCTTGAGTGTCTCGAAACTCTTTGTAAGAAGGGTGAGCTCTTCTTCCTTAGTCTTGAGGGACACGGATAGGAGCTCACAATCCTTAGATAGAGAAGCATTAGACTTCACAAGCTTACTTTTATTTCATCAACTCTTTGCAAGAGTCAATAGCCTTTTTCAAGGAGGCCAGATCTTTAGTATGAACATCAATGTTTGCACCAATTTTCAAGCATAGTTCATCATTTCGTGCTTCCTCACATTGGACTTTCCGCTCAAGGTTTTCGTATTTTTCCTTTTCCTCGGTGATGAGGGTTTCGAGTTCCTTAATGGTGATGGTGTGCTTACTCACCATCTCCATAAGCATACGAAACATAGTGAGATTCTTTCCTTTGAGGGAGCACATGAACTTATTTAGTTTAGCAAGCATAGGATCATCTATGTCATCATCCTCATAACTATCCTCCGCATCAAGATACTCATCACTAGAAGTAGGAGGAGTGAAAAGAGGAGGGTTTGATCGTGGGGTTACCTTGACCTTGTCAGGAGAGCTTTGGTCATCTCCATCTTCTACCACGGCCTTTGCCATAAGGCACTTGTGAGCGTTGCCCTTGTAGTCCTTCATGTAGTTGTAGGTGATAATATCACCAATCTTGTTGACTAGCCTCAACGTGTTTTGAGAATCTTGAGCAACACCGGCAACACTACTAACATCATCCGGATTGGATTCTTCTTGAGCAATCATTGCTTTCCCATCTCTCTTCTTGAGCTTGGAGTTCAAGGGATTTGGCAACTTCTCCTTGGGAAAGGTCTTGGGAAACCTTGGTTTATCTTCTCTCTTCTCATAAGGGCACTCGTTGGAGAAGTGGTTGGTTTCTTCACAATTGTAGCATTTTCTCACTTTCTTCTTCTGGAATCTTCCTTTGAATTTCCCGCGTTAAACTTCTTGACAAAGAGAGCCATGTATTCATATGAAGGGCCCTCATCAGATTCAATCTCATCACCTTCTTCTTCATCATCATCATCATCATCATCTTCTTCTTCTTCTTCTTCACTTTTCTGGTCTTCACATACATGCTTGGCCTTCAATGCAAGATTGATCTTTGATGTTGGGGTACCATGCATGGCAAGATGTTTTGTAGCATTTTCCTTTGACTCTCCAAATAGCTGGAAAGTGGATATGATGTCATCCGGTGTCATTTCCTTGAAGGCATGGTGTTTTCTTATGTACCACACCATTTGGTGATGATATGAAGCAAGAGCATGAAGCAACTTGTCCACTAGAAATCTCTTAGTCACGTTGAATCCATCTTGTGTCTTGTCACACTCACACGATTCAATGTCCGCGGTCAGAGTCATGAGACGCTCAGGCAGTTGATTGGGAGATTCACCTTTCTCCATAGAAAAGTTTTGCAATTGCCCTTTGGCAATTTCATATTGAGCAAGCCGGAGGGTGGAGGTACCGGTCTTGGTTCTTACAATACTTTCCCATAGTTCCTTGGCACTCGTGATGTGTATGAATGGTCTCCTTTGCTTTTTAACCACACCTCTTCTTATACACATGGTTGCGGTGTCATTGAGATTCTTGTCATAAATTTCTCTTGGTGTAGGATTCCTTGGATCAACCACGTGGTAACCATACTCCAAGATCTCCAAGATCTCAACGTTTCCATGTCAAAGACGATCATGCATAGAAACTCTCCACAAGGCAACATCGAAAGTGGAATCAAGTAAAGGAGGTTTTCCTTGAGGGTTATACTTAGGTTTGTCTATTTGAGGTCGTGCATAAAGCCAAAGAGCACTGGAGTATTCGTTGCTAGGAGGTTGTTGGCCAAGTGAAGGAGTAGGCACAGCTGGCCTCGAGACCGCACCACTAGAAAGTGGTGCGAGCATCATGGTTAGTGTGGCTAACCTCATTTGGACCAAGGCCTCAAGAGAGGCATCATGCTCCTCCTTTTGCTTAGCAAGAGCTCATTCCAGATCCACAGAAGTGAAGGACTTGGCTTCCGTGGAAGCCGCGCCCATATTCTTCGGATCTACAACAACAAGGGGAGTCCTATCGGGGTTCATCTTGCTCTAGGACGGTTAAGCCACAAGAATAGAGCACGAGGATCTGATACCAATTGAAAGGATCGAGATGGACCTAGAGGGGGGTGAATAGGTACAATTACAAAATTTAATTATTACTTAGAAATTTTAGGCAATAATGCGGAATATGAAAGTGAGCCTAACAATTGCAAGTATGATACTAAGAGCTAAGCAAGATAAACAAGAGGCACAAATATATGAGTAAGCAAGCACAATATGATAAACGTAAGTGCAAAGAGACAATTAACCACAAGTAGAGAGTTAGGGTTAGGAATAACCGCAACTCCGGGAGACGAGGATGTATGCCAATGTTCACTTCCTTGGAGGGAAGCTACGCCACCGCTTAGAGAGGTGGATGTTACCACGAAGGCACACCGGCGCCACAAAGGCTCGCCCTATTCTCTCTTTGAGACAACACCATGAAGGCGTTTCTCAACCACTAGTGGTAGACCTTGGGGTGGTCTCCAAACCCTGAGAAACTTTTCCGGGGGTAATCACAACGGTCGATTCCTCTCCGAAAGACTCCTACCGCCTAGGAGTCTCCAACCTCCAACAGTAATAAGAACGATGGGGAAAAGCTCAAGACTTGCTCAAATCACAAATTCCTTTGGTGGAAAGAAGGGGAAGGAGTGCATCTATCACTTGATCGGACAACTTCTCTCAAATGCTCTCAAATCCCTTGGGGATCTAAGATTTGGTGTGGAGGAGTGTGTGTGTGTGTGTGTGTGTGTGTGTGAGAGAGAGAGAGAGAGAGAGAGAGAGAGAGTGAGTGAAATATGTTCCAGGATTTGTTCAAAGTGAATGGTCAACCCTCTCCCGTGGGGAAGAAGGGCTATATATAGTGTGAGCACAAATATGGCCGTTGTAGTGCAAGTGAACGGGCAGGCCGGACATCCGGGCTAGGAGCCGGACATCCAGCCTGACAAGCCACTCGAAGAACAAGGCAGAGACAAAGCATAAACCAGAGGGGGCAGACATCTGGGGGTCAAGCCCGGACATCCGGCATGTCAAGAAACCCCGGACATCCGGCACATGGTCAGACATCCGGCAGTTTTACTCAATCAAAACAGCCTCTAGATAGCATAGCCCGGACATCCGGTAGGGAAGCCCGGAAATCCGGGGTTCACTGGGAGCCCAGACATTCGGCGTAGAGGGCCGGACATCCGGCAAGCAGCACAGCACAAATACGCTCTCTGGATGGCTAGGCCCGGATATCCGGCGAGCAGGCCGGATATCCGGCGTGAGGCCCGGACATCCGCAGCCTGCAGACGTAAAATGAAGGTTTAGCATGTGCATATATGGCAAGGAGGGTTGTGGCAAGAGCAAGCCTTTAACTAACCCTATCAATCCCTCTTAATATTATGGGATCCTATACTCAAGAAAACAAAATATGAAATCAATTTTTATGCTTCATCCTTGAGTAGAATAACTTTGTACGCTCCTGATCCACACACTTCGATGAACCGGCGGCTAACTGTTGGGGAACGTAGCAATAATTCAAAATTTTCCTACGTGTCACCAAGATCAATCTAGGAGATGCTAGCAACGAGAGAGAGGGAGTGCATCTTCATACCCTTGAAGATCGCTAAGCAGAAGCATTCACTACAAAAAATAAGACAGCTCCATGACATTTTGGGCCGAACGAAATTTTTTCTCTCATACATATGACACTTCTATGACGATAGTTGTGACAAAACCCGGTATCATCATAGATGTGGTGGGCTCCTACTTCTATGACAAAAAATCATGACAGAAAATGGGCTTTTTGTCCTGGGCGGGCCGGAGATGCAGCTGCATGACATTCTTTGGGCCGTCCATGACGGAAAAAACCGTGGTAGAAGCGAGGGGGAGGAAAATTTCAGGGAGTTCCCGGTTAGGATGGGAGGTCGGGGGCCGAGCGATGCGCGTTTCTCTCGTACACGTACGCTGCTGCGGTAAAAGCGAGGCAATCGCTCTAATCAACCCGAGCGAGGCGTTGGGATCTAATCGAACCCAAGCGACAGACCGCAGGCTACGCACATCGAACCCAAGCAATCGATCGATGGCTATTAACTGAACCCGATCGAGCGATTCCTTCGCTACTGCTGCTAACTGAAGCCGATCGATGCTGCCTCTGGGATGAACAGTGAGCGTTGCGGGAGGGTTTGGATGAACAGTGAGCGGTGGCTTTGCCTCTAGATGAACAGGACCCCGTGGTGTGGTGGAGGGCTGGATGAACAGTAGACGCTGGAGGGGTGCCTGTGGAGGGGTGGTTGAACAGTAGCCGGTGGAGTAGCGCGCGGTGGAGGCTGGATGAACAGGAGCCCGTGGATGAACAGTCACAGGTGGAGGCTGGAGGAGGTCGACGGTGGATGAACAGTAGCCCGTGGAGGCTGGAGGGGGTCGACGGTGGAGATGAACAATATCTCGTGGAGTCCTGCTTTTGGCACGCCACACCCTCCCGATGAACAGGACCCTGTTTTCAGAAGCGCCCAACACAAGTCCGCTTAGTCCATTTTGCGGCACGCCACACCTTCCCGATCAACAGACCCCCATTTTAACCGTAGGGAGGTCCGCTTCCTCCGATTTGGGGTACACCACACTCCTCCCGATCAACAGACCCCAGTTTACCGTGGGAGGTCCATTTCTCTGCTCATGCGGACGCCACACCCCTCCCGATCAACAGAACCCTGCTTTCGACCTTAGGAGGTCCGCTTCTCCATTTGGCGGTACGCCAGCCTCGCTTCCATCACCTGTTCCGCCCAAGCCTCCCGATGAACACGACCACGCATTCCGCTCCGACCCAGCCGGTTCGCTTCCCACGCTGCCTGTTGCCTCCCGATGAACACGACGCATTCCGTTGCCTCCCCATGAACACGATGACGATGCTATTTCTCCGTTCCGACCCAGCCATGTACACGAGCCCTGGCCGCACGTATGCGCGAGTAGGCGTTCGAGACCCTGCCCGTATGTACACATACGTGGCCGTATTTCCTTTCTTGCACACAGGCCACTGTACATACATGTACAAGCTACGTGCGCGCCTCTACTACGACATGTATGCGCCTCTACTACGACATGTGTGCGCCTCTACATCGACCAGTATATATGTACGTACACGTTTGCGACCAGAATGACAACGGTACGTACGCTTCGACCATGTGGGTCCCGACTGTCAGGCACTTCCTTGCCTGCGAAGATGTAGCTGGTGGGTCCGAACAGTCAGGGGGGCGAATCGTTTTGTTTTTTTTTTGCCCAGACGCATTTCCTTACGTGTGAAGGTGTAGCTAGTGGGTCCCAGCAGTCAGGGGGGAAACGTTTTTTTTCGTGAAATACGGTGGCCCGTCCGGTGGGTCCCATGCTGTCAGGTGGAGGAATAATTATTTTGCGTGTAATAAGGAGGCACTTCCTTGCGGCCTCCATGGACCCAGTTGTCAGCCTCTCCACGTACAGTCCACGTCCAATGGAAGCCGCCTGACCACGCTGACCACGCCAAGGCCGAGAGCACCAGGGTGGTGGACGACGGCGAGGCCTAGGAAGGGGACGGCGTGGAGCCGGGGAAGACGCGACAGTGGATGCCCACGTGTAGAGGAGTACGAGGGTTCACTGTTTCACTGCGGGGTGAGGCTGCCGTCGCCGTAGAATAACAAGGGGTGTGGGTGTCGTGACCGATTTTCCGGGTATTAAATTTTCAGAAAATGGCCCTTGTGCTCACCAGCCCCAGGATTACTGTTAGCTGAAGAGGCACCAACTTGATACAGAAATTCCAAGCAAAGAGCAAAATATGTAGTACAAGACCATCCTGGCCTGTGGGTACAACAATTTGGTTTCTAGTGGTTGATGGCGGAAGCGGTTTGTGGATCATCAGCGTCTATGGGACTCCATTTCCCACAGGAACAGCTGACCAGGTTAACTCCTATCTTCGCGAGGCTACGGTCTCCGTTGCTTAGGTTCCGGGGCGATCATCGCAATGCTCCTCTTCATGCAAGAAATCTGGCCAAGACAATAGCCAGGGACAAGCCAGTGAGTACTTTGAATGTACTCGCAAACATTATGAACACGGGTATAATATAAATGATAATCATGCACGGAAATATTCTATAATCACATTTCAATCATAAATTAGAATCTCTGATGCATGAAAACATGTTATTTATATGTAACAAGAATATGAAATGACAGAGTAGGAAATAAAATGCACCATTCGGATGTCCAAGCGACGCCTCAAATGATGGTAAATAACAAGCATGTTTCAAGGCGTCGAGCGACGCCACATAAAGGGCTTATAAGGTAAAATAGATATCAAGCATACCACGGGCGCCTCAAATGACACCACATAAACGCCTTTATAAAGGAAATAAATAACAAGTAATGCCACAGTCAAGGCCCTCAGGCGGCACCACATAAAGGGCTTATAAAGGAAATAAATAACAAGTAATGCCAATTACGCTATGCCTAAGCGACACCACATAAAGGGCTTATAAAGGAAATAAATAACAAGTAATGCCACGTAAGGCCTGTATGCGACACCACATAAAGGGCTTATAAAGGAAATAAATAACAAGTAATGCCACAGTCGGGCGTCTGTGCGACACCACATAAAGGGCTTATAAAGGAAATAAATAACAAGTAATGCCACAGTTGGGCGTCTGAGCGACACCACATAAAGGGCTTATAAAGCAAATACATTCATAGTGAATATTCAGGAGGTAGAACCGTCCCAGGGATACTCAATAAATCAAGTAATGGCAATAGTTAGTCCAAGATAAAAATAATCAAAATCATCATAATCAACACAAGTCACAAACAATGATCCATGTTCTAGTTTAGCAGTTTCTCCTCCAAGACCGACACTAAGACCGACACTTGGCCTGACCTGCACTATAGTCCTTAACCATGGACACGGCTATTCAATAGGTTTAATACCTTTGCAGAGGGTGTACTCTTTACCCACGAGTAAAGGATTTCTTTAGTCCATCGACTAATTCCGCTTCACGGTCTTTTAGTCGAAACACGCCGACTTGCACACACCAGTTTAACTTACCGTGTCTCGAATCACCCACGACACCTGTCAAGCAAAAATCTAAGTGGGGAGGCTACAACCTCGCTGTAGCATGGGATCAAATTTCTATCAAGGCTATAAGGGTGCCCCCCTCTCGGTCCCAACCGGATACACCCATGCTCCCGGACCAGGTGGCATGCCTACCGGATGTCGCGTCCGGTTTTTCCGGATATTAAATTCCTAAAAATGGCCAAGGTGACTTACTATTCACGAATTGTTGTACATGCATTCCTTGCTACATGCCCTTTTTATTTGAGAGAGACTATGTGTTTATGTACAAGGATGCACACAAGATATAGGATATTTGGCCCCTCCCAGGCTTGGATCTTACGCGGTCCCCCCTCCCGCCTAGGCACAAAGCCAACCCTACTTAAAGGACTCGGCCATAAATCCTTTTCGCACCAAATCTTTTGCATAGCCACAAACCCTAGCCGCCACCCCAATCCTTGCGATCCCAAACTTCTTCTTCTTCATCCTGCATTTAACACTTGAAGTCTCCGCCGCCTCCACAGGATCTACATTGCCCGGAGCTTCGCCCTCGGTAACCGTCTTCACCACCCTCAAAGTTTTTTCCATTGGGGCCACCATAGTCACCGCTGAGTTGGAGCAAGATGCGGAGCAGAAAGCGTCCCATCGTCGATGCTCCTAGTGGGTCGGGTCGCCGCATAAGTGCACGGTAAAATTGCCGGTTTTCATTCTAATTTGGATCTAGTGTTTTTTTCATGCTTGTTATGATGTTTATTTCCTTTCCAATGTTGCATCATATGTTGTTTCTACTATATAGTGGTTGCGGGAGTCACCAAAAAACCTTCCGTAAGCATAGTCGGAACCACCGGATTCCATGTCCATTCTTTCAGAATAAGCTCAGCGAGCACCCACCCGTTGCTGAGAGCATGAGCCTTCGCCCGTCGCAACATCAAAATTATGATCTCGCCGCTCATTTCAGGGTAGATCCAACATGGTGTAGGGTAGGGCATGCACAACGCTAAGATCTAGGGCCAGCCAATATACCTACGTAAAAAAGCAAATAGACCAAAAGGCCAAGCCCAACACATCCCAGGCCCCACCCTAGCAATCTGGTCTGATCTGTCACTAGCTGTTTGACCGTAATTATTTTCCAATACAAATATTTAGCACGTGCTTGCCGTGATGATAAAAATAGCCTGAGTGGTACGTCCCACCAACTCCGATCTAGTAGAATTAATGTTCCTCGTCTGTTCTTCCCCCACAATAAATGTGCGGAATTATTGATCAATAATGAAAATATTACATTCAACTCCTTTTGGTCCAATGGTGGGAGTGGGTTGGTGTGGCGAAAAGACATGACAATTATAGCTCATAAGCCACTGCCGCTACTAAAGTGGGCCGTGACGAGAAAACCGCGGCGCGGCAGAAGGGGAAGGAAGAACCAGGGAGGGATGCGGTAACAACGGTGTTTCCCACATTCTTTCTCCCATGGAGGTTCTCAAAACCCCATCGCAGCCACCGCCCGCCACCCGTGATCGCGCTAAACCCTAGGCCTCTGCCGTCGCCACCGCCGCCCAAGAATCGACCGCATTCCCCACGGTCTTGCACCCACCAAGAGATACCGCCGCCTTCCCGCCCGCATCCTCCTCTGCTTCAAGCGCGCTGTTCGGGCCTCCTCCTCCACGGCCTGGCCGCCGGTGCTCCTTCCGTGCATTACGGGGAGGGGAATGGCCGGCGGCTTGGGGTTCTGCACCTGGGCAGCGGTCCTCGGCCTCTGATTTTGGGGTTTTTTCGCCTCCGAAACGGTGCGTGCTTGCACGGTGCTCATTCGTGATTTCGATTTTCTTCCTTCGGCGTCGCGTAGTTGGTGGGGCCTTTCTAGTTTTGGATATTGGTTTCTATTTTATGGATTTTGGCTGACAGATCCCCCCCCCCCGGTATCTGACTGGATTTTTGTTCTGTGACTAACCGATGCCAGGTTCCTGAGCAATTGAATGGGGAACAGCCGACCGAGAGGGGCGCCTTCGACAAGCAATGGGAGGAGCGGCGGCGTCTCGGGCCATAGAGAAGGAAGGCAGAGGAGCTACGACCGTGCGAGGGATGCAAGGGAGAAAGAGCAGTAAGAGGAAGATGGAACCCTAGCTTGTCCCCCGATTGGGGGTGACGCCAGGAATCCGGGGAAACCATGTGGCATACGGCATGCGAATTTCCAGTAATGCCCTCGGTGGGGCGCTGGAATCATAGGCGATGGCACAAGATTTTTACCGCTGGAGGGCTGCACTAGACAACATCCCAACCATGGTCCCTCACATGCGCGAATCATGTCCTCCTTAGTGCCGCACTAGACACCATCCACTGATGACTGCCGGAACGCAGCGTAAAGTTGGACTTTTATCATTCTAAAGTAGATTTTGTGTTTTTTTGCATGTTTGTTAGGATTTCTATTTCCTTTTCTATCTACCGTCCTATCTTGTTTTTAGTATATAGTGGTTGCCGTAATCGCCAGAAAACCTTCTTGATTCATTTCGTTCCAATCCATCGTAGTATAAAAATTATTAATTTTCAATGACACGCAGTATATAATTAACATGGATATGCTGGTGGAGCGTTTGTTAGTTACCAAGTGGTATGTACACTTGCAGTTAACATTTTATGTATTTAAAAAAATGTTAAATACATATCATATAGGAGATTTGATGGACACTTTTTGTAACAGTTAATTTCCAAGAAAATTCATATTTTCTAAATTTAACACTCCAACATTGAATGTGGCATACTCTTTAATCAGTAACTGCACCATCAATCTAGGTGACTTACTATTCATGAATTATTGTACATGCATTCCTGGCTATAGGGCCTACTTAAAAGACTTGGCTACAAATCCTTTTCATACCAATTCTTTTCCGTAGCCCCAAACTCTAGCCGACACCTGGGAAGCGGTCCTCGGCCTCTGATTTTGGGGGCTTTTCGCCTCTGAACTGGTGCATGCGTGCACGACGCTCATTCGCGATTTCGATTTCTTCCTTCAGCGTTGCGCAGTTGGTGTGGCCTTTCCACTTTGGGATTTCGGCTGACAGATCTTTTCCTCTGTGTCTGACTGAATTTTTTTCTGTGACTGACTGATGCCAGGTTCCTAAGCAATCTAATGGGGAACAGCCGACCAAGAGGGTGCCTTCGACAAGAAGTGGGAACGTGGTGAGGGGCAACATGGAGGCCGTGACAGAAGCTCCCTTCTTGCGGTAGCACGGAGGGCCAGGCGTGTTGGGTCCAGGGACAGGGAGCCTGGGTCGGAGCACATCTCTTGAAAAAAAGTCTCTATCCTCTCACTATCTCCAATTAATGCCAAGAGGAGGAGTGACGCGCGGAGGAGCGGCCATGGCTCGGGCCATAGAGAAGGAAGGCAGAGGAGCTACGATCATGCCGAGGGATGCGAGGGAGAAAGAGCAGTAAGCGGAAGAGGGAACCCTATCTTGTCCCCCTATTGGGGATGAGGCCAGGAATCCGGGGAAGACATGTGACATCGGGTATGCGAATTTTCAGTAATGCCCTCACCGGGGCGCTGGAATCACAGGCGATGACACGGGATTTTTACCGCCGGAGGGCCGCACTGGACGACATCGCAACCACGATCACTGACAAGCGCAAATCATCGATTCCACCATAGTGCCGCACTAGACACTATGCCCCAATGGCTGCCGGAGCGCATGGTAAATTTGAAGTTTTATCATTCTAATGTAGATCTTGTGTTTTTTGCATGTTTGTTAGTATGACTATTTCCTTTTCTATCAACCGTCACATGTTGTTTTTAGAATATAGTGGTTGTCGTAATCGCGAGAAAATTTTCTAGTTTCATTTCATTCCAATCCATCATAGTATAGAAAATTTTAATTCTCAATGACATGCAGTAAGTTATTGACATGTATATGCTGGTGCAGCCCTTGTTAGTTGCCAAGTGGTATGTACACTAGAG
Organism: Aegilops bicornis; assembly: GCA_021605145.1. NCBI lineage: Eukaryota > Viridiplantae > Streptophyta > Magnoliopsida > Poales > Poaceae > Aegilops > Aegilops bicornis. Next base: position 23,017,913 of record CM038674.1, on the reverse strand, counting down.
ATTAGCTTTTATGTAGTTTAAAAATGTTAAATTCATATCATATAGGAGATTTGATGAACACTTTTTGTAACAATTGATTTCCAAGAAAATTCATATTTTCTCAATTTAACACTCCAACATTTAGTGTGGCATACTTACTAATCAGTAATTGCATGATTGATCGAGGCGACTTACTATTCGCAAATTCTTGTACATGCATTCCTGTCTACAGGGCCTTTTTATGATCGACTTGAGACAGACTATGTGCTTATGTACAGGGATGCACACAAGATATAGGATCCTGGGCCCCTCCCAGGCTTGGGGCTTATGCGCCCCCCTCGCCTAGGCCCAGAGCCAACCCTAGTTGAAAGACTCGGCTAGAAATCATTTTCATACCAACGCTTTTCCATAGCCCCAAAACCTAGACGCCACCCCAATCCTCGCGATCCCAGACTTCTTCTTCTTCATCCCAAACGAACACTTGAAGTCTCCGATGTCTCCACCTCCGGTAAGGATTCGCCATAGGCCCTCTGTCACCGACCTCACCACCCTCAAAGGTGTTTCCCTCGGTGCCATCATAGTCCCCGCTAAGTTGGAACAAGATGCGCTGGAGAAAGCATCCTGTCGTCGATGCTCCTAGTAGATTGGGACGTCGCTGTAGTGCATCGTAAAATTGCCGCTATTTAATGCCAACTAGTGGAGGACTCATGCATTTATGCGGCTAGATTCAGATATATCTTTATAATTATCACTTTAGATTAGATTTTATATAGTCTAGAAAATGCATAACAAAATAGTGGCACTCTGTAAAACCATCTATGCCCAATAAAAGTGTAATAATTTTAATTTGTATAGCTAATGTAAGAAAAGTTTCATGACACATTTACTTTTAAATTTGTACCTCTACAATAGGTAGTAAGAAACTAAAGCATGAACACGTCCTCGTTATGCCTTTTCAAAATATCTTCTAGAGAATATTCAACCTGGTATTTAATTCTAAGATTTGTGTTGTCTATGTTTGTCTTTCTCTAATTGCCTTTCTTGGACGGCCAAGTATTGTTCCATTCAAATCACTTAAGTATCATTCCATATTTTGACGAAAAGTATCGTTCAATATTTTCTACAAAATGGCATCTTTCGATATAGTTCGTAGCTATATGAGACTTGATATATCATAAAAATATTTATTTTTGTTGTCTATGAAACTATGTCTTATACAAATATGATTGAATTTTAAAAATATTTCCATTACAATGTATTACTTTATTGGTACCAAGCAAAACTATATACTTCCACTCTATTAAGAACAAAATTTTGTGTTTTCTTTACCAAAGTCATGTATTGTCTTCTTCAACCTTCTTCACCAACCATTATATTGTAGTTGTAGCAGAGAGGGGATACTGATATGCTGCTTATTTTTTATTATTTTTCTCAGATAATTTTGAACCAAGATTTAAATCAAGAAATATACATTTCATGACCATGTCTAGTTATGTTTTATTCCTCGGATAACTCACAACCAATAACTCAATATTAATAGACTTCTATTTTCATTAAGGGATAAAGATACTTAAAGATGGTAAACATAATTATGCATTGTTCATGTCAATTTTTTGGATATCATCGTTCATGTCATTTTTCTGGATATCATCCTTCTTCTCCTTAGTTACCCATACAAATATACGCCAGGCTCTGTGTGTCCTTCGTGTTCTTCATGTTGCCTTTGTGTATCTTCCGGAACATGACTCTTGTACCAATTGGGCTGCAACTTTAGATTCGGATTAGAGCACCATTGTATTCCATGGGAAGTAATGACATATAAATTTTGGTCGATATACTTTTATAGATCAAATATATTTTAAATAGTTCAATTATAAATCATGGTTGTTAATCTTAAGATAACGAAGCAAATACTTATGTCTATGTGAAAGAACGTGTTTGACTTATATGCCTTCTATTTTAATAATGTAATACATATTTTTATTGCATAATTTAGTTGTATTATTGAAAGTCGAATTTATCTATTTATAAATGTTACACAGTGTTCATTCTAAAACATAAAATGCTCTTTTTTTTCCTATTTCGACCTTCATACATTAGACATAAATGTATTATATGTCCATCCGATAAGAGCTATCTATTTATTGGATGCATGCCTGTGTTTCAACCTTTTAGTTTTTACCACCTAGTTATTTTCTTTTTCCATTTTTTCCGTCCGCCCTTCTACTTGGTATAGGTACATCTGATCTGAGAATGAAAGGGTGATAGGTGACATTTGAAAAGCTGGCGAATCGGATTTAAGATTAATCATCAAGTATATATTTGTGTATGAATGCCATACAAAAATGTGTATATATTTTTAAGAAGTGTTGTCATTCTTTTTGAGGGAGAGAAGTGTTGTCTACCGCTTGTCTTTTTTAGGGTGCTGACCTTGGTGTGTGCTCTCTATTAAGATTTAAGAACACGGATTGATGTTGCTAAGAAAAAGTTCACGGACTGATGGGTGGCAGTGGCAAGTCGGCCCATGTGTAAGGTTGATGTTTTTTTTCTTCTATAAGAAATCAAATCGGACTTGATCACATATTTCTTTATTTGCACGTACAACAGGAATTGTAAATTTGTACGTGTCCTTTTTTCTACACCTGAACATGGTTTCACATTTCCATTGAAGATAATTTCTTACAGTTATTATTCCATCCTAGATAGATGTACGTGACAGACTTGATATGGGCCAAATAATGCTATACACTATATTGGTATGTAACGTAATATCTTTAAATCTCGGCCGCTTATATCTAAAGTTGCTGGTCAATATAATTTAATCTGTGTGGACGAACATGATCTCTTGTTTGTTTTTAATTTATATTTTTTCCTTTAGTTTCAGTTTCATATATAAAACTTATTATTTATTCTTCTGGTAAGATAAGAGTTATCAATTGGCTGGATGTTTTTTTAGCCATTTAATGTTTATATGATCTTATTCGCAAAAAAAAATGTTTATATGATCTCAATTTTTTTTCAGACAAAACTCTTTTTTTGGCGTGTCCCACTATTGTTCGCCAAAGGGTAGGCCGATCTGGAGTGTGAACTGGGCTGATATTAGTGCCAGGTTGGCCCATGTACAGCGTGCTTGCCTATTGCTTTTTCTGTCCGTTTTCCAATTCAAATCGAAACTGATTACGTGATGATGGCATGTAATCTTTGTAGTGTCCTTCTCACACACGTTTGTGGTTGCACTTTTCCATAACTAAATCATTTACGTGACGACGATCTCCAAGAAAAACATGTACCTGACACATATCATATGTTCAAAATAGTACATGTCATAATTGTATTGTAACGCTATATCTTTATATCTTAATGGTTCTCGTAATTTAATCTATGTGGATGAATGTGGTGGCTTATTTGTCTCTTGTTTTAATTAAATAATAGATAATAGATAGATAATAGATAATAGATTTGGATCTAGTGTTTTTTTAATGTTTGTTATGATGTTTATTTCCTTTCCTATGCGGCATCATATGTTGTTTCTAGTATATAGTGGTTGCGGGAGTCGCCGAAAAACCTTCCTGAGGCATAGTCGGAACCACCTGATTCTATGGCCATTCTTTGAGCATAAGCTCAGCGAGCACCCACCCGTTGCTGAGAGCATAAGCCCTCGCCTGTCAAGAATCTCGAAAAATGATCTCATCGCTCATTTTAGGGTAGATCCGACAAGGTGTAGGGTAGGACATGCCCCACCCTAAGATGTAGGGCCAGCCAATATAGCTACCAAAAGAAGGAAATAGACCAAAAGGCCAAGCCTAACTCACCTCGGCCCCACCCTAGCAATCTGGTCTGATCTACCACTAGTTGTTTGACCGTAATTATTTTCCAACACTAATATTTAGGCACGTGCTTACCGTGATGATAAAAATACTCGACCGATAAGTCCCACCAACTCCGGTCTAGTAGAATTAATGTCCTTCTTCTGTTCCGCCCCATAATAAATGCGCCACAATTATTGCTCAATAATGACATTATTACATTCAACTACTTTTGGTCCAATGGTGGGGGTGGGGTGCGGTGTGGGAGGGACCTGACATTTACAGCTCAGAAGCCACTACCGCTACTACAGTGGCCCATGACGAGATGGTCGCAGCACGGGCAGTAGGGGAAGGAAGAGCCATTAAGGAACACAGTAATAACGGAGTTTCCCCTTCTTTCTCCCACCGGAGCTGCTCAAAACCCCATCACGGCCACCGCACGACACCCGCAATCATGCTAAACCCTAGGCCTCCGTCATCGTCACCTCCACCGAGACCGCCCGCATTCCCTGCCTATCTTGCGCCCACCCGCAGAGATAACGCTTGCCCTCCCGCCACCTCCTCCTCTGCTTTCAAGGCCTGTCGCTTGGGGCCACCTCCTCAGGCCTGTCTGCCGCGCCTTCCGCTGCTCAGGGGATGGCCAGAGGCTATAGGTTCCGCACCTGTGCAGCGGTCCTCGGTCTCTGATTTTTGTGGGTTTTTCGCCTCCGGATAGGTGCGTGCTCGCACATAACTCGTTCGTGATTTTGACTTTCTTCCTTTGGCGCCGAGCAGTTGGTGTGGCCTTTCGAGTTTGGGATTTTCGTTCCTATTTTGTGGATTTTGGCTGATGAATTTTTCCCATGTGTTGACTGATTTTTTGTTCTGTGACTGACCGGTGCCAAGTTCCAGAGGGACGGAATGGGGAACAACCGGACAAGAGGGGCGCCTTCGACAAGCAGTGGGAATGTGGCGAGAGGCAACGCGGAGGCCGTGATGGAAGTTACCCACTTGTGGCAGCACAGAGGTCCAGGCGCGTCGGGGTCTAGAGCCTTGGTCGGAGCACATCTCTTGAAAAAAAGGTATGCATCCTCCTATTATCTCCAATTAATGCCAAGAGGAGGAGTGAGGGGCGGAGGAGCAGTGGCGGCTCGGGCCATAGACAAGGAAGGCAGAGTTGCTACGAACTGCAAGGGATGCGAGAGGGATGAGAGGTAGAACGAGTACTAAGCGAAAGATGGAATCCCAACTTCTCCCTCGATTGGGGATGAGGCCAGGAATCTGGGGAAGCCATGTGGCATCTGGTATGCGAATTTCCAGTAATGACCTCGGTGGGGCGCTGGAATCACAGGTGATGGCAAGAGATTTTTTACCGCTGGAGGGCCCCATTGGACATCATCCCAGCCACGGTCACTGACAGGCGCGAATCATGGACTCCTCCATAGTGCCGCACTAGACACCATCCCCCGATGGCTACCGGAGTGCAAGGCGAAGTTAAAGTTTTATCATTGTAAAGTAGATCTTGTGTTTTTTTGCATGTTTGTTAGGATGTCTATTTCCTTTTCTGCCTACCGTTATATGTTGTTTAGTATATAGTGCTTGCCGTAATTGAGAGAAAACCTTCTTGTTTCATTTCATTCCAATCCATCGTAGTATAGAAATTATTAATTCTCAATGACATGCAGTAAGTTATTGACATGTATATATGCTAGTGGAACCCTTGTTAGTTGCCAAGTGGTATGTACAGTAGCAATTAACATTTTATGTAGTTCAAAATGTTAAATAGATATCATATGGGAGATTTGATGGACACTTTTTGTAACAATTGATTTCCAAAATTCATATTTTCTAAATTTAACACTCTGACATTAAATGTGGCATAATCATTAATCAGTAATTGCACGATCGATCGAGATAACTTACTATTCACGAGTTCTTGTACATGCATTCCTCGCTACATGGCCTTTTTATTTGAGACAGACTACGTGTTTATGTACATGGCCGCACACAAGATATAGGATCGCGGGCCCTTCCAGGCTTGGGGCTTACGCGGTCCCCCCTCCCGCCTAAGCCCAGAGCCATCCCTACTTAAAAGACTCGGCTATAAATCTTTTTCATACCAACTCTTTTCCATAGCCCCAAACTCCAACCGCCACACCAATCCTTGCGATCCCAGACTTCTTCTGCATCCTGCATTTAACACTTGAAGTCTCCGATGCCTCCAGCTATATTAAGGATGCACCTCCACGGGATCTTCATCGCCCAGAGCTTCACCTCGGTTACCTTCCTCACCACCCTCAAAGTTTTTTCCATCGGTGCCACCATAGTCCCCCATGAGTTGGAGCAAGATGCGTCCGAGAAAGCTTCCTGTCGTAGATGGTCCTAGTGGACCGGGACCACGCCATAGTGCATGGTAAAATTGCCACTTTTTCATTCTAATTTGGATCTAGTGTTTTTTTTCAGATTTGTTATGTGGTTTATTTCCTTTCCTATGCGGCATCATATGTTGTTTCTATTATATAGTGGTTGCCGGAGTCGCCGGAAAACCTTCCTGAAGCATAGTCGGAACCACCCGATTCCATGTCGATTCTTTCAGCATAAGCTTAGGGAGCAGCCACCCGTTGCTGAGAGCATGAGCCTTTATGCGGCGTCAAGCAACATCAAAAATATGATCTCTCCGATCATTTCAGGGTAGATCCAACAAGGTGTAGGGTAGGACATGCACCACCCTAAGATCTAAGGCCAGCCAATATACCTACGAAAAATGGAAATAGACCAAAAGGCCCTGCCCAACTCACCTCGGCCCCACCCTAGCAATCTGGTCCGGTCTATCACCAGCTGTTTGACCGTAAATATTTTCCAATACTAATATTTAGGCACGTGGTTACCGTCATGATAAAAATACTCTCACGGATACGTCCCACCAACTCCAGTCTAGTAAAATGAATGTTCTTAATCTTTTCCGCCCCCACAATAAATACGCCCCAATTACTGCTCAAATATGATATTATTACATTCAAGTCCTTTCGGTCCAATGATGAGGGTGGGGTGGAGTGGGGGAGAGATCTGACATATACAACTCAAAAGCCACTGCCGCTACTACAGTGGCCCATGACGAGATGGCCGAGGCGCGGGCAGAAGGGGAAGGAAAAGCCAAGGAGGGACGTGGTAACAACGGCGTTTCCCCCTTCTTTCTCCCACCGGAGCTGCTCAAAACCCCATCGCCGCTGCTGCCCGCCACCCGCGATCGCGCTAAACCCTAGGCCTCCATGGTTGTCACCTCCGCCGCGACCGGCGCACATTCCCCACTTGTCTTGTGCCCGCCCGCAGAGATACCGCTTCGCCAGTCCGCCCGCCTCCTCCTCTGTTTCATGCGCAATCGCCAGGCCTCCCTCCCCTCCACCAGCACGGCGAGCCTTCCGCTCATTCCGGGGAGGGGAATGGCTGGGGAATTTGGGTTCTGCACCTGGGCAGCGGAACTCGGCCTCTGAATTTTGGGGTTTTTTCTCCTCCGGACCGGTGTGTGCTTGCATGGCGCTCGTTCACGATTTCGATTTTCTTCCTTCGGCGTTGTGCAGTTGATGTGGCCTTTCCAGTTTGGGATTTTGGTTCCAATTTTATGGATTTTGGCTGAAGGATTTTTTCCCCTATGTGTGACTGAATATTTGTTCTATGACTGACCGATGCCAGGTTCCTGAGCGACGGAATGGGGAACAACCGACCGAGAGTGGCGCCTTCGACAATTAGTGGAACATGGCGAAGGGCAACGCCGAGGCCGTGACGGAAGCTCCCTACTTTCAGCAGCATGGAGGGCCAGGCACGTCGGGTCCAGGGAGCACAGGTCGGAGCACGCGGGCCATAGAGAAGGAAGGCAGAGGAGCTACGACTGCGTGAGGGATGAGAGGGAGAAAGAGTATTAAGCGGAAGATGGAACCCTAGCTTGTCCCCCGATTGGGAATGAGGCCAGGAATCCGGGGAAGCCACGTGGCATCGGGTATGTGAATTTCCAGTGATGCCCTCGGCGGGGCGCTGGAATCATAGGCGATAGCATGAGAATTTTAACGCTGGAGGGCTGCACTGGACAACATCCCAGCCATGGTCGCAGACAGGCGCGAATCACAGACTCTCCTCCATAGTGGCGCACTAGACACCATCCCCCGATAGCTGCCGGAGCGTAGGGTAATATTGAAGTATGATCATTCTAAAGTAGATCTTGTGTTTTTTCCATGTTTGTTAGGATGTATATTTCCTTTTCTATCTACCATCATATGTTGTTTTTAGTAGATAGTGGTTGCCATAATAGCGAGAAAACCCTCTCGTATCATTTCATTCCAATCCATAGTAGTATAGAAATTATTAATTTTCGATGACATGCAGTAAGTTATTGACATGTATATGCTGGTGGAGCCCTTGTTAGTTGCCAAGTAGTATGTACACCAGCAATTAACATTTTATGTATTTTAAAATGTTAAATACATATCATATAGGAGATTTGATGGACACTTTCTGTAACAATTGATCTCCAAGAGAATTCATATATTCTAAATTTAACACTCCGACATTGAATGTGGTATAATCATTAATCCGTAATTGCACGATCGATCGAAGTGACTTACTATTCACTGAGTTCTTGTACATGCTTTCCTTGCTATAAGGTCTTTTTATTTGAGACTCTACTTAAAACTCAGCTATAACATACCAACTCTTTTCCATAGCCTCAAACCCTATCTGCCACCCCAATCATCGCGATCCCAGGCTTCTTCTTCTTCATCCTAGACGAACAATTGAAATCTTTGACGCCTCCACCTCCTGTAAGGATTCGCCTCCATAGGATCTTCATCGCCCGGAGCTTCGCCCTCGGTTACCGCCCTCACCATGCTCAAAGTTTTTTCCATTGGTGCCACAACAGTCCCCCCTTTGTCGGAGCAAGATGCGAGGAGAGAGCGCCTTTTCGTAGATGCTCCTAGTGGACCGGCAGTCACCAGAAAAGCGCGGTAAAATTGCCGCTTTTTCATTCTAATTTGGATCTAGTGTTTTTTCTTCATGTTTGTTATGATGTTTAGTTCATTTCCTATGCGGCATCATATGTTTTTTATATTATATAATGGTTGCGGAAGTCACCGAAACACCTTCCTGAAGCATAGTCAGAACCACTGATTCCATGTCCGTTCTTTCAGAATAAGATCAACGAGCACCCACCCGTTGCTGAGAGCATGAGCCTTCGCCTGTCACAACATCAAAAATATGATCTCTCTGCTCATTTCAGGTAGATCCAACAGGGTGCCGTGTAGGACATGCCCCACCCTAAGACATTGGGCCAGCCAATATACCTACAAAAAAGGAAATAGACCAAAAGGCCAAGCCCAACTCACCTCGGCCCCACCCTAGCAAGTTGGTCGGATCTATCACAAGTTGTCTGACAGTAATTATTTTCCAATACTAATATTTAGGCACGTTCTTACCGTGATGATAAAAATACTCTGACAGATACGTCCCACCAACTCCGGTCTAGTAGAATTAATACTCTTCATCTTTTACGCACCCACAATAAATGCTCCACAATTATTGCTCAATAATGACATTATTACATACTACTCCTTTTGGTCCAATGGTGGGGTGGGGCGGGTGCGGTTGAGACCTGACATTTATTGCTCAAAAGCCCTGCCACTACTACGGTGGCCCGTGATGAGACGGCACAGTGCAGACAGTAGGGAAGGGAAAAGAGGGAGGGATGGGGTAACAACGGTGTTTCCCCTTATTTATCCCATTGAGCTGCTCAAAACCACATCACAGCCACTACCTGCCACCCGCGATCGCGCTTAAACCCTATGCCTATGTCGCCGTCACAGCCGCCACGACCAGCCCTCATTCCCCGACTGTCTTGTGTCCACCCGCAGATGTACGCACATTGCCTGCCAGCCTCCTCCTTCGCTTCACGTGTCGTCGCCGGGCCTACCTTGCCTCCACGGGCCCGGTCGTCAGCGCCTTTCCGCGCTGCTCCTCGGCAGGGGAATGGCCGGGGCTTGAGTTCTGCACCTGGGCAGCACTCCTCTAGCCCTTTCATTTTTGGGGTTTTTTTTTGCCTCCGGACCGGTGTGTGCTCGCACGGCACTCGTTCACGATTTTCATTCTGCTCCTTTGGTGTTGCGCAGTTGGTGTGGCCTTTCCATTTTGTGATTTTGGTTCCTATTTTATGGATTTTGGCTGACGGATTATCCCCCTGTCCGACTGAATTTTTGTTCTATGATCGACCGATGCCAGGTTCCTGTGCGATGGAATGGGGAACAACTGGATGCCTTTTACAAGCAGTGGGAACATGGCGAGAGGCAACGTGGAGGCCGTGACGGAAGCTCCCCTCTGTCGGCAGCACGAAGGGCCAGATGCGTCAGGTCTGGGGAGCCCAGGTCGGAGCACATCTCTTGAAAAAGAAGTTCTCTATCCTCCAACTATCTCCAATTAATGCCAAGAGGAAGAGTGAGGTGTGGAGGAGCGGCGACGGCTCGGGCCATAGAGAAGGAAGGCAGAGGAGCTACGACTACGGGAGGGATGCGAGGGAGAAAGAGTAGTAAGCGGAAGATGGAACCCTACCTTGTACCCTGATTGGGGATGAGGCCAGGAATCCGGGGAATCCATGTGGCATCGGGTATGCGAATTTCCAGTAATGTCCACCGAGGGGCGCTTGAATCGCACGCGATGGCATGAGATTTTTACCGCTAGAGGGCTGCAATGGACAACATCCCAGCCACGGTCACTGAAATACGTGAATCGCGGACTCCACCATAGTGTCGCAATAGACACCATCCCCCGATTGCTGCAGGAGCGCAGGGTAAATTTGAAGTTTTATCATTCTAAAGTAGATCTTGTGTTTTATTGCATGTTTGTTAGGTTGTCGATTTCCTTTTCTATGTACCGTCATATGTTGTTTTTAGTATATAGTGGTTTCAGATTCATGAGAAAACCTTGTTGTTTCATTTCATTCCAATCCATCGTAGTATAGAAATTATTAATTTTCAATGACATGCAGCAAGTTATTCACATGTATATGCTGGTGGAGCCCTTGTTAGTTGGCAAGTGGTAGGTACACTAGCAATTAACATTTTATATATTTAAAAAATGTTAAATACATATCACATAGGTGATTTTCTGGACACTTTTTGTAACAATTGATTTCCAAGAAAATTCGTATTTTCTAAATTTAACACTCCGACATTGAATGTGTCATAATAATTAACTAGTGGAGTGACCCGCGCATTTGCGCGGCTAGATTCGTATATATCTTTATAATTATCACTTTAGATTAGATTTTATATAGTCTAGAAAATGCATAACAAAATAGTGGCACTCTGTAAAACCATCTATGCCCAATAAAAGTGTAATAATTTTAATTTGTATAGCTAATGTAAGAAAAGTTTCATGACACATTTACTTTTAAATTTGTACCTCTACAATAGGTAGTAAGAAACTAAAGCATGAACACGTCCTCGTTATGCCTTTTCAAAATATCTTCTAGAGAATATTCAACCTGGTATTTAATTCTAAGATTCGTGTTGTCTATGTTTGTCTTTCTCTAATTGCCTTTCTTGGACGGCCAAGTATTGTTCCATTCAAATCACTTAAGTATCATTCCATATTTTGACGAAAAGTATCGTTCAATATTTTCTACAAAATGGCATCTTTCGATATAGTTCGTAGCTATATGAGACTTGATATATCATAAAATATTTATTTTTGTTGTCTATGAAACTATGTCTTATACAAATATTATTGAATTTTAAAAATATTTCCATTACAATGTATTACTTTATTGGTACCAAGCAAAACTATATACTTCCACTCTATTAAGAACAAAATTTTGTGTTTTCTTTACCAAAGTCATGTATTGTCTTCTTCAACCTTCTTCACCAACCATTATATTGTAGTTGTAGCAGAGAGGGGATACTCATATGCTGCTTATTTTTTATTATTTTTCTCAGATAATTTTGAACCAAGATTTAAATCTAGAAATATACATTTCATGACCATGTCTAGTCATGTTTTATTCCTCGGATAACTCACAACCAATAACTCAATATTAATAGACTTCTATTTTCATTAAGGGATAAAGATACTTAAAGATGGTAAACATAATTATGCATTGTTCATGTCAATTTTTTGGATATCATCGTTCATGTCATTTTTCTGGATATCATCCTTCTTCTCCTTAGTTACCCATACAAATATACGCTCAGGCTCTGTGTGTCCTTCGTGTTCTTCATGTTGCCTTTGTGTATCTTCCGGAACATGACTCTTGTACCAATTGGGCTGCAACTTTTAGATTCGGATTAGAGCACCATTGTATTCCATGGGAAGTAATGACATATAAATTTTGGTCAGATATACTTTTATAGATCAAATATATTTTAGATAGTTCAATTATAAATCATGGTTGTTAATCTTAAGATAACGAAGCAAATACTTATGTCTATGTGAAAGAACGTGTTTGACTTATATGCCTTCTATTTTAATAATGTAATACATATTTTTATTGCATAATTTAGTTGTATTATTGAAAGTCGAATTTATCTATTTATAAATGTTACACAGTGTTCATTCTAAAACATAAAATGCTTTTTTTCCTATTTCGACCTTCATACATTAGACATAAATGTATTATATGTCCATCCGATAAGAGCTATCTATTTATTGGATGCATGCCTGTGTTTCAACCTTTTAGTTTTTACCACCTAGTTATTTTCTTTTTCCATTTTTTTCCGTCCGCCCTTCTACTTGGTATAGGTACATCTGATCTGAGAATGAAAGGGTGATAGGTGACATTTGAAAAGCTGGCGACCGGATTTAAGATTAATCATCAAGTATATATTTGTGTATGAATGCCATACAAAAATGTGTATATATTTTTAAGAAGTTTTGTCATTCTTTTTTGAGGGAGAGAAGTGTTGTCTACCGCTTGTCTTTTTTAGGGGTGCCGACCTTGGTGTGTGCTCTCTATTAAGATTTAAGAACACGGATTGATGTTGCTAAGAAAAGTTCACGGACTGATGGGTGGCAGTGGCAAGTCGGCCCATGTGTAAGGTGGATGTTTTTTTTCTTCTATAAGAAATCAAATCGGACTTGATCACATATTTCTTTATTTGCACGTACAACAGGAATTGTAAATTTGTACGTGTCCTTTTTTCTACACGTAAACATGGTTTCACATTTCCATTGTAGATAATTTCTTACAGTTATTATTCCATCCTAGATAGATGTACGTGACAGACTTGATATGGGCCAAATAATGCTATACACTATATTGGTACGTAACGTAATATCTTTAAATCTCGGCCGTTATATCTAAAGTTGCTGGTCAATATAATTTAATCTGTGTGGACGAACATGATCTCTTGTTTGTTTTTAATTTATATTTTTTTCCTTTAGTTTCAGTTTCATATATAAAACTTATTATTTATTCTTCTGGTAAGATAAGAGTTATCAATTGGCTGGATGTTTTTTTAGCCATTTAATGTTTATATGATCTTATTCGCAAAAAAAATGTTTATATGATCTCAATTTTTTTTCAGACAAAACTCTTTTTTTGGCGTGTCCCACTATTGTTCGCCAAAGGGTAGGCCGATCTGGAGTGTGAACTGGGCTGATATTAGTGCCAGGTTGGCCCATGTACAGCGTGCTTGCCTATTGCTTTTTCTGTCCGTTTACTAATTCAAATCGAAACTGATTACGTGATGATGGCATGTAATCTTTGTAGTGTCCTTCTCACACACGTTTGTGGTTGCACTTTTCCATAACTAAATCATTTACGTGACGACGATCTCCAAGAAAAAACATGTACGTGACACATATCATATGTTCAAAATAGTACATGTCATAATTGTATTGTAACGCTATATCTTTATATCTGAGCCGCTTATCTCTAAACTTTAATGGTTCTCGTAATTTAATCTATGTAGATAATAGAAGATCATTAATTGCACGATCGATCAAGGTGACTTACTATTCACGAATTGTTGTACATGCATTCCTTGCTACATGGCCTTTTTAATTGAGACAGACTATTTGTTTATGTACAGGGATGCACACAAGATATAGGATCTTTGGCCCCTCCCAGGCTTGGATCTTACGTGGTCCCCCCTCCCGCCTAGGCCCATCGCCAACCGTACTTAAAGGACTCGGCCAGAATCCTTTTCGCACCAACTCTTTTGCATAGCCCCAAACCCTAGCCGCCAACCCAATCCTTGCGATCCCAAACTTCTTCTTCTTCATCCCGGACGAACACTTGATGTCTCCGCCGCCTCCACCTCCGGTAAGGATTCGCCTCCACAGGATCTTCATTGCCCAGAGCTTCGCCCTCGGTAACCGTCCTCACCACCCTCAGAGTTTTTTCCATTGGGGCTACCATAGTCACCCCTGAGTTGGAGCAAGATGCGCAGGACAAAGCGTCCCATCGTCGATGCTCCTAGTGGGTCGGGTCGCTGCCTGAGTGCACGGTAAAATTGCCGCTTTTTCATAATAATTTGTATCTAGTGTTTTTTATTCATGTTTGTTATGATGTTTATTTCCTTTCCTATGTGGCATCATATGTTGTTTCTATTATATAGTGGTTGTTGGAGTTGCCAAAAAACCTTCCTTAAGCATAGTCGGAACCACATGATTCAATGTCCATTCTTTCAGAATAAGCTCAGCGAGCACCCACCCGTTGCTGAGAGCATGAGCCTTTGCCCGTCGCAACATGAAAATTATGATCTCGCTGCTCATCTCACGGTAGATCCAACAGGGTGTAGGGTAGGACATGGCCCACCCTAAGATCTAGGGCTAGCCCATAAACCTACATATAAAAGGAAATAGACCAAAAGGCTAAGCCCAACTCACCCCAGGCCCCACCCTAGCAATGTGGTCTGATCTATCACCAGCTGTTTGACCGTAATTATTTTCCAAAACTAATATTTAGGCACGTGCTTACCGTGATGATAAAATAGTCCGAGTCATATGTCCTACCAAATCCGTCTAGTAGAATTAATGTTCTTCATCTGAACCGCCTCAATAAATGAACCCAATTAATGATCAATAATGAAATTATTACATTCAACTCCTTTTGGTCCAATGGTGGGAGTGGGTTGGTGTGGCGAAAAGACCTGACATTTACAGCTCAGAAGCCAGTGCCACTACTGAAGTGGGCCGTGACGAGAAAACTGCGGTGCGGCAGAAGGGTTGAAGAACCAGGGAGTGTGACACCCCAAAATTTTCAACCTTGTTTTATTAATAAAAATTTTGCCAGGAAATTAATTTTTTTTTCTGGATTATTCTTGATTTCAGAGCCTCTCTTTTCCCCTAAGTTGTGGAGTTTTCACCCCTAGTAAAAGCTTTCCAATTATTTTTGGACTTGTTTACCCTCTCAAATAAAACAATTCTTTTATCAGTGGGATTATCTATATAACTATTTTTTTCCCTAAGCTTTATTTCTCTAAATTGGTTTTTCATAAGTTTGAGGGTACCATTTGCACTACAACCCTTGGATAAATTCATTTAAAAATCCCACCAAAATTTGGAGATGTCATGTGATGTCTCTAAATCACTTTTATGCAAAAAGATATTTCATTCATTGAATATTTTGAGCTCTACACCAAGTTTTCAAATCTGGTCCAATGAGCAGTTTTACACTACAACTCATTTAAATGCTTCTTTCTAGCCTCCACCCAAATTATGGGATGCTGGTAGTAGCTTATGATTCAACTTTATGCAAAAAAACCAGTGATGTTATTTGAAATTTTGAGTGAATCAACCTCATCTTCATTCTGGTCCAACATGATGGTTTGTACAGCATCCATATTCTTGCTTGCTTTTGGCCCTTGATTCTTTCCCCTACTTGTAGACCACCCTACAGAACCCCTAAGTCCAGGAGCATGCACTCTTAGGGACATTTTTGGTCCATGTAATGGTGCCATTTACTCCCTGCCCAGAATTGAAGTTTTTCAAAACTTGCACTAGCAAGTTTCTTCATTTGGCAAACTAACCTCACCACCCTTTCTTTCATCTAAAGAGACCCCACTGGGAGATTTGGCCACTCCAAGAACTGCCTAGGAGCCTTTGGCATTTTGCCAAACACCTTGAGAGCGTGGACAGATTTGGCATGAGTTTTTGTTTACATTATGAACTTGACCCCCTGACCAGAGCAGCATGTCCCATGGTTTTGCCCTAGCCTATAACCCCACCCTGCTAACCCTCTTGCGGTTTAGAGCCCCCTAACATGCCTTAGCATTCTGTCGAGCACGCTCAGGCGTGCTCGCACGCCCAGAGCGAGCGGAGCACGCGCTTTGCACGTGCCAAGACCGAGCCGCCGTCTCGCCCGTACTCACTATGGTTCGTGGCCGACCGCAGCCAAGACGCCACGCCCCTGCTGCTCCCCACGAGCACCACAGCCCTCGCCACGCCTCCCGGCAGCTGCCAGCTAGCCGCCAATGCCGCCCGACAGCTCCCTGCAATGGCCAGCGCGCCCGAGCACGCCCGCCGCCCAGCTTCGCCCTTGAGCAAGTACCTTCTCGTCCGCTTAGCTCCGCCGCCATCCCCATTCGCCATGATGCTCGCAAGCTACAGAACATCGGTCGCCGACGAAGCTCATCCACGCCGCCAAGTGACGTGGGGCGCTATAAAGGAAGCCCTCGAGCCCTCCGAGCACGGAAGCAGCCTCAAAATCACCCCCTTCGCTTCCCCGTGGCAGCCAACGACCCGGGAGGTTTTCTTCCCGTCTCCGCAACTCCTGCCGCCGCCATAGCCCCGCCATTCCGGGCGCCACCAGACCTCCCTCTCCACTCTCTCCACCGTGCTCTCTCTTCCTCCCGTGAACCTTTCCCCCTGCTCGATTTTGATCAGGAACCACCGCAGCCCAAAACCACTTTGCTCCCGAGGTCTCCTGCGCCGCGAAACTCACCGTCGGTAACTCCCTCCACCCTCGCCGACCCAACGACCACCGGGAGGACCGCCCCGGTCTTGCGGATCCATCCCGACCCTCTGGAGCCCGCGGGGAGCAGCCATCCGCCGGCGTTGATCGCCGTCACCTCGCCTCCGTTCGGGCAGAGGAAGAGGAGGGAGAGATGGACTGGTCAAACCTTACCAGTGGGCCCCCTGGACCCACTGTGAGTGACCCCGCCCCAGTCCACGTGGGTTAAGTGAAGACGTAAATCTCAAAATACGTCTTCGACGTGTACCGGTTCGAAGCGTTTTCTTTTCTTTTTCTGTTTTATTTAAAAACCAAGGATTTGACTAAACTTTGACTGGCTATAACTCTCTCAAATTCTGTCTAGTTTATTTTAAATTTTATTTGAAAAAATTTCAAACAAAGTTTTTGTGCTGTTTTGAATTTGTGTGTTAATTCCAATATTTTCAAAATAGGATTTGTTGGAGAGAGGAGAAGACTTTCAAAAGTTTTGGAGAGCACCCCACCTCTCCACACCTTGAAGGCAAGCATCCTGAACCATGGCATAATACTTTTGGTGTGTTAGTTGACGCGGTTATAACACCACCTTGCATTGGAAAAGCTCGTTATTTTATGTGGTGATGTGATCTTTTGCATGAATGCATATTAGTGATTTTCCTTTCTGTTGGAAATGCATATACTTGTGATGGTAATCATCCTCATGTGCCTTACATGCATGCTGGAAAGGAATCTGGGAAGGCCTCTGCCTTGGGTAGGCGTGAGCTTGTCGCCGGTCTCCGTTGGGACGGTTATGTCCGGTATGACATAGTAAGGTATAATGAGCGGTGATCCTGTTGATTGAAATATATTTGTTATGCTAATCATGCAGGGAATGCTTAGACCTCCTGAGTCGACCATAGATCGAGTCTTGTTCCAGTAACCCCCATACTTTTTTCGTACTACCACTTGTCCCTGCCATACGTGCGGTATGGTTCAGTAAGTTGTCAACCCCTTTCCTAGCACACACCGTACAGAGAGGCCGTGATGGAAGATACCGGAGGCATCCGGTAGGCATGCCATCTGACCCGGGGGCATGGGTGTTTCGTTTTAGCCGAAGGGTAGCTCCCTAGTTTGCGCCGGTATAAATTTCTTTTGATCCCATGCTACGTCGAGGTTGTAGCCTCCCCACTTACAGTTTTGCTTGACAGGTGTCGTGGGTGATTCCAGACACCAGTGAGTTAAGCTGGTGTGTGCAAGTCAGGGGTGTTTTTGACTAAAAGACCGTAGAAGGAATTAGTCCCGATGGACTAAAGAAATCCGTTACTCGTGGGTAAAGAGTACACCCTCTGCAGAGATATTAAACCTATTCGAATAGCCGTGTCCATGGTTAAGGACTACAGTCTAGGTCAGGTCAAGTGTCGGTCTTAGTGTCGGTCTTCGGAGGAGAAACTGCTAAATCAAACTTGGATACCGACTTGTGACTTGTGAGGACCATGATTATTATTTTGTTAAGGGCTAACCGTTATATTATCTGAGTTATCGAGCACCCCTGAGAGGGTTCTACCTCCTGGATATTCATTGTGATATTTATAAGCCCTTTATGTGGTGTCGCTGAGACGCCCGACTGTGGCATGCTTGTTATTTATTTTACTTTATAAGCCCTTTATGGTGTCGCTGAGACGCCCGACTGTGGCATGCTTGTTATTTATCTTACTTTATAAGCCCTTTATGCGGTGTCGCTGAGACGCCCGACTGTGGCATGCTGATATCTATTTTACCTTATAAGCCCTTTATGTGGCGTCGCTCAGACGCCCGACTGAGGCATGCTTGTTATTTACCATCATTTCGAGACGTCGCCTGCACATCCGAATGGTGCATTTTGTTTTCTCCTCTGTCATTTCATATTCTTGTTACATACAAATAACCTATTTACATGCATCAGAGATTTTATTTTATGACTGACAATGTGATCATAGAATATTTCCGTGCATGATTATCATTTATATTATACCCGTGTTCATAATGTCTCGCGAGTACATTCAAAGTACTCACCGGCTTGTCCCTCGCTATTGTCTTGGCCATATTTCTTGCATGGAGAGGGGCGTTGCGATGACCGCCCGGAACCTAAGCAACGGAGACCGTTGCCTCGCGAAGATAGGAGTTATCCTGGTCAGCTGTTCCTGTGGGAAATGGAGTCCCATAAACACTGATGATCCACAAACCGCTTCCGCCATCAACCACTAGAAACCATTTGTTGTACTCCCAGGCCAGAATGGTCTTGTACTACTTATATTTTGTATTTTGCTTGGAGTTTCAGATCAAGTTGGTGCCTCATCAGCTAACAGTAATCCTGGGCTGATGAGCACAACGGCCATTTTCTGGAGTTTATTACCCGGAAAACCGGTCCCCACAAACTTGGTATCAGAGCCAGGCTGACCATTGGCTAATCCTATCTTAGCCAGGTCGAGAAACCTAGGAAAACCAACCCACCAGGCCCTAACCAAACACCAGCCAAGCTTCCCGCGCAAGAAGATAGCCACACAAAGGACCCCGACACTTTTGGCCGGTGCCCAACCTATCAGCCTAGCTCACAATCACGCCGCCAAAGGACCGACACATAATCTGTCTTATTCGCCAGCGTGCGAAGGAAGACTCCGTCCCCCTTTTCTATAAAAGGGCACACTAGCCTCAACCCAGCACAACACAATCCTCTTTCCCAAACCAAGCCAAAATGCCTGGTCCTGTCGTGCACAATGAGACCACGGCAACCAACCTTGGAAGTTTTGTGACCGTGCTAGCAAACGCCACCCGCCGTGCCTTTGCATTAGAAGAGCCTCCCGAATATGTAGTGTACCAAGGGTCCGTGGAGCGTGAAAGCCGTCAATCCTGGGCCACAAGCACGCCTATGGTAGGGTCTATCGCCGTAACGCCCCTACAGGTTCACCGAAGGACAACTTCCTTTGGGCCACAAGCCAACCAACTAGCTGCTCGAGAAGCTATAGTTCAACTTCGCATTTGTCGCCCAGAGTTAATCGTCGCCGCTCGCTACTACCCCAGCCGTGAAGGGTATGGTAGACCACCCCAAGTTGCCAACGGAGATCACGAGACGGACCCTGCATTGTTGCATCTGGTGCGCTATGTAAATGCACTAGAAGGACTATTCGACCAAATCACCATTGATCTGATCACAGCTCGTGCAGAGCTGATTCGCCAAGCCCCGGCAAGAAGAGAAGATGAGCTCGACGACGACAACCCTGTCGTACTGTTCGGACAACCGATCGAGACCATGAGGTCAGCCCCAACCATCAACCAAAATACCTTGATGACCCCAGAAGTGCTTCGTCGCCTTTTTGGAACACACTCCAGCGGTATTGTGGCCAACAATCCCCGTGATGGTCATCATAGCTACCCCGACCCTGCAGTCCCTCAACCCCCTCCAGCTAATCCTGACGGTGAGAACCGTGGAGAAACCCCGACGTCCGCAAGGCAAGCCCGCTTAGATATTAACGAGGTAGACTGAGTCACCCGAGCAGTACCGAGTCTTAGTAGGTCCTCGCCTTGTAACTGTGTGATCCTGTATCGCCGTAATTAAATACTGTTTGCCTGTGCACCCCTATTTTTTGTAATAGCCATGCATGAGTTTGTTGATGTGCGATTGCATTTTTAATCCCAAGCGTAGCTGCCAAAGACCAACCTCGACAACGCGAAGTTTGTGCTATGAATAAACCTTTTTGGTTTCAGCTAACAGGAATGATATTATCAAAACAACCCTTAACAAATCTCGAGGACGAGATTTTTCTTAAGGGGTGTAGTGTTGTGACACCCCAAAATTTTTAACCTTGGTTTATTAATTAAAATTTTGCCAGGAAATCAAATTTTTATTTTTCTGGATTTATTCTTGATTTCAGAGCCTCTCTTTTCCCCTAAGTTGTGGAGTTTTCACCCCTAGTAAAAGCTTTCCAATTATTTTTGGACTTGTTGAACCTCTCAAATAAAACAATTCTTTTATCAGTGGGATTATCTATATAACTATTTTTTCCCTGAGCTTTATTTCTCTAAATTGGTTTTTCATAAGTTTCAGGGTACCATTTGCACTACAACCCTTTGATAAATTCATTTAAAAATCCCACCAAAATTTGGAGATGTCACGTGATGTCTCTAAATCACTTTTATGCAAAAAGATATTTCATTCATTGAATATTTTGAGCTCTACACCACATTTTCAAATCTGGTCCAATGAGCAGTTTTACACTACAACTCATTTAAATGCTTCTTTCTAGCCTCCACCCAAATTATGGGATGCTGGTAGTAGCTTATGATTCAACTTTATGCAAAAAACCCAGTGATGTTATTTGAAATTTTGAGTGAATCAACCTCATCTTCATTCTGGTCCAACATGATGGTTTGTACAACATCCATATTCTTGCTTGCTTTTTGGCCCTTGATTCTTTCCCCTGCTTGTAGACCACCCTACAAAACCCCTAACTCCAGGAGCATGCACTCTTTGGGACATTTTTGGTCCATGTAATGGTGCCATTTACTCCCTGCCCAGAATTGAAGTTTTTCAAAACTTGCACTAGCAAGTTTCTTCATTTGGCAAACTAACCTCACCACCCTTTCTTTCATCTAAAGAGACCCCACTGTGGGAGATTTGGCTACTCCAAGAACTGCCTAGGAGCCTTTGGCATTTTGTCAAACACCTTGAGAGCGTGGACAGATTTGGCATGAGTTTTTGTTTACATTATGAACTTGACCCCCGACTGCACCAGCATGTCCCATGGTTTTGCCCTAGCCTATAACCCCACCCTGCTAACCCTCTTGTGGTTTAGAGCCCCCTAACATGCCTTAGCATTCTGTCGAGCACGTTCCGTGCGTGCTCTGGGCACGCCCAGAGCGCGAGCGGAGCACGCGTTTTGCACGTGCCAAGACCGAGCCGCCGCGTCTCGCCCCGCACTCACTCTGGTTCGTGGCCGACCGCAGCCAGCACGCCACGTCCCCTGCTGCTCCCCACGAGCACCACAGCCCTCGCCACGTCTCCGGCAGGCCAGCAGCTAGCCGCCAATGCCGCCCGACAGCCCCTGCAATGGCCAACGCCGCCCGAAAGCACGCCCGCCGCCACCGCCCTTGAGAAGTACCCACTGTTCTGCTAGCTCTTGCCGCCATCCCCAGCCTCGCCACGATGCTCGCAAGCTACAGAACGCCGTCGCCGACGAGCTCATTCACCGCCACCGCGAACCGACGTGGGAGCGCTATAAAGGAAGCCCTCGAGCCCTCCGAGCACGGAAGCAGCCTCAAAATCACCCCTTCGCTTCCCGTGGCAGCCAACGACCCGGGAGGTTTTCTTCCCGTCTCCGGCAACTCCTGCCGCCGCCACAGCCCCGCCATTCCGGGCGCCACCAGACCTCCCCTCTCCACTCTATCCACCGTAAGCTCTCTCTTCCTCCCGTGAACCTTTCCCCCTTCTCGATTCTGATCTGGAACCCCCGCAGCCTCCAAAACACTTTGCTCCCGAGGTCTCCTCCGCCAAACTCACCGTCGGCGACTCCTCCACCCTCGCCGACCCAACGACCACCGGGAGGACCGCCCCGGTCTTGCGGATCCATCCCGACCCTCTGGAGCCCACGGGGAGCAGCCATCCGCCGACGTTGATCGCCGTCGCCTCGCCTCCGTTCGGGCAGAGGAAGAGGAGGGAGAGATGGACTGGTCAAACCTGACAAGTGGCCCCCCTGGACCCACTGTTAGTGACCCCGCCCCAGTCCACGTGGGTTAAGTGAAGACGTAAATCTCAAAGTACGTCTTCGATGTGTACCGGTTCGAAGCGTTTTCTTTTCTTTTTCTGTTTTATTTAAAACCAAGGATTTGACTAAACTTTGTCTGGCTATAACTTTTAAAATATAACTCCAAACGAATTGATTCTTTTTCCTACATCTCTCAAATTCTGTCTAGTTTACTTCAAGATTTATTTGAAAAGTTTTCAAACAACTTTTTGTGCTGTTTTGAATTTGTGTGTTAATTCCAATATTTTCAAAATAGGATTTGTTGGAGAGAGGAGAAGACTTTCAAAAGTTTTGGAGAGCACCCCACCTCTCCACACCTTGAAGGCAAGCATCCTGAACCATGGCATAATATTTTTGGTGTGTTAGTTGACGCGGTTATAACACCACCTTGCATCGGAAAAGCTCGTTATTTTATGTGGTGATGTGATCTTTTGCATGAATACATATTAGTGATTTTCCTTGCTGTTGGAAATGAATATACTTGTGATGGTAATCATCCTCATGTGCCTTACATGCATGCTGGAAAGGAATCTGGGAAGGCCTCTGCCTTGGGTAGGCGTGAGCTTGTCGCCGGTCTCCGTTGGGACGGTTATGTCCGGTATGGCATAGTAAGGTATAATGAGCGGTGATCCTGTTGATTGAAATATGTTTGTTATGCTAATCATGCCGAGAATGCTTAAACCTCCTGAGTCGACCATAGATCGAGTCTTGTTCCAGTAACCCCCATACTTGTTTCGTACTACCACTTGTCCCTGCCATACGTGGGGTACGGTTCAGTAAGTTGTCAACCCCTTTCCTAGCACACACCGCATGTAGAGGCCATGATGGAAGATACCAGAGGCATCCGGTAGGAATGCCATCCGACCCGGGGCATGGGTGTTTCGGTTTTAGCCAAGGGTAGCTCCCCTAGTTTGCTGCGGTATAAATTTTTTGATCCCATGCTACGTCGAGGTTGTAGCCTCCCCACTTAGAGTTTTGCTTGACAGGTGTCGTGGGTGATTCCTGCACACCGTGAGTTAAGCTGGTGTGTGCAAGTCAGCGAGTTTTGACTAAAAGACCGTAGACGGAATTAGTCCCGATGGACTAAAGAAATCCGTTACTCGTGGGTAAAGAGTACACCCTCTGCAGAGATATTAAACCTATTCGAATAGTCGTGTCCATGGTTAAGGACTACAGTCTGTGTCAGGTCAAGTGTCGGTCTTAGTGTCGGTCTTTGGAGGAGAAACTGCTAAATCAAACTTGGATACCGACTTGTGACTTGTGAGGACCATGATTATTATTTTGTTAAGGACTAACCGTTATATTATCTGAGTTATCGAGCATCCCTGAGAGGGTTCTACCTCCTGGATATTCATTGTGATATTTATAAGCCCTTTATGTGGTGTCGCTGAGACGCCCGACTGTGGCATGCTTGTTATTTATTTTACCTTATAAGCCCTTTATGTGGTGTCGCTGAGACGCCCGACTGTGGCATGCTTGTTATTTATTTTACTTTATAAGCCCTTTATGTGGTGTCGCTGAGACGCCCGACTGTGGCATGCTTGTTATTTATCTTACTTTATAAGCCCTTTATGCGGTGTCGCTGAGACGCCCGACTGTGGCATGCTGATATCTATTTTACCTTATAAGCCCTTTATGTGGCGTCGCTCAGACGCCCGACTGAGGCATGCTTGTTATTTACCACCATTTCGAGACGTCGCTTCAGACATCCGAATGGTGCATTTTATTTTCTCCTCTGTCATTTCATATTCTCGTTACATACAAATAACCTGTTTACATGCATCAGAGATTTTATTTTATGACCGACAATGTGATCATAGAATATTTCCGCATGATTATCATTTATATTATACCCGTGTTCATAATGTTTGCGAGTACATTCAAAGTACTCACTGGCTTGTCCCTGGCTATTGTCTTGGCCAGATTTCTTGCATGGAGAGGGGCGTTGCGATGACCGCCCCGGAACCTAAGCAACGGAGACCGCAGCCTCGCGAAGATAGGAGTTATCCTGGTCAGCTGTTCCTGTGGGAAATGGAGTCCCATAGACACCGATGATCCACAAACCGCTTCCGCCATCAACCACTAGAAACCATTTGTTGTACTCCCGTGCCGTAATGGTCTTGTACTACTTATATTTTGTATTTTGCTTGGAGTTTCTGTATCAAGTTGGTGCCTCATCAGCTAACAGTAATCCTGGGGCTGGTGAGAACAATGGCCATTTTCTGGAGTTTATTACCCGGAAAACCAGTCCCCACAGGGAGGGATGCGATAACAACGGCATTTCCCCCATTCTTTCTCCCATGGAGCTTCTCAAAACCCCATCCCAGCCACCGCCCGCCACCCATGATTGCGCTTAAACCCTAGGACTCTGCCGCCATCACCGCCACAAGAATCGACCCGGATTCCCCACCTGTCTTGCGCCCACCAAGAGATACACCTTCGCCTTCCGCCCGCCTCCTCCTCTTGTTGAAGCGCCCGTTGCTCGGGCCTCCCTCCTCGACAGCCTGGTCATGGCGATCCTTCCGCGCATTCCAAGGAGGGAATGGCCGGGCTTGGGGTTCTGCACCTGGGCAGCAGTCCTCGACGCCTGATTCTGGGGTTTTTTCATTCAAACAGTGCGTGCTTGCATGGCGCTCGTTCGTGGTTTCGATTTTCTTCCTACAACTCGCGCAGTTGGTGTGGCCTTTCCAGTTTGGGATATTGGTTCCTATTTTATGAATTTCAGCTGACAGATTTTCCCCCCAGTATCTGACTGAATTTTTGTTCTGTGACTAACCGATGCCAGGTTCCTGAGCGATGGAATGGGGAACAGGCGACCGAGAGGGGCGCCTTCGACAAGCAGAGGGAGGAGCGGCGGCGTCTCGGGCCATAGAGAAGGAAGGAAGAGGAGCTACGACCGTGTGAGGGATGTGCAAGGGATGCGAGGGATAAAGAGTTGTAAGTGTAAGATGGAACCCTAGCTTGTCCCCCAATTGGGGATGAGGCCAGGAATCCGGGGAAACCATGTGGCATACAATATGCAAACTTCCAGTAATGCCCTCGGTGGGGAGCTGGAATCATAGGCGATGGCACAAGATTTTTACCGCTGAAGGGCCGTGACTGGACAACATCCGAACCACGGTTCCTCACATGCGCCAATCACGTACTCCTTAGTGCCGCACTAGACACCATTTGCCGATGACTGCAGGAACACAACGTGAAGGTGAAGTTTTATCATTCTAAAGTAGATCTTGTGTTTTTTTGCATGTTTGTTAGGATTTCTATTTCCTTTTCTATCTACCTTCCTATCTTGTTTTTAGTATATAGTGGTTGCCATAATCGCAAGAAAACCTTTCATTTCGTTCCAATCCATCGTAGTATAGAAATTATTAATTTTCAATGACATGCAGTATGTAATTAACATGTATATGCTGGTGGAGCCCTTGTTAGTTACCAAGTGGTATGTACACTTGAAATTAACATTTTATATATTTCAAAAATGTTAAATACATATCATATAAGAGATTTCATGACCACTTTTTGTAACAATTAGTTTCCAAGAAAATTCATATTTTCTAAATTTAACACTCCAACATTGAATGTGGCATACTCAATAATAAGTAATTGCACGATCGATCGAGGTGACTTACTATTCACGAATTCTTGTACATGCATTCCTGGCTACAGTGCCTTTTTATTTGAGACATACTATGTGTTTATGTACAGGGATGCACACAAGATATAGGATCTTGGGTCCCTCCCAGGCTTGGGGCTTACGCGGGCCCCTCCGCCTCGGCCCAGAGCCAACCCTACTTAAAAGACTTGGCTATAAATCCTTTTCATACCAACTCTTTACCATAGCCCCAAACCCTAATCCTCGTGATCCCTGACCTCTTCTTCTTCATCATCCCAGACAAACACTTGAATTCTCCAACGCCTCCACCTCCGGTAAGGATTCGCCTCCACAGGATCTTGATCGCCCGGGGCTTCGCCCTCGGTTACCATCCTCACCACCTTCAAATTTGTCTCCATCGGTGCCACCATAGACCCCCTTGAGATGGAGCAAGATGCGCAGGAGAAAGTGTCATGTCGTCGAAGCTCCTAGTGGATCGGGACGCCGCTGTAGTGCACGGTAAAATTGCCGATTTTCCATTATAATTTGGATCTAGTGTTTTTTTTCGTGTTTGTTATTATGTTTATTTCCTTTCCTACGCGGCATCATTTGTTGTTTCTATTATATAGTGGATGCGGGAGTCACCGGAAAACCTTCCTGAAGCATAGTCGGAACCACCCAATTTTATGTCGATCGTTTCAGCAAAAGCTCAATGAGCACCCACCCATTGCTTAGAGCATTAGCCTTTTCCTGTCACAACATAAAAGATATGATCTCACCGCTCATTTCTGGGTAGATCACACAAGGTATAGGGTAGGACATGCCCCACCCTAAGATCTAGTTCCAGCCAATATATCTACCAAAGAAGGAAATAGACCAAAAGGCCTAGCCCAACTCACCTCGGCCCTACCCTAGTAATCTGGTCTGATCTATCACCAGCTGTTTGACCGTAATTATTTTCCAATACTAATATTTAGGCACATGCTTACTGTGATGTCAAAATACTCGACGGATACGTCCCACCAACTCCAGTCTAGTAGAATTAATGTCCTCAGCCTTTTTTGCCCCCACAATAAATGCACCACAATTATTGCTCAATAATGACATTATTACATTCAACTCCTTTTGGTCCAATGCTGGGGGTGGGGTGGGGTGGGGGAGAGACTAGACATTTACAGCTTAGAAGCCACTGCTGCTACTACCATGCCCGTGGATTTAGACGAAAGGGCGCGGGCAGAAGGGGAAGGAAGAGCCAGGGAGGGACATGATAACAACGGCGTTTCCCCCTTTCTTTCTCCCACCGGAGCAGCCCAAAATCCAACCACAGTCGCTGCCCGCCACCCACGATCGCGCTAAACCATAGACCTCCGTTGCCGTCACCACCACCGCGACCGACCCGCATTCCCCGCCTGTCTTGCACGCACCCATAGAGATACCGCTTCGCCCGCCTGCCCACCACCTCCTCTGTTTAACGAGCCATCGCTCGGGGCCTCCATCCCCTACGTGGAATTGTCGCGGGCTTGGGGTTACACACCTGCGAAGCGGTCATTGGCCTCTGATTTTGGGGGCTTTTCGCCTCTAGACTGCTGCATGCACGCACGATGCTCATTCGTGATTT
Organism: Aegilops bicornis; assembly: GCA_021605145.1. NCBI lineage: Eukaryota > Viridiplantae > Streptophyta > Magnoliopsida > Poales > Poaceae > Aegilops > Aegilops bicornis. The sequence goes on along the minus strand of CM038674.1, from coordinate 22,990,255 downwards.
CGATTTTCTTCCTTCAGCGTCGCGCAGTTGGAGTGGCCTTTCCACTTTTGGATTTCGGCTGACGGGTCTTTTCCTCTGTGTCTGACTGATTTTTTTCTGTGATTGACTGATGCCAGGTTCCTGCGCAATCTAATGGGGAACAGCCGGCCGAGAGGGCTCCTTTGACAAGCAGTGGGAACTTGGTGAGGGAAACATGGAGGCCGTGACGGAAGCTCCCTTCTTGCGGTAGCACGGAGGGCCAGGCGTGTTGGGTCCAGGGAGCCCGGGTTAGAGCACATCTCTTGAAAAAAAGGTGTCTATCCTCCGACTATCTCCAATTAATGCCAAGAGGAGGAGTGACACGCGAAGGAGCGGTCGCGGCTCGGGGCATAGAGAAGGAAAGCAGAGGAGCTATCACTGCGCGTGGGATGCGAGGGAGAAAGAGTTGTAAGCGGAAGATGGAACCCTATCTTGTCCCCCAATTGGGGATGATGCCAGGAATCCGGGGAAGTCATGTGAAATCGGGTATGTGAATCTCCAGTAATGCCCTCGGCGGGGCGCTGGAATCAAAGGCGATGACACGAGATTTTTACCGCCGGAGGGCCACACTGGACGACATCGCAACCACGGTCACTGACAAGCGCGAATCCTGTGTTCCACCATAGTGCCGCACTAGACACGATCCCCCAATGGCTGCCGGAGCGCATGGTAAATTTGAAGTTTTATCATTCTAAAGTAGATCTTGTGTTTTTTGCATGTTTGTTAGTATGACTATTTTCTTTTCTATCAACTGTCACATGTTGTTTTTAGAATATAGTGCTTGTCGTAATCGCGAGAAAACCCTCTTGTTTCATTTCATTCCAATCCTTCGTAGTATAGACATTTTTTAATTCTCAGTGACTGCGGTAAGTTATTGACATGTATATGCTGGTGGAGCCCTTGTTAGTTGCCAAGTGGTATGTACACTAGAGATTAACATTTTATGTAGTTTAAAAATGTTAAATACATATCATATAGGAGATTCGATGGACACTTTTTGTAACAATTGATTTCCAAGAAAATTCATATTTTCTAAATTTAACACTCCAACATTGAGTGTGGCATACTCATTAATCAATAATTGCTTGATCGATCGAGGAGACTTAATATTCGAAAATTCTTGTACATGCATTCCTGGCTACATGGCCTTTTTATGATCGACTTGAGACAGACTATGTGCTTATGTACAGGGATGCACACAAGAAATAGGATCTTGGGCCCCTCCCAGGCTTGGGGCTTATGCGGCCCCCCTGCGCCTAGGCCATGAGCCTACCCTAGTTGAAAGACTCGGCTATAAATCATATTCATACCAACGCTTCTCCATAGCCCCAAACGCTAGCCGCCACCCCAATCCTCGCGATCCCAGATTTCTTCTTGCTCGTCCCAAACGAACACTTGAAGTCTCCGATGCCTCCACCTCCGTTAAGGATTCGCCACAGGATCTTCACCGCCGGAGCTTCAGCCTCGGTCACCGGCCTCACCACCCTCAAAGTTTTTTCCATCGGTGCCATCATAGTCCCTCCTGAGTTGGAGCAAGATGCGTTGCAGAAAGCATCCTGTCGTCGATGCTCCTAGTGGACCAGGATGCCGCTATAGTGAATCGTAAAATTGCCGCTTTTTCATTCTAACTTGGATCTAGTGTTTTTCTTTCATGTTTGTTATGATGTTTAGTTTCTTTCCTATGCCGCATCATATGTTGTTTCTAGTATATATTGGTTGCGGGAGTCGCTGGAAATCCTTCCTGAGGCATAGTCGAAACCACCTGATTCCATGGCCATTCTTTCAGCATAAGCTCAGCGAGCACCCACCCGTTGCTGAGAGCATAAGCCTTCGCCCGTCGCAACATCAAAAAATGATCTCACCGCTCATTTTAGGGTAGATACACCAAGGTGTAGGGTAGGACATGCCCCACACTAAGATGTAGGGCCAGCCAATATACCTACCAAAAGAAGGAAATAGACCAAAATGCCAAGCCTAACTCACCTCGGCCCACCCTAGCAATCTGGTCTGATCTACCACTAGCTGTTTGACCATAATTATTTTCCAATACTAATATTTAGGCACGTGCTTACCGTGGTGATAAAAATACTCTGACAGATAGGTCCCACCAACTCCGG